>CM054161.1:42505710-42523456 GCA_028751875.1 Rapana venosa
TATATACGCTATATCTTGCAAAGACAAATCAAAGCGCATGCATTCAATCTAATCTTACAGTCATGCAACCAATGACAATCAATCAATAGTTTAAACAAACACATATTACAAACATGGTACGCTGCAGACCAATGAAATAAAATTTCAATAGTCAAATGTTTTCCAAAAGCACACACACACATGCAAACACGCACAGGTCATATACTTTAGCAGGGTGATGGGACATGGGTTAGTGAAGGTGGGATAGTTCTGATATGAAACAGGAGGGGGGAAATCTTAGGTCTGAAATAAGTAAGTCTTGAGGCTGGATTTTTCTTTTCTTCTGTTCCCCTCCTCCTCCTCCTCCTCCTCCTCCTCCTCTCCTTCTTTCATAAAAACAACAACAACACCAATCAGCATGAATCATATCGATGAAGGAGAGGGATTCCAGTCCAGCACTGCTGACACTCCCAGAGCAGACAGACTGCAGGGAGGAGGGAGGGATTTTTTCCTTCTCTTCTCTTCCCTCGTGCAAATCCCCCATCATCCCTTTCGGGCGGGGGATGGAAGGCAGGTGTAAATAAATGATGGCGGTGATTGGAGCGGGTATGATAGACACACGGCCAGGTAGACAGCTTGAAGAAAACACCAAGGAAGAGCGGAGGGATGGGGAGGGAGGGAGGGAGGGAGAGAGAGAGAGGAGAGAGAGAGAGAGAGAGAGAGAGGAGAGAGAGAGAGAGAGAGAGAGAGAGAGAGAGAGAGAGAGAGAGATACAGAGACAACAGACAGACAGATGGACATAGAGAGCACACAAACACACCACTCAATTTAGAAACACGTTCATGATTATTCCCCTATAGTTCTTTCAAATAGTAAGGCCCTAGGTTCTTTATAACTATTTGTTGCTTAGGTCATTTTATTGGCACACACACACACACACACACACGCATGCTCACACGCAAACAAGCGCAAGCGCGCACACACACATGCATACATACACAAACACACACATACATACACACACGCATGCACACATGCACGCACGCATAAGACATATACAGGCACACACACATAACACAATTTCTCTGATATATTTACACGCACGCGCGCACATGCACGCACGCACGTACGTACGCACGTACACACACGCGCACACACACAACCATACACGCACACTCACACATACACATTGTTATATGGCTTCTTCTCAAATAGATTCGCGTTTTATGACCGTGAGAAGGGTTAGTTCACTATATTTTAGAATGAAGTTAAATGCATTCCTTACAAAATTTTGTAAACATGTTAGATGTCTATGTGGGGATCATATTTCCAATACTCATATCACATTTGATTGCCCTATTGTAAAACCTTTTCACCTACATTTTCTGAACAGTCTCTGGAAAATGTATTTGAAAAATCAAAGCTAGCCTTTGCCATTGCCAGATGTTTATTGCAGAGTCCACTTGAATATGTATTGTAGTTACATTATTGTTATTTCATGTTTCCACATTGTTGAGTTTATATTTTGCTCCTGTTTAAAAGTATTATCATTACTTTTCTAGGGTTTTTTTTTTTGGGGGGGGGGGGGGTTTGCTTTAAAAATTCTTCTTCTTATTATTTTTTTTTTAAACCAACATTATGCTATTTCTTAACCTTTTCTCCTTGCACTCTTTCTTCTCCCTTCTTTAACTTCCACTACACTTTCTATTTTCCTCGTCTATAATCACTTAGAGATGAACAGCGTTAAATTGAAGACAACAACAACAACATCACACAATACACACACATAAACACATATACACGCACGCACGTATACACACATACACCCACACACTCACTCACGCACGCACAACACAGCACCACCACACACACACACACCACACACACACACACACACACACACACACACACACACAGACACACACACACACAAATACACACCTAAACGTCTGATATCCCTTTTCGGTGGAAGTACGTTAAACTGAAGAACTAACACACTAACACACAAAAAGACACCGATGATCAGATTGTTGCGTAAAGTGCACTCGTGTATTTGATGCTAGTTTTCTTTGTTTGCTTGCCTATTGTATGTTTGTTTGTTTTGTTTGTATTGTTTTGTTTGTTTGTTTGTTTGTTTGTTTGCAGTGTTCTGTCAGATCGTGTCTGGACAAGAGCGTGTTTAACATTATAATAATGATGAACACATTGTACAATACTTGGGTGACCTTTTGTCAGTGTCCAACAAAGAGGCTATAGGAGAAATCAATTTCGTTCTTTAGTTTTTGTTTTTTGCTTACATTGCCCAGTCTAAAAATACGTTGACTGATAAAATGCTTTACCCCCCCCCCCCCCCCCCCCCTGTGGAGATGCCGGGGGTGGGGGGGGGGGGGGGCTTTCAGTATAAACAGCATCTCTCCACCTTCTGGAAATTCTGTGCTAGGAATTCCCTCTTTTCTATCCCTCTCTTTGTTTCTGCCTTGTTCCGTATCTTCCTGTTACCTCCTTCTTGTAAAATTTCTGCCTTCTTGGTCCATTCTCCTGCCTTTCTTTTTTTTCCAGAAAGACTTACAAGAGAACAGTTCTCTCCCCTGCTGAAGTCAGTGGCGCTGGGTCTGACTTGCTTAACGGCAGCGCAACACATTGCCGCTCATTTCACAGACAAGAACTGCGAACAAGAAGAAGAAGAAGTTTATTTCGAGAAGAAGAAGAATTACAAAGAATTGCGAAGAAAAATTCAGGAGAAGAATTGCTAAGGTGAAAAAGAACTGCGAAGAAGAGTTGCGAAGAAGAAGAAGAAGAAGAAAAGAGAAGAAGAAGAAGAAGAAGAAGAAGAAGAAGAAGAAGAAGAAGAAGAAGAAAAGCAGAAGAAGAAGAATTGCGAAGAAGAAGAAGAAGAAGAAGAAGAAGAAGAAGAAGAAGAAGAAGAAGAAGAAGAAGAAAAGAAGAAGAATAGAAAGATAGAAGAAAGAAAAAGAAGAAGAAGAAGACGAAGAATTGCAAAGAAGAACTACGAAGAGTTGCGAAAACCAAAGAAGAAGAAGAAGAAGAATTGCGAAGAAGTTGAAGAATTGCGAAGAAGAAAAAGGAGGAGAAGGAGGAGGAGGAGGAGGCGGGGAGGAGGAGGAGGAGGAGGAGGAGGAGGAGGCGGAGGAGGAGGAGGAGGAGGAGAAGGAGAACAACAACAACAACAACAATAAGCACAACCACCACCCCAACAACAGGACCAACATTTGAGCTGATGAAGAGGGATGGCTCCCATACAATTATAATAAATCAACTTACTTAGACCAGAAACTAGAAGCATATTAATCAAAGGCAAGTTTCAAACAATACTTCATATAAATTCTTTCAATACTGACTTAAATGATGTAACTACATGCTGGCGTTACGTTCATCTTTCTTCCACATGTAACTGTTAATCATTGTTTGATTGTTGACGGTGGCAAATTCGTTGCATGTAGATGAAGTTTTCAAGGTGATTGTTGCTCTTGGGGACTTTGTATGGCATGGGAAGCCCTTGGCTCCTCTTCCCGTGAGCAAAGAACAATTACAAGTCTGAAACTCTGGAACCTTCGGTTATTTTGTTTCTTTGTTTTTTGGGGGGTCTTTTTTCTCTCTGTGCTCACTGGCTCGCCTACACGTATACGTGTGTGTGTATATCAATCAATCAATCAATCAATCAGTCAATCAATCAATTAATCAATCAAACAATCATCCATCAGTTCAATTTATTCAGTTTTGTATGTGTATGTGTGTGTACGTGTATGTGTGTATGTCTGTATGTGCGTGTAATTATGTGTGTGTATACATAGATAGATAGACAGATAGATTTAGATAGATAGATTAGGTAGATGGATTGGTAGACAGGTAAATGAATAGACAGGCAGACAGACAGACAGAAAGACAGACAGACAGACAGACAGGCAGACAGACAGACAGATAGATAGATCTCTGTGTATCAGAGTGCGTCTATGCACGTGTGCTTGTGTGCCTATGTGAGAATTGTGAGAATATCTATCATGTATCTATCTATCTATCTATCTATCTATCTATCTATCTATCTATCTATCTATCTATCTATCTATCTACCTACCTACCTACCTACCTACCTACCTACCTATCTACCTACCTACCTATCTACCTATCTATATGTGCACCTTTTTGTTCTCAGTTCAGAAACTGTGGACAAAGGCTGTTTGTGCTTCAACCCCTACAAGTACAACACAGGACGGACATCGAAAGAAAAAACACCCTGAAGACCTAGATATGAAGGGGATAAAGATAGTTCTCTCCTGCAAAATGAGGGTGCAGTGGGCAGAGACATAGAAAGGATAAAGATGGTTATCTCTACAACAAAAACTTTGAGTAGAGGTAAGGACATATTATAAAAAAATCATGTGGTTAAAGAAAAAGTAAGTGAATAAATAATATATGTGGAAATAGTGAAAATAATTATTATGGTTTAAGACTAAAGCAAAAACACTGAGATACTGGAAAGGATAAAGGCAACTATCACTTTTATGGATTGTCATGAACAAAGATATGAAAGGATACAGATAGTCCTCTCCTACTGGAAAGATTAAATACAGCTATCACTTCTACAAAGTGTCGTGAACATAACTATGAAAAGGTACAGATAGTCCTCTTCCTTTGGAAAGAATAAAGATAACTGTCACTTACATAGATTGTCATGAACAAACTTATGAAAGGATAAAGATATTTGCCTCCTATTGGAAAGAATAAATACATATATCACTTAGAAAGACTGTCATGAACAAAGAAATGGAAAGATGCAGATAGCCCTCTTCTATACATCTGGCTGCCAACAGAAGTTTTGAGAGAGGATCAAATTAACCAAAAGAATGATTTCTTCTGCAAGATGGGAATTTATTATTATTATTATTATTATTATTATTATTATTATTATTATTATTATTATTATTATTATTATTATCATCATCATTATCATTCTGCAAGAGGTAACTGCACGCTTTGATGTGTACAGGATGAGAATAGCTTTTCTTGCAAACAGGGCGTTGGGAATGAGATGTGGAAAGGATAAAGATAGTCATTATTTCGAAAAATTAAATAAACGTGAGAAAAAATAGGGATAGAAAAATAAAAATTTTTTAAAAAACAGTAAGGCTTTTGGGAAGAGAATATAGGGAAAAAATGATGAAGTTAATATTCTAAAAAAAAATTTTACGAAAGACTACGATTGATTGAAGACCCACCTTAATATATATAAACAGAGATACGAAAAAGAGAAGATAATTGCCCCCTGTAAACATGGCCGGGACACAGATTTTTTGTAAGGAAAAAATTTTATCCTACAATACATTCCTTAGACAAGGAAATATTGAAAGAATAAAGACATTTTCAACGTACACAAAATACACGTCACAAGATAGTGAAAAAATAGTGGAAAAAATTTTTACTTGTCGACAAAGATAACCACTTTGCAAAGAGGGGTATGTGTGTTGCGGTGTGTGGGGGTGTGGGGTGGTGTGTGTGTGTGTGTGTGTGCACGCACCGCCGCGACTGTGGAAGTGTGTGGATGGTGGGCATAGGGGTGCCGCATGAAATTTGCAATTTCACTTGGGTGAATTTATAAGAAAGGGGAAAGCTGTTTTGTGGGTGTCTTTTAATTTTTGTGTTGGATGCGTGCTGAGTCGAATACGTCATGGCATTTTTCGGAATTATGTTTACATGTTTACTTTTTTTTCATTAGGCTTGTAACCACTGAATTCTCTAAGAAATAAATGGGGAAATTTGAATTGAATTGAATTGAATTGAAGGGGAAGCAGACGAAACTACTACCTAAAAGGGCCTGGGCGGGTTTGGGGTGTTTGGGTATCTTCCTGCTACTAGTCTTCTTTTCCCGCCCAAGATGGAGGAGTGGTGCAAGATTGTGTGTGAGGGGGGGTGGGTGTTTTTTGGGGTGTGTGTGTGCGTATGTGTGTGTGTGTGTGTGTGAGTGCGCGCGCGCGCCTCTGCACATGGGGACTCACTTTATAGTCTCCGTATCTCAAGCACTGACTGACTGGGCTGGAATTGATTATATAAAAAGAGCGAAGGATAAAATCGGAACTATGTTTTTACAACCAGGGAAGATTGTTTTGGTGTGGTTTTAACGGACACTCTTACACGCAAACCTGTGTCCGCAGTGACCTCTCTTCTCATCACAAGGTCCACTGTAACATCAGTATAAGACACAGGGAGTAGACCTGTGGGAAGTGATTCTTTCTTCAAAGATAAAAAGAACCAAGCAAGCATCTAACCAACTAACCAATCAACCAACCAGCCAGCCAACCAACAAACCAACCAACCAATCGGATGAGACTATAAACCGAGGTCCCGTGTACGAACGCACGCAGAACATCTTGCGCACACGTTAAATCCTGTTCCGCTTTTCGTAAGAGTAGGCCATTGTGTGCCGGTGGGAACAGATGACAGAAGTTCCAAAACCACATACACACGAGGACTGGATGTAAAAAAGAACATAAGTGCTTATTCCATTATCCTCGATATAAAAGAATAAGATAAAAAATATAATAAAAAAACAATCAACCAGCCAACCAACCAGCCGACCAACCGACCAACCAACCAACCAACCAACCAATCAACCAACAAGCAAACAAACCAACACACGGTTTGCACTGTCAGAGCTTGTTGCACTGTCAGAATTGAGAGTTTCTTGCACTGTCAGAGTTTAGAGCTTGTTGCACTGTCAGAGTTTAGAGCTTGTTGCACTGTCAGAGCTTGTTGCACTGTCAGAGTTTAGAGTTTGTTGCACTGTCAGAGTTTAGAGCTTGTTGCACTGTCAGAGTTTGTTGCACTGTCAGAGCTTGTTGCACTGTCAGAGTTTAGAGCTTGTTGCACTGTCAGAGCTTGTTGCACTGTCAGAGTTTAGAGTTTGTTGCACTGTCAGAGTTTCTTGCACTGTCAGAGTTAAGAGTTTGTTGCACTGTCAGAGCTTGTTGCACTGTCAGAATTTAGAGTTTGTTGCACTGTCAGAGTTTGTTGCACTGTCAAAGTTTAGAGTTTGTTGCACTGTTAGAGTTTAGAGCTTGTTGCACTGTCAGAGTTTAGAGTTTGTTGCACTGTTAGAGTTTAGTGTTTGTTGCACTGTCAGAGTTTAGAGTTTGTTGCACTGTCAGAGCTTGTTGCAATGTCAGAGCTTGTTGCACTGTCAGAGTTAAGAGTTTGTTGCACTGTCAGAGCTTGTTGCAATGTCAGAGTTTAAAGTTTGTTGCACTGTCAGAGTTTGTTGCACTGTCAGAGTTAAGAGTTTGTTGCACTGTCAGAGCTTGTTGCACTGTCAGAGTTTAGAGTTTGTTGCACTGTCAGAGTTTGTTGCACTGTCAGAGCTTGTTGTACTGTCAGAGTTTAGGAGCTTGTTGCACTGTCAGAGTTAGAGTTTGTTGGGCCCGTCAAGTTTTGCACTGTCAGAGTTTTGTTTGCACTGTTAAGCTTGTTGCAATGTCAAATTTTAGAGTTTGTTGCACTGTCAGAGCTTGTGCAACTGTCAGAGTTTAGACTTGTTTGCACTGTCAGAGTTTTGAGCTTGTTGCACTGTCAAGTTAGAGCTGTTGCACTGTCAGAGTTTGTGCACGGCAGAGTTGTTGCACTGTCAGAGCTTGTTGCAATGTCAGAGTTTAGAGTTTGTTGCACTGTCAGAGCTTGTTGCACTGTCAGAGTTTAGAGCTTGTTGCACTGTCAGAGTTTAGAGCTTGTTGCACTGTCAGAGTTTAGAGCTTGTTGCACTGTCAGAGTTTGTTGCACTGTCAGAGTTTGTTGCACTGTCAGAGCTTGTTGCAATGTCAGAGTTTAGAGTTTGTTGCACTGTCAGAGCTTGTTGCACTGTCAGAGTTTAGAGCTTGTTGCACTGTCAGAGTTTAGAGCTTGTCGCACTGTCAGAGTTTAGAGCTTGTTGCACTGTCAAGCTTTTGTTGCAAAAATGTCCAGAGTTTGTGCAACGTCAGAGTTTAGAGTTGTTGCACGGTCAGATCTGTTGCACTGTCAGAGATTGTTGCACTGTCAGAGCTTGTTGCCTGTCAAGTTAGAGTTTGTTGCACTGTCCCGAGCTGTTGCACTGTCCAGAACCCTTTTTGCAACTGCAGAGTTAGAGCTTGTTTCACTGTGAAAAGTTTAGAGTTGTTTGCACCTGTCAGAGTTTAAGAGTTTGTTTGCACTGTCAAGCTTGTGCACTGTCAGAGCTTGTTGCAAAGTCAAGTTTGTACCACTACAAATTCCACTATCAAATTTCCACTGTCAGAGTATGCTCATCAGAGTTTGCACTGTTGGGAACAGTGGTGTGTGTGTAAATGTTGGTGGTGTGTGGTGTGTTGAGTGTGTGTGGTTGGTTTTGGGGGTAAATGTGTGGTGGAGTGTGGTTGTGGGGGGGTGGTGTGTGTGTGTGTTGGTGTGTGTGTTGTAAATTTGTGTGTGGGGTGGTGTGTGTGTGTGTGTGTGGTTTTTGTGTGTGGTGTAGGTGTGGGGTTTGGTTGTGTGTGTAAAAAGTGTGTGGTGTGTGTGTGTGTGGTGTGTGGGGTGTGTGTGGGGGTGTGGTGTGGTAAATGTTGTGTGAGGGGTGTGTGTGTGTTGTTGGGGTGTAAATTTGGGGGGGGGGAGGTGGTGTGGTGTGGTGGGGTTGTGTAAGGGGGACCTCGCCCGGGGAAATTTTCCTGGAACGTTCAAAAGGATTTTACACCCCCCCCCCCCCCCCCGTGTGTGTGGTGAAGAGAAGAGAGAAAAGAGAGAGAGAGGGGAGGAGAAGGGGAGAAGAAGGGGAGTGGTAGAGAGAGAACGGGTTTTGTTGTATGTATGAAGTATGTATGAAGATGAAATTTTGTGCTGAGAGAGTAGAGAGAGAAGAGAAGAGAGAAAAGAGAGAGAAGAGAAAAGAGAGGATAGTGAGTGAGAAGAAACGTGTTAGTAGTATTATGTAGTATTAAAATTTTGAGTAGATGATTTGCGGGAAGTAGAGAAAGGCGTTGTGTGAATGTATGTAGTAGTGTGCGGAGGAGTGGTGCTGTTTGTGTGCGTGCGTTTGTGCGGTGTGAGGGGTTTGTGCAGTGTGTAAATACTTGTATGTGCGTGTAGCGGGACACCTGCAATAAACGCGAGTCTGGTAATCGGGGGGTCGCCCTAAACAACAACATACTACATACACCAACTACCCCAAAACCCCCCCCCCCCCCCCCCCCCCCCCCCCCCCCCACACACACTGCGCCAGCATCAAAACCAGGGGACGGCCATGAAGGAATGTTTTTAAAATCCGGGGGGGAAAAACCCCCACCCCCTTTTCAGACCATTACCGCTGCAACGACGTCACCGGGTCATAAAACAAGGGCAGACCAAACCCCCGCGCTTCCCCCCAACCGGAAATACCGATACTGCCATGCGGTGCCTGCCACAGACGCAGGGTAACGGAGAAAGCGCCATGGCAAAACAACGTGCTCTCATAGGCCCTCACCCCCCCCAGTGATGAAAATGCCCTTTTTCAGCTGGGCTAATTTTACCCCATCTCTCAGATTTTTTATTAAGAAAGAACAGGGGGAAAAGTCGTTTTTTAAACCCTTTTCCCCTTTGACAGGAAGGGAAAAGAGAGAGAGAGAGAGAGAGAAGAGAGAGAGAGAGAGGAGAGAGAAAAGAAAAAGAGAGAGAGAGAGAGTTATAGAAATTGAAATACCGGGAAAAGAGAGGGGAGGGAGGGAGAGAAAGAAGATAAAATGAGAGGGAGAGGAGAGAGAGGGAGAGAGAGAGAGAGAAGGAGAGAAGAGAGAGAGGAAGAGAGGAGAAATGGAGAGAAGACAGACAGACGACAACAGACAGAAAGACAGACAGAAAGACAGAGCTATGGAAGATTGAAATATACGGAAGAAGAGAGAGGGAGGGAGGCAGAGAAAAGAGATAGAGAATGGGGGGAGAGATAGAGAGAGAGAGAGAGAGAGAGAGAGAGAAGAGAGAGAGAGGATGGAGAGAGAGAGAGAAAGAGAGAGTAGAGAGAGAGAGAGAGAGAGAGAGAGACAGTACAGACAGACAGACAGACAGACAGAAAGACAGAGTCTATGGAAGATGAAATACACGGAAGAAGAGAGGGAGGGAGGCAGAGAAAGAGAGATAGAGAATGGGGAGAGAGAGAGAGAGAGAGAGAGAGAGAGGTAGAGAGAGCGAGAGAGAGAGAGAGAGTAAGAGAGAGAGAGAGAGACAGACAGACAGACAGACAGACAGACAGATACATAGACAGATACACAGACAGAAAGACAGACAGACAGATACAAACATACATAGACACAAAACAGATCGACCAGTAGACAGACACAAAAGGAAGAAGAGACAGACTGGCAGAGAAACAGACAGTCATGTGGGATTCTTAAGTTGGGGGAGGGGGAGGGGGGCACACACTCTCTTGTTTGACTTTAAGTTTCACACACATCGTTCCAACTTACTTGTTTGGCCCTCCATACCTGGCAGAGCAAACAAGACAAACTTCTTCTTCTTTTTCTTCTTCTTCTTCTTCTTCTTCTTCTTCTTTCTTCTTCTTCTTCTCTTCTTTTCTTCTTCTTCTCTTCTTTTTCTTTCTCTTGTTGTTGTTGTTGTTGTTTGTTGTTTGTGTTGGTGTTGTTTTGTTGTTGTTGTTTGTTCTTCTTTCTTCTTCTTCTTCTTCCTCTTGTTCTTCTTCTTCTTCTTCTCTTCCTCTTGTTGTTGTTTGTTGTTGTTGTTGTTGTTGTGTTTGTTTCTTCTTCTTCTTCTTCTTCTTCTTCTTCTTCTTCTTCTTCTTCTTCTTCTTCTTCTTCTTCTTCTTCTTCTTCTTCTTCTTCTTCTTCCTCTGCATCAGACAGTGCATCCGACTTCGACGTGGGAGAGAATCATTATCTTGTAAGTCTTTCTGGGAACCCAAAAGCAGGAGAATGGACCAAGAAGGCAGAAGTGACAGGAAGAACAGGAACAAGGCAGAAACAAAGAGAGGGATAGAGAAGAGGACATTCCAAGCACAGAATCTCCAGAAGGTGGGGGATGTTGTTTCTACTGACAGGCCCCCGGCATCCCCACAGGGGGGGACCTTGAAATGTACGTTTTGGGTAACAGGGGATCCATGGGGATCTGGTTCACCCTGGTCCTTCTGGTTCGGGGGGTAGGGGGGGAGCGGGGGGGGGGGGGGGGGGGGGGGGGGGGGGGGGGGGGGGGGGGAGGGGAGGGAGCGGCAGCGCTGGTCAATCGACCCTTAAGAGAAAGACAATTCTGTGCCGGATGGTTAACCCCTAATACTTAAATACAATTTATTTTATTTGCGTTATTCTTTTGCTATCAATATATATTTATAATAATACACATACATACATACCCAACACTCCGTCATCACTGTCCTTCTTTCTTCCCACTCACCTGAAACAAACAAGAAATCAGAAAATCGTTAAAAACAATGGGCAAAATGAAAAAAATCTACATTTGTTCATAAAAAACCAACACAATTATTATCGTCATAGTCGTCGTCGTTGTTGTTGTTGTTGTTGTTTTCGTTATCATTGTTAGCGTTATCTTGGTTTGTTGTCATCATCATTATTATCAACATCCTTATCAGAGTCATCGCTTTGTCATGTCTTTGTTACATCACATCGTCGTCATTGTCGTCACTGTTGTTGTCATCATCATTCTTATCATCATCCTTATTTTTAAAAAATCAGAGTCATCACTTTGTCATGTCTTTGTTGTAATTATCACATCATCGTCATTGTTGCCACTACTGTTGTTGTCATCTTGGATGCTGTCGTCGATGTTGTATCCTCCTCCTCCTCATTTTTGCTGCCACCACCACCACCACCACCACCACCACCACCACCACCACCACCACCACCACCACCACCCACACAAAAATCATCTTTCTGGCTCTCTTCCTCAAATGTAAACCTGAGCAAACAGAGGACCAGACTGCCAGAAACAGACAATCGATGTGCTTTTCCCATCCCTGGCAGAGAGATATGACTTATTTCTTCCCAATTCCTTGGCAGCGAAAGATTTAGAATGCAGAAATAAGACTGTCACGTAGATTTGACAGCGGCGATGTCCCAATTTTATGGTGCAGTGAAAAAGTGAAAAACCAACAAAAAACAATTACAACAAAATAAAAGGAATTCACCCTCAGTCTATATTATTGCATCAGGGAACTTTAAACACCTTTTTTATTTTATTTCAGTAGAAGAAAGAAAACTTTAAAGCTTACGTGAACACAATGAAGCCGATAGATGTGAGGTGAAAACGATCCCATCAAAATGACAGCTAGGCAAACTAACAAACAAAAAAAGGCAAATTTTGCACTGGCAACATAGTTTAACAGGAAGCCAGTGAAGCTGGTCCCACATTAAAGTCTTGCAGCACTGCTTTGAACCCGCTGTAAATAAGGTGCCTCTTCAGCAACAACGACACAAAAATCCCCCAACAAATAATCCAACAGATTTGCCAGAATCCTGAAAGGAAATAAGGGCAGGAATGACATGGGCAGAGACACATTACCGAGGTATGACCAGAAAAACCTCCCTGATGCGGTGCGCTTAGCTTCGTAGTAAAGACACTGGGCCAGACATTGGCAGATTATGGTCTGACATTGAGGAGTGTCTGAGAGTGACCCTAAGCTACTTCAGTGACTGCTGAATGGCAGTGCAGCATTATATTCCGCGGTGTTTCAGGGAGTCTGTATCAGTCTGTATGAGAGAGGGATCAAGGAGTTCTGACTTGACTTCAGTTTATTCCTTTGTTATTTAAGATGTGTCTAATTCGGGGTTGTTGTTATCATCGATCCAATAATACAGGTTCTCATTGAAGCAGGCCTCTTGACTTGTTCAAGCAGTAAGAGACACACACACACACACACACAACACACACACACACACACACACCACACACACACACACACACACACATATATATACATACATACATATAATATATATTATATATATATATATATATATTATATATATATATATATATATATATATATATAAATATATATATATGTATGTATGTATGTATGTATAATGTTAGATACTCTTGTATAACACGGACTCCTCAGCATTCTTGTCAAAACCACCCATGTGTGAGGACATGGCCTCTAACAGAGGTTGGCAGAAAAGGTCAAACGGTATAGATTCCCGAAGTAAGAATGTGGCTACCTTCATGGTGGACAAAAAAAAAAGACGGTCGCATACCCAAACTCTCACTGTTGATGAACCTGGGAGCTCTAGCCCAGGAACGGAAAAACAACAACAACAACAACAACAACAAAGCAAAATGGTGCCAAACTCATCTGTCTCTGTCTCTCTCTGTCTCTCTGTATAAGTGTTGGGTTATTATTAAGATGTATCCCTACGGGCGGGGACTGGATGTAAAAAAGTACATGAGTGCTTATTCATTATCCTCGAAATAAAATAATTTGTCATTGTCATTGTCATTGTCTCTCTCAGTGTCTCTCTCTCTCTTATTGGTTAATAACTATATTAAAAAAATAATCAGTAAGAATTATTTAGTAACTATGTTGTGTAATTTTGTGTTTATCATATACTAAATTGATGCTATCGTTTTTCTTTGTCATAAGTAAAGAGCCTATTACGTTAGACTGTTTTGATATAATTTTTGATAGACTTTATATATGTCCCTTGAATGTTATATTTTGTTTTATTAATATCATTTTACTATATACTATGGTGGCAATATTTTATGATGAGATTGTTTGTGTAGGTGTTGTCAAAGATAACATATTATCCAGATAATCATACAATTAAAAAATGTACTCTCTGGCTTGCCTATCTGTCTGTCTCTCCCCCCCCCCCCCCCCCCCCCCATCCTCCTCTCTCCCCCTCCCCCCCCTCCCCCCCCTCCCTCCCCCCCCCCCTCTCCCTCTCTCCTCCCTCTCTCTCTCTCTCTCTCTCTCTTTTCTCTCCCCTCCATTCTTCTTAAAACTTAAACCGCTACAAATGCAGTAATTCTGTTGTTATGAAATTTGGAAGTTTTATTGACTGTTATTGTTCTAAATCATGCAATTTTTATTTTTTTATATACAAGTATGCATTTTACTCAATTGAAATTGTTAAATTGTTTTGTCTTAATTGTTAGACATATGTTTGTATGCGGATGTTCTTTGCATGCTACATTTTGGCTTGTTTATTATTGATAGCTGTATCTTAAGGTGAGAGAGGTTTGTGTGGGTGTTTATGTTACATGCCATTTATCTAGATGATCACACAACTTGGAAATGTACTCTCTCTGTCTCTCTGTCTGGTATTCCTCTTATATATGAAATGTATTATTTTTATATAAATGTTTGGTTTACATTTTAAAGTGATTTATGTTATCATCGTCCAAAAAGCATACAATATTGTTGTCCATCTTCAATCAATATGCCACGCTTCTTGGAAATGTACTGAGTGAGTTTAAACTGATTTGCCTAACTTCGAATTGTTGTACTGATGCTGTTGTTGGCCGGGCTGTTTAAAACTGTTTTATATCAGGCTTTTTTCGACATTTTGTAACTTAGCTTGATATCTTTATTGATAGTATTATATTAGTATTATAATATATAATATATATATATATATATATATATATATATATATATAATATATTATACTATTATATATAATATATATATTATTATATAATTTGATTTCTGGTTTATTTTATGTTGTTGTAACCTGAAAATGCTCTCTCTCTCTCTCTCTCTCTCTCTTCCTCTACCTCTCTCTCCATCTCTCCCTCTCTCCTCTCTCATCTCTCTCTCTCCTCTCTTGCTTCTGCTGCCCCTCTATTTTACTTTATCCATATTACCTAATTATAATCAGTGTATCAGTTTTCATGTTAATGTTTGATTTCTTTGAGAATTATATGTTTATTAACGTATATCTCTTTTCTAAAGATAATTAAATCTATGTATCTCTCGAAATTAATGCTCAAGTCAGTTCAGGATTATGTATTGTTAAATATATAATTTTTTTACAATCATGTTGTCTTTGTTGTAGTAAGATTTTTACCTTTGTATTGCTGATAGTCCCTAATAAGGGCAAGGGCCTGATGAAAAAAAGTATGCGCATGCTTATTCTGTTACCCTTGAAAAATAAAGATTCATTCATTTATTCATTCTCCTCTTTCTCTCTCTCTCTCTCTCTCCTCTCTCTCCGTCTCTCTCTCTCTCTCTCTCCTCTCTCTCTCTCTCTCCCTTTTTAATGTTGTCTTTTCAATTTGAGGGCTGGATGAAAAAAAAGTATATTTTCTTAATTTTACCCTCGTGAAATAAGATTGCGTTTGTGTTTGCGTTCCTCCCCCCCCCCCCCCCCCCCCCCCCCCCCCCCCCCCCCCCCCCCCCCCCCCCCCCCCTCCCCCCCCTCCCTCTCTCTCTCTGTCCTGTCTCTGGCTGGCTGGCTGGTTGGTACCAGCTGTATTGATATATCAGGATAAAAGTAACTGATATCAAGAGCAACGTAGTTTTCGAGTCAGATGGTTTAGAACGTTGATCTATTTGGTAACATGAAATTTGAAAGGATGGTCGATTCCCAACCAGTTTGTAGTTTGGAGTTTTTTCTTCTTCTTTTTCTTTCTTTGCATTGGATTTGCAAATGGATTGACGCCACTACTATGATTAGCTCATTTTGAACTGGTGTATCTTTTCTTTTCAGAAAATTTAGTTGTATTGATCTCATATTTCATGTTTTATGTACAGTTTTCACAACATGAATGAGCGTTACCTCCCTTATCAAAAGGCCAAGCTGGGCAAAGACAATACATTGTTAAAGCGTCTGCTTGTCTGCCTGTCTGTCTGTCTGTCTGTCTGTCTGTCTGTCTGTCCGTCTGTCTGTCTGCCTGCCCTGCCTCTCTCTCGCTCTCTCTCTCTCTCTCTCTCTCTCTCTCCCCTCTCCTCTCTCTCTCTCCCCTCTCCCACTCTCTCTCTCTCCTCTCTCTCAGCATAGTGGAAAACTTTGTTCAGTGGCAAACAGACAGACAGACAGACAGACAAACAGACAGTCAGACAAACAGACAGACAGACAAACAGACAGAGAGACAAACAGACAGACAGACGCTGACAAACTGGACAGTGTCCACTGTGGTGGAGCAGGTGGCTGCTAGGACTTTGGTACTGACCGCTGATCGGTCTTCCCTGACCACTGGCTACTTTTCTGTATTTGCTTCTTTAAGTTCTTTCTTTTTTGTAGGTTGGGGTGGGTTTTTTTTTTTTTTTTTGGGGGGGTGGGTTTGTTGGGGGAGGGGGGGGGGTGATAGATGGTTAACAGTTAACAGTCTGCAATTGCGGGTTGCGGGTGGGGTAGAGAGGGTTTGGATACCCTATCCATTTTTCTGCGCTATCTAGTTTCTTATCTAGTGTATCTACTTTCTTAAGTCGGATGCGCTGGGCCTGACTTGCCAGGCGCTTAACGGCAGCGCAACGCATTTTCGCTCATATGATGAGACAACAATCATGGTTGGTGTGCGGGCGTTTGACGAAGAAAAAGAAGTTTCTTATTCCTTCACAGTCCTGTTCTTTATTCTTATTTTTTTTAAAATCTGACTTAGTGATAAGTCTTCGTTACATTTTGTTGGTGCTCTGTTTCCAGCTCACCATTTTGTGTCTTTTTTTTTCCCGGGGGGGGGGGGGGGGGGGGGGGGGGGGGGGGGGGGGGGGGGGGGGGGGGGGGGGGGGGGGGGGGGGGGGGGGTGAGGGGGTGGCGGTCTCTTTTCATGGTTTTTAGGAAGAGGATAAGGATAACAACAATGAAAATGTTTTTAATTTATTTTGTTTTATTCTTTTATTTCCAGGATAATGGAATCAGCACTCGTGTGCTTTTTTTTTTTTTTTAAACAACTAGTCCCCATATGTTTGCAGTTTTGTAAATGTTATCTGTTCCCACCGGCACACAATGTCCTACTTTTCTGAAAAGTGGAACAGGTTTTAACGTGCGCGCAAGATGTTCTGCGTGCGTTCGCACACGGGACATCGGTTTATAGTCTCATCCGAAGGACTTTTGGGGGTTGGGGTGGAGTGGAGTCGGCAGTGATGTTGCTTCCAAGGGAAAATATCACCTTGAACGGGATTCGAAACCGGGTCATCAGATCATGAGCGCAGTGCCCATCACTCTAACCACCAGGCTACCCCGTCCCATCCTGTCTACCAACCTTATGTGAGCAAGTTCTCTTCACAGGCAGCACTGGCTTTTCACATGAACCAAACACCTTCACCTTCAAAACCGTGCATTAATTTATGTTTGAATCAAAGCGTTTTTAAATGTCAAATCATCACACATAATTGGTATAGTACAGTTGATCACAGGATACTCAATGTTTGACTGACTTTTGAAAATGTAATTTAATTTTTTTTATGTCACTTTAAGTCAGGGCAGATTTCTCTGCGTGAAATTCGCCACCCATTATTACTTTTGGTT
Source organism: Rapana venosa (assembly GCA_028751875.1). Taxonomy (NCBI): domain Eukaryota; kingdom Metazoa; phylum Mollusca; class Gastropoda; order Neogastropoda; family Muricidae; genus Rapana; species Rapana venosa. The sequence continues at coordinate 42,523,119 of CM054161.1, forward strand.
CTTTTCCTGTCTGCAATATTGTATTTGTTTGGCTTAACATTTCTCTACCTGTTTCCACTAATCTCTCTGGTCTTTGTTATGTATGGTTGTTGGTTTGTTATGTTTTGTTGTTTGTGTGTGTGTTGGTTTGCTTGTTTGTTTGTTTTTTCTCCTGATAATCAGCTCATCTCATCTTGTACCTTGTTGTTTGCTTCTATATCTGCCTTGGCGTTAGTTCCTTTTTCATCCGTTACTTTTACTTTTTTCATTTTTTTAACCATTTGGTTGTGGAGAACAGCAAAGGATACTGACATTTTTCCCCCAAAAATGTTTGCTGATTTATTCAAAAGACATGTCTG
>CM054161.1:42523956-42531456 GCA_028751875.1 Rapana venosa
CTCTTCTCTCTTCTCCCCTCTTTTCTCTCTTCTCTCTCTTCTCTCTCTTCCTTCTCTCTCTCTCTCTCCTTTTCTTTCTTTTCTCTCTCCCCTCTAATGCATTTTCCCCCTGTGCAGCTTTAAGATCTCTGAGATAATTAATTACTAAGAACAAGATAAGGGGGAAAAGGTACATCTGTGCCTTCAGTTTCTTAAGATAAAGGGATCCCGCCGCGCCCCCCCCCCCCCCCCCCACGTGTGTGGTGTGTGTGTTTTGTGTGTGTGTGTGTGTGTGTTGTGTGTGTGTGTGTGTGTGTGTGTGTGTGTTTGTGTGTGTGTGAAAGCCAAAGTCAAATCCAAGTCAAAGTCAAATTGTGTTTTTCGGACGGTACATTGAATATATCAATGCATTAAATTGTTTCTTTTTTTTTTTTTAAAGTTCTCTCTCTAGGAACAACATCACAGCAGTGTGTGTGTGTGTGTGTGTGTGTGGGGTGTGTGTGTGTGTGTGTGTGTGTGTGTGTGTGTGTGTGTGTGTTGTGACAGACTGACAGACAGACAGACTGAAAGGCAGAACAGGGAGTGAGAGAATGTATGTGTGTGTCTATGTCTGTGTTGTGTGTGTGTCTGTGTCTGTGTGTGTACGCGCACGTATGTGTGTATGTGTGCGCGTGCGCAGGCGGGCGTGTGCGTTCACTTTAGCTGCATGAATTGCAGAGTTTTATCTTTTTTGGGTTTTGTTTCCCATTTTATGATGCATCTTTATTTATAAGCACGCCCCACACCTCAAAAATACTCTTTTTTTCACCTTACCCCCCCCCCCCCCCTTCCACATACACATACGCACACGCACACACACAACACTACACACACACACAGTCACAGACACAGACTACACAACACAATTTCGCACGCCCGCACACAAACACACACACTCACACACACACACCTTCTAAATTTGTCTCCATTTTCTTGGGGGGGGGGGGGGGGGCGGCTTAAGTCTTCTGTTCTTCCACTTCTTTTTGTAATCTTTTCCACTTGCTCTTCACTTTACAAAGTTTACAACAAACGTTGTTGTCTTCCAGAGTTTCCCTGTGTAATATCTGAACCAGGTCTACAACTGCCCTATAGGTTAGTTCCAAATGCATGGCGCATTCTGGAAAATGCGCTCCTCAATGTGTCCCTATGTCAGGTTTTATGATTGCTGTAGTGGGTGCTGCTGCTGCTAGGTAGGGCGGCATAGGATTAGGCGAGGACCGGGGTTTATTGTTGTTCTGGTGTTGGTTGGTGCCGCGTTAAGCTTTCACTTTGATAGGTAGAGGAGTGATTACTGACTTGAACTGAAACGCTTTAAGTGTGTGTGTGTGTGTGTGTTTGTGTGTTTGTGTCGTGTTTTTGGTAGTGTTGTGTTGTGTGTGTGTGTGTGTGTGTGTGTGTGTGTTGTGTGTGTGTGTGTGTTGTTGTGTGTTTGTGTGTGTGTGTTTTGTGTGTGTGTGTGTGTGTGTGTGTGTGTGTTGTGTGTGTGTGTGTGTGTGTGTGTAAGTGCGTGTGAAAGTTTGGAAAGCGTTTTTTTTTAAAGCGTTATGCTTCCACTTTGATAGGTAGAGAAGTGATTACTAACTTGAACTTAAATTAAATGCTTTAAGTGTGTGTGTGTGTTTGTGTGTGTGTTAGTGTGTGTGTGTGTGTGTCTGTGTCTGTGTCTGTGTCTGTGTGTGTGTTAGTGTCTGTGTGTGTGTGTCTGTGTGTGTGTGTTGTGTGTGTGTGTGTGTGTGTGTGTGTGTGTGTGTGTGTGTGTGTGTGTGTGTGTGTTAGTGGGTGTGTTGTGTGTTGTATGTGTGCTGTGTGTGTGTGTGTGTGTGTTTGTGATGGTGTGTGTGTGTGTGTGTGTTGTGGTATGTGCGTGCGTGCGTGTTTTTGTGTGGTAGTGTGTGTGTGTGTGTGTTTGTGTGTGAGAGAGAGAGAGTTTGGAAAGCGTTTACAGCTTGTACTTGTTCTTGTTTGTTGTTTTATAGGGGGGGGGGGGGGGGGGGTGTTCTGTCTCCTGGCCTGACTGTGGTGCCGCTCATTGTATTGCTTGGGGCTTCTGCAGTTTTGGAGAGCTGTGTGGTTCAATAGCGCGTACATCAGAGCTGTCTGTCTGTCGTCTGTCTGTCTGTTGTCTCTCCTTTCTCTCTCTTTCTCACTCTCTCTCTCTTTCTATCTCTCTCTCTGTCCCTCCTCTCTCTCTCTATTTCTCTCTGTCTCTATCTCCCTTTCTCTCTCTTTCTCACTCTCTCTCTCTATCTCTCCGTCTATCTCTCCCCTCTCTCTGTCTCTCTGTTTCTCTCTCCCTTTCTGTCTCTGTCTCTCTCACTCCCTCACTCTCACTCTCTCTCTGTTTGTCAGTCTGTTTCTCTCTTTGTGTCTCTCTCTTTCTCTGTATCTCTTTCTGTTTCTCTATCTCTCTGTCTGTCTCTTCAATTTGAATTTAAATTTAGACTCTGTCTCTCAATTTGAATTTGAATTTTGACTTCTCCTCTCTTTCTCTTTTCTCTCCTGCTCTCTCTCTCTCTCTCCTCTCTCTCCTTGTGCTCTCTCTCTTCTCTCGCTCGCTCGTTTTCCCCTCTCTCTCGCTCTCTCTTTTCTTTATCTGTCGTCTCTTTCTCTCTCTCTTCTCTCTCCTCGCTCTCCTCTCGCGCTCTCTCTCTTCCGCTTCTCTCTCGCTGTCTTCCACACCCCCTTTCTCTCTCTCTCTCTCTTCTCTCTCTCTCTCTCTTCTCTCTCTCTCTCTCTCTCTCTTTTCTCCGTCACTTTTTTACATAAAGGAGAAGGGGGCCCGGGGGGGGCAGGGGGGACTAAGGGTAGGTGGACCCCTCCTCCTCTTTCTTGGGCATCTACGATAACAGCAAACTTGGTCTGACTCAACCTCTGCCTTTTTCAAGGAAAGAAGAGAGAGAAATGGAAAGGAACGTGACCTGTTTGCGAGGCTCACCTGCATTTAAGGGTGAATTCTGCATCCACGAGACTCCCGGCACTTTTTTCATTTCCATTCCCTTTCATTCTCCAACAGCTTAGATGGTTTTTTCAAAGCACGTTGGATGTGATAGTAACTGACATTGTCATTTTTTTAATTTTTGGGTTCTTTTTTTTTTTTTAGTTAGTTAAAGAGGAGGAGAAAAGTGGATGCTTTTAACTGGAAGGGGAGAGAGAGAGAGGGAGAGGGGGAAAAAGGGGAGAAGAAAGAAGGGGGAAAAGGGAGGAAGGAGAGAGAGAGAGGGGGAATACAGACAGAGACAGAGAGATCAGACAGAGAGAACAATGAAAAATGAACACATTTTATCTATAGAGGATTCTAGAATAAGCATAGCAGTAGCTTTTTTCTTCTTTTTTTTACATCCAACCCTCTAGGGGAAAAGAAAAAGAAAAATCAAACAAAAGCAATGAACGTGCAATACACGGCATGAAGAACAATCTGACGAAAGAAAGAAAAAAAATATACATATATTTATAGATGATGGACATTCCATGCAAATTCACCCCAACATAATTTCATACATGTATAAAAAAAAAAATTAAAAATGGGGGGAAAACCTGAAAGTAAACGTAAACAGTTAGGAATAAGTCAATATGGAGAGAGAGAGAGGGGAGAGAGAGAGAGAGGAGAGATGAGGAGCGAGCGAAGGAAAAGAGGGAGAGAGAGAGAGAGAGAAGAGAGAGGGAGCGAGAGAGGAGAGAGAGAGAGCGAGAGAGAGAGAGAGAGGGGAGAGCGAGAGAGAGAGAGCGGGAGAGAGAGAGAGTGAGAGAGGAGATGAGAGAGATGAGAGAGAGGAGAGAGAGAAAAGAGAGAGAGAAAGAGCGAGAGAGAGGGGAGAGAGAGCAGAGAGAGAGAGAGAGGGGAGAGTGCAAGGCAAGACAAGGCAAGAAAGCAAGGATAGGCGCGGCACCTTGGTCGGATGTGCTGGGTCTGACTTGTCAGGCGCTTAAAGCAGCGAACGCAATTTTTGCTCATATGACAGACAACAATAGTTGCTGTTGGAGAGTTCGACAACGACTGGAACGAAGAAGATGGAGAAGAAGAAGGAGGAGGAGGAGGAGGAGAAGAAGAAGGAGTAGGAGGAGGAGCAGAAGAAGAAGTACAAGGAGGAGGAGGGGAAGAGGGAGGAGGGAAGAAGGAGGAGGAGGAGGAGGAGGACAAGAAGAAGAAGAAGAAGAAAAAAGAAGAAGAAGAAGAAAAAGAAGAAAGAAGAAGAGAAGAAGAAGAAGAAGAGAACAACAACAACAACAACAACAACAACAAGAAGAGAAAAAGAAGAAGAACAACAACAAACAAAACAAGAACAAGAAGAAAAAGAAGAGAAGAAGAAGAAGAAGAACAACAACAACAACAGCAACAACAAATATAATTGAAGGGGTTAGACGATGTCGGCTCAGCACTGGAGGTGGACGGAGGTTACTGCCGTTGCTGCTGATTCTGATGTAAGGGGACAGCTCTGATATGACATAGGGCCTTCCTGGTCGATGGGGCTTTATTATACACAACATGAACTGAAATTAAATGAATTAAATGTGTTTGATCGTGACGGGGGAGAGGATGGTGGAGGGGGGGGGGGGGGGGAAGGGGGAGTAGGCTGTTGTCTCTGTGTTGTCTGTTTCTCTTAGGTGACCTGCCAATACTTCTCTGTCTGTCTGTCTGTCTGTCTGTCTGTCTGTCTGTCTGTCTGTCTCTCTCTCTCTCTCTCTCTCTCTCTCTCTCTCTCTTCTCTCTCTCTCTCTCTCTCTCTCTTCCTCCCTCCCTCCTTCCCTCTCTCTTTCTCTCTGTTTTTGTTTTTCTGCCTGTCTGTCTGTCTGTCTCTCCCTCTCTCTCTCTCTCTCTCTTCTCTCTCTCTCTCTCTCTCTCTCTCTCTCTTCTCTCCTCCCTTCCCTCTCTCTTTCTCTCTGTCTCTCACATGAGTGCTTATTCATTATCCTCGAAATAAAAGAATTTGTCATTGTCATTGTCTCTGTTTTTCTGGCTGGCTGTCTGTCAATCTCTCTCTCTTTCTCTCTGTCTCTGTTTTTCTGGCTGTCTGTCTGTCTCTCCCTCTCTCTCTCCCTCTCTCTCTCTCTCCCTCCTCTTTCTCTCTGTCTCTGTTTTTTCTGGCTGTCTGTCTGTCTCCCCCTCTCTCTCTCCCCTTCTCTCTCTCTCTCTCTTCCCTCTTTCTCTCTGTCTCTGTTTTTCTGGCTGTCTGTCTGTCTCTCCCTCTCTCTCTCTTTCTCTCTGTCTCTGTTTTTCTGGCAGTCTGTCTGTCTGTCTGTCTCTCTCTCTGTGTCTGTTTTTTCTGGCTGGCTGTCTGTCTCTGTCTCTCTGTCTGTCTGTCTGTCTGTGTCTGTCTGTGTCATGAAATAACATGACGGCGAACAAAGACAGTGATAAGCGTGAAGCCTCACAACTTCAAAGACTAGCGATGATGAATGGCGTGCGACAAGGGACAGCATATCTCCATCCACCTGGTCACATTATGCTGGTGTATGAGAGAGAGAGAGACAGAGGCAGGCAGACAGACAGACAGAGAAGAAAGAGAGAGAAGAGAGAGAGGAGGAGAGACAGACAGAGAGAGACAGACAGAGAAAGAAAGAGACAGACAGACAGAGAAGAAAGGAGAGCAGACAGACAGAGAAGAAAGTGAGAGAGACAGACAGACAGTCAGACAGTGAAGAGAGACAGACAGAGACAGACATACAGACATGCACACAGACAGACAGACAAAGTGTGTGTATTTGCGAGCGCGAGTGTGTGTGTGTATGCGTGCGTGCGTGCACGTGCGCGCGTTTGAGTTATGTCGTGGTGATTGTGTGTGTGTGTGTGTGTGTGTGGTGTGTTGTGTGTGTGGTGTGTGTATGTTGTATATGTGGTTAGTGTGTGTCTGTGTGTGTTGTGTGTGTGTTTGTGTGATGTGTGTGTGTGTGTGTTAAGTTGTTGTTGTTGCTGTTGTTGTTTTTACTGCATGATATTTCTCCTTACTACAATTACGATTCTGGTTATATCCATTGATGCTGAACAAACGTGGTTTGTGTCTCTCGTCTGCCATTTCTCGTCAGTCAAATTAAGGGTCTGTGTCCTCTGCCTGTGTGTCTGTTTATTCTTTCCTGTGTTCCTGTCTTTCTGTGCGTATCAAGTTATCCGCGCATTTGCCTGTTTGTTTGTTCGTTCGTTTATATTCTTGCCTTTATATCAGTCTGATCTGTTTGGGGGGTTTTCTGTGCTGGTTTCAAGAAAATTTCATTACTTTAGAAAAAAAGACTTTCGGGTGAAAAGAGTAAAATGATATTGGGGGGAAGGGGGATGGGGGGGGGGGGGGGGGGGGGGTAGGATCCGATATGAGCGCAAATGGTCAGGCTGACAAACTCCAAGAGGGATTAACTGGGAATGAAACGAAATAACAAGCTGTGTTTTCCATGCAGGAAAAACGAAAGGAACGAAGGAGAAGTAAGGTAGAGAGAGAGAGAGAGAGAGAGGAGAGAGTGAGAGAGAGAGAGAGAGGAGGGAGAGAGGATGAGAGAGAGAGAGAGAGAGAGAGAGAGAGAGAGATAAGAGAGTGAGTAAGAGAGAGAGAGAGAGAGAGAGAGAGAGAGAGAAGAGTGAGTGAGAGACAGACACACAGAAAGAGAGAGAAGGAGTCAGAGACAGAGAGAACACACACACACACACCCAGACAGACATACAGTCAGAGACAGACAGACAGACAGAGGGTGAGAGAGGCAAGAGAGAGAGAAAAAGAGAGAGAGAGAGCAAGAGAGAGGAAGAGTGAGTGAGAGACAGAACAAAACAGACACAGAAATGAGGACAGAGAGAAGGAGTTAGAGAGAGAGACAACACACAACACCCAGTAGATGCAGGTCAGACAGACAGACAGACAGAGGAGTGGAGTGAGGAGAGAGAGAGATGAGAGAGGAGAGAGGAGGGAGAGGAGAGAGAGAGAGAGAGAGAGAGAGAGAGAAAAGAGTGGTGAGAGACAGACAGACAGACACAGAGAGAGACAGAGAGAAGGAGTCAGAGACAGAGACACACACACGCACGCACCCAGTCAGACAGACAGTCAGACAGACAGAGAGACAGAGGGTGAGAGAGAGAGAGAGAGAGAGAGAGAGAGAGAGGAGGAGAGAGAGAGAGAGAGAGAGAAAAGAGTGAGTGAGAGACAGACAGACAGACACAGAGAGAGACAGAGAGAAGGAGTCAGAGACAGAGACACACACACGCACGCACCCAGTCAGACAGACAGTCAGACAGACAGAGAGACAGAGGGCGAGAGAGAGAGAGAGAGATTTATTCTTTTATATTTTTATTTATTCTTTTATATTTATTTTTTATTTATTCTTTTATATCGAGGATAATGAAATAAGCACTCATGTGCTTTTTTACATCTAGTCCCCGTGTGTGTGCGGCTTTGTAAATGTTGTCATCTGTTCCCACCGGCACACAATGGCCTACTCTTTCGAAAAGCGGAACAGGATTTAACGCGTGCGCAAGATGTTCTGCATGCGTTCGCACACGGTGAAAAT
>CM054161.1:42536456-42551456 GCA_028751875.1 Rapana venosa
CGGGTTGTAACGTGGGCGCAAGATGTTCTGCGTACATTCGCACACGGGGCCTCAGTTTATAGTCTCATCCGAAGGACTTTGGGGGAGATTGGAGTCGGCACTGATGTTAACCCAGAGGAAAAATCCTCTTGAACGAGATTGGAACCCGGGTCAGCAGATCACAAGCACATTACTCTAACCACCAGGCTATCCCGCTCCCCACCCCCCCACCCCCCCTCTCCCAGGAGCAGCAAAGAGACCGCTGGTTTATTTTCTTTTTATTCTTCAGCTAGAGTTCCGAGGTTCATCAATGGTGAGATTTTTTGCGTAGTTTTGCGACAATTTACCCATCATTAATATTTTTAGTTGCTGTATTCTGTCTTCGGGGCCGATTGTGTAAGCACGACACCAGTGTGGATGTGCGTTTTTTGTTGTTGTAAATTTTATAATCTGTTCCTACAGGCACGCATTGGCCTACTCTTCCGAAAGGCGGAATGGGTTTTCGAACGTGTGAGCAAGATGGCCTGCGTGGCTTTCCAACACAGGACATTGGGGTATAGTTTCACCTGAAGGACTTTCGGGGGAGTGGGGTCGGCACTGATGTTAGCTCCAGGGCAAACATTTCCCTCGAATGGGATGTCTTTTTTGTTTTTTACATCACTTAAAACCACGGCAGATTTCTCTGCGGGAAATTCGGGCTGCTCTCCCCAGGGAGACCGCGTCGCCACATGAGCAGCGCCACCCTTTTTTTTCTGTTCCTGTCTGCAACTATATTTGTTTCCCTATCAGAGTGGCTTTTTTCTACAGAATTTTGCCAGGAACAACTCTTGTTGCCGTGGGTTCTTTTACGTGCACTAAATAATTATGTGTAAAACGCGGGACCTCGGTTTATCGTCTCATCCGAAAGTCTAGCACCCAGACCACCACTCATGGTCTAATGGTTAGGAGAAAAGTTTTGGACCGAAACATATACATACATACATACATACATACATGCATGCATACACATATACATACATACATACATACATACATGCATGCATACACATATACATACATACATACATCCCAAGGCTTACATCTTGCTCAAAACACACCATGAATAGGACGACTGGTGGACATGATAGTTGTCATCTTCATGATAATGCTCATTGCTGTCATAAAGGTTTGCTTTCATTGTTTTTCAGCATAAAGACAATAAAACGTCTTTACAGTGAAACAGAGCAAAGTAAAACAAAACAAAACAACACACAAAAAACAACAGAACCCACTTGACAAGTAATGGATAGCTATAATTATTATCAACAGCGCAAAGAGCAAACTATAATTATCCAAGGGTACTTTCGGGTTTGATGATATCTCGCATTTTCGTGTGGAAAAGTTTGTCAGAGTTAATAGCTCCCTCGTCAGACAAACTTAAATTGAATTGAAAGTTGCCAAGGAGTAATAAAATAATGTGTGTGTGTGTGTGTGTGTGTGTGTGTGTGTGTGTGTGTGTGTGTGTGTGTTGTGTGTGTGTGTGTGTGTGTGTGTGTATGTGTGTTTATTTCTTTCTTTATTTATTTTTTATTTTATATCGAGGGTAATGGAATAAGCACATATGTGCTTTTTTACATCCAGTCCCCGTGTGTATGCGGTTTTGTGAATTCTGTCATCTGTTCCCACCGGCACACAATGGCCTACTCTTACGACAAGCGGAACAGGATTTAACGTGTGTGCAAGATGTTCTGCGTGCGTTCGCACACGGGGCCTCGGTTTATAGTCTCATCCGAAAGACTTTTGGGGAGAGTGGAGTCTGTACTGATGTTAACTCTGTGTGTGTGTGTGTGTGTGTGTGTGTGTGTGTGTGTGTGTGTGTGTGTGTGTGTGTGTGTGTGTGTGTGTGTGTGTGTGTGTGTGTGTGTGAGAGAGAGAGAGAGAGAGAGAGAGAGAGAGAGAGAGTGTGTGTGTGTGTGTGTGTGTTTGTTTGGTGAGTGTGTGTGTGTTCAGGCAAACGTGTGCTCGGGTAAATAGATGCCTGCTCACAAGCCTGCATAAATGCGTGCTTGTGTCTGTGAGAGCGTATGTATGCACTGTATGTACATGCATGAGTGTGTGGATTCTTGTGGGAGATTGTTATGCTTCGTTTATCTCTACATTATGTGTCAACATCCACCATCATTTTTTTTTGGGGGGAGGAGGGTGGTGGTGGTGACCTATGGTTTGTTAGACGCAGCATTGGGCAAATCAGAATTGTTTGATCAAGAAGAAAGAAAATATTGTAGTTCTTAAATTGGTGATTTGAAACAAAAGTCCAACATCCACACAATTATAATTACCATAATTACCTGTCAGTAAGTTACTCCGATACTTCTTTAGTGAGCGCACAGAGAGAAAGGGGGGAGGGGGGGAGGGAGAGAGGGGAGAGGGAGAGAGAGAGGGAGAAAGAGAGAGAACTCGAATGTGTTAATGAGGGTATTTGGATATGCCAGTGGCTTCTTTATACCAGGCCCTCATGAAAAGAGGGGTGAAAATAAACACATAAACAAACAAGCAATCAATAATGGATGATGTAAGCACTTAAATAAATAAATGCCAAAAGTAAATAGTTCAATATTTTCCACTTATTGAGGGAGAGAGAGACAGAGACAGACATACAGACAGAGACATAGAGAGAGAGGGACACAGACAGACAGACAGACAGGCAGACAGACATACAGACGGAGACATAGAGAGAGAGTGACACAGACAGACAGACATACAGACAGAGACATAGAGAGAGAGGGGGACACAGACAGACAGACAGGCAGACAGACGTAGAGACAGAGACATAGAGAGAGAGGGACACAGACAGACAGACAGACAGGCAGACAGACATACAGACAGAGACATAGAGAGAGAGGGACACAGACAGACAGACATGCAGACAGAGACATAGAGAGAGGAGGGAACAGACAGACAGACATACAGACAGAGACATAGAGAGAGAGGGACACAGACAGACAGACATACAGACAGAGACATAGAGAGAGAGAGGGACACAGACAGACAGACATAGAGACAGAGACATAGAGAGAGAGGGACACAGACAGACAGACATACAGACAGAGACATAGAGAGAGAGAGGGACACAGACAGACAGACATAGAGACAGAGACATAGAGAGAGAGGGACACAGACAGACAGACATACAGACAGAGACATAGAGAGAGAGAGGGACACAGACAGACAGACAGACAGAGACATAGAGAGGGACACAGACAGACATACAGACAGAGACATAGAGAGAGAGGGACACAGACAGACAGAGGCAGACAGACAGAGACAGAGAGGCAGACAGACAGAGACAGAGAGAATCTACACTTTTTTTAAAAGAAAAAATTCAGATTTGTGTCCATGGGTGTCATTCATGAGATGAAAGAGGGAGGGGTGGGGTTAGGGGGAAGGGGGCTGTCCATTTTCGAACAGTAAGGGAGCGCGCCAACATCCCGAGTTTAAAACCAAAGAAGTCATTCACTCGTCTTCGCTACCGCCACCAGTATTGGAAAAGCAGAAGTGGCGGGATTTTTTGGTGTTGTCGTTGTGTGTGTATGTGTGTGTGTGTTGTGTTGTGTTGTGTGTGTGTGTGTGTGTGTTGTGTGGTGTGTTGTGTTGTGTGTGTGTGTGTGTTGTGTTGTGTTGTGTGGTTGGTGTGTGTTGTGTGTGTTTGTGTTGTGTGTGTTGTTGTGTGTGTGTAGTGTGTGTTTTTGTGTTTGTTTGTGTGTGTTGTTGTGTGTGTATGTGTTGTGTGTGTGTGTGTTGTGTGTGTGTGTGTTGTGTGGTGTGTGTTGGTGTGTGTGTGTGTTTTGTGTGTGTGTTGTTTTGTTGTTTTGTGTGTGGTGTGGTTTTGTGTGTGTGTGTGTGGTGTTTTGTGTGTGTGTTGTGTTGTGTGTGTGTGTGTGTGTGTGTGTGTGGTGTGTGTGTGTGTGTTGTGTGGTGGTGTGGTGTTGTGTGTTGTGTGGTGTGTTGTGTTGTGTGTGTGTGTGTGTGTGTGTGTGTGGTATGTGTTTTGTGTGTGTGTGTGTGTGTGTGTGTGTGTATGTGTGTGTTTGTGTGTGTGTGTGTGTGTGTTGTGGTGTGTGTGTGTGTGTGTGTGTGGTGTGTGTTGTGTGTGTATTGTGTGTGGTGTGTTGTGTGCTCTTTGTGTTGATGTCCTCGTTGTGTGTGTGTGATGTTGTGTGTAGTGTGTTGTGTGTATTTCTTCAAGCACTCCTTTTCTTCCTCCTTTATGTCTTCAAATAGAACAACATTTGTTCTGATACCTCTGTTCTATTCTTTCCCCGTCCTTTTCTCTATCTTTGATTGTGTTTGTATGTCTGTTGTCCGTCTGTCTGTGTATTTGTCAGTCTGTGTGTGTTTATGATTTTTTAATTTTTTTTTATTTCGAGGATAATGGAATAAGCACTCATGTGCATTTTTTTTTAAACATTCAGTCCCCGTGTGTATGCGGTTTTGTCAATTTTGTCACCAGTTCCCACCGGCACGCAATAGCCTACTCTTCCGAAAAGCCGACCAGGTTTTTAACGTGTGCGCAAGATGTTCTGCGTGCGTTCACACACAGTGTCCTTGGTTGACAGTCTCAATGGAAGGACATTTTTAAAGGGGAGAGTGGAGTCGGCACTGATGTTTTCTTTGTGGGGGTGGGGTTGTTGAGGTGGTTGGAGGCGGGGGGAGGGGGGGGGGGGGAGGGGGGGGATCCTCTTGAACGGGATTCGAACCCGGGTCAGCAGATCACTAGCGCAATGCGCATCGCTCTAACCACCAGGCCCTCCTGCCCCCTTGTTTATCCAGAGTCCTCACGTTCAGGGTGAAGCCGGTCTGCCCAAGGGCCACAACCTAGTGTGGGTAAGTGGTTCCTGCCCCTGAACAAGAAACTACCATCCTGGTGTCCCTAATGGCATGCTGGGACTTAACGGGGTTTTAATGGGCGGAATGATGGCGAGAGCTAGAGGTCGGCCAGTGAAGAAGAGTAGTGTGAGTGTACTGACTGAAGACTTTCACCTAGGTGATGATGATGGTGATGGTGTCTGTCTTCCCTAAGGACGCATTACTGGTATATCAGGCACCTTCTGCACTGTCCGTGTTTCTTCTGTCTCTCTGTCTCTCTGTCTCTCTGTCTTGTCTGTCGGCTGGGCTGGGCTCTCTGCTCTCTCTCTTCTCTCTCTCTCTCTCTCTCTCTCTCTCTCTCTCTTTTTTCTCTCTCTCTGTCGTTGTCTGTCTCCCCCTCCCTTCTCTCTCTCTCTCTCTCTCTCTCTCTCTCTCTCTTGTCTGTCTCTCCCCCTCCCTTTCTCTCTCTCTCTCTCTCTTCTCTCTCTCTCTCTCTCTCTCTCTCTCTCTCTCTCTCTCTCTCTCTCCTCTCTCTCCCCCCCCCCCCTTCTCCCTCTCAATGTACTCCGATTGAAGGGAAAAGTTTTTAGCCGCGTGTCTTAATGTACCAATATCAGCGCTACTCAAAACATCAAATAGAGAAAACCGTCATTATCTATCCAGATACATATTCCATTCCACGAATAGGAGGAAGAAATTGTTGTGTCATAATGTGACTTAATTGATGTGTGTGTGTTAAATAAGATAATATGTCTTTACAAATATTGTTTCTATTAACCTGAATCGAACTATTACATTTCTACTTATACCGACTTTGACGTATACTCTCAACAGTATTCATGCAGTCTGATATCATTGTTGATCAAGTTCAGAGTCCAAGACATGATCATTAAGGTCAGAGTTCACAGGAATCGGTTGTTGGCTTTATATTTCATGCTCCATGATACTTTACATACCAGTATGCTGATTTTCCGCTTTCCCCCAAACCCCGTGTGTTGTGGCCTAAGGCCAGTGTACTTATTAAACCCGTTCAGAGTTCAGAGTTCTCTCTCTCTGTCTCTCTGTCTCTCTGTCTGTCTGTCTGTCTGTCTGTCTGTCTCTCTCTCTCTCTCTCTCTCTCTCTCTCTCTCTCTCTCTCTCTCTCTCTCTCTTACCCCCATCCCCACCCACCTCCACACAGCAGACGCAGTACCAAGCTTTGTTCGAGGTTTAGGGTAAGATTGTCCTTCTTCTAGTAGTGGTGGTGGGTGTGATGCAGTGCTAGTAGTCTAATCCTGTGGTCAGCAGGAGAGACATTAGGCCGACCCAGAACCGCCCTGCCCTGCCCTGCCTTGCCCTGCCTGCCCTGCCCTGCCTGCCTTGCCCTGCCCTGCCCTGCCCTGCCCTGCCCTGCCCTGCCCTGCCCTGTCTTCTGGCCATCACGACGATGCCGACTGTTCTGTTATTAGCACTGGTCTTCTCCCGGTGGACTGGATGGACGATAGTAAGCAGGGGCAGAGCGGGGCCTCCTGCGCCGAGTGGCCTGGCGCCAGGAAAGTCTCACTTGACGCCTCTGAAACTGAATGTGTCGTGTGGAATTGGGGGATACCAAGAGATGAAGGGCAGATTTAGAGACAGAAGAAAAAGGAACCTACAGACACACAGGCGAGAGACAGTGTTTACATACAGATTACTTTCATTAACCTTACTCCACTGTCACATGCAAGCTGCTTTCATTAACCTTACTCAGCTGTCACATACCGGCAGCTTTCATTAACCTTACGTTTCACCTACAGGCCACTTTCATTAAGTTTACTCAGCTTTCACCTACAGGCAGCTTTCATTCACCTTACCGGCTTTCACATACAGGCCGCTTTCATTAACCTTATCTTTCACCTACAGGCCGCTTTCATTAACCTTATCTTTCACCTACAGGCCGCTTTCATTAACCTTATCTTTCACCTACAGGCCGCTTTCATTAACCTTACTCAGCTTTCACCTACAGGCCTCTTTCATTAACCTTACTCAGCTTTCACCTACAGGCCTCTTTCATTAACCTTACTCAGCTTTCACCTACAGGCCTCTTTCACTAACCTTACTCAGCTTTCACATACAAGCCGCTTTCATTAACCTTACTCAGCTTTCACATACAAGCTGCTTTCATTAACCTTACTCAGCTTTCACATACAAGCCGCTTTCATTAACCTTACCTTTCACATACAGGCCTCTTTCATTAACCTTACTCAGCTTTCACGTGCAGGCCGCTTGCATCAACCTTACTCAGCTTTCACATACAAGCTGCTTTCATTAACCTACTCAGCCATTTCACATACAAGCCGCTTTCATTAACCTTACCTTTCACATACAGGCCTCTTTCATTAACCTTACTCAGCTTTCACGTGCAGGCCGCTTGCATTAACCTTACTCAGCTTTCACATACAAGCTGCTTTCATTAACCTTACTCAGCTTTCACATACAAGCCGCTTTCATTAACCTTACCTTTCACATACAGGCCTCTTTCATTAACCTTACTCAGCTTTCACGTGCAGGCCGCTTGCATTAACCTTACTCAGCTTTCACATACAAGCTGCTTTCATTAACCTTACTCAGCTTTCACATACAAGCCGCTTTCATTAACCTTACCTTTCACATACAGGCCTCTTTCATTAACCTTACTCAGCTTTCACCTACAGCCTGCTCTCCTTAACCTTACTCAGCTTTCACCTACAGGCAGCTTTCTTTAACCTTACTCAGCTTTCACCTACAGCCTGCTTTCATTAACCTTACCCAGCTTTCACCTACAGGCCGCTTGCATTAACCTTACTCACAGCCTGCCCTGCTAGCTGCAGACGATTGACCAGAAGCCTGCTGATCAGCAACACTGGGTGGTACTCCTGTAGTTTCCTTCTTCTCTCCAGAAGGAGAACTCCTTCCATCATATTCTGTGTCCCTAATGAAAAGGATGGTCTTAACGCTTTGATTGTGATCCAAAACATTCCAGTTTTCTTTTCCTAAGCAGGCCTAACATTATCGTCGATATAAAAGAATAAATAAATAAAAGTTCAGGGTTGTTTGTTCAGTTCGTCCAGAATGCTTTAGTTTTAAAAATATATCTATCTATCTATCTATTATCTATATATATATATATATATATTATATATATATATATATATATATATATATTATATATATTATATATATATATATATATATATATATATATATATATTGTGATGGGTGCGTGCTGTTGTTCGGATACTGTATTGTGGTATTTTTGCCGTGATATACTATGTTTACATGTTTACTGTTTTACATGTATGGCTTGTCACCCGCTTGAATGTCTCTGTCTCTTCGATAACAAAGTGTTTGAATTGAATCGTTCGTCTTTCGGTCCAGCTTATTCTTAGCAGTCTTCTGTAGAACCATGTCTCTGCACTTTTCATTCCGTTTTTATCTGCAAGTTTTTAGTCTGTCCCTCACTTCTATATAAAGCAACAGGCAAAATTAATATTCGCAGTATTTGAAGTTTGAGCTCATTTCCTAACTATCTGTCTTTCCTAATGTTGGCGAGGTGGACCATTCTTTGTTTGGCTTGAGGAGTTCGTGTTTGAATGTCTTCGGTACATGAGGTGTCGGCTGAAATGTACGACCCAACATATTTAGTGCTCGTAAAAGAACCCACGGCAACAAGAGAGAACCGATGTCCCTAGCAAGATTCTGTAGAAAAATTCCACTTCCATTGGGAAGCAGATACACATGAAGCCAAGGTTTTGTTTTGTTTTTAAATGTGGCGCTGCTCATGTGGCGACGCGCTCACCTCAGGGGAGAGCTGCCTGAATTTCACGCAGAGAAATCTGCCGTGAGTGAAAGTGGTCTTCAAGACAATACAGAACACCTCAGGGTGGTTACGTTCTCTGGAAACGGCTCTCGGAAAGGAAGGAAGGAAGGCAGGCAGGCAGGAATCTATTTGTACTTGTCCTCTGCTCTCAAGGGGAGCAGTGCCTGAGTTGACGCCCTCGCTGTGTCCTTAGGGTGCAACGTGGCCTTAACGTAGTTTGGATCAGTCTTCACCACACAAAAATCGGAATCTATCTGTTGTGCTGTCTCACCCTGAAGGGAACTCATGGCATGACGTCATTGCTGTGTCTCTAATGTAAAGAATGGCCTTAACGTGTTGTTTCCTATCAGTCTTCACGGAATCAATGTTTGTACTTTTATCTTATTCTGTATGGCAATGTATAGTAGGGGACGGGATGGCTCAGTAGTCAGAGCACGCGCTTTCCCCTAGCCAAGGTTAAGCAGCATTGGGATGTGGTTACCACTTGGATCGGTGACCGTTTGCGCACCTTGGCTTCAGTACAGTCCCCCAGTTCACCCACCTGTAAATGGGCACCTGCCCTCTTTTGGGTCAGGGAAGGTAAAGCAGCGAGGGAGAGGAGATGGGCGCCGCCCTCAATATGCTGGCCCTAGAGAAGCGAGGTCTCTGACGCCTCGCTCCCCTACGACCACATAGGTTATGGGACACCTGTACCTACAGCAATGCCCTCGCTGTGTCCTTAATGTATTAAAGGGCGTTAACGTGTTTTGGATCAGTCTTCGGGGAATTAGAATATTTTTGTTACTTGTCTCTTAATCTTGGGAGCAGGCATGAACTGACGCCCTTGCTTTGTCCTTGATTAGTGCAACTACAGCCTGAAAATGTAATGGATCCATATTGAGGGGTATCATGTAGAGTGAAAGGAACCTGGCTTTTCTTTTGTCATGTTAATTCTCACAGGGGCTGTCTCTGCTCTGCATAGTACCGCGATGATCCTTTCAGACATTGTCTCTAGACGTACGTGGAGGATTTTTGTTGTTGTTGTTATAATAACATTGATGATGATGGATCAACATCATCATCATTATCATCACCATCATCATCATCATCATCATCACCATCATCATCATCATCATCACCATCATCATCATCATCATCACCATCATCATCATTATTATTATTATTATTATTATTATTATTATTATTATTATTATTATTTATTATTATTATTGTTATCATTATTATCATCGTCATCATTATTATCATCATTATTTTAGTCTTTTATTTTGAGGATAATGTAATAAGCACTCGTGTACTTTTTTTTTTTTTTTTTACATTAAGTCCCTTTGTGCGTGCGGTTATGGTAAATTTTGTCATCGTTTCTACTAGTCACGAACGTAAACGACCTACTCTTCCAAAAGACGGAACAGGTTTTAATGTGTGCGTAACATGTTCGTGCACGCGCGTGCGTGTATGTGTGTGTGTGTGTGTGTCAAAGTCAAAGTCAAGTCAAAGTCAAACTTTTATTTTCAGATGGTACATTGAATAAGCAGTGTATTTGCTTTTTTTCATCAAGCCATCTATCTAAAGAAAAAAAAGCGAGAAAAAAAGATAATATATGTAGACATAGAATAAAAACCCTAATCAATGGTAAACCATACAAATCAAACAAGAAAAGACAATAACAAATGCATACCTGGAATTAAAAACAAAACAAAAAACCCTGAAAAATATTAAACCATAAAATTCAACTAATTCAAAAATCTTGAAAATATATCCATCATAATACAAACAAACAAGCAATAAAGAAAATCCCAACCAAAACAAACAAAGAAGACAAAACAAATTTTTTTTAAATGAGTCACACCAACTGCTTCCCTCCCCCTCCCCTCACACACATACACACAAAAACCTTCAACCATACAAATAACTTAATGAAACAAACAAAAAAAAAGATAAACCAACAAGAACAACCACAACAAGCAAATAAACAAACAAACAATCACAAACATATGTACACAACAACAACAGCGACAATAACTAACATAAGACAAGAGTAACAGCCAAAACAAATGAAGAACAATATAGAACTAACAAAAGACGAAAAAAAGAGTTCAAAATAACCCCTCCCCCTCCTCAAGAAAACCACCCTAAAACCCCAAACAAACAACCAAAAAGCAAAATAAACCAGAACTCCACCCCTACCATCACCAATAACAACAACAACAACCAAGTGGATATAAACAGAGGAAACTGATGTATAGTTTCCTTTTAAATCATTTAAACACTTACATACACATGCACACCCTCATCCCTATCCCCTTCACCACATATACTCATATGTAAGGAAAACAAGAAATAACCAAGCAGACCTTGGATTCAGAGCAAAAAAGTATAACAAAGACATCCATTCCCTCCCTTTCCCCTGGCCATATACACGCATGTACATGTGCTTTTTGAATTGAGGCAGAACTACGTTAATCCTTCCATCAAAGAATAAATTCAGGCAATATAAACCCACCCAGCAATACTAACATAAGCAATAACAATTTAGGTCATCTAATACAATGAAAACTAAAATAAACAGTGACAAAACTAAATAAATCAGCATATTTTTGTGTAACACAAATACGTAAAAAGCCCCAAACAGCAAGAAAGTAAAAATCCAAAACCGAACCAATTACACAACACACACGCACTCACACACGTGTTCACACACACACACACACACACACACACACACACACACACACACACACACACACCAGATTCAAAGCGTGTTGGGTTCAATATCATATCAACCCATATGTAGATCAATGTTTACACATATACTCTATATGAATATGAAAACTTGGGTCATATCTGATTTTAATGACAAGAATATCGTCAGTGACACTTTAATCACTCTCATAAATTTACAAGTCGTGTTCTGAACTTTTATTCATGAAGTATCTCTTTAGATGTGTTTTATACTGATTTTGCTTTTAATACATTTCAAATTTGGGGGGGAGTTTATTCCATAGGTCACTGCCTGAATACAAGAGGCTCGATTTATATAGGTTATTTCTTGGTCTTGGAAATGTTAGCAAATAGTTGTGTCTATGTTGGTTAACTTTGAAAGCTTTGGTAGTCTACGGAGGTGCATTTTGATTAACAACTTTTTGCATAAACACAGCTTTATTGAATAAAAGTCGGCTTCGAAATGTCAGGACATTTATTTGCTTATAAACCTCAATTGTCAGGGTGCTTGTTTTTAACAACACAAGTTTTACTGCTCTTTTATATAAACGATGAATGAATTTCAAGTTCGTTCCACTGCAGGTGTCCCAAATAGTTGATGCAGTCAATGATTGGTAGAATGTGACCGCAAAATTTTTTTTTCGAGAATGTGTGTGTAAGTGTGTGTGTGTGTGTGTGTGTGTGTGTGTGTGTGTGTGTGTGTGTGTGTGTGTGTGTGTGTGTGTGTATGTGTGTAGTGTGTGTGTGTGGTGTGTGTGTGTGTGTGTGTGTGTGTGTGTGTGTGTGTGTGTGTGTGTGTGTGTGTGTGTGTGTGTGTTGTGTGTGGTGTGCGTGTGTGTGTGTGTGTAAGTATACATATACATATAAAGACAGACAACACACAGCGACAGCGGTTTAGAATTCATCCCCCAAAATAGCCCCCATAATAAACAAAACAAAACAAAACACAACACAGCCTGCTTCACCAGTACTAGGTCTCCGAAAATGAACAGATTGCAGAGTTATTCATTTGTCTGTTCTTATTTGTTTGTTTGTTTGTTTGTTTGTTTGCTTGTTTGTTTGTTTGCTTGCTTGTTTGTTTGTTTACAATCTTGGAATTGTTTACCGATGCCCAGCTGTTGCCAACATCCCGAAGAGCGCCAGAAGCTGTTTAACGGGGCTGTAACTGTGTTCATGTTGTGTGTGTTGTATTATCCTTTACATTACAGGAGGGGCATTGTTGAAGCCATGGGCACGTGTATATTGAAGTGAAGATGGACACCCTCCTACCTTGGAGATTGTGATGCGTTATGAGCTTACAGGGAGCCAGATACAAGAGTAGTATGAATGAATGTCCGTCTGTCTTCTTCTTCTTTTTCTTTTTCTTCTTCTTCTTCTTCTTTTTCTTCTTCTTCTTCTTCTTCTTCTTCTTCTTCTTCTTCTTCGTCTTCTTTTTCTTCGTCTTCTTCTTCTTCTTCTTCTTCTTCTTTCTTCTCTTCTTCTTCTCTTCTTCTTCTTCTTCTTCTTCTTTGTGTCCTTGTTGTTGTTTTTCTTCTTTCTCAATTCTCCGCAATTCTCCGCAATAATTCTTCGCAATTCTTCTTCGCAATTCTTTTTCGCAATTCGTCATCATCATCATAATCATCATCATCATCATCATCATCATCATCATAATCATCATCTTCTTCTTCTTCGTCGTCGTCGTCGTCTTCTTCTTCTTTTCAATTCTTCTTGTTGTTTTTCTTCTTCTTCTTCGTTGTCGTCTTCTTCGTCTTTGTCTTCTTCCTCCTCCTTCTCTTTTTCTTCTTCTTCTTCGCAGTTCTCCTCCTCCTTCTTCTAACTTCTTCTTTCTTTCTTTCTTCCTTCCTTCTTTACTGTTTACTGCCTGTTTGGGCATTAAATGTGTCAGTGGGCGGAAGTCCCTTGAAAGTAATTGCCGAAAAGCCTGTTGAATGTCGTTCTAGTGGTTGTCTCCCTTGGCGCGCGCGCGCGCGCTGTGCGATTGTGTGTGTGTGTGTGTGCGCGCATGCATGCATGCGCGCGCGTGTGTGTGTGTGTTTGTGTGTGTATTCTCCCTCTCTCTCTGTACATATATATACAAAATTCTGTAGAAAAACGCTGCTTTGATCGAGAAATAATTACACATGCAGACAAGAAAAGTAAATAAATAATGGATGGCGCTGCTCTTGTGGCGACGCGCTCTTCCTTGGGGAGAGCAGCCCAACTTTCTCGCAGAGAACTCCGCTGTGATATTAAAGGGTATATATATAATACACTAGTTCGTTGTTTTTTCTGCGAAATACCTTATTCTAAGCAGCCTGCCTTCATTACGGGATAGCCTAGTGGTTAGAACATTGCGCTCGCAATCTGACGACCCGGGTTCATTTCCCGTTCAAGGGGATATTTTCCCCCTGGAGTTAACATCAGTGCAGACTCCACTCTCCCCAAAAGTCTTTCGGATGAGACTATAAACCGAGGACCCGTGTGCGAACGCACGCAGAACATCTTATTGTGCACACGTTAAATCCTGTTCCGCTTTTCGAAAGAGTAGGCCACTGTGTGCCGGTGGGAACGGATGACATTTACAAAACCGCATACATACGGGGACTGGATGTAAAAAAGCACATGAGTGTTTATTCCATTATCTTCGATATAAAATAATAAATAGATAAATATATAGATAAATCTCTAAATAACGACGTATCATCAACATACACTTGGAAGACTATCAATCTTTACTCCTTTTTTTTTTTTATACAGTTTATAAAATAATGGTTCAGGATAAACAGAAAAGAAAATGTTATATCTACACTCACAACATCGTTTGTGTGTTATTATCACAGAAAGCAAAACCCAACAGCAACAAAACAAGTTGATCACTTTGATTATATCAAGGTCCCAGCGGAGATCTATCCGATTTTAGGAATGAACCGTCATTTATTTTTCTATTACCACTGCTTCAAGTTGTCGCCTTCTTCTCTTCCCTTAACTCGGTACAGTCAGTGGGGGCACTATACTAAAGAGCGGTCCACCCTATTCCTCCATTCGTTCATTTAGATGCCTTAATGGATCGGTGGTCTAGAGGTAACGCGCCTGTCTAGAAAGCGAAAAGTCCGGGTCGGAAGTGTGCGGTGGTTCGAATCCCGTTTGGACCCGAAACTTTCCCCCCATCCATTAGACCATGAGTGGTGGTCTGACCGCTAGTCTTTTGGATGAGACGATAAACCGAGTTCCCGTGTGTTACACATAATTATTTAGCGCACGTAAAAGAACCTACGGCAACAAGGGAGTTGTCCCTGGCAAAATTCTGTAGAAAAAAGCCACTCTGATAGGGAAACAAATACAGTTGCAGACAGGAAAAAGAAAAGAAATGGGTGGCGCTGCTTTTGCGGCGACGCGCTCTCCCGGGGAGAGCAGCCTGAATTTCACGCAGAGAAATCTGCCTTGACTTTTTTTTCTTAAAGTGGTATAAATAAATAAATAAACAAATAAATAAATAAATACAATAAAGGGATTTTAAAAAATACTCGTTTTCTTTGACACCGTTTTTATGGGTTGGTGAGTGCAAGGAAATTATGACAGCGATTGTCATCAATATTTACGATTTAAAAAATTAAATAAATGAAATGAAATGAAGTGGTCACGGTAATTTTTGTTTTTAC
>CM054161.1:42556456-42558956 GCA_028751875.1 Rapana venosa
TTGTCACTTGCCACTGTCATGTGTGCTGATTCATTTTGGTGTTAGTCTGCTATGTCGATTTACGCTTTGGGAGGAGGGTAGTTTGGGGAAGGGTTGGTTGTGTGTGTGTGTGTGTTGTGTGTGTGGGGGTGTGTGTGTGGTTTGGTGTGTGTGTGGTGTTTTTTGTGTATGTGTGTGTGGTTGTGTGTGTGTGTGTGTGTTTTGTGTGTGTGGGTGTGTGTGTGCTTTCGTTTTTCGTGTTCTGTTTTTTTGGGGGAGATAGTCTTGAGCACATATTTGTCATGGGTGTTAGGGTTGATGGTGACGATGCCAGACATTTGTTGAGGTATTTCTGTGGATGCTTTTTGTTTTGTGTTTCAGTTGTTCTCTCTCACTCTCTCTGTTTTTCTTCTCTGTCTCTCCCCCCTCTCCCCCTTTTCCTCTCTCTCTCTCTCTCTCTCTCTCTCTCTCTCTGTCTTTCTCTCTCTCTTGTCTTCCAGTCATCTTGTCTCATCTATCCTCTTCTTCTTTCTTTCTGTCTTCCTTCCTTCCGTTTTGTTCTCTACCTTTTTCTCTTCTTTTCTTGCTTCGTCCTTAAACCAACACACCACACACACACACACACACACACACACACACACACACAACATACACACACACACACACACACACACATATACACACACTCACACAGAGTGTGTATAAGAGTTCTAGTCGTTCATTGGCTACTCTGCTCATGAATATTCAAAAAGTGTGGGCGTGTGTATGTATACACACAGCAAGAGGCGGGGTCTGTTTGTTTTTGGGGGAGTTGGTTTCAGTATCTGTAGTAGTGAGTCAGGCTTTTGTTGTTGTTGTTTTTCTGGTTGCCCTTGTGCCTCTGCATGAAAATGTCATTTTCTTCTGTCCATCTGTCTGTGTCGTTTGGCTTGAAACAGAACTGTATGGAAGAGAGAAGGAAGGCGCCGCACCATTATGGTAGCCGCATTCCGACTTCGGGGATGTATGCTGGGCACGTCAAAAGACCTAAAACTGTTGGCATGCGTTTACGTATTTATTTTAGAAAGAAAAAAATCAAGGATGGAAGAAAAAAAAGATAGAAAGGTCTGACGATGAGGATGTGAAAGAAAAGAAAGAAAGTAAAAAAAAGAAAGAAAGAAAGGAAAAAGAACAAAAAGAAAAGAAAGAGATAAAGAATTGATAAGATAAAAAAAAAAAAGAAAGTATAATTAAGATTAGGAAAACAAGAAGGAAAGGAAAGAAGAAAGAAAGAAGAGGAAAGGAAGAAAGAAACAAAGAAGAAAGAGGGAAGATGTAGGGGAAAGAAATGAAAAAACAGATTACAAATGATCAGTTTCTGTATCAAGTTGTATGTAAAAAAAGGAAGACAGAAAGCTCCGAATTATTTCTTTCTGTGTTTAGTTTGACAGAAACAGAACGAGGAAGAAGAGAAGGAAGGCGCGCACAATCATGGAGCCAGGCGAATCGGGGAAAATGCTACGCAAAAACCAACAAACAAACTAACGTCCATTTATCAAAAGACAAAAAAATGAAGGAAGGAAGAAAAACTGTGTCTTCGTGTGTTTATTTGAAAACAGAACAACCAACAACAAAAAACAACACAACACAACACCAAACAACCAAACAACAGCCAACCAAGCAAAGCAAAGCAAAGCAAACGAAACAACCACCAACAAAAAAAAAGCAACCAACAACAACCAGCAACCAACAACAACCAGCAACAACAAACAACAGCACCAACCAAACAACCAGCCAACAACCAAAAACAGCCAACCAACCAAACAACCAGCCAACAACCAAACAACCAACAAGAAACCAGACAAGCCAACCAAACAACAGCCAACCAACAAACAACCAGCCAACAACCAAAAACTCAGCCAACCAACCAAACAACAGCCAACCAACCAAAACAACCAGCCAACCAACCAAAAACCAGCAACCAACAAAACAGACACCAACCAACCAACACCAACCAGCCAAACCAACCAGCCAACCAATAATACAACCAACCAACCAAAACCACCAACCAACCAACAACCAGCCAACCAACCAAACAACCAGCCAACCAACAAACAACCAGCCAACCAACCAAA
This sequence comes from Rapana venosa, assembly GCA_028751875.1. Classification (NCBI taxonomy): domain Eukaryota; kingdom Metazoa; phylum Mollusca; class Gastropoda; order Neogastropoda; family Muricidae; genus Rapana; species Rapana venosa. The sequence goes on from CM054161.1 coordinate 42,558,550, forward strand.
CAACCAGCCAACCAACCAAACAACCAGCCACCCAAACCCAAAACAACCAGCCAACCAACCAAACAACACCCAACAACCAAAACAACCAGCCAACCAACCAAACAACAGCAACCAACCAAACAACCAGCCAACCAACAACAACCAAAACTAACAACAACCAACCAACAGCCAACCAACCAACCAACCAAAAACTACAACCAACCAACCAACCAGCCAACCAACCAACCTACCAACAAAAAACAACAAAATATTCATCAAGGAAGTGAAAACTGTGTCTTAACATTGAAAAAACCAACCATCCAACAAACAAATAACAACAAAAAAACAACCAACGAACCTAACAACCAACCAAACAGCCAACCAACAAGCAAAACAAACAAAATAATGATGAATGAAATGAACATGGG
>CM054161.1:42571456-42576456 GCA_028751875.1 Rapana venosa
CTGTATCAAGTTTACAGAAGACGTTCTGAGAGTGTTAGGAATGACTAATACTTGATCCATCTACAGTTTCTTTATAGTGAATAGGAAGTGATCTTTGTAAAATCCTTTTATGTAATATTTTGTGATGATTATGTTTTTGTGTTACTTGTGTGATGTTTATCTGTACCCCTACTCAGAAGGGGCTGTGGCCTATACTGAATAAACTTCGTTTTCAATTTCAATCTCTCTCTCTCTCTTCTCTCCTCTCTCTCCTCTCCCTCTCTCTCTCTCTCTCTCTTCTCTCTCTCTCTCACTCTTCATGATCTCCTGCAGTTCTACCTTGGCTGACAGTGTGTGTCGCAGAGACTTGGCACAAGAAAGGCTGGGAATGTCGTAACAAATCTGGACAGTAAAGAGTTTGTGATTGGCTGTACATTATGAAGATCAATGCCGTGGTTTCCATGTCATGTAATTGCGTTGTGCTGCAACGCTTCGCTTCTGTATGAGCTTATTAGCTTAACGGCAATACAATTTTGTTTGTTATCTCTCTCGCTCTCTCTCTCTCATCTCTCTCTCTCTCTCTCTCCTCTCTCTCTCTCTCTCTCTCTCTCTCTCTCTCTCTCTCTCTCTCTCTCTCTCTCTCTCTCTCTCTCTCTCTCTCTCTGTCTGTAAGAGTTGAAGATGTGTCCAGCACACATAGACAGAGGAAGAGGAGAAGGGTGTTTCTCTCTCTCTCTCTCTCTTCTCTCTCTCTCTCTCTCTTTCTCTCTCTCTCTCTCCTCTCTCTCTTCTCTCTTCTCTCTTCTCTCTCTCTCTCTGGCTTATGAATGTACCATCTGGAAATAAAATTTTGGACTTGACTTGATTGTCTTGACTCTCTGTAAGAGTTGAAGATGTGTCCAGCACACATAGACAGAGGAAGAGGAGGAAGGGTGTTTCCCTGTCGGCGGCAGACTGGGGTAGGCAGACACGGCAGACCCGCTGAGGACAGCGCAGCAGAATGTCTGTTGCCAGTGTCCTGTCCTTTTTCCTTTCCTTTCCTTTTCTTTTCGTTTCGTGTCTTTAAAGTGTTATCTATCTCTGTCTTCTGTCGTCTGCTCGCAGAGTTTTATTTCACATTCTCCGCGCGGTGCGGAAGTGGATTGATTTTGATCAACATTTGGAAAGCAAGAAGAGGAGTAGGAAGGAGAAAGAGGAGAACGGTGATTGAGGGGGGTTGGGGGGGGGGGGGGGGGTTGGGGGGGGAGCGGGGCAATGGAAAGGAGAGGGGGGGGGGAGAGAGAGGGGGGAGGAGGGAGAGAATATGTGTGGTGTGAGAGACAAGACAGACTTGATGACAGACGACTGACACAGGGACAGGACAGTCAGAGGCACTCTGGCAGAGAAGGGTGTTCAGATTAGAGAGGGGAGAGGGGGGTGGTGGTGAAGGAATGGAGGAAAAAGAGATTGACAAACAGACGAAGTGGAAGTGAGAGGACGGTTGAGATAGAAGAGACAGTACGGATGGAGAGACAGAAGAGAGAGAGCTGACAGTCAAAGAGAATGAAAGAGAGAGACAGAAACAGGAGACAGAAAGGGAGAAACAGACAGACAGATAGAAGATTGTCCTGGGGAACAAAAGAGATAATAAAAGGAGACAAAAAGATAGGTAAACAGCTGAATAACAAGGAGGTAAATAGATGAAAGAAAGAAAGAGAAAAACCGCAAAAACAACTGAAGTAAGTACGAAAATATGAAAAAGAGAAAAGTAAGAGAGAAAACCAACAGAAACGTATTAAACAATATGGTCAAGCCATCAAAGTATATTACCATTCCTTAGTACCGTGAGTTAAATAAACAGACAATTATTTTAGTGGACAACAATATACAGTGCCTGGCCTTACAATTTTTTTGGGGGGAGTTGATGTTTATAACAGCACTTCTAGCACAAATATGACAACGCAGGACCTTCATTATTTAATTAGAATTAATTTGTTTGAGGATGCTTGTTCTACATTGTTACTTCTTGGGTAAGGTAAAGGTGTCCCATAATCCTTTGTGGTGTAGAGGTGCGAGGCAGCAAAAAACTACATCTTCTCTAGGGGTCAGCATATTGAGGCGGCGCCCATTCTCTCCCTCGCTTGTCTTTACATTCACCTGACATTAATAAGAGGGCCAGGTACCCCATCTTACGGACTGTGGGAACTGGGGGGATGTACTGAAGCCAAGGACAGGCAAAACGGTCACCCATTCAAATGGTAACCACGCTCGACGCTGCTTAACCTTACCTGGGGGAAAGCGAGTGCTCCGACCACTGAGCTACCCCGTCCCCTCTTGGATAGATAGTTAAAGGAACACGTAGCTCAGTGCTTGTTTCCACTGTCATTGCCTGCACCTCTTTTTACAAACCCATTCTTTAGAGGACAGTTCTGTGTGTGAAGGTACCCAAAGCTGGGTGACAATTTAATAGGCCTCTTAAACTGAAAGGGTGAACTGTGTGTTCTATACCTGATAACTATAAGTTTAGAATAATTCTTATAATCTTCAGATTTTGTGGCATGTAAAACTGATCTAGGATTCACACAAAGTAAGACATGGAGAATAAAACAATATGGATGATCTAGCATGTATGCTAAAGCCATTTAAAAGTGCAACCAGTTCAGCTGCATATACTGACCGATTTACACTACTCTGTTAATTTGATTTTATTTCTACCTTTGAAGTGCTGGTAGAACAAAAGCTGAACTGTTGGTGATGTCTAAAAGTGAACCCTCCAATGGTACACTGTGAGATAGCACAGTAGTCGTATGATATTCAGTTCCTGCAGTAGCTGCCAAAACATTTGGCTTCCCATCCTTCTTCATGTCTGTGTAATCGATATAAAAAAGATTGCTGGAATCATTTCCCGAGAGGGATCTGTTGGAATTACTTCCTGTGAGTCTACATTCATTTTATCAATTCCAGACTGCTCATAAAGGTCCGCCACATAGGTACCAATAGTTGCTAAACAACGCGTTTGCTGCTCTCGTTTTGGAAAAAGTATATATCACATTTCATTTTACGTCTTCCTGTTCAAGTTTTGGTGTTTAAAACCTTCAAGTAATACTTATTGCTTGGATGTTTTATCTGAGGCATCATTGCTAACTTCTTTATTTTATTTTCAGTGTTTGCTTTTTTGATGCATGCAACAGGATACCAAGAGTAAGCCTGGCTTGACTTTGCAATGTTGCTTTGTAAGCTTTTCTATAAATATTGGAGCATTAAAAAATAAAAGGCTGGTTTATTCGCTCCATTTTTATTTAAACACGTTGCGGACGATGGTCTTCCAAAAAACCACTTATCAAAGGATGTTTGTTCTTAGTGCAACAAGTATGCAGACGATATCTGTATTTGAAATATGAACGTTTACTGTGAAACCATAACACGTCGAACAAGGGCTTATCTTACATTACTAGCATGAAAATGAAAACATTCAACAACATGTAATAATAATTATAAACATAAGTTATGACAGAGAAAACGGTCTCTCCTATCTGCGCCCCTCTTCCCCCCCCCCCCTCCACCCCCACCCCCCTCCCCCAACCCTCCCCCCCTCACACACACACTATGGTTGGGATTTTTAAAATGACCTGTGATCCAACGGAATTACAGTGTGTTAATATTCCTAATGGAGACCATTGTTACCCCCAAAAAAAAAAGTGTTATAGGGGTTTTTTGTTGTTTTAGTGTTGTTGTGTGTTTCTTACACCGAAGAGTAAAGAGGTCACTGTAATAAGTTCTCCTTTACATTATTATTATATGTTTTACTTTGGAATGGTTCTATTGCTCACAATACTTCTAATAAAACATGACAAGGCTTAAATCTCCTGAACAGTATCGGTAAGCAGTATTGGGGGCAAATTGTCCAATCTTAGATATTTTTCCACCCATTATTCACTCAAAGTTATCATTGGGGCGGGAAAAAATCAAGTGGGAGGGGGGGGGGGGGGGGGAGGGGGGGGAAAGTGCACATCGCGGTCCCATATGTTTAGTGGAACAGATGGGACTTGGTGAATTTACACAAACATTATTCATCATTATTTGTTATTGTTATTATTATTATTATTATTTATTATTATTGTGATTATTATTTAGTATTTTTCATTTAATATTATTATTATTATTTTCATCATCATAACCATTACTACTTATTACTAATCAAATAATAATAAAAATGGTTTTTTACATAGCGATATGTTTGTAAAAAAAATCAAAGCCCGTGCGTTAGCAAGCGAGGCGCGCTCACACACACACACACACACAAACACACACTCAACAAACACAGCACATCACAACACAACACACAATCACCACACCACACCCCAACAACACACCACCACCTCCACACCACACACCACACATCAACACACACACACACACTCACACACACACACAACATGAAATCATACTTTTAATCATGAACATACATTTATAGAATAAATCTATGACTCACACAATAAAAATAATATGTCTCACGACTGTAGCCCCCCCCCCCCCCCCGCTTTATGTACACTAGTTTCACATGTACCTAGTAAAATACTCATAATAATAAATTCAGCTAATACACATTTGAAAACTCGCTTTTTTTTTCCTTTAGATAGATGGCTGATGAAAAAAAGCAAGAATGTACTGCTTTTTCAATGTTCATCTGAAAATTAAAAGTTGACTTGACTTCACACCACAACACACACACAAACACAACACACACGCACACACATCTCACTTCGCTGCATGCCTTTCTTGTATGTGTATATATTATAATTATATTTAATAATATATTTTGGTCACTGTAGTAGCGTTTGGTGATTGGGACTACTATGGGGTACATACCCTGTATTAGCAGTGGTGCATACTAACTACGTGACGTTTCCCAATGAAAAACCCCAGGCAGCACTGTCTATTAACGACTCTCTAGACCGGGTATAGGAGGCCTAGGCTAGTTAGCGTTGAGTGCATACTATATTTGCTTTACCCTGCTAGTGTGCATTTGCTTGGTCAACAAC
>CM054161.1:42581456-42583956 GCA_028751875.1 Rapana venosa
TTGTTTCCTCTCGTAAATATTTTCATGAGGTTGCATCCTCCTCCTCCTCCACCCCCCCCCCCCACCCCCTACCCTCCAACCCCATACCTCTCGGTGTGTGTGTGTGTGTGTGTGTGTGTGTGTGTTTTGTGTGTGTGTTGTGTGTGTGTGTGTGTTCGTACGCAGGGAGCACACGTGCATGTGTGTGTGTGTGTGTGCTTGCATAGTGTTTGTGTGTGTGTGTGTGTGTTCATGCGCACGGACACACGTGTATGTGTGTGAGTGTGTGTACTTGCATAGAGTGTGTGTGTTCATGTGTGTGTCCATGCGTATGCGAGTCTGTGTGCGTGTCTGTGCGGTTGCGCGCGTACATGTGTAAGGGATGAAAGGTAGCGGGGTTGTCATAAACATGTACATTTCTGCTGCTGTTGAAGAGAAAGTCTGACATAAAGAACTGCTTCATTTCAATCTGGAAGGTGGTGTGATCATGCTGGAAGGAAGGAAGGAAGGAAGGAAGGAAGGAAGGAAGGGAAGGAAGGAAGGAAGGAAGGAAGGAAGGAAGGGAGGAAGGAAGGAAGGAAGGAAGCGGCGTTGAAGTTGAAGAGCTTCTTCCTCAATAAGCACGGGACATAAGGAAGAAACGTCTGGAACATTGTCAAAGCAGTTGCTTCTAAATAACCTTCCGTGTTGCTTTTTTTCTGTCTTTTCTTTCTTTCTTTCTTTCTTTCTTTCTTCTTCTTCTTCTTCTTCTTCTTCTTCTTCTTCTTCTTGTTCTTGTTCTTGTTCGGAATTCTTCATCGGATTTCTTTGCAATTCTTCTTCATCATCATCATCATCATCATCATCTTCTTCTTCTTCTTCTTCTTCTTCTTCTGCTCCTCCTCCTTCTTCTTCTTCGGAATTCTTCTTCTTCTACTTTGCAACTCTTCGGAATTCTTCTTCTTCGCAATTCTTCTTCGCAATTCTTCTTCGCAATTCTTCTTCTTCGCAATTCTTCTGAATTCTTCTTCGCAATTCTTCTTCTTCGCAATTCTTCTTCTGAATTCTTCTTAGCAATTCTTCTTCGGAATTCTTCGGAATTCTTCTTCTGCTGCTTTGTTCATTTTCGTACAGCGCACACTATGTGTGTGCTTATTTGTTTTTATTTTATTTTGTAATCTTTTATTTGGAGGTTAATGGAATAAGCGTTCACGTGCTTTTTTTTTTTTAACATCCATTTCTCGTGTGTATGCAGTTGTTTTATTACTTTTGTCTGTTTCCCACCTGTGTGTGTGTGTTTATTTATTTTATTTATTTATTTTATTCTTTCATTATAATGGAATGCGTGCGTGCTTGCGCGTGTGTGAGTTTGGTTGGTTGGTTGGTTGGTTGATTTTTTTCTTTCTCTCTTTTCTTTTCTTTTGTTGTTCTTCTGAGAATATTACTATTATTATCACACTTCCTGAGAAAACAGGAAGGGAATACAGACTCCATTCTTACTGACAGAAAAACATCTGACCCATACTGAGTTCTTGTAGCCGAAATGCTTGAAGTAGTGGACGTGTTTATTGTCATATTCAGTCCCAAAGTCGGAAAGCGGCTACCTTAGTGGTGGGCAAAACTACCCAGTCGCGTATCCAGCAGTCTCACCATCGCTGCTGACCCTGAAAGCTCTAGCCCAGGATTGAATTTGTTTGTTGTGTCATAATTATCTGCAGAAAATAGTTACAGCCTAGTGGATAGCCTAGTGGTTAGAGTGGAGCGCGTTGCGTTGCGTAGCACTCGTGATCTGCTGACCCGGGTTCGAATCTCGTTCAAGAGGATTTTTTTCCATCTGGGGTTAACGTCAGTGCAGACTCCACTCATCCTAAAAGTCCTTCAGATGAGACTATAAACTGAGGTCCCGTGTGCGAACGCACGCAGAACATTTTTGTGCGCACGTTAAAACCCCTTCCGCTTTTCGGAAGAGTAGGCCTTTGTGTGCCAGTGGGAACGGATGACAAACTGTACAAAATTACATACACACGGGGATTGGCTATAAGAAGTACACGAGTGCTTATCCCATTACCCTCGAAATAAATCAATCAATCAAATCAAATCGATGTATAACAACACTGCGAAACGTTTATGCAAGTCTAAGCTACCGGTGTCAGGTAGATTAACAAATGAATAGATGAATAAATGGATAAATGAATTTATTGTACATCACTTTAAAACAGGGTTCTCTGCGTGAAATTCTGGCTGCTCTTCCCGGGGAGAGCGCGTCGCCACAAGAGCAGCGCCACCCTTTCTTTTTTCCTGTCTGCTTGTGTATTTGTTTCCCTATCAGAGTAGCTTTTTCTATAGAATTTTGCTAGGGACAACTTTCCTGTTGCCGTGGGTTCTTTTACATGCTCTAAATGCATGTTACACACGGGACCTCGATTTATCGTCTCACCTGAAAGATTAGCACCCAGACCACCACTCACGGATGGGGGAAAGTTTCTGGCCCAAACGGGGATCGAACCACCACACACTTCGAACCCGGACTTTTCGCTTTCTA
>CM054161.1:42591456-42596456 GCA_028751875.1 Rapana venosa
TTCGCACACGGGGCCTCGGTTTATAGTCTCATCCGAAGGACTTTGACATTCAGTTCGATTTTTTTGTCAAACTGGGAAGAAAGGGCGAGGCTGGGAATCGAACCCAGAACCTCACGATTTACTTGTTGGCAGGCAAACGTCTTAGCCATCCTGCCACCGTCCTTCCATGTTTTACCATGTTTTACCATGTTTTTGCAGCATACTGTTTACATAGTTTGGAATAGTCTTTTAATGTGCATTCATACCAACATGCATCTCTTTTACTTAAAGCCCCCATCTCATTATGCGCCCCCCCTCCCCCCCCCCCCCCCCCCCCCCCCCCCCCCCCCCCCCCTTGCCTCCATCGTCTAATATCACTTTAGGTAAACAGATGTTAAATCGAAGACACACACACACACACACACACACACACACACACACAAGCGCACTTACTTTCTATCTCAGCATTATTTTCAAAACTTTGACACACGATCGGGTTTACATAATAGTACTAGGTTCCCCATGTCTCCCCTTGTCTTGCCTTGCCCTGTCTTGCCTCCCCTTGTCTCGTCGCCCAAATCAGAACTTGGTTGACCTCGGGCCAGTCCCAGGGCTCGTGCTACCCAGTGTGACACAGATGGCCCGGTAAATGGGCCACCGTCAGTCTCCGAGTGCCACAGCCAAGATTGTTTGCATTGCAGAAGGGAGGCAGGCAGGCGCACAGCTGACAGTAGTAGCATCAGCTGGACACAGCACAGCAGGCCCTCTGTTCCTCTTCTGGCTGCTGGTCCACACACACGCTCCTGTGTGTTCGCTATAGCCCTGTGCCATGTTCGGCCCCTGTCGCTGGAATAATGCCCTGTGTAATACAATTAATTATTTAAGCCTCTGGTGTGTGTGTGTGTGGGGGGGGGGGGGGGGGGGGGAAGGAAGGGGGTATGTGTGTGTTGTGTGTATGTGTTGTGTGTGTGTGTGTGTGTGTGTGTAAGTGTGTGTGTGTGGTGTGGTGTGTTGTGTGTGTAAGTGTGTGTGTGTGTTTGTGTAAGTGTGTGTAAGTTTGGTGTGTGTGTGTGTGTGTGTGTGTGTGTGTGGTGTGTGTGTGTGTGTGTGTGTGTGTGTGTGTGTGTGTGTAAGTGTGTGTTGTGTGTGTGTGTTGTGGTGTGTGTGTAAGTGTGTGTGTGTGTAAGTGTGTGTGTGTGTGTGTGTGTGTGTGTAGGGGGGTGATATATGTGGGTGTGTTTAAGTGTGTGTGTGTGTGTGTGTGTAAGTGTGTGTGTGTGTGTGTGTGTGTGTGTGTGTAGGGGGGGATGATATATGTGGGTGTGTTTAAGTGTGCGTGTGTGTGTGTGTGTAAGTGTATGTGTGATGTGTGTGTGTGTTGTGTGTGTGTGTGTGTGTGTGTGTGTGTAGGGGATGATATATGTGTGTGTGTTTAAGTGTGTGTGTGTGTTGTGTGTGTGTGTAAGTGTGTGTGTGTGTGTGTGTGTGTGTGTGTGTGTGTGTGTGTGTGGTGTGTGTGTGTGTGTAAGTGTGTGTGTGTGTTGTGTGTAAGTGTGTGTGTGTGTGTGTGTGTGTGTGTGTGTGTGTGTGTGTGTGTGTGTGTGTGTGTGTGTGTGTTGTGTGTGTGTGTGTGTGTAAGTATGTGTGTGTGTGGTGTGTGTAAGTGTGTGTGTGTGGTGTGTGTGTAAGTGTGTGTGTGTGTGTGGTGTGACAGCGGGAAGTGGGTGGTGTGATTATTGTTATGTGTGGGTGTTTGTTGTTGTCACTGTGTAATGTGGGCTACTTGGGCAGAAGTCCATTATTTTGTCTTTCTGGTGTGTTTGAATAGACTGAATCGAAGTTAGTGCTTGTGTCTGTGTGTGTTTTTGTTTTTGTGTTTGTTTTGTTTGTTGATGTTCTTGGTTTTTTTCTTTTTGTGTGTGGGTGGTGGTGGCTGTTTCTCTCTCCCCCTCTCTATCTCTCTCTGTCTCTGTGTCTGTCTGTAAATCTGTGTATGTATCTGTCTCTCTGTCTCTGTCTGTGTCTGTGTCTGTGCCTGCATAAACAGGTTTGCTTGCAGTTGACCAAGATTCAGCAACTGTAGACTTACATTGAAAACATAATATATGTTGCGTTTAGTAGCAAAGGGAGCAGGTGGGGAGCAGAGAGAGAGAGAGAGAGAGAGAGAGAGAGAGAGAGAGAGAGAGAGAGAGAGAGAGAGAGAGACAGACAGACAGACAGACAGACAGACAGACAGACAGACAGACAGACAGACAAGCAGACAGACACAGAGAGACAGCCAGAAACAGACAATCACGCGTTTGTTTGTCCGTATTTTGATTTTGAAGAAGTGTGGGGAAAACCCGGGCTGTGAGGTGTGTGTGAGTGTTAGCATCGATTTTCCTGCTGTCTGTCAGGCTGCTGCTGCTGCTGCTGCTGTAAGTGGCCAGACCAGAATCAGCAGCACTGCTCTGACACAGCGCTAACCACCCACTTCCTATTGTCGCATCTATCAGCGCTTTACAAACACACAACCCCCATCCAATCCGGTTGTTTATAGCCCCGCCGACCACAGAGGCCATATCAAGGCTGTCACCTCGTCCAATTTTAAATTTCAGATTAAAACTGTGCAGCTATACACAGATTAAAACAGGGTATAAAATCAACCCTACTGTCGTTCCTTGTATCAACGCCCTGGCCAACCATAAGGGTCAACCCAGGACGGGCACCGCGTTGTGGGAAAAACCACATCAACCACACATAACATGAGATAAAACCAAAACCAGATTCCTTAAAACAACTCTGTTCTCAGTGACCAGCTTTAACACTTTCACTGATATCATACGGAAAAAGCCAGATTCTCTCAGGAAGTTAAAAATGGTGTCCAGTGGAACATCCTGAAAAAGGATCTCCAGTGAGTCTGCAGTAAAATGCTTGTGCCTAATATCCTGAATATCTCAACACTCCAGAAGGAGAGGCATGATGGTTACCCGCACATCACAAGTCTCACACCATGGGGTTCCCTCTCCTTTAAGCAAATGAACATGGGTGATGTGAGAATGACCCGTGTGTATCCTGGTGAGCACTGTTGCCTCCCTTCAGTTTTTGGCACACAGAGGGAGAACTTCTGTCAGGTCAGGGCGAATCTGGAAAAGTTTATTGTCCCAAAACACCCACACTTTGTCAGCTTGTGGATCGGATTAGCGCATAATTATGTAGCATCTTCTTCTTTATCATCGTCGTCGTCATCAAACGCTCAGACAGCAACTATTTTTGTCTGTCATCTGAGCGAAAATGTGTTGCGGTGCAGTGAAGCCTTGACACGTCAGGCCCAGAGAGAGAGAGAGAGAGAGAGAGAGAGAGAGAGAGAGAGAGACTGGCTATCGTTGAAGTCTTTCTGGTGGGGGGGGGGGGTTAGGGGAGGGGGGGGGGGTTGAGGGGCGGGGGTGGGGGCAGGAGTTTGGACCAAGATGGCAGAAAGTAGACAAGGAGGGAGAAGTTCTACAGGCAGCATTGCTTATAATTATCGGTTTTCTCTATTAAAGGCATCAAGGTTTGAAAATGTAGGGGGTTAAGTTTGCTTTTGACTTGTGTGAACAACAAATGTCTTAAATTTTCCTGTCTGCTTTATTTATTCTTTTTTTTTTATTTGAAAGACAGAAGCATATCTGTACAAGTGTATCAGGACAGAAGCTATGACAGAAGCTATGACAGAAGCTAGGACAGAAGCTAGGACAGAAGCTATGTTATGACAGAAGCTATGACAGAAGCTATGACAGAAGCTAGGACAGAAGCTATGACAGAAGCTATGACAGAAGCTAGGACAGAAGCTATGACAGAAGCTATGACAGAAGCTATGACAGAAGCTATGACAGAAGCTAGGACAGACGCTATGACAGAAGCTATGTTATGACAGAAGCTATGACAGAAGCTAGGACAGAAGCTATGACAGAAGCTATGACAGAAGCTATGTTATGACAGAAGCTATGACAGAAGCTATGACAGAAGCTAGGACAGAAGCTATGACAGAAGCTATGACAGAAGCTATGACAGAAGCTATGACAGAAGCTAGGACAGAAGCTATGACAGAAGCTAGGACAGAAGCTAGGACAGAAGCTAGGACAGAAGCTATGTTATGACAGAAGCTATGACAGAAGCTATGTTATGACAGAAGCTATGTTATGACAGAAGCTATGACAGAAGCTATGACAGAAGCTATGACAGAAGCTATGTTATGACAGAAGCTATGACAGAAGCTATGACAGAAGCTAAGACAGAAGCTATGACAGAAGCTATGACAGAAGCTATGACAGAAGCTATGACAGAAGCTATGACAGAAGCTATGTTATGACAGAAGCTATGACAGAAGCTATGACAGAAGCTATGTTATGACAGAAGCTATGTTATGACAGAAGCTATGACAGAAGCTATGTTATGACAGAAGCTATGTTATGACAGAAGCTATGACAGAAGCTATGTTATGACAGAAGCTATGTTGGTGGTGGTGATGATGATGATGGTGATGATGGTGATGGTGGTGGTGGTGGTGGTGGTGACGAAAATTACGACAATGACGACCATGACGATGATGGTGGTTGTGTGGCGATGACGACGACTGCGACGACGATCATGATAACGAGGATGATTATCATCAGTTAGGTGGTGGTTGCAGTCCCTTAACCGAACAACTCCGCTGGGGCTCTAGGACAATCCCACCAACAACCATCAGTTAGACAATGACAATGACAGAATCCAAGACAATGGTTTATTCCCCCATGGATCTTATGACAATGATTATGATGTTAACAGTCTGCTTTTGTTCTGTTTGCAGGTAAGTCACAGAGAGAGAGAGCCTGTGTATTTCAACACTCTGCCCAATGGTCAGGTTAGTGTGTGTGTGTGTGTGTGTGTGTGTGTGTGTGTGTGTGTGTGTGTGTGTGTGTGTGTGTGTGTGTGTGTGTGTGTGTGTGTGTGTGTGTGTGTGTGTATGTGTGTTTGACAGTGTGTGTGTGTGTGTGTGTGTGTGTGTGTGTGTGTGTGTG
>CM054161.1:42601456-42608001 GCA_028751875.1 Rapana venosa
CTCTCTCTCTACGGTCGGGGACTGGATGTAAAAAAGCACATGAGTACTTATTTATTATCCTGGTTTAAAAAAAATTTCTGTCTTATAATGTGTAGATGTTCTTTTTATGGCTTTATTGGGGTTTTTCTCCCCTCTTTATTGTGTGAGTATATGGGTATTGCACTTACTTTATCATCATGACATTCAATTTGTATGAGTATAATCAAAAAGTGTTGGTGTTGATCGTGGTGCTATGTGAGTATTATATAATATCCCTAAAACACACACACACACACACACACACACACACACACACACACACACACACACACACACACACACACTTACACACATTCTCTCTCTCAATGTCTGTATAGGTTTAGATTTCTTCTTTTGTTTTGTTTCTTCTTTTTATTATGTGAATGTATGGGTACTGAGTTTATTTCATTATCATGACATATAATTTGAACGAGTATAATCAAAAATGAGTGTTGATGGTGATCGTGTACTGTTTTGGGAATTATATATTGGATATTATCTCTGAAATACACACACACACTTCTGTCTCTCTGTCTCTGTCTTTGTCTCTGTCTCTCTCTCTGTCTCTCTCTCTCTCTCTCTCTCTCTCTCTCTCTCTCTCTCTCTCTCACCTTTTATCATTTTGCTTATAGTTATAGTGTATCCTGATGAAGGATTCATATTTTATATTTTCAATACTTTATTGGGCTTGTCCGCTGTACTTGTTTTAATGAGTGTCCTATTTCAATATCTTATTGTTATCTGTAACAAGTATAATAATGTACCATTTGACAATGTGTGGATATTTATCTTTATGACTTATTAAGTTTGGTTGTTGTTATTTTTCTTGGTTTTGTTGTTGTTCTTGTTGTTGTTGTTTGTTTTTCTCTTTTTTTCTTTTTCCTTCTTTTGTTGATTTGGTTTTTCTTTCTCTTTGTTTGTTTTGGTTGGGTGGGGTTGTTGTTGTTGTTTTCTTGGGGGAGGGGGGGGGTGTTTTTAGGGTTTTTCTTTTGTTTGTTTGTTTGTTTTGGTTTTTGGGTTTTTTTGTTTTTTGTGGGGGGGGGGGGGGGGCTGTTTTGAAAAGGGTTATTTCCCCTTGTTTCTATTGTGAACTGTATAAGTATTGGGTTATTATTATTAAGATGTATCCCTACGGGCGGGGACTGGATGTAAAAAAGCACATGTGTGCTTATTCATTATCCTCGAAATAAAAGAATTTGTCATTGTCATTGTTCTCTCTCTCTCTCTCTCCTCTCATCTCTCTCTCTCTCTCTCTCTCTCCTCTCTCTCCTCTCTCTCTCTATCCCCCTCTCTCTCTCTACCTTGCCTCCTAGATCTCCTTCTCCTCTTCTTCTCTCTCCTCTTCCTCCTCGTCACTTCTTACCTTTCACATGTCTGCTCTTACTACTGTATCTTGTGATAATAGTGTGTATTATGAAGCAATCTCAAGTCGAGGATCTTGCTGGTTGAAACAGAATTGTGTATTAGGCAGTGGTTATAGCTGCAACACATAAAACTTGAGTACAACACAACGAGCACAAGCTTGTAAAGATGATGACGATGACATTGGCAACTGTTTCTTGCGGTAAGCTGTAAAGCCCGTTCACAAGGGGACATTGGGGAGGGGGCTTGGCATAATAGATGATAGACAGACAGACAGACAGATATTCCATAAAGAACGTAACAACAGCCTATTTGAGCTTATAATCTCGTTCAAGAGGATTTTTCCTCTGGAGTCAACATCAGTGCCGACTCCACTTCCCCCAAAAGTCCTTCGGATGAGACTATAAACCGAGGCCCCGTGTGCGAACGCACGCAGAACATCTTGCGCAACACGTTAAAACCCGTTCCGCTTTTCGGAAGAGTAGGTCATTGTGTGCCGTTGGGAATTGTTGACAAAATTTACAAAACTGCATACACACCGGGACTGGATGGAAAAAAAAGCACATGAGTGCTTATTCCATTATCCTCGAAATAAAACTAAAAGAAAGAATATAAAGATTACTCTAGAAACTAGACGTGCAAAAAACAACAACAACAGGCTGTATTCAGCTTGAACATTAATATCGCATCATAAGGAAAGAAAGCCAAGTAAAGGCATACGGTGTGTGTGTGGTTCTTATGAAATCTGTCAGGAAAAGAAAGAACACGTAGAAGAAAGGAGAAGGAAGCAGTTCACTGACATAGACCAGACATGGAGAACAGTGGGGTGTGGCTTCTGGTCTTTCTCTTTTTGTGTGTGCTTTTTTTTTAATTTAGTTTTTTTGTTGTTTGGTTTTGGTTGGGGTTTTGTTGTTGTTTTGTTTTTGTTTTCGTTTTGTTTTGTTGTTGTTGTTTTTGGAGGGGTCTGAGAGGGGAGTGGGGTTCTGGCGTGGGTGAGGGGGGGGGGATTTGTTTTTTGTTATGTTTTGTTTTTTTTTGTTGTTTTTGTGGCTTTGTTGTTGTTGCAGACAGAAAGATAGACCAGAGAAACCTTACTGACATAAAAAAAACACGTGGAAAACAGTGGAGTGTGGTTTCTTTCTTTCTCGTTTTTCATTTCTTTTTTCTTGTTATTACTGTTTTTGTTTATGTTTTTGTTTGTTGGGGTGGTTTGTTTTGTTTGGGTATTACACACGTTAAAACCTGTTCCGCTTTTTGAAAGAGTAGGTCATTATGTCCCGGTGGGAACAGATGACAAAATTTACACCCAAAAAAACTGCATACACATGGAGACTGAATGTAAAAAAAAAGCTTATGAGTGCTTATTCCATTATCCTCTGCTTATATAAGTCTGCTTATATGATATTAATTTTGTTTTTGTGTAGTTTACTATTGCTGTTGCTTTTCCATAAAAAGTACAAAGAACTTGTTGACGTTTCTTACCGTTAGCCAAAATGATCCTATTTACATGGTTTGTTCTCCTTAATATTATGGAGGGGGGTTTTTTTCTTTGCTTTTTTTTTTTTTGATTGTTGTTTCTTTTTGTTTTGTTTTTTGTTTGGAATTTTTTCTTTTGGGGAGGGGGGATTATTTTGTTGTCCCCTCTCCACTTGTTTGCTGCTGCTGCTTTTACTTTACTCTAGGTTTCTTTGCTTCTTTTTGTTGTTTTTTGTTTCTGTGGTGTTTTTTTGTGGTTTTTTTGTTCTCTTTTGCTTTCTTTTACCATCTGTTGTTGCGCTCTCGCTCCTCTCTCTCTCTCTCTCTCTCATATCTCTCATCTCTCTCTCTCCTCACTCTCTCTCCATCTCTCTCTCTCTCTCTCTCTCTCTCTCTCTCTCTTTCTCTCTCTCTCTCTCTTTCGTGGTTTTTATGGGGTTGTGTGTGTGTGTGTGTTGGGGGGGGGGGGGGGGGGGTTCTCGTTTACTGTGTGAGTGCATTAGTATTGGGTTTATTTTTTACTTTATTATCATACATATATATATATATATATATATACCTCTGGGCGGGGACTGGATGTAAAAAAGCACATGAGTGCTTATTCATTATCCTTGAAATAAAAGAATTTGTCATTGTCATTGTCATCCTCGTAATAAAAGAATAAATAAATAAAAGAATAAATAAATAAAAGAATAAATAAATAAATAAGTAAAACACACCTCTACCTTGCCTGAGGTTTAAACTTGGATACGTCAGTGGAAGCTGCTAGGTGTCGAACTCGGAATAAGGGCAGTAACCCATGATTTCAACACCGAAGAATTTCGTCCTCTTTGGTTGAGTTTCTTCCCTTCGCCTTTACGGCTTTCATCCATTTCAAGGCAAAGGGAAGAAACTCAACCAAAATGGCGAACTTCTTTGGTGTTAAAACCGTGGGTTACTGCCCTTATTCTGAGGCCAGCAGGCAGACAGACAGGCAGAGGAGAAGTCAATACATGACATTACTTCGTGAAGTGATGAGGAAAACAGTAACCTAATAACATGATATAAAAAAATTTTTAAACCATACTCATGAGGGCTAGCAGACACATATTTTGCACACACTGGAGAGAGGGAGATAGAAGACAGACAAGAGAGATTAGGTCTTAGTCGTGATCTGCTGACCCGGGTTCGATTCCCGTTCAAGAGGAATTTTTCCTCTGGAGTTAACATCAGTGCAGACTCACTCTCCCCAAAAGTCCTTTGGATGAGACTATAAACCGCGGTCCCGTGTGCGAACGCACGCAGAACATCTTGCGCACACGTTAAAACCCGTTCCGCTATTCGGAAGACTGGGCCATTGTGTGCTGGTGAGAACAGATGACAAAATTTACAAAACTGCATACACACGGTGACTGGATGGGAAAAAAAGCACATGAGCGCTTATTCCATTATCCTCGAAATAAAAAAATAAAAGAAGAAATAAATAAGAATATTACATTATAGCCGTAAACTGTACATCTAAATTTTTAACTTGTTATTTAGAATAGCATCCGAATATTGATATCCCTTTACCCTGTTGACTTCTGTTCCTACAATTTAAAAAAAAAATTAAGTCAGGAAGTGGGGAAACTCTCCTAGCACTGCTTTTGTCTAAAATGGAATTTAAATCAGAACGTAAGAAGGAGGGTGGCAGGATGGTTAAGACGTTCGCCTGCCAACAAGTAAACCGTGAGGTTCTGGGTTCGATTCCCAGCCTCGCCCTTTCTTCCCAGTTCGACGGGAAAAAAATCGAACTGAATGTCAAAGTCCTTCGGATGAAACTATTAACCGAAGCACCGTGTCTGAATGCATGCAGAACACCTCGCGCACATGTTAAAAACCTGTTCCGCCTTTCAGAAGAGTAGGCCATTGTGTGCTGGTAGGAACGGATGACAGGGACAAAAATGCACAGGTGTCGTGTTTAGACACCATCCCCGAATTCGGAATGCGGCTACCTAAATGGTAAGGGGGAAAACGGTCACATAGGCATAAGCGCTTTGATGTGTTTGTTTTACAAGATTTAGCGCTATATAAATTCCATACATTATTATTATTATTTATTATAGGCATAAGCGCTTTGATGTGTTTGTTTTACAAGATTCAGCGCTATATAAATTCCATACATTATTATTATTTATTATAGGCATAAGTGTTTCGATGTGTTTGTTTTACAAGATTTAGCGCTATATAAATTCCATATATTATTATTATTATAAAAAATCTGACCATTGGTGAACCTGGGAGCTCTAGCCGAGGAACAAAAAACCACACACAGCAATCAGAACGTAACCCATTATTTCTGTACCAGCTGCCAGAATGCCTCCACTCCTTCGAAACCAGCAGGATGGAAGTGTGATGTATCTGCAGCGGCAGAGTCAGGGAACTAGTGTTGCATGACAGGGGTGACTGAGGCACCTCCGGTACAGTGGCTGGTGTACAGTGGAAAAAGCACAGGGGCTAGAACAGTGCCTTGTGCTGCACCACTGACTGTCGTGTGTGTGTGTGTGGAATTGGTTCCTTCAGTAATAATAATAATAAAATAATGATGATGATGATGATGATGGTGATGATGTATGTAATTTATATAGCGCTGAATCTTGTAAAGCAACAAATCAAAGCGCTCAGATGACTTCTTTTTTATATATATATATCGAGGATAATGGAATAAACACTCATGTGCTTTTTTACATCCAGTCCCCGTGTGTATGCGGTTTTGTAAATTTTGTCCTCTGTTCCCACAGGCACACAATGGCCTACTCTTTCGAAAAACGGAACAGGATTTAACGTGTGCGCAAGATGTTCTGTATGCGTTCGCACACGGGGCCTCGGTTTATAGTCTCACCCGAATACAGACGTCCTGGACTCGATTAATCAGAAAATTTACAATTCATAAAATCGGTTTGGAGTAGTTTGATTAAGCTTTTGATATGGTTGTGTCATGCTGAACGCAGAACAGAAGTCGATAAAAAGAATCCTTATTTTCAAGACGTATATACACATGATTTATTGTTAGTAGCAGCAGCAGCAGCAGCTGTAGTAGTAGTAGCAGCAGCAGCAGCAGCAGCAGTAGTAATAGTAGCAGCAGCAGTTGTTGTTGTTGTTATTGTTGTTGTTGTCACAGCACTAATAACAATTTCATTTCAATGAAAAAGTAATGTGTTGAAATATCATAATGTCGCTAATAGCCTAATAACAACTCCAATATCAACAATAAGAGGAAGAAGAAGAGGTTGTATTCTGTTCATGGGTTTCTACATCTGGTTTATAGAGTTACGCTTTGCCTCTCTTTGATGATGCAGTGTCCATGTCTTCAAGTATGATTATGCCGAGCTCAGTGACAGACAGTGTTAACTACATGTTCTTTATACAAGTTCTGCTTTGTTCTGTGCTTATGTTTATTTAACAGACTTAACATTTGCACCAACTTTTTAACAGATCTGGCTGAAGAGATCATTATCATCATCATCATTGATATTATTATTATCATTTTCATTATTACCATTATCATCGTTGTCGTCGGGCGTGTTTTGTCATGCTCGTCATGCCCCCCACCCCCCCCCCCCCCCCCCCCCCCCCCCCCCCCCCCCCCCCCCCCCTGTCCCCCCCCCCCCCTCCCCTTACCCCCCCCCTCCCCCCTCCCCCCCCCCCCCCCCCCCCCCCCCCCCCCCCCC
>CM054161.1:42613501-42621001 GCA_028751875.1 Rapana venosa
TTCATGACCTCTGTTCCGTTTTGTGCCGTTATTAGTTGGTTAAGATCATTTTCTTAAATATTAGACTTAATGCTTCTACGCGAGCCCTTGCTTATTTTAAAAGGGAAAAAAAGAGAAAAGTGATGATGATGATGATGATATTATAAGATTTTTGTTTTCAAATTTGCCGACTCTTTTTTCCCCGGCCCTGTGGTAATAATAATAATAATAATAATAATATAATAATAATTATATAATAATAATATAATAATAATAAAGGAAAGAGGGGGAGGAGAGGAGGAGGGAAGTGGGAGGAGGGAGAGAGAAGGTGAGGGGGAGGGGGGGGGAGGGTTTGAAGGTGACGTGGCCCATGTGCTGCCCTGATGTGTAGTTTAAAATAGGCGTTTTCGGCCTTGTGTGTACAAAAGGCCTTTTCTTCCTTCGGCATTGCCAGGGTCCCTGTATGTCGTTCTAACTTACTGACCGTGGCCTTGTTCCGGTGCATACAGAGGGGAGCAGCAGGCGAGGGCTCTGGCTCTAGGTGAGGGGCGGTGGTGCGGGCGGTTTGGCGGGGATGGGGCAGTGGCTGAGGTGGGATCAAGAAGGCTGGGCTGCTGGCCGTCACGAGTATGAGGGTAGGTAGTTGGTGGTGGTGGTGGTGGGGGTGGGTGGAATGGGCGGAGGGAGGGGTGGGGGGGGGGAAGAGTGAGGTCGATTGTTCTTTCTTTTCATCCTTTCTTTCTGTCTTTCTTTGCTGAGTGGAGGAAGGAGTAGGGACACGTCCTCAGTGTATGTACTGGCATTGTGGGTTGTGTTTAGTGAGGAAATTTCCCCATCTCCTTGGTGTTTTGGTCTTTCAATTTCCCCCCCCTTGAGTCGCAGCTGAGTTTTCCCCCCCCCCCCCCCCCACCTACCCCCGGGTGTTTTTTTCGGAGGGGGGGGGAGGGGGTTGGGGTTTTTTGTTGGTTTTTTGTTGTTGCTTTTTTTTTTTTTTGGGGGGGGGGGGGGGGGGGGGGGGTCTTTTTTTTGGGGTTGTTTTTTTTTTTTGGTCCTCATTACTCTCCCCTCCTTCCCCTCCACACCACCCCGCCCATGCCTCATTCCACCTATACTTACCAGTCCTTTTGGTCTGTGTCTGTCTGTGTATATATCTGGGTGTCTGGACTGTCTCTCTGTGTCTGTGTCTGCCTGTGTATATATCTGTGTGACTGGACTGTCTCTCTGTGTCTGTGTCTGTCTGTGTATATCTGGGTGTCTGGTCTGTCTCTCTGTGTCTGTGTCTGTCTGTGTATATATCTGGGTGTCTGGACTGTCTCTCTGTGTCTGTGTCTGTCTGTGTATTTTATCTGGGTGTCTGGACTGTTCTCTGTGTCTGTGTCTGTCTGTGTATATACTGGGTGGTCTGGACTGTCTCTCTGTGTCTGTGTTCTGTCTGTGTATATCTGGGTGTCTGGTCTGTCTCTCTGTGTCTTTTGTCTGTCTGTGTGTCTATCTGTCTGTCTGTCTTTTCTCTTCTCTCTCTCTCTCTCTCTCTTCTCTCTTTTCCCCTCTCTCTCTCTCTCTCTCCCTTGCCTCCTAAATCTCCTCCTCTTCCTCCTCTTTCTCCTCTTCCTCCTCGTCACTTCTTGCCTTTCACATGTCTACTCTTACTACTGTATCTTGTGATAATATTGTGTATTATGAAGCTGCGTGATTTGAAAGTGTACACACCCTCTTTGTCTGAAATCTAAAGTCGAGGATCTTGCTGGTTGAACCAGAATTGTGTGTAAGATGAAGGCAGTGGTTATAGCTGCGACACATAAAACATGATTACAACACAACGAGCACACATTTGTAAAGATGATGACGATGACATTGACAACTGTTTATTGCGGTAAGCTGTAAAGCCCGTTCACAAGGGGACATTTGGGAGGGGGCTTGGCATAATAGATGATAGACAGACAGACAGACAGATATTCCATAAAGAACGTAACAACAGCCTATTTGAGCTTATAATCTCGTTCAAGAGGATTTTTCCTCTGGAGTCAACATCAGTGCCGACTCCACTTCCCCCAAAAGTCCTTCGGATGAGACTATAAACCGAGGCCCCGTGTGCGAACGCACGCAGAACATCTTGCGCAACACGTTAAAACCCGTTCCGCTTTTCGGAAGAGTAGGTCATTGTGAGCCGGTGGGAATGGTTGACATTATTTACAAAACTGCATACACACGGGGACTGGATGGGGGAAAAAAGCACATGAGTGCTTATTCCATTATCCTCGAAATAAGAATAAAAGAAAAAATTTAAAGATTACTCTAGAAACTAGACGTGCAGAAAAAACAAAAAAAAACCAGGCTGTATTCAGCTGAACATTAATATCGCATCATAAGGAAAGAAAGCCAAGTAAAGGCATACGGTGTGTGTGGTTCTTATGAAATCTGTCAGGAAAAGAAAGAACACGTAGAAGAAAGGAGAAGGAAGCAGTTCACTGACATAGACCAGACATGGAGAACAGTGGGGTGTGGCTTCTGGTCTTTCTCTTTTTGTCTGTGCTTTTTTTTTTTAATATAGTTTTTTTGTTTTGTTTTGGTTGGGGGGTTGTTGTTGTTGTTGTTTTGTTTTTGTTTTCGTTTTGTTTGTTGTTGTTGTTTTTTTTTGGAGGGATGTGAGAGGGGAGTGGGGTTTCTGGGCGTGGGTAGGGGGGGGGGGGGGGGGGGGGTGTGGTTGTTTTGTTTGTTGTTGTTTTTTGTGGCTGTGTTGTTGTTGCAGACAGAAAGATAGAACAGAAAAACCTTACTGACATAAAACAAACGAGGAAAACAGTGGGGTGTGGTTTCTTTTTTTCTTTTTTCTTTTTTCTTTCTTGTTATTACTGTTTTTGTTTTTGTTTTTGTTTGTTGGGGTGGTTTGTTTTGTTTGGGTATTATTGGGGGGGGGGGGGGGGGGGGGTTGAGGGTAAATGTGGCTTTTTTTCATGTGTGGCTTTTTTTTCATGTTTTTCTTCTTCTTTTTTTGGGGGGGGGGGGGGGGGGGGGGGGGGGTGGGGGGTGGTGGGGGGGGGGGGGGGGGGGGTGGGTTTTTGAGTGTGGGTTTTTTTGTTTGTTTCTTGGGTGGTTTGTTTGGGTGGGGGATGGGAGGGTGGGTGGGGGGGGGGGGGGGGGGGGGACGGTGGTCGAGTCTTAACGTGACTATTTGTTAGCGAGATAATTAAATCATCTCCTAAACGCTTCAGCTTTGCAAGCGGGCCGTGTGTTTATCCCACAGGCAGCATGGTAGGTGTTGTAGGAGCTGTCCTGGTGTACATATACAGCGAGCAGACCAGGAGAAACCCGACAGGGCAGTGTGCTGCAGGCGTCACTGGAGACTGCCTTGAGGTGGTCACCGCTCTGTCCACATGATTTTTTTTATTCCATTTTGGCATATGAACACAAAACAAATATAAGTTGAACATCATAAGTATTGTTTCTAACCCGTGTCCCCACCGTTTTAACACATAAATGCACATGAATTCAATATCAATTCATACACCATTTTTCAAGCTGGCTATAGTATTTTGCACATTAATTTTGTTAATAAATGGTACTAAGTAATAGAGGCACAAGTAACTTATTCAAAACATGTTCTACACTTATGAGGTAATGTTAATAAAATGTTACATTTTCTAACACATGGGAACAGGGAAAGATACAAGCAAACATACATATAGACATGCATACATGCATACATACACACACATACATACACACACATACACACATACACACACATACATACATACATACATACATACATACATACATACATACATACAAATACCTACATACACACGCATACACACACATACACACATATACATAAACATACACTGACACAATGGGTTATCAATTCAAATCATTGGTCACTATATAGGCATGCAAATCTGTTATTTGTTTGGGTTATTTTTTTGTATAGCACTTACGATTCTTGTATGTGCTAAGAGGAGTCTACAAACATTTTACCACACACTTGTATTGACACAAAGTTATCCGTTTCTGTCAAAAATTAACATAGGGTTACAGGGTTTTCCTTGCCCTTATTTTTATTACTATCAACATTTATTTTTGGTAGACATACATATACATATAGATATATACATATATATATATATATATAGAGAGAGAGATACATATAGATATATAGATATAGATATATAGATATAGATATATAGATATATAGATATAGATATAGATATATATATATATATATCTATATATATATATATATATATATATGTCCAAATGATTTGTTGATGCTGTTGTGGTAGGGCAAGTGGTTGCTGTGATGGGTTGTACTTGTGGTGGTGGTGGTGGGTGGTGATGGTGAGGGGGGAGGGGGGGTTAATGTTGACGATCGTAATGGGGGTGGGGGTGGTTTTATCTGAGTATAAACCGGTCGTTTATGTTTAAAGAATAAGGCCAGGGGGAGGGATGTACAGGTTGCAAGAAAAAGAAAGAAAGAAAGAAGGAAGGAAGAAGAAGGAAAGAAAGGATGGAGAAGGAAGGAAGTAAGGAAGGAAGGAAAGGAAGGAAGGAAGAAAGGAGTGAAGGAAACGAACGAACGAAGGAAGGAAAGATAAAAACTGAAAGAAAGAAAGACAGAAGGAAAAGAATAAGAAAGAAAAAAAAGAAAATGGAAAGAATGGAGGACAGAAAGAAAGAGTAAACAACAACAAAAAAGAAGAAGAAGAAAAAGAAAGAGACAGGGCTAGGGAGAAGGAAAGGTAAAGAAAGAAAGAACGAAAGAAAGAAAGGTAGTTGGGAAAGACGAAAGTAAATAAGCCAATAAACAAAGGCAAGAAAGACTGATGACAGAGGGCCTGTCAGTATCAATAGCATCCCCACCTTCTGGAAATTCTGTGCTAAGAATTCCCTCTTTTCTATCCCTTGCTTGGTTTCTGCCTTGTTCTTTTTTCTTCCTGTCACCTCCTTGTCTGTTTTGTGCCTTCAAATCCCGTTCAAGAGTCCTCTGGAATTAACATCAGTGCAGACTCCACTCCCCCAAAAAGTCCTTCGGATGAGACTATAAACCGAGGTCCCGTGTGCGAACGCACGTAGAACATCTTGCGCACACGTTAAAACCTGTTCCGCTTTTCAGAAGAGTAGGTCATTATGTCCCGGTGGGAACAGATGACAAAATTTACACCCAAAAAAACTGCATACACATGGAGACTGAATGTAAAAAAAAAGCTTATGAGTGCTTATTCCATTATCCTCTGCTTATATAAGTCTGCTTATATGATATTAATTTTGTTTTTGTGTAGTTTACTATTGCTGTTGCTTTTCCATAAAAAGTACAAAGAACTTGTTGACGTTTCTTACCGTTAGCCAAAATGATCCTATTTACATTGGTTTGTTCTCCTTAATATTATGGGGGGGTTTTTTTCTTTGCTTTTTTTTTTTTTGATTGTTGTTTCTTTTTGTTTTGTTTTTTGTTTGGAATTTTTTCTTTTTGGGGAGGGGGATTATTTTGTTGTCCCCTCTCCACTTGTTGCTGCTGCTGCTTTTACTTTACTCTAGGTTTCCTTGCTTCTTTTTGTTGTTTTTGTTTTCTGTGGGTTTTTTGTGGGTTTTTTGTTCTCTTTTGCTTTCTTTTACCATCTGTTGTTGCGCTCTCGCTTCTCTCTCTCTCTCTCTCTCTCCATCTCTCATCCTCTCTCTCCCTCTCATCCCCTCTCCCCTCTCTCTCTCTCCTCTCTCTCTCCTCTCCTCTCTCTCTCTCTCTCTCCCCTTTCGGTGGTTTTTATGGGGTTGTGTGTGTGTGTGTGTTGGGGGGGGGGGGGGTTCTCGTTTACTGGGAGTGCATTAGTATTGGGTTTATTTTTACTTATATCATACATATATATATATATAAATATATACCTCTGGGCGGGACGGGATGTAAAAAGCACATGAGTGCTTATTCATTATCCTTGAAATAAAAGAATTTGTCATTGTCATTGTCATCCTCGTAATAAAAGAATAAATAAATAAAAGAATAAATAAATAAAAGAATAAATAAATAAATAAGTAAAACACACCTCTACCTTGCCTGAGGCTTGAACTTATATATACGTCAGTGGAAGCTGCTAGGTGTCGAACTCGGAATAAGGGCAGTAACCCATGATTTCAACACCGAAGAATTTCGTCCTCTTTGGTTGAGTTTCTTCCCTTGGCCTTTGTGGGCTCGTCCATTGGAAGGCAAAGGGAAGAAACTCAACCAAAATGGCGAATTTCTTCGGTGTTAAAACCGTGGGTTACTGCCCTTATTCTGAGGCGAGCAGGCAGAGCAAAAGTCAATACATGACATGACCTAGTGAAATGATGAGGAAAACAGTGACCTGAAAACATGATAATACAAAAACATACTCATGAGGGCTAGCAGACACATATTTTGCACACACTGGAGAGAGGGAGATAGAAGAACGACAAGAGAGATTAGGTCTTAGTCGTGATCTGCTGACCCGGGTTCGATTCCCGTTCAAGAGGGTTTTTTCCTCTGGAGTTAACATCAGTGCCTACTCCACTCTCCCCAAAAGTCCTTTGGATGAGACTATAAACCGCGGTCCTGTGTGCAAACACATGCAGAACATCTTGCGCACACGTTAAAACCCGTTCCGCTATTCGGAAGACTGGGCCATTGTGTGCTGGTGAGAACAGATGACAAAATTTACAAAACTGCATACACACGGTGACTGGATGGGAAAAAAAGCACATGAGCGCTTATTCCATTATCCTCGAAATAAAAAAATAAAAGAAGAAATAAATAAGAATATTACATTATAGCCGTAAACTGTAAATCTAAATTTTAACTTGTTAGCTGGAATTACACCCAAATATTATTGTATCCCTTTACCCGCTCGACTTTTGCTCCTGCAATAAAAAATAAAAAAATAATTTAAGTCAGGAAGTGGGAAACTCTCCTAAACTCTCCTGCTTTTGTCTTAAATGGAATTTAAATCAGAACGTAAGAAGGAGGGTGGCAGGATGGTTAAGACGTTCACCTGCCAACAAGTAAACCGTGAGGTTCTGGGTTCGATTCCCAGCCTCGCCCTTTCTTCCCATTTCGACGGGAAAAAATCGAACTGAATGTCAAAGTTCTTCGGATGAGACTATAAACCGAGGCCCCATGTGCAAACGCACACAGAACATCTTGCGCACATGTTAAAAACCTGTTCCGTCTTTCAGAAGAGTAGGCCATTGTGTGCCGGTAGGAACGGATGACAGGGAGAAGAATGCACAGGTGTCGTGTTTAGACACCATCCCCGAAGTCGGAATACGGCTACCTAAATGGTGGGGGGGGGAAACGGTCACTTAGGCATAAGCGCTTTGAAGTGTTTGTTTTACAAGATTAAGCGCTATATAAATTCCATACATTATTATTATTATTTATTATAGGCATAAGCGCTTAGATTTGTTTGTTTTACAAGATTTAGCGCTATATAAATTCCATATATTATTATTATTATTAAAAATCTCACCATTGGTGAACCTGGGAGCTCTAGCCGAGGAACAAACAAACACACA
>CM054161.1:42626001-42633501 GCA_028751875.1 Rapana venosa
CAGTGGGTCTGGAGGATTTTGTCTCAGGCAGCTGTTGATGAAGGTCTGCACTTTTTTTGATGGTGGTCTTTGTTGTCCTCCATGTCTCCGCTCCATACAGTAGGACTGACTTGACGTTGGAGTTGAACAGCCTGATCTTTGTGCGGGTCGACACCACTTGGAGCTCCAGATGTTCTTCAGCTGCAAGTACGCTGCCCTCGCCTTGCCAATTCTTGCTCTGACGTCTGCGTCTGTGCCGCCCTGCATGTTAATGATACTACCCAGGTACGTGAATGTCTCCACTTCTTCCAGCTCCTTCCCATTTAGTGTGACTGGGTCCTCACTCGCTGCGTTGATCTTGAGAATCTTGGTTTTGCCTTCATGGATCTTGAGACCAACTTGTAATGAGGTGGCTGCTAGTTCTGTAGTCTTGTCCTGCATCTGTTGGCGGCTGTGGGAAAGCAGGGCCAGGTCGTCTGCAAAGTCGAGATCATCCATGTTACGTACTGTTAATATTACTGTAATCATACATGAAACACAAGGTTATGACAACAGAAAGGAACATTTGTTGTTGTTTGACAATACCGACTGTAAGGTTTAGCTTTTCCAAGAGAGGTTTACTTTTTACTGGACTGTATTTTTAATTCCCTGCATATTATCACATCATGAAAACACCACAGCATTTACTTCATACTTCACCATCAATACACTACAACATCTTTACTTCATATTATCACACCATCAATACACTACAACATCTGTACTTCATATTATCACACCATTAATACACTACAACATCTTTACTTCATACCACACCACCAATACACTACAACATCTTTACTTCATATCATCACACCATCAATACATTACATCATCTTTACTTTATACCACACCATAATACACTACAACATCTTTACTTTATACCACAACCATCAATACACTACATCATCTTTACTTTATACCACACCATCAATACACTACATCATCTTTACTTTATACCACACCATCAATACACTCACATCTTTACTTCATAACACACCACCAATACACTACAACATCTTTACTTCATATCATCACACCATCAATACACTACAACATCTGTACTTTATATCATCACACCATTAATACACTACAACATCTGTACTTTATATCATCACACCATTAATACACTACAACATCTGTACTTCATACCACACCACAATACACTACAACATCTTGATTTCATACCACACCACAATACGGTATAGCCTGGTGGTTAGAGTGATGTATTCGTGATCTGACGGGTTCGAATCTTGTACAAGAGGATTTTTCCTCTGGAGTTAACATCAGTGCCGCCGACACCACTCTCCCCAAAAGTCCTTCGGATGAGACTATAAACCGAGGTCCCGTGTACGAACGCACGCAGAACATCTTGCGCACACATTAAAACCCGTTCAGCTTGTCGGAAGAGTAGGCCATTGTGTGCCGGGGGGAACGGATGACAAAATTGACAAAACTGCATACATGATACACACGGGTACTGGATGGAAAAAGCACATGAGTGCTTATTCCATTATCGTCGAAAAAGAAGAAGAAGAAGAAGAAGAAGAAGAACAACAACAACAACAACAACAACAACAACAACATCTTTACTCCATACCACACCATCAATACACTATAGCATCTTCCCTTCATATTACACCTTTTTTTCCCTTTTTTTCCCTTTTTTTCCCGTCTAGGTCTTTTCCTGTCTTCTTTCTTTTTTTAAATCCCAGTTGCTTGTAAATCGCAGAATACCTTTTTTTTTAAATCTATGTTTTGTGTTTTGGTTGGGGGGTTTTGTGTCAGGCGTTTCCCTTCATACGCAGCCCCCCCCCCCCCCCCCCCCTTTTAACCCCCCCCCCCCCCCCCCCCCCCCCCCCCCCATTTCAGTAAAAACACTTTTCCTTCCCTCCTTGGTTTCTATGTTTTCTATAAAAATATCGTGTATTCTCTGAGATTTATTTATTGTTTTCTTGCTCTCTCTCTCTCTTTCCCCGTCTCATCTCTCCTCTCCTCCCTTCTCCTCTCTCCTCTCCTCTACTCTCTCTCTCTCCCTCTCTCTGTTGTTGTTGTTGTTGTTGTTTTTTGTTTGTTGTTTATTTGTTGTTTTTGAGTTGTTGTTTTTTTCTCATTGTTTGTTTGATGTTCTTGTTTTTTCTTGTTTTTTGTTGTTTATTTGGAAGGGTGTTTATGTCTGCTTTTTTTGTTGTTGTTGTTGTTGTTTGTTTTTTGTTTGATTTTTTCTTGTTTTGTTTTTCTTTTTTCTTTTTTGTTTGTTTGTTTGCTTGCTTTTTTGTTTTTGTTTTTTTTGTTGTTGTTTTTGGGGGGGTTCTGGGGTATGTTTTGTCTTTTGCTCGTCTGGGGTTGTTTGTTTGTTTGTTTGTTTGTTTTCTTCTCTCTTTTTCTTTAAAAAAATTTTTTTCCCTTTGCTTCTTCTGCTTGAAAGTAAGAGTACTGAGTGCATTTTTAAAATGTGACCCCATGGGCGGCGACTGGATGTAAAAAAAACATGAATACCTATTCATTATCCTGGAAAAAAAGAATTTGTTTCTATTACTTACAATGTGTAGATGTTCCTTTTAGACTTTATTGGCTTTTCCCCCCCTCTTATTATGAGAGTGTATGGGTATTGCTCTTATTTTATTACCATGACATTCAATTTGCATGAACATAATTAAAAGTGTTTGTGTTGATCGTGTGCTATGTGAGTATTACATATTTAGTATTATCCCTGAAACACCCCCCCCCCCCCCACCCCCCACACACACAACACACACTCAAACACACACACACACACACACACACACACACGCGCGCGCGCTCAAACACACACACACACACACACACACACACACACACACACATACTCACTCACTCACCCACCAATATTCTCTCCCTAAACGACTGTATAGTTTTTAATTTCTTCTTGATTTGTTTCTTGTTTTTATTGTGTGGATGTATGGGTATTAAATTATTTCATTATCATGACATATAATTTTGAAACGAGTATAATCTAAAATGAGTGTTGATGGGATCGCATACTGTTTTGGGATTTATATATTGGATATTATCTCTGAAATACACACACACACACTCTCTGTCTCTGTCTCTGTCCTCTCTCTCTCTCACCTTTTATCGTCCTGCTTATAGTCATAGTATATCCTGATGAAGGATTCATATTTTTATATTTTCAATACTTTATTGGACTTGCCTCTGTACTTAAGTTTTAATGAGTGCCCTATTTCAATATCTTATAATTATGTGTAACAAGTATGTGTACCATTTGACAATGTGTAGATGTTTATCTTTATGACTTATTAAGTTTGGTTGTGTTATTTTTCTTGGCTTTGTTGTTGCTCTTGTTCTTGCTGTTGTTGTTTGTCTGTTTTTCTCTTTTTTATCATCTTTTGTTGGTTTTGGTTTTTCCTTCTCTTTTGTTTGTTTGTTTGTTTTGGTTAGGGTTTTTTGGGGGGTGGGGGTAGGGGTGGGGTATTCTTAGGATTTTCTTTTAATTGCTTGCTTTTGGGGGGGGGAGGGTTGTTGGGGGGGAGCTGTTTTGAAAAGGGTTATTTCCCTTGTTTTTATTGCGAGACTGTATAAGTATTGGGTTATTATTATTAAGATGTATCCCTAACGGGCGGGGACTGGATGTAAAAAAGCACATGTGTGCTTATTCATTATCCTCGAAATAAAAGAATTTGTCATTGTCATTGTCTCTGTCTCTCTTTCTCTCTCTCCTCTCTCTGTCTCTCATTCTCTCTCTGTCTCTCTGTCTCTCTCTGTCTCTCTCTGTTTGTCTCTCTCTGTCTATCTCTGTCTGTCTCTCCCTGTCTCTCATTCTCTCTCCTGTCTCTCTGTTTGTCTCTCTCTGTTTCTCATTCTCTCTCTGTATCTCATTCTCTCTGTCTCTCATTCTCTCTATGGCTGTCTCTGTCTCTCTGTCTCTGTCTGTCTGTCTCTGTCTCTCTCTCTGTCTGTCTGTCTGTCTGTCTCTCTCTCTCTCTCTCTCTCTCTCTCTCTCTCCTTACTCTCTCTTCTCTCTCTCTCGTCTCTCTCTGTGTCTCTGAGCTCGCCAGCGAGTTCGAGTTTATTTTTTGGCAATAATAATGATCAGAATTGTTTTTTTCAAGCAGCAGACACCCCCCCCCCCCTCCTCTCCTTCCCTTTAACCCGTCCCTGATCTCACACTCCCTCCGTCCCTTCTCCCCTTCCCCCCTTCCCTTCCCCTTCCCCCTCCCCTTCCCCCTCCACTTCGCTCTCACCCTTCTCCTCCTCCACTCCTCCCCTCCCCTCTTTCCCAGCCCCCATCGCTTCCTCCCCCCCCCCCCTTCTCTCTCTCTCCTTCCCCTTCTTGTTTCCTAGACCCTCCTTCCACCCCACCCCCCCCTCCACCCCCACCCCCTCCCCCAGTCCGGACAAAGAGCCAGACAGATTGTGGACAGAGGAGGAGGAGGAGGATACTACTGACGAAACTGCTGCTGCTGCTGCTGCTGATAATGAATCTACTACTGCTGCTGCTACTGCTGCTGCTGCTGCTGCTGCTGCTGATAATGAATCTACTACTGCTGCTGCTACTGCTGCTGTTGCTGCTGCTGCTGCTACTCCTGCGGATGCTGTTGTTGTTGTTGTTGCTGCTGCTGCTACTACTACTACTCTTGCTGCTGCTGCTGCTGCTGCTGCTGCTGATAATGAATCTACTACTGCTGCTGCTGCTGTTGCTGCTGCTGCTGCTACTCCTGTGGATGCTGCTGTTGTTGTTGTTGCTGCTGCTACTACTACTACTACTACTACTACTGCTACTACTACTACTACTACTACTACTGCTAATGCTACTACTACTACTACTACTACTACTACTACTACTGCTACTACTACTACTACTACTACTGCTACTACTACTACTACTACTACTACTACTACTACTACTCTTGCTGCTGCTGCTGCTGCTGCTGCTGCTGCTGCTGCTGCTGCTGCTGCTGCTGCTGCTGCTGCTGCTGCTGCTACTGCTGTTGCTGCTGATACTGCTGCTGCTGCTGCTGCTGCTGCTACTGCTGCTACTGATGATCATGATTTAAAAAAATGTACAGAAGCACGCCTTGTAACAACAAACCCAGGCGATTGATTTTAGATTATTTATACATACATATTCAACCACAAGATGAGGACGGGATAGCTCAGCGGTCAAAGCGCTCGCTTTCCCCCAGTCAAGTTAAGCAGCGTCGAGCGTTGTTACCATTGGTGGTGACCGTTTGCGCGCCTTGGCTTCGTACAGCCCCCCCCCCCCCCCCCCCAGTTCACCCAGCTGAAAAATGGGTACCTGCCCTCTTTAGGGTCAGGGAAGGCAAAGCAGCGAGGGAGAGGAGATGGGCGTCGCCCTCAATATGCTGGCCTCTAGAGAAGCTGAAGTCTCTGCTGCCTCACTCCCCTACGACCACATAGGTTATGGGACACCTTTACCTTTACCTAAACCACAAGACAGATCGGTAGATAGTTGCCTCCCCCTGTGTGCATCACTACATACTAGAGCCGACACTGCACAGCGCTTCATGCAGTGTCCAGTATCCATCCCCCTGTGTGCATAAATCAATAGAGGCCAACACTGCACAGCCTGTGTGCATACATCACTAAAGGCCAACACTGCACGATGTGTGCATACATCACTTAAGGCCAACACTGCACAGCCTCTGTGTGCATACATCACTAAAGGCCAACACTGCACAGCCTCTGTGTGCATACATCACTAAAGGCCAACACTGCACAGCCTGTGTGCATACATCACTAAAGGCCAACACTGCACAGCCTCTGTGTGCATACATCACTAAAGGCCAACACTGCACAGTCCCTGTGTGCATACATCACTAAATGCCAACACTGTGTGCCAACATCACTAAAGGCCAACACTGCACAGCTCCTGTGTACATACACCACTAAAGGCCAACACTGCACGATGTGTGCATACATCACTAAAGGCCAACACTGCAGAACCCCTGTGTGCATACATCACTAAAGGCCAACACTGCACATCCTCTGTGTGCATACATCACTAAAGGCCAACACTGCACAGTCCGTGTGTGCATACATCACTAAAGGCCAACACCGCACAGCCTCTGTGTGCATACATCACTAAAGGCCAACACTGCACAGCCTTTGTGTGCATACATCACTAAAGGCCAACACTGCACAGTCCGTGTGTGCATACATCACTAAAGGCCAACACTGCACAGCCTGTGTGCATACATCACTAAAGGCCAGAACAACACTGCACAGCTTCTGTGTGCAAACATCACTAAAGGCCAGAACAACACTGCACAGCTTCTGTGTGCATACATCACTAAAGGCCAACACTGCACAGCCCCTGTGTGCATAAATCACTAAAGGCCAACACTGCACAGCCTATGTGTGCATAAATCACTAAAGGCCAACACTGCACAGTCCCTGTGTGCATACATCACTAAAGGCCAACACTGCACAGCCTTTGTGTGCATACATCACTAAAGGCCAACACTGCACACCTCTGTGTGCATAAATCATAAGGCCAAACCCACCGCACAGCCTCTGTGGCATACATCACTAAAGGCCAACACTGCACAGCCTTGTGTGCATACATCACTAAAGGCCAACACTGCAGAACCTCTGTGTGCATACATCACTAAATCCCAACACTGTGTGCCAACATCACTAAAGGCCAACACTGCACAGCTCCTGTGTACATACACCACTAAAGGCCAACACTGCACGATGTGTGCATACATCACTAAAGGCCAACACTGCAGAACCCCTGTGTGCATACATCACTAAAGGCCAACACTGCACATCCTCTGTGTGCATACATCACTAAAGGCCAACACTGCAGAACCCCTGTGTGCATACATCACTAAAGGCCAACATTGCACAGCCCGTGTGTGCATACATCACTAAAGGCCAACACTGCACAGCCTCTGTGTGCATACATCACTAAAGGCCAACACTGCACGATGTGTGCATACATCACTAAAGGCCAACACTGCACGATGTGTGCATACATCACTTAAGGCCAACACTGCACAGCCTCTGTGTGCATACATCACTAAATGCCAACACTGCACGATGTGTGCATACATCACTAAAGGCCAACACTGAACATCCTCTGTGTGCATACATCACTAAAGGCCAACACTGCACAGCCTCTGTATGCATACATCACTAAAGGCCAGAACTGCACAGTCCGTGTGCACATACATCACTAAAGGCCAACACTGCATAGCCTCTGTATGCATACATCACTAAAGGCCAACACTGCACAGTCCGTGTGTGAATACATTACTAAAGGCCAACACTGCAGAACCCCTGTGTGCATGCATCACTAAAGGCCAGAAGAACACTGCACAGCCCGTGTGTGCATACATTACTAAAGGCCAACATTGCACAGTCCGTGTGTGCATACATCACTAAAGGCCAACACTGCACAGCCTCTCTGTGTACATACATCACTAAAGGCCAACACTGCACAGCCTCTGTGTG
>CM054161.1:42638501-42642156 GCA_028751875.1 Rapana venosa
CACACACATACACACTCAAACACACACAAACACACTCAACACACACACATCACCACACACCCACACACCCACAACACACACAGAGGAAGCTGATTTTTAGTTTTTCGCCTTCCATCCTTGGCTTTTCAAACAGTCCTACCCCCTCGCCCCCTCCCCTCCCCACTCTCCCCCTACCCAAATCCCCACCCTTGTCATCCCACTCCTCTGCCCCTCCCCCTCCCCCGACTGCATGCTCCAGTCACCTTCCCCCCCCCCTCCCTCCCCTCCCGCTAATCCTTTCTCTATACCTAGTTCATCTCCAGAAGTGGCCTTGAAAGGGGTTCCTGTTAATAAGTTAAGAAAGGGGGGGGGGGGGGGGGGGGTGGGGGGGGGGGGGGGGGGGGGGGGGGTGCGAGGGGGGAGGAGTGTTATGTATCTTAAAGTGTTCTGCATCTGAAACACACACACAACGCACACTCACCACACACACACACACACACACACACACACACACACACGCGTGCGCCGCGCGCGCACACACACCAGCAGCACCACCACCACCCACCACACACCACCACATGCACGCACGCACGCACCACAAAACACCACACCACAACACCACACACACACAACACACCACACACAGCACGCACGCGGCGCGCACGCACACACACACACCACCACCACCACCACACCACACAACACACACGCGGCAGCGCACACACACACACAACACACACCACAAACGCAGACACACACACACACTACACACACACACACACACCACCACCCACCACACCACCACACCACACCACACACACACACACACCCCACCACCACCACCACACCACACCACACACACACACACACACACACACAACACACACACACACACATGTCCACACACACAACACACACAACATGCACGCACGCACGCACACGCACACGCACACGCTTGCACACACACACACACACACACACACACCACCACCACCACCATCACCACCACCACTACCACCATATCACACCACACCACACACATACACACACACACACACACACACAAACACTGTCACACGCACACATGTGATGGGCATATGTACATGCATACACATACATTTATAAAAGCAATCACATGCACGAGTGTACATGATTGTGCTCAGCCATGCCTATGCAAAGAAGAACATTTTATCACATGTTATTGGAGCTGCATGGCAGTTTTTAATCAATTAGTATTGACTGATTAAGTTTCTAAAAGCAACAAACACCAGATGTTCTCTTGATAGTTTGAATAATTAGAGTTTCAAAGGTAAGGGATTTCTCATTCATTTTTCTGCTTAATAATTAGAATAGAATTGCAGCAAACGTTCACACATGCAACAGTTGTGTATATCATGAGATAAGGTTTTTTAATGATATCATTACATAATCTGATTTTGATAGAGAAAGTGTGTGTGTGTGTGTGTGGGGGGGGGGGGGGTGTAAATGTAAGTGTATGTGTGTATGGGAAATTTTCAGCACACACACGTAGTGTGTGTGTGTGTGTGTGTGTTTGTCCTCTCTCTCTCTCTCTCCCTTCACTCTCCTCTCTCTCTCTCTCTCTCACTCCCTCCTCTCTTCTCTCCTTCTCTCTCTCTCTCCTCTCTCCTACTCCCCCCCCTCTCTCTCTCTCTCTCAATCCTAATTCAGTTCTCCTCATTCTTTGTGCGATGCGCCACGAAAATGAAAAATGGCAGACAAGTTGAAAAGGTCGCACGTACAGCAGCATGCCAGCTTCATCATCTCATTTCAATCGCCTTTCATTCCCCCTTTCCTTCTCTTCTTCTTCATCCTCACCTTCATCTACGATGCTACCCAATCAATCAGTCCCATAATCATGTGCGTTGCCCGGAATGATGGCAGACAAGCATGGTCGCATGTGACACAGGAGCCATCTAAACTGCATTTTTCAATCGGTCATGTGTGTTCCTGTGTCTCGTTTTGTGTACACCTACGATGTTGGATGTCGACTCGAGGTGTGCTTGTGGTTGTTGAGGTGGTACAAGCCCATTCCATAGGTGTACAGGGAGCATCTTCAAACGTTTTTTAATCGGGTGTGTGTGTGTGTGTGTTGTGCGTGTGTGTGTGGTGTGCGTGGTGTGTGTGTGTGTGTGTGTGTGTGTGTGTGTGTGTGTGTGTGTGTTGTAAGTGTTGTGTGTGTGTGTGTGTTGTGCTGTGTGTTTGTGTGTGTGTGTGTTGTTTCTGTGTCTGGTGTGTTGTTGTGTGTGTGTTGTGTGTGTGTTGTGTGTTGTGTGTGTGTGTGTGTGTGTTGTGTGTGTGTGTGTGTGTGTGTGTGTGTGTGGTGTGTGTGTGTGTTTGCGCGTGTTGTGTGTGTTGTGTGTGTAAGTTATTGTTTTTCTAGTCAATGGTCCTTATGGTGTTGGTGTGTGTTGTGTGTGTGTGTGTGTGTGTGTGGGTGTTGGGGTGTGTATGTGTGTGTGGTGTGTGTGAGTGTGTGTGTGTGTGTGGTGTGGTGTGTGTGGTGTGTGTGTGTGTTGTGTGTAAGTTTATGTCTTTTCTAGTCAATGGTCCTTATGGTCTCGTGTGTGTGTGTGTGTGTGTTGTGTGGTGTGATGTATGTGTGTGTTGTGTGTGTGTGTGTGTGTGTGTGTGTGGGTGTTGTTGTTGTGGTGTAGTTTATGTCTTTTACTAGTCAATGGTCCTTATGGTGTGTGTTTTTGTGCTGCGTGCGTGTGTGTTTGTGTGTGTGTGTGTGATGTTGTGTGTGCGTGTGTGTTGTGTGTAAGTTTATGTCTTTTCAGTCAATGGTCCTTATGGTGTGTGTGTTGTGTGTGTGTGTGTGTTGTGTGTGTGTGTGTGTGTGTGTGTAAGTGTAATCATCATCATCATTAGCCATTACACCCAGCGGTGTGTAGGGCAGCAACAAAGCGCTTCCACTCCTGCCTATTCTGGGCCAACCTAGTCACTGATCCCCAAGAGTGCTGCATGGCCTTCATCTCACTTTCTACAGTTCTTCTCCCCGTTGCTTTTGGTCTTCCTTTCTTTCTCCTTCCTTCTGGGGTCCAGTGCAATGCTGTTCTTGCGATTGACTGTGGGTCTCTTCGGAGGATGTGCCAATCCACTTCCACCGTCTTCTGGTGATGATGTTCCCATGTCTTCTTGCCTGCATCTCCGTAGTAGGTCTCATTGGAGATCTCTCTGGCCAAAAATCCGAGAATTCTTCGCAGGAATATGGTGTGGAAGGATCGAAGTTTGGTCAGATCCACTCCGTCATCCTCCACACTCAAACCGTACAGGAGCGTAGACACAACACAGCTCTGGTATAGCTTCAGCTTGGTGTTGGTGCTGTACTGAGTTGATCTCCAGATATTGTCATCTCCTCAAACATATTACTGGCCTTGCCCAGTCTGTTGTGGATGTCTTCTTTGTGCCGCCCTCTGGTTTGATGATGCTGCCAAGGTATGTGAACTTGTCTGTCTGGCGCAGGTCAGTTCCATTCACTTTCACAGGGGCTGGTGTGTTCACATTTAGCGACATTGTCTCTGTTTTCTTGGTGCTAATACGAAGCCCCACTTGCTGTCCGAATGTTGGAGTCTGCTGGTCTTCTCCTGGATATGTTGGAGTGTGTGGGACAGCAGCGCCAGGTCATCCGCAAAGTCAAGGGCATCTAGTGTTA
>CM054161.1:42642656-42647656 GCA_028751875.1 Rapana venosa
CGCAATGTCAAAGTTTTTGTAGCTTCTGGGATGTCGGCTGTCTCGTCAGGTGGTGGTCGGTTTGAGAACTTCCTGGAAGTGTTCAGCCCATCTTTCTTCTTGCTCTTTCCTCTGTTGTCAACAGTTTCCTTGTCTGTCCCTGATTGGTCCCCCAGCGCTCCTCTTTAAAATTTTGTATGCATACTTTCTTGGTTTGATCTTGTAGACTCTCCTTGCTCTCCTTGGGCCGCCGCCTCTTCTGCCTCAGCTGCCAGCTGGTCCATGGCTTCTCTCTTGTCACGGTCGTGCGATTTCTCTTTCACTTTCCTGTGTGCCTCTCTGTACAACTCTTCCTGCCTCTCTCGTAGCCGTGGAGACTTTACTTGCAGAAGTCTCTTCTTGGTCTCTCTTCTTTCTTTGATGGCATTGAGGGTCTCTTGTTGGATCCAGTCATTGTTGGTCTTCTTCTTTTGATGGCCGATGTTGTCCTTGCTGCTCTCAGTGTACAGTTTACAGATCTGCTTCCATGTCGTATCTATGTCGTGTAAGTGTAAGTGTAAGTGTAAATGTGTAAGTGTGTAAGTTTATGTCTTTTCTAGTCAATGGTCCTTATGGTCTGTGTTTTGTGTGTGTGTGTGTGTGTGTGTGGGGCGCGTGTGTGTGTGCAAGTTTATGTCTTTTCTAGTCAATGATCCTTATGGTGTGTGTGTGTGTGTGTTGGTGTGTGTGTGGTGTGTGTGTTGTGTGTGTGTGTGTGTGTGTTGTGTGTGTGTTGTGTGTGTGTGTGTTGGTTTGTGTGTGGTTGGCGTGCGTGCGTGCGTTGCGTGTTGTGTGTGTTGTTTTTTGTGTGTGTGTGTGTTTTTGTGTTGTGTGTGTGTGTTGTGTGTGGTGTGTTGTGTGTGTTGTAAGTTTATGTCTTTTCTAGTCAATGGTCCCGTATTGGTGTGTGTGGTGTGTGTGTGTTGTGTGTGTGGTGTGTGTGTGTGTGTGTGTGTGTGTGTTGTGTGTGTGTGTGTGTGTGTGTGTGTGTGTGTTTGTGTGTGTTTGTGTGTGTTGTTTGTGTGTGGTAATTTTATGTCTTTACTAGTCAATGGTCTTGATAAAATTGTGTTCATATATTTGTGTGTGTATGCGTGCATGCGTGAGTGAGTACATGCGTGCATGAACTTGTGAATAATAAGTTTAAATGCCTTTTCCAATCAATGGTTTTTATAACATTGTATTCCTACATTGGTGTGTGTGTGTTTGTGTGTGTGTATGCGTGAGCGTACACGCATGTGTGTGTGATACTTTTATTTGAAATCTGTTGTTCATTATGTTTAAGGAGAGTTGCATGCGTGTAAATGATTTGAGTGCAAGCGCTTCGATTTTGTTTGCTTTTTACAAGATTCAGCGCTATATAAATTCCATACATTATTATTATTATTATTATTATTATTATACTTTTATTTGAAGTTATCTTGGAATGTTCATACCAATTTGAAATGTAGTTTGCTTGTGTGTTTCCATATATTTATAC
Organism: Rapana venosa; assembly: GCA_028751875.1. Lineage (NCBI taxonomy): Eukaryota > Metazoa > Mollusca > Gastropoda > Neogastropoda > Muricidae > Rapana > Rapana venosa. The sequence continues at coordinate 42,644,155 of CM054161.1, forward strand.
TTATCAATGTGCCTGTCAGTATTGTAAATGCCTTTCATGGGATGATTAAAGTGCTTTTGACTTCTCTTGACTCCCTCTCTCTCTCCTCTCTCCTCTCTCTCCTCTCCTCTCTCTCTCCTCTTCTCCCTCCCCTCTCTCTCTCTCCCTCTCCCTCTCTCCTCTCCTCTCTCTCTCTCTCTCTCTCTGTTTCCCTGTCAGACAGACAGACAGACAGACAGACAGACAGGAGGTCAAAAACCGGATACCCCACACCTTGTAAAAGGCACTGAGTTCTGGGAGCACCCCAGTTCAGGTCTGCAAGATCAGTCATGCGTGTAGCAGTGGGATTAGCTGTCTGTCGGTCTGTCGTGTCTGTCTGTCTGTCTGTGTAGGGTAATGGATGGTCCTTTTCCCCACTTCTGCCATCGTCTCCCTTTTTACACACAGACCCCCCCCCCCCCCCCACCCCACACACACCACACACAACCACACACCCCCCCACACACACACCACACACACACACTCCTCCTCTCTCTCTCTCTCTCTCACACATGATGGCTCGATGAAAAAAAAGCTAATGCATTGCTTATTCAATGTATCATCTGGAACTAAAAATTTGACTTTGACTTGACTTTGACTTTGATACTCTTACTCTCTTCCTCTCCCATTTACTCACATATAATACACACACACTCTATGCACACACACATACATGCACACTATGCATTCACACCACACACACACACACCACACACACACACACACACACACACACACACACACACACACATGCTCAGGAGATGAATTTGAGTTTTCCAACTCCCATCCCTTGTAACTTTAATAAAACCATATCTTCCTCCCCCCTCCTCCCCCTCCCCCCATCCCCACCCTTGTCATCCCACTCCTCTGCCCCTCCCCCTTCCCCTCCCCCTCCTGCATGCTGCAGTCACCTCCCTCTTCTTCTGTTTCCTTCTCTACCCCCCCCCTCCCCCCTTCTGACATCTAGTTAATCTTATGAAGAGGCCTTGAAAGGGTTTCACTTTAAAAATTGATGGCAGGGGAGGGGTGTTAGAAGAAGAAGAAGAAGAAAGAAGAAAAAGAAGAAGAAGAAGAAGAAGAAGAAGAAGAAGAAGAAGAAGAAGAGAAGAAGAAAGAAGAAGAAGAAGAAGAAGAAGAAGAAGAAGAAAACAAGGAATTTATATAGCGCCGAATCTTGTTAAGCAAACAAATCGAAGCGCTGGCATTCAAACCATTTACACATATGCAACCTTCCACAAACTATTAGAATTAACATAATTATATCAAATGTATGCTCACATACACGCACGCACATACTCACAAAAGCACAAGACAAAAAGATAGGAGGAGAAGACATCAGATATGGTGGTATGTAAGTTTAAAGCAGTGTGCGTAATAATGGAGGCAGGAGAGAGAGAGAGAGAGAGAGAGAGAGAGAGAGAGAGAGAGAGAGAGAGAGAGAGAGAGAGAGAGAGAGAGGGGGGGGGGGGGGGTTACACAAATATACTGCACTTGAGTGTCTATTTGTCTAAGCACGCATGAATGTGTGCATGCATATGCATGTTGTGCTTTCGAACACCCAGATTTAAACAAACCACTGTTGGCCGTCGCTCTTTCTCTGTTTCTGGTCCATCCACCTGGAACGACCTCCCTCTCCCACTTCGCCAAAAAGCCTTCATTTGATACTTTCAAATCTAGCCTCAAAACGCACTTATTTTCTACTTAAGATCTTCCCCTGTTGTCTGTTCCTACTTGTCAATAGCTACCTTCACCTCCACCACCCCCACCTAAGTGTGTTGTGTGTATAAATTTGATATTTGTTTATCTTCATTTATGTGGACGGTTGCGTGCGTGTGAATGATTTGAATGCAAGCGCTTTTATTTGTTTACTTTACACGATTCAGCGCTATATAAATCCCATACATTATTATTATTATTACTATTACTTGCACATACATAATCATGCTCACTCCTTATTCAATGTAACATCTGGAAATAAAAGTCTGACTCTGACTTATGACTTTGACACACACATGTGCATCTCACACATATTATGTGTGTGTGTGTGTGCATGCGTGCACATGCACACAGAAGCGTTCATGAAAGCTTGCACATGTTCAGGCATTGTACGCCCATGTGCTTAGTGACTGCTATCTCACGCCCACATACACACTGTGCAGTGCTTGAGCTGAGTGTTGGGGCGTTCAAAAACACATTGATCCGCCTCTTCATTCCTTTTTTTAAAAAGCAAATAGCAGATCTGATTTCAATCATCTTTAAAGCGTGTTGAGGACAGGGGGGGTGTTTGTTTGTTGTTTTTTTTTAACTTTATTTTGTCCTCCTCAATAGTATGATTATTATAGTTGATGTCATCGTTGCTTATGATATGACAGCTGTGCATATTTCCATGAGATCATTCTTTACAATGTCATTACACAATCTGTTTGAGAGAGGAGAGAGAGAGAGAGAGATGAGAGAGAGAGAGAGAGAGAGAGAGAGAGAGAGAGTTTGTTCTTGCGTGCGTGTGTGTGTGTGTGTGTGTGTATGTTCAAATTCATTTAACGTCTTTTCACAGTTGTGATATTAGAGTGTGTATGTGTGTGTGTGTGTGCGTGCGTGTGTGTGTATGTGTTGTGCGCGCGTGCGTGCGTGCGTGCGTGTGTGTGTGTGTGCGTGCGTGTGTGTGTGTGTGCGTGCGTGCGTGTGTGTGTTGTGTGCGAGCGTACGCGTTTGTGTGTGTGTGTGTGTGCGTGCGTTTGTGTGTGTGTGTGTGCGTTTGTGTGTGTGTGTGCGTGCGTGTGTGTTTGTGTGTGCGGGCGTGTGTGTGTGTGTGTGTGTGCGCGTGCGTGTGTATGTGTGTGTTTGTGTGTGCGTGCGTGCGTGTGTGCGTGCGTGTGTGTGTGCGTGCGTGTGTGTGTGCATGCACATTCTGTGTGCTGTTGGCTTGTCTGTCTGTCTACAGTCTCTGTGTGTATAAATACTTGTGTGTATAAATAAATACATACGTGTGTTATATCGAGCTCCTATACTTTTGCCGATATGATTTGGATCAATGACCCTCTTGTGTGTGTGTGAGACTGAATGTGCACACACACACACACACACACACACACACACACACACACACACACACCACACACCACACAACACACACACACACAACACAAACACACACACACACACACACACACACACACACACACACACACACACACACACACACACACACACACCACACTACAACAACACACACACACAATGGCCGCCAGGATGGTATATGTGGATCGGTGGTCTAGAGGTAACGCGCCTGTCTAGAAAGCGAAAAGTCCGGTCTGAAGTGTGCGGCGGTTCGTACCCCGTTTGGACCGGAATTTTTCTCCCCCATCCATTAACCATGAGTGGTGGTCTGGCGCTAGTCTTTCGGATGAGAACGATAAACCGAGGTCTCGTGTGGTTACACGTAATTATTTAGCGCACGTAAAAAAACCCAACGGCAACAAGAGAG
>CM054161.1:42652656-42657656 GCA_028751875.1 Rapana venosa
GGTGGTGGTGGTGGTGGTGGTGGTGGTGGTGGTGGTTGGTGGTGGTGGTGGTGGGTGGTGGTGGTATTGTTGTTGTGATGTGTGGTGGTGGTGGTGGTTGGTGGTGGGGTGTGGTGGTGGTGGGTGGTGGTGGTGGTATTGTTGTTGTTGATGGTGGTGGTGGTGGTGGTGTGGTATTGTTGATTTTGTTGTTGTTCTTGGTGGTGGTGGAGGTGGTGGTGGTGGTGGTGGTGGTGTGGTGGTGGTGGTGTGGTGGTGGTAGGTGGTGGTATTGTTGTTGTTGGTGGTGGTGAGGTGGTATGTTGTTGTTGGTGGTGGTGGTATTGTTTTGTTGTTGTTTGCTGGTGGTGCTGGTGGTATTGTTTGTTGTGTTGTTGGTGGTGGTGGTGGTGGTGGTGGTGGTGGTGGTGGTGTGGTAGGTGGTGGTGGAGGATCGTTGTCGTTTCCCAGCTTTACGCCTGGTTGGGGATGGAGGGGGGGAGGGGGGGGGCACCCAAGAATAAAGGTTTTTGACCACTGCCATGGCACAGTGGTTAGCACACGCACAACAGCACGCCACATCGCGGACACACACACACACACACACACACACACACACACACAACCACACACACACACACACACACACACACAGTGCCGTCTCCACTCTCCCCAAAAGTCCTTCGGGTGAGACTATAAACCGAGGTCCCGTGTGCGAACGCACGCAAAACATCTTGCGCACACGTTAAAACCCGATGTACTTTTCGGAAGAGTGGGCCATTGTGTGCCGATGGGAACGGATGACCAAATGTACAAAACTGCATACACACGGGGACTGGATGTAAAAAACACATGAGTGCTTATTCCATTATCCTCGAAATAGAACAAAATAAATAATTAATAAACACACACACACAACACACACACAACACACACACACACACACACACACACACACACACACACACACACACACACACACACACCTACCCTTTAAATGAATATCGACAGCTTGCTGTGGCAAAATATGTTTTAAGAAGTACAACAAATGACAGCAACATTGAAAATGAAGTCCAGATAAAGTCGGACATTCACTTTCCGAAAAGAGCAAGAACTATCAGCTCGCTTACTACAATTAATACTTACACTTCTCCCCTTTTTCAACATTCAGAACTTAATCCAAATGAAATAGCAAAATCAGTACAGTCATCTCCCAACCCACCTTGGGAACTTTTTAAAGCTCATTTTGACATTAATCATTCTTCTGTTAGAAAAGCTGAAAATGTTAACATTCTTACATCGCTAGTAAAAGAACATATTCAAACTACTTATCCTGATCATCTCAAAATCTATACTGATGGGTCCGTTTTAAATACATATGAGGCTGGTGCGGCTTTCATTATTCCATCATTAAAAGTAGAACGATCTGTCAACCTGGGCAAAAATAAATCTATATTTACAGCTGAGCTAACTGCTATAGTGTTGGCACTTTACTATGTACTTGACTTCCCTAAAGACATATTCAAAATACTTTTGTGTGTTGATTCCAAATCGGTTTTACATGCTTTAAAAAATTCTACCTTTAAAGTAAGAAAAGAACTAATCATTGAAATCAGGCATCTGGTACACTTTTTGATTTTAAGAGGTAGTACTGTTACTTTCTGTTGGGTTCCCTCACACACTGGTATCTTTTTTAATGAAAAAGTTGACAGTCTTGCAAAATATGGAGCGAGAAATAAAAATAGTTCTTGTGAAATAAACGTTGCCTTATCTCTGCATGAGGGTTACAGCCTGCTACAAAACGCTTGCTGGAAGCACTTCAGAAAGAAAATATATGATTCTGGTTATTGTCTTTATAATGGCTGTACAAACAATTTGATAGATTCTCGAAATGCTTTCATTTTAAACAAAGTCTGTGGTTGGTATAATTGTAGAAATATGTTATCCCTTATGTACAGATTTAAACTAAATGCTTTTAGGACAAAATACGTGAAAGATGTAAACTGTATTTGTGAGGAGAAGATTACCAATAGTCATGTTATTTTTTATTGTGGGCATTTAAAAGCATTTTTACCTGCTGTACCAAGTTTGTCACTGGATCAGATATTGTCTGAACCATCGTTACTGTTGGACATTGTGTTAGGATTGATAAGAAGTCCGATAATTCAGTTTTTGTAGTATGTTAAAGTTAGTTTTTATTAAGTACTGTTATCTGACATTTTTCTTTTATTGTTTGCATTCTCTTGTTTATATTACCTTTTCCCGTCTAAAATCACTAAATGTGAATAGACGTTAAACTGAAGATCACTCACACACACACACACTACACTCACCTCATCACACTCACAAACACCACCACTACCACCACCCACCACCACCACCACCAACAACAACAACACCAATAACGACAACAACAATAATATATATATATATATAATATATATATATATATATATATATATATATATATATATATATATATATATATATATGTATATACATATATATATATATAGACGTTTGAAAGCTTCAGAACACTGACTACGACGACAACATAACAACAGCATTAACAACCACAACAACAACAACAACGACGACGATTTTTTTTACCACTTCAAGTCACGACAGATTTCTCTGCATGAAATTCTTGGGCTGCTCTCCCGGGGAGAGCGTGTCGCCACAAGAGCAGCGCCACCCATTAATTTTTGGGTTTTTCCTATCTGCACCTGTATTCGTTTCCCTATCAGAGTGGCTTTTTTCTACAGAATTTTGCGAGGGACAACTTTCTTGTTGCCGTGGGTTCCTTTACGTGCGCTAAATAATTATGTGTAACACTCGGTTTATCGTCTCATCCGAATGACCCGTACCCAGACCTCCACTCATGGTCCAATGGATGGGGGGAACTTTCAAGGCCAAACGGGGATCGAACCACCGCACACTTCCGACTCGGACTTTTGGCTTTGTGGGCAGGTGCGTTACCTCTAGACCACCGCTCCACCAGTATAATGATAGTGATTCTTTTTTATTTAAAATAATAGACTTTTGAATGCTTCAAGAACATTGACGACGACGACGACGACGACTATAAAAGCAACAACAGCAGCAGCAGCAACAAACAACAAAATAGCAGCAACAACAAACAACAAAAGCAGCAGCAACAACAACAGCAGCAGCAACAACAACAAAAGCAACAGCAACAGCAGCAACAACAAGAACAATAGAAGCAACAACAGCAGCAACAACAACAGCAACAACAACAACAAAAGCAACAGCAACAACAACAGCAGCAACAACAAGAACAATAAAAGCAACAACAGAAGCAACAACAACAGCAAAAACAATAAGAACAACAAAATAGCAGCAGCATTACCACCACCACCAACACCAACAACAACACCTCCAAACACAACACCAACAACCACCACCACCACCACCAACAACAACAACAACAACAACAACGCAAACAGCCAAGCATCAAGGAGTGACTTGAATCCAATCGCAAAGTTCAAAGGGGCAGGGCAAAATGCGGTGACAAGAAAATTAATGATCGCCTCATTTTATTGATTTCCTTCTGCCCACCCCCCCACCCACCACCCACCCCCTAATCCAATTTCTGCGCGTTGCAAGCGCGTGCGCGTGAGTTTGCGTGCGCGTGCACACACACACACACACAGATAGACACAATGCATGCACACATGCATGTATGCACGCGCATGTGCACGGATGCGCTTGTACATACAGGCCTTTACACACGCACATCACACGCGTGCACGCACACAGAAGCGTGTACGTACACACACACACGGATGGGGGGGGGGGGGGGGGGGGAGAGGCGTGCGTGCGCCACAAACACACTTCATTACACACTCTCTCTCTCTCTCTCTCTCTCTCTCTCTCTCTCCTCCTCTCTTTACTCTTCTGTCTCTGTCTGTCTCGTCTGTCTCTCTCCTCTCTGACACACAACATATCTCTCTTTCTCTCTCTCTCTCTCTCTCTCTCTCTCTCTCTCTCTCTCTCTCTCTCTCTCTTCTCCTCCTCTCTACCGCTCTACCACCTCCCTACTCAACTCTTCTCTCTCTCTCTCTCCCACATCACACACCACACCACACACACACAAAACAGAACAGACAGAGACAGACAGACAGAGAGAGAAAGCGAGAGGAGAGAGTGGTGTGTGTTGTGTGTGTGTGTGGTGTGTTGTGTTGTGTGTGTGTGTGTGTGTGATGTGTGTGTTGTAACTATTGTGATAGTGTGAGTAAGAGTGATTTCGTGCATAACATTCAAAACTTGGTTAAAACTTCGATTGAAGTTCGTAAAGGGGGAGGGGGAGAGAATTGAGAGGACAGAAAAGCAAACAAACAAACAAACAAATAACTAAAGCAACCACACCGACTGACAGACACACAGACAGAAGTTAAGAAAGAAGGAAGAAGAAAAGGAATTAAACATTGGAGCAAAGGGATTTTTTAAAAATATATTGGGAAAAAAAAAGAAAGAAAGACTGAAATGAATGAATGAAATGAATGAATGAATGAATGAATGAATGAATGAATTTTAAAATGGAGAACAAAAATTAAAAAGATATTGGAAAAATGAATAAAGAAAAAAAGAAAGAAAGAGTGAATGAATGAATGAATGAATGAATGAATGAATGACATGTTACCCCCGATATTCGGCTGGACCTCCTTGGCTGACCAATGGCGCGGTTGTTCAGATGCAGTCGTTATACCAGCCATCAACGTTGCTGCATTCCGACTTCGGGGTTGAATGAATGAACAGTTATGTAAATACTTACAGGCGTGAATGATCGAATGAATACATATGCGTAGGTGTATGAATGCATATATAATATGTATGTCAATGAATAACTATATTTACATTTATACATATGTATGTATGTATACATACATGACACAGTGATTGAATGAATGAATCAATCAATCAACCATACAATCAATCAGTCAATCAATCAATCGATCGATCGCTCAATCAATCACTCTATGAGACTGAAACCTAGGGGG
>CM054161.1:42662656-42665156 GCA_028751875.1 Rapana venosa
TCTCTTGCCTTTCCACCATCGAAAAGAAGAAAAAAGATCAGATAACTGGAATAACAAAACAGAGAAACATCTTTACAAAGACACACCAACAATAATAATAAAAATAAAATTAAAAAAAGCCTCTCCCCCGAAAAAATCAAACGTCTGTTATACACACAAAAATATAGAATTGGAAACAGAAAAACAAACAACAACCTGACAACAAAAGAGGAGGGAAAAAAAGGACAGACATGAGAGAAGGTTGGAAGAGAGAGAGAGAGAGAGAGAGGAGAGAGAGAGAGAGAGAGAGAGAGAGAGAGAGAGAGAGAGAAAGAGAGAAGAGAGAGAGAGAGAGAGAGAGAGAGAGAAGACAGACAGACAGACAGACAGACAGACAGACAGAGAGGATATGATATGATATATGATATGATATGATATATTTATTCATTCACGCGTGCGCGCGTATGGATTTGAAATATGTTGTTCATTATGTTTCAGGAGAGTTGCATGCGTGTAAATGATTTTGAGTGCAAGCGCTTCGATTTTGTTTGTTTGTTTTTACAAGATTCAGCGCTATATGAATTCCATATAATTTTATTATATTATTATTATTATTTTATAAAGGCCATGGCCCCTTAGAGAGAGAGAGAGAGAGAGAGAGAGAGAGGAGAGAGAGAGAGAGAAGAAAGAGAGAGAGAGAGGAGAGAGAGGAGAGAGAGACAGACAGACAGACAGACAGACACACAGAAAGAGCAAAGGAAAACAAAACAAAACGAAACGAAACAAAGACAGAAAAATACAACAACAAAACTGGATGAAGTGACAGCGGCTGTCTTGCGCTCTTGATGACACAGCAGAGGCTGCTGGGAAGGGAGGGAGGGAGGGAGGGAGCGGCCTACTTTCTGTGACGATGTCAGTCAGTGACCTACATACCCGATTTTCTCGGTCTCTGGAATCTGGTATTGGAAAGAACAGTCTGGAAACGACTTGCTGACACGATCAGAGAGAGAGAGAGGAGGAGAGAGATGAAGGAGTGTGAGAGAGGGAGGGAGGGGGGAGGAGGGAGAGGAAGAGAAGAGAGAGAGAGAGAGAGAAGAGAAGAGAGAGAGAGAGAAGGGGGGGGGGGTTAGTGAGAGAGGGAGTGAAAGAGAGTGTGAGAGAGAGAGGGGGGGGGGGGGAAGAGAGAGGGGTGGGTGGAGAGAGGAGAGAGAGAGAGAGAGAGAGAGAGAGGGAGAGAGAGAGAGAGAAGAGAAGAGAGGAGAGAGAGAGGAGAGAGATCGAAAGAGAGGGACAGAGAAAAACAACGAGAGACGAGATGGGGAGGGAGGGAGGAGAGAGAGAAAATCTTTATTTTCCAAGGGTAACAGAATGAGAGAGAGGGGAGAGAGAGACAGAGAGAGGTCAATTCGATCAAGATGTTTTATGAGGGAGATTGGATAGCAGAGACAAACGACCAACACACACACACGGACGGACGGAGAGACGGATAGAGATAGAGCAGCAGACAGCACAAAGAGACAGAAGTATAAGGATGGAGGCAGACAGACAGACAGACAGATAGAGAGACAGGCAGACAAAGAGACAGACAGACAGAGATGGAGGCAGACAGAGAGTTCAATTGACGATTAGACAGCTGGTAGTGATAACAGATGCTGCTGTTGTGCTTTCCTGGAGATCATCATCGTCTGCCTTGTTTTCTCTTCTGTTCTTTGGTTTTTAATAAATACCTTTTATTTGCTTTTCAATTTCCTTTGTTTTGCTTGTTCATGAGTGTGTGTGTGTGGGTGGGGGGGGGGGGGGGGAGGGTTGACACTGTGTGTGTGTGTGTGTGTGTGTGTGTGAAGTCAGTCAAGTCAAGTCAAGTCAAAATTTTATTTCCAGATGGTACATTGAATAAGCAATGCATTTGCTTTTTTTCATCATGTGTGTGTGTGTGGTGTGTGGAGGTGGGTGGGTGGGTGGTGGGTGGGTGTGTGCTGTGGTGTGTGTGTGTGTGTGTGTGTGTGTGTGGTTTGGTTGGTGGTGTTGGTTGGTTGGTGTTAGTGTGTGGTGTGTGGGGGTGAGTGTGTGTTGGTTTGTTAGTTGTTTGTTTTTCCATCAACTTAGGAGATTCCACACGTGTGCCATATTATGTAAAAGAGAGAGAGAGGGGGGGGGGGCATGGACATACAGACACAGAGAAATAACGGAAAGAATAAAACAAAAAAAGAGAGACATAAAGACAGAGGGACAAAGAGAAAGACATAAAGAAAATGGGAAAAGATCAGAAACGGAAGGAAGCACGAGCAAGAGAAAAAGACAAAAGTGATCCCAAAATCGTATCAAGCAAAAATCGTATTATCCAAAAGTCTTATAATCCAGAAACCGTTTCAAGCAAAAATCGTATCAATCAAAAATTCTATTAACCAAATATTGCATTTTCCGAAAAAAATGCATTAATCTAAAAGCGCATGATCCAACAACAAGAAAAATGTTCAAACATATTCATCCATGTTAATTTGTGAACAATACACCATCATAA
>CM054161.1:42668982-42676482 GCA_028751875.1 Rapana venosa
AATTTCAATACTTTATTGGTTGCCTCTGTACTAAGTTTTAATGAGTGCCCTATTTCAATATCTTATAATTATGTGTAACAAGTATGTGTACCATTGACAATGTGTAGATGTTTATCTTTATGACTTATTAAGTTTGGTTGTGTTTATTTTTCTTGGCTTTGTTGTTGCTCTTGTTCTTGTTGTTGTTGTTTGTCTGTTTTTCTCTTTTTTATCATCTTTTGTTGGTTTGGTTTTTCCTTCTCTTTTGTTTGTTTGTTTGTTTTGGTTAAGGTTTTTTTTTGGGGGTGGGGGTAGGGGTGGGGTATTCTTAGGATTTTCTTTTAATTGCTTGCTTGGGGGAAGGGGGTTGTTGGGGGGGGGAGCTGTTTTGAAAAGGGTTATTTCCCCTTGTTTTTATTGTGAGACTGTATAAGTATTGGGTTATTATTATTAAGATGTATCCCTAACGGGCGGGGACTGGATGTAAAAAAGCACATGTGTGCTTATTCATTATCCTCGAAATAAAAGAATTTGTCATTGTCATTGTCATTGTCTTCTTCTACCCCTCCCTACACACACACACACACAAGAACTCAACTCCACTGTCTCCATCCCCACTATGATAGGTAAGAGCTCCATGATCTACACAGTGCCACCAGGGTTCACCATCTCTCTCTCTCTCTCTCTCTCTCTCTCTCTCTCTCTCTGTATGTCTCTGCTGAATTCCACCCCAAAAAAAGCAATTAGAAAATTCAGATAAAAAGTCAAAGTTTGGTTGACCTCTTTTGTACAGGGTAGCCTGCCAAACTCCATGTCCATGACATTGTTAGACATTTCAGATACAAAGACAACCACTTCTTTCTGTCTGCCTTTTAGTGTGTATGTGTGCGTGCGTGTGTGTGTGTGTGTGTGTGTGTACAATAGCCTGCAAAGCCCCACCTAAATCCCTGTTGGAAGCTATGTTTTGAAGCTGTCCCTTTCTTGAGGACTTGCTCCACCCACCACCACTCTCTTTCCACCCCCACCCTACCACCCCCACCCCCACCCTCTCTTTCCACCCTCTGCACCCCTCCCATCTCCTTGTCACTCATCTCTTTCCTTTATCGCCATGTTCTACCCCCTAAGCGCGCCATTTTTCTCACGTCAGGCCCTGTGGGTGAAATTTGACCTTTTTCAACTGTAATCACAAAAGAGAAAGACATAAACTGGGGCGTTCTCTTTTTATAAGTCTTTGTTGTGCCACACACAGTGTCACACCTTCCATCTAAGTTAGTGGGGAGGGTTGATCTTCACCTCCACCTTCATACATCCCAGAGTCTAGTAGACCACCGGGCCCACTGCTGAAGATGTTGCTACCAGCTTCCTCCACATATACACTGCCTGGCAAATGTGTTTCATCTTTCACTGGACTAAGAATCTTAGTGTACTGATCACATTGTGCTTCTGGAATGCAATGCCAAAAAAAAGAAGAATAAAATGGATCAATAAATAAACTAAAATTTAAAAAAATATATAAAACTAGGAACAAACTTTAGATGTCACCATTCATTTTTCTACATTTTTATTGTGGGGGGGGGGTGGGGGGGGGGGTATAGGGGCTAGTATCCAACATAACCCCACCCAAACAACTACGGGCAGCCATGTTTTGAAGCAGACGATTTGCGTGCAACAATCTTTCCGTCCTTTACTTCCTGATTCCCCCCCCCCCCCCCCCCCCACCACAACACACACACACATATCTCCACCCCCACCCCTACCCCTTCTTGCGTTTGCCCCTTCCTTTTTCCCCCTACCCCCCTCTCTCTCTCCGTTCCATTTTCTTGTCCCTTCTCACTACTTCCATTTTCTACCCCTCCACCCTCACCCCCCCCCCCCCCCCCCACCCTCTTTCCCACCCCTAACAAAAGAGCGCCATTTTTCTCACTCAGGTGTGTGTGTGTGTGTGTGTGTGTGTGAACTGTGACCTTTCCCAACTGCCGTCACAGAAAGAGGGAGCAGGGGAAAGAGTGTTCTCCCTTTGACAAGTTGTTTTGGGCCTAATGGGATTTTGGAGATCTGAACTGGAACCTAGCGTGGGCAGTGGAGACGGTAGAAACAGCAATCCCAATCTCTCTCTCTCTCTCTCTCTTCCTCTCCTTCTCTCTCTCTCTCTCTCTCTCTCTCTCCTGTTGTTTTTATTGGTCGTTTTTTTTTTTTTATCTTTCTTTTTTTTTTTCGGGGTGGGGGTGGGGGTGAAGTGAATTTTAGGTTTTTCTTTTATTTGTTTGTTTTTTTTTGTTGTTGTTGTTTGTTTGTTTTTTGGGGGTAAAAGGGTTATTTCCCTTTGTTTCTACTGGGTGAGAGTATAAGTATTGGGTTATTATTAAGATGTATTCCTACGGGCGGGGACTGGATGTAAAAAAGCACATGAGTGCTTATTCATTATCCTCGAAATAAAAGAATTTGTCATTTGTCATTCTCTCTCTCTCTCTGTCTCTCTCTTCTCTCTGTCTCTCTCTCCTCTCTCTCCTCTCCTCTTCTCTCTCTCTCTCTCTCTCTGTGGCGTCTTGCTGGTTCCTCTGTATTTTACTTTATCTATAATTATTACTAAATCATAATCAGTGTGTCAGTGTCCATGTCAATGTTCCATTCATTTGCCGTTAGAGCCTTGTGGTGGTGATCTGAAGTGCTGGGATGGAGCCTCCACCTAGGTCCTCGTTGGATGGAGGATTTTTCCCCCGGAGTTAACATCAGCACTCTGACGTCTCTCCCCGCCAAAAGTCCTTTCAGACGAGACTCGAACCCGAGGTCCCGTGTTACAACGCACGCAGAACATCTTGAGCGCATGTTAAAAAAACCCATTTCGCCTTTCTGAAGAGTAGGCCATTTTGTGCCGATGTGAACGGATGACAAAAGATTTATTTTTTTAAAGCATGCATACAGGTGTTGGGGGACGGGATAGCTCAGTGGTCGGAGCACTCGCTTTCCCCCAGCCAAGTTAAGCAGCGTCGAGCGTGGTTACCAGTTGGATGGGTGACCGATTGCGCGCCTTGGCTTCAGTACAGTTCCCCCAGTTCACCCAGCTGTAAATGGGTACCTGCCCTCAGCGAAGGTAAAGCAGCGAGGGAGAGGAGATGGACGCCGCCCTCGATATGCTGGCCCTAGAGAAGTGAGGTCTCTGACGCCTCGCTCCCCTACGACCTTATAGGTTATGGGACTCCTTTACCTCCTTTACCTATACAGGTGTTATGTTTAGACACCATTTTCCGAAGTCGGAATGCCGCTTCCTTAGCGGTGGGTTAACAAAAACAAAAACGGTCGCATACTATAAAATCTCACCATCTGGTTTAAATAGTTTTTATTCAGAAAATAAGTATAAGCATTGGGAAAAAACAGCATTTTGGAATCCTAGCAACAACAAGCTTGTAGCTTATGGTGTGTTGCTGAATTAAACAATGAAGATCAACATGAACATAACGGCTGCTGAGCTGCAAAATGTAAACCAACGACACCAAACATTTCCATCAATTGCAATCTTTGCTTATGTAAGAAGAAAGGAAAACAACACAAAGAAACATATCAATTTGTTGAGTAAACACACATTAAAAACAAACAAAAAATAGTTGGAATAGGAAAACCAGAGAGAGAGAGAGAGAAGAGAGAGAGAGAGAGAGAGAGGAGAGAGAGAGAGAGAGAGAGAGAGAGAGAGCAACTTAGGAAAATAACATCCACAAGGCCAAAAATACTCTTAGTTTAATATAATACCAAGGGTATAATTTACAATAAGCAGGATTTGGCGAATCGCGAAGATTAGGAAAGAGAAGGGTGGTGGTTTTTTGTGTGTTGTTGTTTGGTTTTTTTTTGTTTAAAGTGGGTGACAGATAACAGGCTTAAATGCTACTGGAAGCCAGCAGGGGCTGTGATCACAGAAGGAACTGGCGTGGTGAGGTGAGGCCATCTATTCTTGTTCGCTTCCAGAGCCTCACGAGAGAGAATGTCAGGGGACCGTTGATGCCGAGTCGCCCGCGTTTGCACTGCAAGACTTTCTCTGCTGCTGCACTGCACACAAAGCCCCCTCTCTCTATCTGCCGGTGCAAGGGAGGAAATTGAATAATGGGAAGTAATTCGTCCTGAAAGGACAGTTTGACGATGTCCAATGCTCTCTTTGTGTGGGGGTGTGGGGGGGGGGGGGGGGGGGGGGGGGGGGGGGGGGGGGGGGGGGGCAAGGGGAGGGGGGGGGAGCTCATTTATGTCAAGTCAAAAACACTTAAATCATTCCATGAAGGGCAATTACTAAAGTAACAAAAGGTTAGTGTGTGTGTGTGTGTGTGTGTGTGTGTGTGTGTGTGTGTGTGTGTGTGTGTGTGTGTGTGTGTGTGTGTGTGTGTGTGTGTGTTCATTCGTTTGTTCTTTTTGTTCCTTGTAAAGTTGGTTTAAATCACAGTGATATTGAAGACAGACAGACAGACAGAGAGTTAGACAGAGAGGGACATGATACACACACAGACAGATAAACAGACACAGAGAGAGAGAGAGAGTGTGTGTGTGTGTGTGCGCGCGCGCGTGCATGCGTGCGTGCTCTGTGTGTGTGTGTGTGTGCGTGCGTCCGTGCGCGCGCGTGCGCGTGTGTGTGTGTGTGCGCGCATGCGCTTGCGCGCGCGCGTGCATGTGTGTCTTTAGAAACCATATAACCACGATCCAAAACAACAAAAGATTAGGCGTGTGCATTGTTTTAAAAAAAAAAGAACCCCCCCACTTTGGTGCAGGCAATGCGTTCTTCCTGCAGGCATTGAGGACTGCACTAACTCATTCATGGCCAGGTGAGGACTGGCAGAGAATGGGCATTGTCAGGAACAAAGCCCTTTGAACACCCAGTGAACCCTGCAGCAGTGGCCAGTACAAATCGCTTTGCCCTCCATCCCCCTCTAGCATCGGCACTTAGTGGTAATTTCACTCAATGGCATTGGCACGAAAGCGGATTTCTTGGCTAAGCTATCCATTATTTAGTCCGTGGTTGCCCTCCCTCCCCTCACCCCACCCCTCCATCCATCCTTCCCTTCCTCCTCTCTCCCTCTCCACCCTCTCTCTCTCTGTGGTTGTGTGTTGTGTGTGTGTGTGTGTGTATGTTGTGTTGTGTGTGTGTGTGTGTGTGTGTGTGTGTTGTTTTAGTGTGCAGGTGTAGGTGTCTTTCTGCTTTAAAGGGAAAAAAAAGCTCTGAACCACACAGGTAATAATCCTGTGTCGTGGAATCTCCCGATGTTCGTGTTTAGCCAGGTATCAGGTGTGAACGGCCAGGTGTTGAATAGGGCCATTGTCAGGGAAAGAGGATAAGCCACTGACCCTAGCACTGGCCACGTGGAATTCATTAACACTGGCATTTAGCACTTCTTCTTCTTTCTGTTTTTTACAGCAACATACCAATTATAAATCGTTTAACTCAACAATACTGGCAGCTATAAATCGTCTTGCCCACCAACATTGCCAATGGTTCATTGTTGTTCTCGTCAACATTGCCAAAAATAAATCGTTTTCCATTGCCAATTATAAATCGTTTTCCATTGCCAATTATAAATCGTTTTCCATTGCCAATTATAAATCGTTTTCCATTGCCAATTATAAATCGTTTTCCATTGCCAGTTATAAATCGTTTTACATATCGTTTCACATTTCCAATTATAAATCGTTTTCCATTGCCAATTATAAATCGTTTTCCATTGCCAATTATAAATCGTTTTCCATTGCCAATTATAAATCGTTTTCCATTGCCAATTATAAATCATTTGACATTGCCAATTATAAATTGTTTTACATTGACAATTATAAATCATTTTTCATTGCCAATTATAAACTGTTTTACATTGCCAATTATAAATCGTTTTACATTGCCAATGATAAATCGTTTTTCATTGCGAATTATAAATCATTTTTCATTGCGAATTATAAATCGTTTTACATTGCCAATTATAAATCGTTTTACTCTGCAGCTCTGGCAATGACATATCGTTTTACTTATCAACAGTGGCAGTTACGTATCGTTTTATTCATCAACAATGGCAATTACATTTCGTTTTATTCATCAACAGTGGCAATTACTTATCATTTTATTGATCAACATTGGCATTTACATATCGTTTTAGTGGTCAACAGTGGCAGTTACGTATAGTTTCATTTATCAACAATGGCAATTACTTTTTTTTTTTATCAACAATGGCAGTTACTTATCGGGTTTTTTTTTATCAACAATGGCAACTACTTATTGTTTTATTTATCAACAATGGCAATTACTTATCGTTTTATTCATCAAAAACGGCAATCACGTTTTGCTGTACTTATCAACAATGGCAGTTACGTATCACTTTACCCTACACATTTATCAATTATAGATAAGTTTTACTCTGCAACATTGGCGGTTATATACTGTTTCACTCGAAAACATTGAACATTAGAAATTGTTTTACTTCACAAGACTGGCAATCATAAACCGCTTTACTCCACAAGACTGGCATAGCAGTCATAAACCGTTTTACCCCACAAGACTGGCAATCGTAAACCGTTGTTGTTGTTTTTTACTCCACAAGACTGGCAATCATAAACCGTTTTACTCCACAAGACTGGCAATCATAAACCGTTTTACTCCACAAGACTGGCAATCATAAACCGTTTTACTCCACAAGACTGGCAATCATAAACCGTTTTACTCCACAAGACTGGCAATCATAAACCGTTTATACTCCACAAGACTGGCAATCATAAACCGTTTTACTCCACAAGACTGGCCGGCATGACAGTTATCAATCGTTATACTCCACAAGACTGGCCGGCATGACAGTTATCAGTCGTTATACTCCACAAGACTGGCCGGCATGACAGTTATCAGTCGTTATACTCCACAAGACTGGCCGGCATGACAGTTATCAGTCGTTATACTCCACAAGACTGGCCGGCGTGACAGTTATCAGTCGTTATACTCCACAAGACTGGCCGGCATGACAGTTATCAGTCGGTTTACTTCACAAGACTGGCATGACAGTTATGCAGTTAAGTATCTAGGTGTTGTTATTGACAACACACTTTCTATGCAAAAGTTCATCACCCAGACCTGCCAGTCCTGCTACTATCAATTACGGCGTATAAGTGCAATCCGAAAGTACCTGTCCACTGATGCAACATCCAAACTTGTCACATCTCTTATTCTTTCACGACTGGACTATTGTAATTCTCTTTTGGCTGGTCTGCCAGCATCATCTATCCACTCCCTTCAACGTATACAAAACTCTGCAGCTCGATTAGTCCTCAAAAAGAAAAAATCTGACCATATTACTCCACTCCTGCAATCTCTCCACTAGTTGCCTGTGCCACAGAGAGTAAAGTACAAGATCAGTACCCTCTGTTACAAATGTCTCCACAAAACAGCACCCTCCTACCTCTGTGAATGTCTTCACCTGTACACTCCTTCTCGTTCCCTCCGCTCTGCTGCAAATACCTTGTGCTTACGAATACCTAGATTCAACCAATCCACTGTTGGCTGTCGCTCTTTCTCTA
>CM054161.1:42681482-42691482 GCA_028751875.1 Rapana venosa
CCGTTTTCAGCATCCTGTAATGGCTGACTCTGCTGTGGAAGGGGTTTTAGCGCAAGAGTTTCTCGCATGACTGTGTTCCGCACACGGGACATCGGTTGAAAGTCTGATCTGAAGAACTTCCGGGGGAGTGGAGTCGGTGCTGATGTTAACTCCAGGGGAGGGGGTGGGGGGGGGGGGGGGCTCAAACCCGGGCTGTCAGATCAGGAGCTATGGAGGGAGGTGGAATCACAATCAGAATCAGAAAACCTTACTGCTGGTAAGTCAGAACAAGACTTATTTGCCACCAAACATACACGTGTTCAACATTTCCTAAAAGATGTAGACTCTTAGCTTTATGTCATTTGTCTATGCTCTCTCACTCTTCTGGAAAAAGAATCATGCACATATTTGATCATGTCCAACAGATAGTCCTCGTTGTTGAAAAACTTACATTCTCGTTGTTATTCATATTATTAATTTGTTTATTTTTTTAATATTAGATAAAAAAGATCTTTCTGAAATCATCATATAATTTACAATCATCAAGCAAGTGATACTCGTCTTCTATTTCGTTACACCACTTACATTTCCTTTTTTCCCTCAGCATATTTGTGTATCTCCTTTGCTCTATCATTAAATCATGGGAGCTGGTGGAAGGACGGTTAAGCTCTTCACCTGCCTAGCAAATGAACCACAAGGTTCTGGGTTCGATTCCCAGCCTTGTCCTTCCCATGGTGACGAGAATATTGAATTGAAAGTCTAAGTCCTTCGGACGAGACTGTCAGCCGAGGCCCCGTGTGATAATGCATGCAGAACATCTTGCACACACGTTAAAAACCCGTTCCACCTTTTTGGAAAAGTAGGCCATGTCGTGCTGGTAGGAACGGATGACAGTTTGAAAAATGCATGCACACAGGTGTCGTGTTGAAACACCATCCCAAGAGTCGGAATATAAAGGTAAAGGTGTCCCATAACCTTGGTCGCAGGGGAGCGAGACGTCAGAGACCTCAGCTTCTCTAGGGCCAGCATATTGAGGGCGGCGCCCATCTCCTCTCCCTCGCTGCTTTACCTTCCCTGACTCTAAATTGGCAGGTACCCATTTACAGCTGGGTGAACTGGGGAATGTACCGGAGTCAAGGTGCGCAAACGGTCACCCATTCAGTTGCTAGCCACGCTCAATGCTGTTTAACATTGGCTTTGGGAAAGCGAGTACTCTGATCTCTGAGCTGTCCCGTCCTCTTAGAGTCAGAATGTGGTTACCTAAATGTTGAGGGGATAGGGGGGGGGGGGGGGGGGGGGGGGGGGGGGGGGGGGGAAACGGTCCCTTACACACAAATCTTAACAAAAGATCAGAAGCTCAGGGCTCCAACCACTTTATGTACTAGGCTATCCCCCCCCCCCCCCCCTCCCCCTAAAGCCCCTGTTGTTGCTCTGAATATGGTTGTGTATGATAGTTTCTACAGCACATGAAAGATCTGAAACACTGGTTTGAGCAGTTTAGAGCCGCGTGCTCTCTAGTTAGACTAGGCTATCCCGTCCCCCCCTGAGTGAGAGAGAGAGTCGGACTATAAAGGTAAAGGTGTCCTATAGCCTTGGTCGTAGGGGAGCTTGAAGCGTGAACTTGGTCGTGGTCCCAGTTCACCCAGCTGTAAATTGGTACCTGCCAATTTAGGGTCATGGTAGCTAGTCTACACAGCCTCGTGGTTAGAACATTGTGCTAGCAATCTGACGACCCAGGTTCGATTCCCGTTCAAGGGCATATTTTCCCCTGGAGTTAACACCAGTGCAGACTCCACTCTCCCCAAAAGTCCTTCAGATGAGACTATAAAACCGAGGCCCCGTGTGCGAACGCACGCAGAACATCTTGCGCCCACGTTAAATCCTGTTCCTCTTTTCCTAAGAGTAGGCCAGTGTGTGCCGGTGGGAACAGATGACAGAATTTACAAAACCGCATACACACGGGGACTGGATGTAAAAAAAGCACATAAGTGCTTATTCCATTATCCTCGATATAAAAGAATTTTTAAAAACCTCGTGACGGCAACCACTGACACAGCCTGTCAAAGGAGGGACCCCAGTGTTGCACATCAAACTGAACCAAGCTGATCCCTGAACTGTGAACACCTTCAGGTCAGCCTGTTCCCGCAACCTCACCCCTCTCCTCCCCACTGTGTCACAACCCGCCTTAACTACAGGAAGAGGGCCACAGCATACATCTAAATCCTGCATCATCAAAGCTCTAGGCAGTGTCAGTTGCCATACTCACGCACATATGCACACAGGCTCGCATACACGCACGCACGCGCGTGTATACACACACGCACGCGCACACACACACATACATGGTCTTCACCTGTGTCAAGCCCTTAGCATTGTTTTGTTTTTTTATACCCGAGACAAGCTCTGTTTCTACCTGGGACAAGCTCTGTGTGTACCTGTGACAAGCTCTGTTTTTACCTGAGACAAGCTCTGTTTCTACCTGTGACAAGCTCTGTGTGTACCTGGGACAAGCTCCGTTTTTGCCTGTGACAAGCTCTGTTTGTGACAAGCTCTGTGTGTACCTGTGACAAGCTCCGTTTTCACCTGTGACAAGCTCTGTTTGTGACAAGCTCTGTGTGTACCTGTGACAAGCTCTGTTTTTGCCTGTGACAAGCTCTGTTTTTACCTGAGACAAGCTCTTAGCATTGTTTTCACCTGTGACAAGCTCTGTGTGTACCTGTGACAAGCTCCGGTTTTGCGTGTGACAAGCTGTGTTTTTACCTGGGACAAGCTCTGTGTGTACCTGTGACAAGCTCCGTTTTTGCTTGTGACAAGCTCTGTTTGTGACATGCTCTGTTTTTACCTGAGACAAGCTCTGTTTTTACCTGTGACAAGCTCTGGTTTTACCTGTGACAAGCTCTTAGCATTGTTTTCACCTGTGACAAGCTCTTAGCATTTTTTTCACCTGTGACAAGCTCTTGGCATTGTTTTCACCTGTGACAAGCTCTGTTTTCACCTGTGACAAGCTCTGTTTCTACCTGTGACAAGCTCTTAGCATTGTTTCCACCTGTGACGAGCTCCGTTTCTACCTGTGACAAGCTCTTAGCATTGTTTTAATAATAACAATAATAATAATAATAATAATAATAATATATGGAATTTATATAGCGCTGAATCTTGTAAAAAAAAACCCACACAAACAAATCGAAGCGCTTGCACACAAATCATTTACACGAATGCAACTCTCCTTAAACATAATAAGCAACAGATTTCAAATCCATGCGCGCACACACACACACACACACACACACACACACACACACACACACACACACACACACACACTCGCGAACACACTTAGGAGGTGAAGGATGCTGTTGAAAATTAGGGACATATAATTATGAGGGGAAAAGTCTCAGGTAGGAAATAAGTGTGTTTTGAGGCTGGATTTGAAGGCATCAAGTGAAGGCTTTTGGCAAAGTGAAAGAGGGAGGTCATTCCAGGTGGATGGACCAGAAACAGAGAAAGTGCGACGGCCATCAGTGGTTTGTTTGAATCTGGGTGTTCGAAAGCACAAAGTATCTGCGGCTAAACGAAGGGAACGGGATGGAGTGTACAGGTGAAGACAGCTACAGAGATAAGAGGGTGCAGATTTGTGGAGACATTTGAAACAGAGGGTGTTGATCTTATACTCCAGTCTTTGTGAGACAGGCAGCCAGTGAAGAGATCGCAGAAAAGGAGTGATGTGTTCAGATTTTTTCTTTCTTAGGACCAGTCGAGCTGCAGTGTTTTGTATGCGTTGAAGAGAGTGGATAGATGATGCTGGTAGGCCATCCAAAAAGAGAATTACAGTAGTCTAACCGTGAGAGAATGAGAGATGTGACAAGCTTGGAAGTTTTCACCTGTGACAAGCTCTTAGCATTGTTTTCACCTGTGACAAGCTCTGTTTTCACCTGTGACAAGCTCTGTTTTTACCTGTGACAAGCTCTTAGCATTGTTTTCACCTGTGACAAGCTCTGTTTCACCTGTGACAAGCTCTGTTTTTACCTGTGACAAGCTCTTAGCATTGTTTTCACCTGTGACAAGCTCTTAGCATTGTTTTCACCTGTGACAAGCTCTGTTTTTACCTGTAACAAGTTCTGTTTTTACCTGTGACAAGCTCTTAGCATTGTTTTCACCTGTGACAAGCTCTTAGCATTGTTTTCACCTGTGACAAGCTCTGTTTTCACCTGTGGCAAGCTCTTAGCATTGTTTTCACCTGTGACAAGCTCTGTTTTCACCTGTGGCAAGCTCTTAGCATTGTTTTCACCTGTGACAAGCTCTGTTTTCACCTGTGACAAGCTCTGTTTTCACCTGTGGCAAGCTCTTAGCATTGTTTTCACCTGTGACAAGCTCTGTTTTCACCTGTGGCAAGCTCTTACCATTGTTTTCACCTGTGACAAGCTCTTAGCATTGTTTTCACCTGTGACAAGCTCTGTTTTCACCTGTGGCAAGCTCTTAGCATTGTTTTCACCTGTGACAAGCTCTGTTTTCACCTGTGGCAAGCTCTTAGCATTGTTTTCACCTGTGACAAGCTCTGTTTTCACCTGTGACAAGCTCTGTTTTCACCTGTGGCAAGCTCTTAGCATTGTTTTCACCTGTGACAAGCTCTGTTTTCACCTGTGGCAAGCTCTTAGCATTGTTTTCACCTGTGACAAGCTCTGTTTTCACCTGTGACAAGCTCTTAGCATTGTTTTCACCTGTGACAAGCTCTGTTTTCACCTGTGGCAAGCTCTTAGCATTGTTTTCACCTGTGACAAGCTCTGTTTTCACCTGTGGCAAGCTCTTAGCATTGTTTTCACCTGTGACAAGCTCTGTTTTCACCTGTGGCAAGCTCTGTTTTCACCTGTGGCAAGCTCTTAGCATTGTTTTCACCTGTGACAAGCTCTGTTTTCACCTGTGACAAGCTCTGTTTTTACCTGTGGCAAGCTCTTAGCATTGTTTTCACCTGTGACAAGCTCTGTTTTCACCTGTGACAAGCTCTGTTTTCACCTGTGACAAGCTCTGTTTCTACCTGTGACAAGCTCTTAGCATTGTTTTCACATGTGACAAGCTCTTAGCATTGTTTTCACCTGTGACAAGCTCTGTTTTCACCTGTGACAAGCTCTTAGCATTGTTTTCACCTGTGACAAGCTCTGTTTTCACCTGTGACAAGCTCTTAGCATTGTTTTCACCTGTGACAAGCTCTGTTTTCACCTGTGACAAGCTCTGTTTCTACCTGTGACAAGCTCTGTTTTCACCTGTGACAAGCTCTGTTTTCACCTGTGACAAGCTCTGTTTTCACCTGTGACAAGCTCTGTTTCTACCTGTGACAAGCTCTGTTTTTACCTGTGACAAGCTCTTAGCATTGTTTTCACATGTGACAAGCTTCCTAGCATAACAGCTTGCACACACTTCCATATTTGGAGTGAAACTCCTGAAATGAGAAAATGACTACCTATAATAATTGTGGCAAAGTACTTGAAAACAGTCATGCATGCAGACGTCTCTCTCTGTCTCTCTCTGTCTCTGTCCTCTGTCTCTCTGTCTCTGTCTCTCCTCTCTCATCCTCTCTCTCTCTCTCCTCTCTCTCTCCTCTCTCCTCTCTCTCTCTCTCTCTCCCTCACCCAGCATGTACTTAGCGGTCAGAGATGGGATGAGTGAAACAGAATGCGTGTTTTGTGTGACGCACAAGATGTTCACCTGGGGAACGCCCATTAAAAAAACACACAACACCACCACCACCAACAACAACAGCAGCAGCGCTGCAGGAGGAGCAAAAACAACAACAACAACAACAACAACAACAACAACAACAACAACAACCCTTTTTTTTCTTTTGCTGTTTTCTTCTGTTCGCTTTTTTCGCCCTCTCTCTCCCTCCTTACAGGGCCATTTCCTCCATCATGTTTCAAGTTAACCTTGACCCCTGTTGTCTCTCTTTACTTGGCACTGTCTTAACGGATTGTTATGCTGGCTGTATTACTGTAGTGATTGCATAGTAGTGGTGGTGGTGGTGGTGGTGGTGGTGTGGTGGTGGTGGTGGTGGTGGTGGTGGTGGTGGTGAAAATGGCTGGGTACAATGATAATGAGGACAACTAGGACAAGGATGAGGAAGAAGACACATCAGCCACAACCATGAGTACAGGGGGGGGGGGGGGGGGGGGGGGGGGGGGGGGGGGGGGGGGGGGGTTCAGAGAGAGAGAGAGACACTTCTGTATAACGATGTAGTGAATGGACATTAAACAAAAAAAAAACGAAACGTAATAAAACGACGATGACGTTGACAGTGTCTATGACGTTTGTGATTGTGATTCATTCAGTGCTGAATTCAGTTTGCTTTCAAAGAGGCACGAAAAGGCTAGTCATATAGTATATATATATATATATGAGGACGGGATGGCTGAGTGGTCAGAGCACATGCTTTCCCCCAGCCAAGTTAAGCAGCGTCGAGCGCGGTTACCAGTTGGAAGGATGACCGTTTGCGTGCCTTGGCTTCAGTACAGTCCCCCAGTTCACCCAGCCGTAAATGGGTACCTGCCTCTTTAGGGTCAGGGAAGGTAAAGCAGCGAGGGAAAGGAGATGGGCGCCGCCCTCAATATGCTGGCCCCTGGAGAAGTTGAGGTCTCTGATGCCTCGCTCCTCTACGACCTTATAGGTTATGGGACACACACACACACAACACACACACACACCACACACACACACACACACACACACACACACACACACACAATATATATATATAAAAGAGAGAGAGAGAGAGAGAAGATATATATATAGATATATATATATAGATATATAGATAGATACAGATATCTATCTATCTATCTATCTATATATATATATATATATATATATATATATATATATCATTTCCAGTTCTAATCGATACACTCCTGACGCGTGTGAGGTCCTCTGGGGTAAAAAATATGCTGACAATAAAAAATGAAGCAACGAGTCATTGAGGCTTCTGGAGGGGGGGTAATTTGACTGTTTCTTCATATCGCCCCTCACAGTGCTGTAGATGACATGACGTGACGTGACTGTCGTGTCTAGTTGTGTGTGGGGAGGGGGGTGAGCGGGTAGGGGAGTAGTATGTGTGTTGGGGTGGGTAGGGGTGGGGGTGTAGTGTGTGTGGTGGGGGGGGGGGGTCTCTCAGATTCTAAGCAGCGACACTCCTGAAAATCTGCCTTCTCTCTTTACAAATATGGCTCACTGCTTTCAAGATATCCAAAATTGGATGATACAGAACAAATTACAGCTAAATGCAGATAAAACAGAAACCATGCTTGTAGGGACCAAACACAAACTCTCTTCCATCACAACAGCTTCAATACAACTTGGCAATGCATCAGTCCCTTTATCCACTGCTGTGAAGTATCTAGGGGTCATTATTGACAACACACTCTCTATGCAAAAATTCATCACTCAGACCTGCCAGTCCTGCTACTATCAATTACGGCGTATTAGTGCAATTCGAAAGTACCTGTCCACAGATGCAACATCCAAACTTGTTGCGTCTCTCATTCTTTCACGTCTGGACTATTGCAACTCTCTGTTGGCTGGTCTGCCAGCATCATCTATCCAATCCCTTCAACGTATACAAAACTCTGCAGCTCGTCTAATCCTCAGAAAGAAAAAAATCTGAGTTATTACCCCTCTCTTGCAATCTCTCCACTGGCTGCCTGTGCCACAGAGAGTAAACTATAAGATCAGTACCCTCTGTTACAAATGTCTCCACAAAACAGCACCCGCCTACCTCTGTGAATGTCTTCACTTGTACACTCCTTCTCGTTCTCTCCGCTCTGCTGCAGATACCTTGTCCTTACGAATACCTAGATTTAACCAATCCACCATCGGCCGTCGCTCTTTCTCTATTTCTGGTCCATTGATGTGGAATGATCTCCCTCTCTCTCTCCGCCAAAAGCCTTCTTATGACACTTTTAAATCCAGTCTCAAGACATTTATTTCAAACCTAAGATTTTCCTCTCCTGCCTCATCTCATAGTTTTTCCCTGCCTTCAACAACCAAGATTCTATTGCCCTGCCAGGGTGTGTAACCTTGTGTGTGGTGTGTGTGTGTGTGTGTGTGTGTGTGTGTGTGTGTGTGTGTGTGTGTGTGTGTGTGTGTGTGTGGCACACATTTGGACTTGATGGAACTATTGCTTGTCACTGGTTGTATGACTGTGTAAGAATGAGTTGAGTGCAAGCACTTTGATTTGTCTCTGCAAGATATAGCGCTATAATAAATTCCATTTATTATTATTATTAGTATTATTATTATTAGGGGGGGGGGGGTCTAATGTGTGTGTGTGTGAAGTCAAGTTGGGGTTTTTTCAGATGGTGTGTGTGTGTGTGTGTGTGTGTGTGGTGTGTGTGTGTGTGTGTGTGTGTG
Organism: Rapana venosa; assembly: GCA_028751875.1. Classification (NCBI taxonomy): domain Eukaryota; kingdom Metazoa; phylum Mollusca; class Gastropoda; order Neogastropoda; family Muricidae; genus Rapana; species Rapana venosa. The sequence continues at coordinate 42,689,856 of CM054161.1, forward strand.
TGTGTGTGTGTGTGTGTATTCGTTTGTTCATTTACTTTAACGTCTTATCACTATTTATTTATTTATGTATTTATTTATTTCATTCTTTTACTTTGCTATGACTATTAGTAACATTAGACGAAGGGAGACAGATAGGGAGAACTGCAGGAGAAAAGCAGATGCTTGTGTGTGTGTGTAGCTGAAAGTTTGTGTTTTGTCACCTGTAGTGTGTGTGTGTGCATGCGTGCGTGGGTTCGTGCGTACCTGGGTTCGTGCGTGCGTGGTATTTGTTTGTGTGTGTGTGTGTGTGCGTGTGTATGTGTGTGTGTGTGCCTACATGCGTTCGTACTTGTGTGTGTGTGTGTGTGTGTGCGTGCGCGCGCGCGCGTGTGTGGCATCTACGATACACAATTAGCATGTCGTTTCTTCTTCCTCTCCTTCATCTTCATCTGCCATGATCATGATCATTATGATAGTAATTATTTTCTTCTTCTCCCCTCCCCTCCCCCCTGCCCCCCTTGCCGCCCCCCACCCCCCACACACCACCACCCCCACCCCCTCAGCGCGCCCTCCTTTCCCTTGTTCTTTGTTCTTCGGCTAATAAATTGATGTGACCGTTGTTTATTGCCGCCATGAAATTGTCCCATGGTGTTTTTGTGGATGGCGTTTAAAAAACGAGACCATGACTGTTTGCCAAGACCTTGTGTTGTTTTTGTTTTGGGGTGGTTGTTCTTGTTGTTGTTGTTGTTGTTTTATCTTTCAATTCGGCGTCATACATTTATACCTGGCACGCAGTGGCCTACTGTTCTTCTAAAGGTTGAATGTGATTATAGTCTCCCCCTTCCCTCCCCCTCCCCCCCCCCCCCCCCCCCCCCCCCCGTTTTCCTCGCCTCCTCGTCCAAACTCTTCTTTGTTGTGGGTTATTAAGGCAAACAAAAGTGTCGAGGACAAACATTAAAACGGTGTTATACTTTGAAATGTTCGTGCGGAGATTCTTTTCAGCCCTAACAAGTTCTTGCCATTAAAAACCGTAACATACACTCCTTTTAACAGTTCTTAGGGGTGTTTCCTCTCTCTCTCCCCCCCCCCCCCCCCCCCCCCCCCCCCCCCTTCCTCTCCTTCCTCGGCTTGAGTTCCAGCTAGGTTCTCTTAATGGTGAGATTTTACCTAGAGACTGTTTGTACCCTAGTGGAGGGGAGTGGCGTGGAGTGGATGGGGAGTTAATGGAGTGGAGTGTAATGGAGTAGAGTGGAGTATGTTCCACTGGAGTGGAGTGGAGTGTTGCAGTGCAGTGGAGTGTGTTGCAGTGGAGTGGAGTGTGTTGCAGTGCAGTGGAGTGTGTTGCAGTGGAGTGGAGTGTGTTGCAGTGCAGTGGAGTGTGTTGCAGTGGAGTGGAGTGGACTGTGTTGCAGTGGAGTGGACTGTGTTGCAGTGGAGTGGAGTGTGTTGCAGTGGAGTGGACTGTGTTGCAGTGGAGTGGAGTGTGTTGCAGTGGAGTGGAGTGGAGTGTGTTGCAGTGGAGTGGAGTGTGGTGGAGTGGAGTGTGGTGGCGTGGAGGGGAGTGTGGGGGCGTGGAGGGGAGTGTGTTGCAATGGAGTGGAGTGTGTTGCAGTGGAGTGGAGTGTGTTGCAGTGGAGTGGAGTGTGGT
>CM054161.1:42696482-42703376 GCA_028751875.1 Rapana venosa
TGTATGCAGTTTTGTCAATTTTGTCATCCATTCCCACCGGCACACAATGGCTTAGTCTTCCGAAAAACGGAACGGGTTTTGAACGTGTGCACAAGATGTTCTGCGTGCGTTCGCACACGGGACCTCGATTTATAGTCTCATCCGAAGAACTTTTGGGGAGAGTGGAGTCAGCACTGATGTTAACTCCAGAGGAAAAAATCCTCTTGAACAGGATTCGAACCCGGATCAGCAGATCACGAGCGCAATGCGCATCACTCTTAACCACAAGGCTACCCCCCTCCCCCTCCCCGTATAGACACCCGAACATAACCCAGCGTACATCCCCGAAGTTGGTATGTAGTTGCCTTCATTGTGGGCCAAAGCGGTTGCATAAATTATGCAAAATCTCAGTGTTGGTGTAAAGCCTGCATCGGAGCTCTAGCGAGGAACGAGCAGGAAGAAAAAAAAAACCATAACGAAAAAAAAGTCGGCCTACATATTAAGTTTGTCAAGCGCACCCCACGGCGATGAAACTCGATACATTTTATATTTCATTTCCGTATGCTTCAAAAGTTCAGTGTGCATGCAGTAGTGTCTTTATCCATCGCGGGTAAATTTCGCTTAGGTTTTTACACTCCAAGGCGCAATGAATCGGCCAGCAATGGTAGAGTGAAGGAGATGTCCTATAGGAATCATTCCTAGTGCATGCCCAGTTATTGGTTACTGGACCCATGTCTTAGATGCACAGCGTGGATCGGTGGTCTAGAGGCAACGCGCCTGCCTAGAAAGCAAAAAGTCCGGGTGGGAAGTGTGCGGTGGTTCGAATCCCGTTTGGGCCTGAAACTTTCCCCCCATCCATTAGACCATGAGTGGTGATCTGGGTGCTAGTCTTTGGGGTGAGACGATAAACCGAGGTCCGGTGTGTTGCACATAATTATGTAACGCACGTAAAAGAACCCACGGCAACAAGAGTCGTCCCTGGCAAACTTCTGCAGAAAAAAGCCACTGTGATAGGGAAACAAATACAGTTGCAGACAGGAAAAAGAAGGGGAAAAAATCATGGGTGGCGCTGCTTTTGCGGCGCCGCGCTCTCCCCGGGGAGAGCAGCCCGAATTTCGCGCAGAGAAATCTGCCGTGACTTACTTAATGTGGTATAATTTTTTAAATAATAATAATAATAATATAAACTAAAATAAAATAATAGCGCTTATATAAAACAATTGTACAACGATATGTTGAGCCAGAAGGATGAAGTTAAAAATGATTGGGTATTGTTTGTTAGAAACCTTCTTTATCATTTAGGGCTGGGACGTGTATGGGACAATCAGTCAACATTCAGTAACAACAGACTTAAAGCTGCTTTGCGCCAGCAAGTAGAAAGAAAATAATTATGTTCAGTTCTGGAAACAACAAAAATCGGAAACAAGCAGTCAGTCAGCAAGTCAGCCAGTCAGTTAATGGAACAGTAAAGACAGAGTCAGTCAGTCAGCCAGTCAGTCATCTAGTCAGTCAGTCAGCAAGTCATTCAGTCAGCAAGTCAGTCAGTCAGTCAGTCAGCAAGTCAGTCATATAGTCAGTCAGTCAGTCAGCAAGTCAGTCATCTAGTCAGTCAGTGAGTCAGTCAGTCATCCAGTCAGTCAACCATTCAGTCAGTGAGTCAGTCAGCCAGTCAGTTGATGGAAAGCTGAAGACAGGGTCAATCAGTCAGTCAGTCAGTTAGTCAGTCAGTCAGTGAGTCAGTCAGCCAGTCAGTCAGTGAGTCAGTCAGCCAGTGAGTCAGCCAGCCAGTTGATGGAAAGCTGAAGACAGGGTCAGCCAGTCAGTCAGCCAGTGAGTCAGTCAGCCAGCCAGTCAGCCAGTGAATCAGTCAGTCAGTGAGTCGGTCAGCCAGTCAGCCAGTGAGTCGGTCAGCCAGTGAGTCAGCCAGTCAGTCAGTGAGTCAGTCAGCCAGTCAGTCAGTGAGTCAGTCAGTGAGTCAATCAGTCAGCCAGTCAGTCAGTGAGTCAGTCAGCCAGTCAGTCAGTGAGTCAGTCAGTCTGATTCTACAAAACTGTGATAAAACAAGCACATCATTTCTTTTTTAACGTTCAGTGATCGCAGTTTTTTAAGGCAGTATATCTTTGATTGACATTTCTTAAGTAGAAAAGCAGTGTTTGCATTAAAATTCAACTTACTATCTAGAATTGTACCAAGATATTTGTACTCTAGCTTTCTCTCTACTTTTGTTCCGTCTATGAACAGATCAGGAACTTGGGGTGTTTCTGCGAAAACAAGTGAGCATTTCTTTGGTTTTGTTGACGTTTAAGTCAAGATAGCTATTTTTACACCATTTACAGAACCTTTCTACTTCATAAAAATAAACCAAATCTGAGTTGGATACATCTAGTAGAGCAGAGTCATCTGAGTACTTTACAACAGGTGTAAGTAATGTGCCAGTGCAGTCATTTGTATACAGAGTAAAAAAGTACAGGAGCTAAGACAGTGCCTTGTGGTGCACCAGTGGAAGTGGTTCTTTGTAATGATTTTTTTTCCTCCAAAAGAAACACACTGAAATCGATTGGTTAAAAAATTCACAATCCATAAAATAAGTTTCGGGTTAACTTTGAGTGATTGCAGCTTTTGGGCCATGAGATGTGGCTGAATTGTGTTAAATGCGGAGGAAAAAATCAACAAAGAGAAATCGAACAAAAGAGTTGTTATTTTCAAGGTGTGTGTAAATATGATTCAAGAGTGTGATTGTTGCATCATCTATACTTCTGTTATGCTTGTAGGCGAATTGATAAGGGTCAAGGGCATCTTTGACTAGTGGCAGGAGGTACTGAAGAACAATGCGCTCAAAGCTTTTCATAACCACGGATGTTAAGGCAACGGGTCTGTAATCATTTAAAACTTTAGGATTTTGTGTTTTGGGAATGGGGCAGATGGTGGTTTTTTTCCAGATAGAAGGAATGGCTCTGGTATTTAAAGACAATGAAAACAACCTGGCAAAAACAAATGACAACTGATCAGCACAAAGTTTTTAAAAGTTTTCGCAGATACTGTCTGGCCCTACAGCTTTATTTACATTTAACTTTTTGAACAGGGTGGTAACTCTAGAACAGTCTATGTTAAAAACAAGGTCGTGTCTATCACAGCTGGCTGTTACCTCTAACATGATGGTTTCCAAACTTTCTTTCAGATCATTACGTTCAAAGCGGCAGTAAAAATAATTTAATTTATTTGAAAAGGCACTGCATTCTTCTTCTGGCAATGTGCGCTTACTCCTTGTCTTATTTTGTCCTGTTAAAGTTTTTAACCCAGTCCACGCACTTTTCATATTTCCAGACTGAATTTGTCTTTCTACTTTGGTTCTGTACTGTGTCTGGGCATGCCGTATTTCCTTTCTAAGTTTGTTTGTATTTGTTTCTTTGCAAGGTTGTTTCCTGACTGGAATGGAATTTTTTTTCGTTAAGTGTTTTCTTTAAAGATTCTGTGACCAAGGGTTTGTTATTTGGAGAAAAAAAAATCACAGTTTTCTTTGGAATTAAGATTTCTTCACAACATTTTATATAGTCTGAAATAACATCAGCTGTCTCGTACACATCAACAGAAGAGTTAAAAATACCGAGTATTCCAAGCGTTTCAGCGCAATAATATAGGCTTAGATTATCATCTCTACATTTCGTTAACAAAAAAACATTTTTTGAAAGGAGTAATAAATGATAATAATAATAATGATGATGATGATTATGGTAATATAAATAATGATAATTATGATGATAATAAAGGAATAAGAACACATAGATATGGTAAGAATATAACAACTTTCACATGACGATAAACATTGGTCTGATCTAGAACTCGGTTAATATTTACGCACGGATCTTCTAAAGCACCTGCTTCGATCTGCCGAAGAATGTTTCAGCTCATTCCAGTAAACACCACTCTGTGATGCTTGTAGAGATTTTATACTGAGAAGAATTAAGTGAATAATAAGAACATGAGGATTTCAACAGAACAAGAGCATGTCGTAAGTGTACTTCTTCTTCGTCGAACGCTCATACAGCAACTATTGTTGTCTGTTATAGGAGCGAAAATGAGTCGCGCTGCTGTTAGCGCCTGGCAAGTTAGGCCTAGCGTATCGGACTTCTAAGAGCGACTGAAAAGAGTCTCAGACTGTGGAACGCTACAAAAATCGGGCGGGAAAGCCACACACACACACACACACACTAATACGCCCACGTACAGGTTAGCCTACTTAGTATGTACAGGTTGGGGGGACGGGATAGCCTAGTGGTTAAAACATTGCGCTCGCAATCTGACAACCCGGGTTCGATTCCCGTTCAAGGGGATATTTTCCTCTGGATCCCCTAGACTCCACTCTCCCCAAAAGTCTTTCGGATGAGACTATAAACCGAGGCCCCGGGTGCGAACGAACGCAGAACATCGTACCCAAACATTAAAATCCTGTTCCGCTTTTCGGAAGAGTAGGCCATTGTGTGCCGGTGGGAACAGATGACAATGTACAAAACCGCATACACACGTAAAAAAGCACATAAGTGCTCATTCCATTATCCTCGATATAAAATAATTATAATAAAAAAACCACACGCAATTCTGCAATTCGTGAGGAAGAGGGAGAGGAAAAGCTGGGGGGGGGGGGGGGGGGGTCTGGTGTCATTGAAAGGCTAGGGTTGCGGAAGAGGCTAATACTATTTTTACGATTATCTGTGCCTGGGAATATACTTGTTACATTAACTTTCTGTTCAACTCAAACGACGTTCTCACTTTGCCAAAGAGTGCAGCTACATTTTGTCTGACAAATGCGACACAGATTCGGCCAAGTAATTTTGTGGAGCGAATGTCGACACCACAATGTAAACCAGGTCAAGCTGACTTCCCATTAGGCCTAGTGCAGTGGGTAGTTCACGGTGGCCTTGAACTTTGGCCTCGAAACATAGTGAACCCCAATGTCTCCAGCTTGAATGGGCGAGTGCTGAATTCCACTGAGCGTCTTTTAAATTCCTTTGAAAAGAAAGTTGTGAACAAAATTCTATTTCGTTTTGATTTTAAGCTTTACGTGCAGGAAATATTTTTTTTCTTTTTAGTCGAATCACTCAACGCGAAGCAGTGGCCTTGCTCGCATGTGTTGATGTAGGCCTAGGCCTAGCGCGGCGCATTGTGGGAAGTGTGTGTGTGCGTGCGTGCGGACCTGGCAGTCTCGATAGCTTAGGCTCTATTTGTGTGTGGGGGACGGTCAGTTGGTTGGCATCTGCATTTGACGAAAGCCTTCAACACATCTTCCTATGGATCGATCGGATATGGGTGAGTAGTAAAAAGCGCCCCAAATGAAGAATTTGTAAGATTGTGTGTATGTAATGGTATGGCAACACCTATGTTTTACCAAATCATAATCTGAAGTGGCCGCCGCCATATTGCTAATAGGCTTGAAGCCCGTTCTCCGTTCCGTCGATTTGGGCTCTGAAGTCAAAGTAGGCCTAGTGTCTGCTGCTAGACATCATGCATTTGCCATCGTCAGAAAAGTACGATCAGTACAGATCGATCAGTACTGTAAGTTAATTACTGTACTTTTGTTTTGAATTGATGGTGTAGGATCGGAACAAAGGGGGAATATTCCCATTTCGAAGAGTAGTTTTTTTTGTCAGTGCTTTGATTCAATTCAGTGTTGTTGACCTGTGGCAGTGTGGGTGGGTAAGACAACAGTGGAAGTCACGTTGCATAAACGATCTTGCAACTTATGCAATGATATAGATAATAAGATTTGAAAGCGATCGTCACTTTTAAGTGTATTTTCGGAAGTTTGCCTTTAGCTCTTGTTGACATTATTCAGGCTTTTACAGTGATATGATTGATGTTTATGTTTCCCATCAGGCACCACCATATTATTGTTGACTGTTATGTTACACATTGTTAGCCTACTTAGTGTAGGAACCAGAAAAAATTGAACTGCATTTTTGCTGTTTTCATTCACAATGACTGATTAGTCACATGCCCACAAAGTTGCCAGAGGAGCACTACAGAGGTCATTCTCAGAAACATGTGAGGTATGATAGTGACCTACTTCACACATCTACCATTTGACTGAATTTAGTTTGTAACTGTAGTGAATGCTGGTTACTGGTTATGTTTGAATTAAAGAAATAAATTTTAAAAGTTGTAATGAGTACTTGTGCTTGTTTTTAAAAATATTGAATTTTCTTTTACAAAATGTGCTCATTCCAACATGGCAGATTTGTGACATGATGGTGCATACGTTATTCAGATTGTTCTTCTGACTTCAAAGACTGCTAATTTGAAACACAATTTGTATTAAATTAATGCCCAGATGTTGTTCCAAACTCCCAAGCAGAAACATTTTTCCTTTTTATCATGAACATTAAATAGAGGGTGAAATTTAAAAACCCTTGTGGCCCTGACGCTTAGTTTCCAAAGTCAGGCCCAATTTAAAAAAATTCACTCACAAAGAACTATAAAATATCATCAACACATTATAACTTACACTGATAAAGTAAACAGTTAACAGTATATAAAAAAAAAAAGATGTTTTTGATCAGCAAGCCCTCCTACCCTCGTTCATGGCTTGAAACTCCAGATTATCAAACTGGTTTCTCATTTTTAACGTCACAACCGACCGAAAGTAAATTTTGGTCAAAAAAATCGGCACATTCCTTCACTGAAAAGGATTTTTATGGCTGGCACTTCACTTGACCTAAATATCTCTGATGTACTTTTTCCGCGGGATCCGATGCTTATGTTTTTTTTGTTTTCTTCTTTTTTTTTTTTTTTTTTCTTTTTTTTTTTTTCCCCTTTTTTTTTTTTTTTTTTTTTTTTTTTTTTTTTTTTTTTTTTTTTTTTTTTTTTTTTTTTTTTTTTTTTTTTTTTTTTTTTTCCCCTTTTTTTTTTTTTTTTTTTTTT
>CM054161.1:42703876-42768876 GCA_028751875.1 Rapana venosa
AGGAAAAGAAAAGAGAAGAGAGAAAAGAGAGAGAGAGAGAACTTAACAGTCCTAAATCAGTTTGAAATTATGTTAGATCATGTTAGATGTGGGACAAAAAAGCAGCTGCATGTGAGGAAAAAAAAGCATCAGCAAATGCTGAGAGTGCTTGAAGGATTCTATTTGCCCATAAAATAAAAGAATTAATTTGCCTGTAAAACAAGAAATGAAGAAGAAATAACCTTAGATTATTCTGTTATTCAAAGTGTTGTTAATATTAAAGGAAGAAACCCCAACAACACAGCAAAGGTGATGATTTGTAATCAATTGACAATCATAACAAAGTTTGATCGACAATTAAGTTTTGGTTTTTACCATAAAAAAGCCAAGAATGAATATGATTTCATTGTTTTTTGTCGTTTTTTAAAACATGCATTTTGTACTTGATATAAAAGCACTATGCACTCATGAGCTCATATTTTATCATTAATTATGAAGGATGCGCTAGGTCAGATGAGAGAAACTGGACTTAGCTGTGTTGATTGATATTATATCACTCCAGCATGATAAATCAAATGTAGATAATGTTTATTGATATAATATGTCACTTTAAGTCTTAACATAATAAATCAATGTAAATAAAGTTACAAGAATGCATTGTTTCTCATCTGAGATGATGTGTTTTTTCAATTTGATCTTAAATTGCTACACTTTCATGATTTGTGCTTTTGAGGGGTGTGGTTTCCATGTCACAACCAAACGGTCTCGATGTCACAACCATAATATATCATATAAAATGATAAATCAGTATGAATAATGTTACAAGAATGCATTGTTTCCAATTTAAGTTGGTGTGTTTTGTTTAAATGTATGTTTAAATTGCTTCACTTCCATGATTTGTTATTTTGAAGGGTGTGGTTTCCATGTCACAACCAAACGGTTTCCATGTCACAACCGCAACATATTACTTTTATAAGGTATTAATTTGAAATAGCTTCCATTCTTGTGTAAAGAAAATTGTTGTTTTATTTAAATGATTCTGTGGTTAAAGTTTAGGCTAATTTGTGATGCTTCCTGTGGTCACTAGCACAAAAAACAAAACTTTAAATCTGGGCGTACAAAACTGTCTTAGAGTGTCATTAGAAAAATGGCCAAAAATATGCTTTGTCAGTGATTGTCATACTTCCAAATGTTAGATTTGTTTTATAAATTAAAACAACAGCATTTTGGAGTGTTTTTTGTTTGATATTCTGAGTGCAAAGATTTATTTATGCTACTTTTGGTTTCCATGTCACAACCGCAACATGGCTAAAAATAGAACTTTAATTCATCAAATACTAGGAAACCAATTAATATTTCATAATTTTTTCCAAAGAATGCAGATTATGACAGAGTACTCTAAAATATAACAAAAAGCCATAAACTTCCAATGACATTTATTTTTCAAGGTCTATGTCACAAAAACCTCACATGTTTCTGAGAATATCCCACAGATCTTTGGAAACTAAGTCAGTAAGTGCTGAGTTAAAGCAAATGGTGGGACATAACAAAACATCTCTTTATTGAGTAGGCCTGAAGGTACAGTTTTTTCTTTTAGGCATGTGTTTGTCAAAAATGTTTTTCTCAAGATATTGCCTCCATTTGTGTAAAGAACACTATGGAAGTATGCTGTATCATGTGTGTGTGTGTGTGTGTGTGTGCGTGTATGGCCCTGCATGAGTGCGAACACTGTATGTGTGTGCGAACTACTGCCCTGTACTGGGTTTGTGTTTGTGATAATTTGTTTTAAAGCTATCTTGGAATGTTCATAACAATTTGAAATGTATTTTTCTTGTGTCTTTTGAGATAATTATAGGTATCAATGTGCCTGTCAGTATTGTAATTGCCCTTCATGGGATGATTAAAGTGTTTTTGACTTGACATGTGTATGGCCCATGGGTAATGGTATTCTGCTTGTCCTCTAAGTCTAACAGTAACAGAAAAACTAACACATAACAGTAATAAGCCCAGGAAGTGTCAACACACACACACACATGAAATGAACACCCACACATGTTGGCCTAATTATAATTTTGTATACATGTACCATGTAAGCACACAAGGGAGTAGTAGTACTACTACTACTGTTCTAGTACACACATTAATTTACACACACACACACAGTCACACTTGCATAAACATGTATACAGTACACACACACCACACCACACCACACACACGACAATGAATGCCTAGAGGTTTTTTGTGTGTGTTTTATTCCTGTTCTTGTTTGTTTTCTTTTGTTTTGTTTTTATTTACAAAGCATGAACATTGAACATGAAAGACTGAGTAATATTGTAACCTGATATTATTTGTTTGACATTTTATGACTTAATTTATTTTATTTTTATCTAAGTGTGTTGCAGTTTTGTTTGTTCTTTGTTTTTCTTAATGGTACATAATAAACATGTTATTGTTAAGCAACTTAAGGGTTGCAATAATCATGTTCCACTTCTAGTTGAATATTATTGATGAAGTAATTTTTGTTCGTAGATCAGATTGCTTGATGAAAAGAATCAAATGCATTGCTTATTGAAGTTATTCAATGAACTTTTGTAAAGTATATACATGGAAATAAAATTTCAATTTGACTTGACACACACAAACACACAGTTAGTTAAATATTAAATAATATTGAGGACATTATTTTTGTTCCTAGATAAGATATACCAAGATAGATGAGTTGATGAAAAAACAACAACAAATGCATTGCTTAATTATTCAATGTAGAATGTACCATCTGGAAATCTGATTTTGATGGAAATTTGACTAAATTTAGAAACAAAACTTTTACTTCACACACAGTGACACACACACACACACACACACTCTCTCTCTCTCGCTCTCACACACACACACACTCTCTCTCTCTCTCTCTCACACACACACACACACACACATTCCTCTCTATCCCCATGGCCCACCACCCACGGAACTTTTCTCAGTTTGGCTCTTGCTGTCTTGGTTGAATAGTTGTCCAGACTCAGATGAGTTGGTGACTTACTATAGTTACTTCTCTGGAGAGTGGAGTGAGTGAGCTACAAAATATTGTCTAGATAGATCTTTTATTCTTAGGCTGTTGGGGAGAGGGGTGAAGAGGGCAACTGAACATGACAAGAGCCTTGAAGAGGTGAACACACAGGCTTGTAGCCTACCTACAGGAAAGCTAGTATTCAGCTCAAGTGTGACCTATTTCCTGTGACCTAGTTTTGGTGCATGACTTGGTCTGATTGGAGAGAAAGAAAAGCAGGGGGTGGGTGGGGGCTGCCAGAGTGTCTGCTGATTTTTTAGAACTGTTGTAGGTCACTGACTAAACACAGAAAGAATGGTGCCTTTTTCTGACACACACAGTTTTAAATTTAGATGACAGAACACTGAGAACAGCTGTTGCTGTGTTGAATGCTTGGTGAAAGACAAGACTAATTGGGGGAGGGGACTTGCTATTGAAGTAGGCTAACTATAGTCTATACATTATTTGTTTTTCTTTTTTAGTTTCTTGGCCAGAGCACCATGTCTTGACACCAATGGTGAGATTTGGCATGTGCATGCGACCATTTTTGCCCAAACGTTACTATATTATATACTGGTTCACATGGCAGAAGTGCTCCCTTCCCCTTGTGTGACATCATTTTCTACAGTTTATTATTTCAAATAGCAAAATTAAGTATTAGGTCTTAGTGATACTACTGCAGTGAATGTAAACCTAATTAATTGCATTAATGATTAATATCAAACAATTGTCCTGAATTTATAATGTGGGGATTGAAAAAAAATTAATTCAAGAATTTAGCTTTTTTGTTGTTGTTTTGGTTTTATCTGTGAAATTAAAGCATTACATGTTTTGAAAAAGCAACACATTTTGTTGTCTTGGTTTTGATTTATGAAATGGAAAAGCATTTCTTAAACAATAACTGAATAAGTCAGTATTTAAATATATCTCTTTTAAAAAAAATATTTATAGCCTGGAGTGGATAAGTGGGTGGGTGGGGAGGGTTTTTCAAATTCAAACGGTAAATTTCACTAATATTACTTTTTGATTAATACCATTTGGTATTAGCTACACAAGGCCTACTTACATTCTTTTTTCTTTTTTTAAAGGGTAAAAGCATTACAATTTACAAAATAATATCAAAGTATACTCTGGATACTGTCACTTTGTCAGTGTCATAGTGTGGGTTTAACCACTTTTGTGTGGAAAACTTAGGTTGACATTTAGTAGATTCAGTACTGATACTTAATTTTATTTGAAATTTAAAAAAGAAAACCTGTAGAAAATGACATCACTTGCGTTTACAATTAAATATTTATGTCAAAGAAAACTTTGTTGTTAATTTTTGTAAAAATTCAAGAACATAAAAATATATTTCTTTTAAATAATGATAAAACATCCTGTGTTGAAGAAATTGAGTTTATACTTACTTAGTGAGCTGGTCACCATAGTGCAGTCTGCCATATAAGTCCTTTTTTCCAGCCATCGTTTTCTATCCCAAAGTCACCCTTGCTAGTCTGAACCAAGGAGTAGTAGTTGGGTGTTCCCTAGCTTAACAGAATAACACCCTGGGGTCACCCAAAATAAACCTGTGCTCTTGTGTCTCCCTGATCTTGTTTGGGAATCACTCTCTGAGGCTGAAGCCAGTGAAGGGAACAGACTGGATGAGAAGTTTACATGTTAAAAAAAAGAAAAAGATATATATTGTTTGGCTGTTTTCAAAGACCCCACTGATATAGTGATATACTGATGATGTAAATTATAGTATATACTAAGTTAGTAAATATATATATAGACAGTGATACTCAGACTTCACAGGCCCCCCTCCACCTCCACCCCCCCTCCACCCTCATTTTAAGGAAAGTTCAAGTTGTTAAACTTGTTATGCTAAGACCCTGTTACACATGTTTGAAAGACAATCTGAGCATGCCATTTCAAAGCATTTAGCAATCTTTTAATGTAGGCCTTGGCACATTGCTTGCATTGATCAGTAACTGACTGACAAAGTGATTTGATTAGCCTGGGCTAGAACTAGGGAGTGAAACTGAAGGTTTATGATGAACAACAAAAGACAGGTGAAGTGCACACACTGAGACAGTATTGGGTTACGAGTTTGTCATGAGGCTGGTAAACTTAAACTTGTAAACTGAGTAAAGGGATCATAGTCCGTCGGGCGACTCTGCACAAGACTTGATATTTTTTTTCTTCCTGAGACTGTAGGGGTGTGTAGTGTGTGGCAAGTCAGAAAACAGCAGATCCAAGTTTTCCAAGTTTTCTTATGTACTTAATGGCGTCATTTTAAAGATACCTAATATTTGGATGCTACCTAAAAAAAAAACACCCAACAAACACACAGAAAACCCAAACAACTGAGTTGGAACAACATGTAAAATCTTAATTGATATAAATTGACAGAAGAAATAACAGAATTGAGATTTTTTTTTTTAAAACCCAACAAATGAACCTGCTGTTGTAAAGTGCTTTTTGAAATGGAGTGTCGGTTCACAAGGCCACTGTTGTGATGGGCAGATACCCTGGAGAACAATGGGCCACCAGGTGGAAGCATGCAGGGTGGCATGCACATGGGCATTCAAGGTATGGGGGGCATGGGCGGCCCACATCAACCCGACATCAAGCCCGACATTTCCACCCTCAACCCTCCTTCCACACACCCAGGCTTCTACCAAGGCTACGGAGGCATGCCAGGCATGCCCAGTTCCACGCAGGCCTCGCCAGGTGGGCCCAACATGACCTCGCCCCAGATGCACTCGCCCACGTCCTCTGTAGGCTCCCCCATGCTGTGTCTCAGTCCCACGGGGACCTCATCCCCGGGCATGCCCCATTCTGGGCTCAGCAAGCACATCTGTGCCATCTGCGGGGATCGAGCCTCTGGAAAACACTATGGTGTTTACAGGTGAGATGTGGTGTTGTGTGTGTGAGTGTTTGTGTGTGTTAGTGTTTGTTAGAATTGGCTCTTTTTTGGATGTCGTAATTCATAAACTGATAAAGTAAATGATTATGGTTATAAGTACATTTCTGCTGGCCGAGTCTGAATGCGTGATATGCTGTTGATACCATGTTGATATATTATAAATTTTGGCTGCAGTTTCACCTCGTGTGCATTGTAAATTTATGCCTAGATGCAGCCCTGAATAATGCATTTTGCATGGCCGGGTTTATTGGCAAGTACTGCATAGAAACAGTTTCCAGTGATACACTGTGTAGTCTCAGGGGGAAACAACCGGAAAAGAAGTGATATTCGTGTTTACTCAGTCAGCAGGGAGATGTCTTTGCATGTCATTTGCCTCCAAAATAAAGGAAAAGTAGGTTGGAATTTTGTTCAGTGTTAAGGTGTTGGTATTTTTAATTTGATGGGCATGGTCTGTGCATGTGAGGTTTTGACTGATTCATTGTAAATAAAGCTTTGTCATTGTGTGTGTGTGTTGTGTGTGTGTGTGTGTGTGTGTGTGTGTGTGTGCCCACTTCCCTGGCGTATTTCTCTGACCTGTTGTTGTTTTATTTTCAGTCTCCCTGCTTTGTTTCTGTTGTGCTTAAAAATATTCCTTTCTTACCCTGTCTGAAAAAAGAAAAGGCCACCAAACAGTTCTGTGTCAGGAATAGTAAGCAGTCTTCTCTCTGATTCTCTTTTTTTGCCTTTGTTTGTTAATTTTGATCCAAGGTTTGCATAAGTTTGCATGAACCAAAAATACTTTCATAGGTGAAAAGTTAAAGCAAGGTCACTAGTTGTAAGATTTCCATAAAATTCATGACTTGCTCATGAATGGCTTGAACAGAAAATTTGCGGGAAAACAAATCGAGTCCAACCTGATAGGGGAATGTACACCTCTAGATGAAGGGGGGAAAAAGGATGCAGTTTTTGTGGCAACACGGTCTCCCTGGGGAGAGCACCCCAAATTTCATGGAGAGAATAGTATTACAAATTTCTGTTTAATTTTCTGGGCTTTTCCCCACAACATTTGTCAGCATAGATTGTCAAGAACCATAACTTGGCTATAAATTTATCATTTCATGTGTTTGGTGGGGTGGGTGTTTTTTTTCAGTTGCGAAGGCTGCAAAGGATTTTTCAAAAGAACAGTTCGCAAGGACCTGACGTACGCGTGCCGTGATGACAAGAACTGCATGATTGACAAGCGCCAGCGCAACAGATGTCAGTACTGCCGCTACATGAAATGTCTTGCCCAAGGCATGAAAAGGGAAGGTGAGTATTACTTCATTACTGTCAGCCTTACATCATCATTTTTCGTTCCTACCATTATCATCACATTTTCACATGTACGATTTGTTTTTATTTGATTTGTGCTTTATGTTACATCGTTGAGTATTGGTAAGTTATTGCTGTCGCATCATTTTTGTTTCGTACAATATTTTCTATATGATTATGATCACATGTTCTTTTATATGCATGTTTTGTATTCATTTTTGTCTTTGTTCTTTGTTACAACATTTTTCATGTAAAACAAATTTTAATTTCTAGTGCTATATCAGTCATAATTTTGGATCTTTGATACTTGGGAGAAAATAGTGTATGAAATATGAAAGCTTTCCCTTTTTTTATATTTTTTTTAATCTCTCCCAGGTTGTGCTTCTAATCAGCAGTTTTGATCTTAGTTTGAAAATGAAATCTTGCCCAGATCTTCAGAATCAGTTATTCAAATTTTGTTGATTGTTGTGCATGTCCACAAATATTCCATAAGTATTTTGTAAAAAAAATGTTGGTCTAATTTCTTATTCACTTTTTAATACATAACTCAAATATTGCCGTGAAATTTTGCATGGTTTGTAACAGTGTTATCAAATTGGCCTGTAGTTTTAAATGTGAAGAGAATACTGGCTCTACTTGAACTGAATAAAATGTTCTGAGACGAGAATGACAACAAAAGAAGTTTGAGATTTTGAAAGTTATAGTCAGACTAAAGATGAGAAAATTTGCAGGCATGACATTGAAATAATATATTGCCGATTTTGTTCTGAAGCTATTTGTGCCAGCACTGGCTTGTTATTGATCTTCAAACACATGATAGCAGAGAAATGGACTGGAGCACAGACTTGGCGAATAAAATGGTTAGGCATACTACGTATTAGATAGGTGCTGTTAGGTGAGTGAAAGTTACAGAATTCCAACATTTACCTTTTTTTCTTTCTGTCATAGTGAAGATACTTGGTTGCAGCATTTCCCTTTTTTTTTCTCCCTTTTTCTCTCAGCATGATTTTAATTATTTCTGTCTCTTATTTACTTTTCAGAATCCTTCCCATATATATATATATATATGTATATATTAAAAAAAAAATTTTTTTTGGTTCTTCCAGTTTCTGTCCCTGTCGTTGGGGTGGGTTTTTTTCTGCCCAACACTTTTTTTGGGTGTGGGGGGTGGGGAATGAGTAGTTAAGTTCAGGTAGGAAACTTTGTGACAAGTCCAGACAGGCACAAGTACTGTACCACTACAAGAATAACAGTCTGCAACGCCTATGAGGCCTTGAGTCTGCAAAGGGGTGTGGGGCCATTCCCCCTGAAAGTATGTGATAAGGTTTCAGATTGCCCTGCAGAGGAAAGAGGAGTGGGATGGGGTCAAGGGAAGTCTTTGTTAGTGGACTGGTGGGTGGAGGCAGAAAGGAAGGCAGCCATTGTGGTTGTCAGAAACAAGCTTTGACAGGAGCCACCTGGTTCTCTTGTATGACTCACGGCCAGCTACAGGTTCATTAGTGGCTGTCGTTTTTATTGCTAGTGGAGAGCTATCTGTGTAGTGACTGCGTAGTTGACATGGGGCTTATGGTGGTCACTTTTAAACTTGTGTTTTCTTTTCCAAAGACCAACTTTGTGCCTGGCTTAAATAAACCACAAAAAACATTCATTATTATTCTCAGGATTAAATTACTCTGCACATGTTTGTGGCTGTATAAATTTACAGAATTTAGCATCCAGGGCAAATGTTAGGGAGATTTCAGGGTTTGGGATTATGCATTGTTAGATAAGGAATTTAGTAGGAGTGGAGGGGGAAAAAAACCCAAAACAGATTTCAGGAGCTTGGGAGTGAAGCATTGCAGGAGTTGTGTTTGCGACACTGGCAGATCTGTGTAGGAAGGAAACCCGACCATAGTTCGTGGGACACTGACAGCTACAATAGGAAGTAAGCCGTAGTTTGTCACTTGGAGTTAGTCTTTTATAGACAGAAAAGGAAACCATCTAGACTGAAGGTCAGTGCTAAAAGTTGTTCTGACTGACTAAATGAAGGGTTGATTGTTAAAGTTCTGTGTCAGTGCTGGTGGTAGAGCAGTAGCCTGCTGTGGGGTCATTGTTAAAGTTCTGTGTCAGTGCTGGTGGTAGAGCAGTAGCCTGCTGTGGGGTCATTGTTAAAGTTCTCTGTCAGTTGGTAGAGCAGTAGCCTGCTGTGGGGTCATTGTTAAAGTTCTCTGTCAGTTGGTAGAGCAGTAGCCAGCTGTGGGGTCATTGTTAAAGTTCTCTGTCAGTGCTGGTCGTAGAGCAGTAGCCTGCTGTGGGGTCATTGTTAAAGTTCTCTGTCAGTGCTGGTGGTAGCCTGCTGTGGGGTCATTGTTAAAGTTCTCTGTCAGTGCTGGTCATAGAGCAGTAGCCAGCTGTGGGGTCATTGTTAAAGTTTTCTGTCAGTGCTGGTCGTAGAGCAGTAGCCAGCTGTGGGGTCATTGTTAAAGTTCTCTGTCAGTGCTGTGGTAGAGCAGTAGCCAGCTGTGGGGTCATTGTTAAAGTTCTCTGTCAGTGCTGGTGCCTGCTGTGGGGTCATTGTTAAAGTTCTCTGTCAGTGCTGGTGGTAGAGCAGTAGCCAGCTGTGGGGTCATTGTTAAAGTTCTCTGTCAATGCTGGTCGTAGAGCAGTAGCCAGCTGTGGGGTCATTGTTAAAGTTCTCAGTTGGTAGAGCAGTAGCCAGCTGTGGGGTCATTGTTAACCCTAGTGGCGCGGTTCCCGGAATATTCCGGGAAAGGCGGGTCTAGGCTGTGTGGCGGATCCCGGAATATTCCGGGATGACGTGGGTGGTCATAGTTGAAAGCTTACTTTCGCTTTCAAAGGTCAGCCAATGAATGTTAAGGCCGTTGTAGGCCCGCAGAAAGGGGTGAAGGTCGTTTGACACACACAAGCAACGAATAATCTGATTGGTTAAGAGTGTATTTTAATTTTTTTTCGGACCAGCCGAGATCGTCTTCAACAAAAATGGCGGCCAGTGTTTGCACTAGAATTTCTTCAAGCGTTTTTTCGAGCTTTTTTACAAAATTGACAGCGAGGAGGAGTTTTAGAGGCTGGATTTGGTTGAAATAAACAATGAGAGAGACGATGAGGTAAGGATTGTGGAATATTTTTGAAAAACTTGGTAAAAATCGATCGCGATCGGACTGAATCGAGCGGTGCTAGTTTTGCTGGATGGACTTCTTCGCTACTCGGCGATTTCGACGTCACAGATTGTTTTACTTTATTTTGATGCAACGAGGCTTCGAAATAACTGTTGTTGAGTCAAATCGCTATACTGCTGAGTACTTTTGCATCACATGAAATCAAGCGATCTTTGTATTTTTGTCATAGAAAGCCACCACTTCGCACATTCCGCCATGACGGTCGCGATGGCGTCGATCCTGTCGCTGAACTTTTCCGAGTATTTGGTGACCGATAAAGCGATACAAACTCCTTATTTTTTGAAAACTAATGTCAAGAAATAGTGTTTACCTAATCATGACATTTATGCACCGCAAGAACTTTGCTTATCGTGTTAAAATCGATCCGGGGCCCTGACAGTGGAACAGTGATCGGTAGTGCGAACATGATTTTTTTTTTGGATTTTTTTTTTACATAATCATAAACACTACACACTATTATAAAATTATACTCATTTAAAAGCATATTATCTCTTCTTTCCAGTGATCTATAGCTTAACACATTTAATTCAGTTTTATATATCAATATCAAGGGTTGTTTGAGCCCACCATGCTCCAAAACAATGCTAGCTAATGTTAATTCAGCCAATAGAAGTGAGGCTTGTTGCTGTTTATTTAGCGCTACTAGGGTTAAAGTTCTCTGTCAGTTGGTAGAGCAGTAGCCTGCTGTGGGGTCATTGTTAAAGTTCTCTGTCAGTGCTGGTCGTAGAGCAGTAGCCAGCTGTGGGGTCATTGTTAAAGTTCTCAGTTGGTAGAGCAGTAGCCAGCTGTGGGGTCATTGTTAAAGTTCTCAGTTGGTAGAGCAGTAGCCAGCTGTGGGGTCATTGTTAAAGTTCTCTGTCAGTTGGTAGAGCAGTAGCCAGCTGTGGGGTCATTGTTAAAGTTCTCTGTCAGTTGGTAGAGCAGTAGCCAGCTGTGGGGTCATTGTTAAAGTTCTCTGTCAGTTGGTAGAGCAGTCGCCAGCTGTGGGGTCATTGTTAAAGTTCTCTGTCAGTGCTGGTGGTAGAGCAGTAGCCTGCTGTGGGGTCATTGTTAAAGTTCTCTGTCAGTGCTGGTGGTAGGCTGCTATGGGGTCTTGGGGTCCTTGTCTGGTTGTCGGCTGTCCTTCAGATGCAGTGCAGTCAGCTGGAGTGCGGCAGTGAACGTAACAGATTCGCTCCAGTTTGGACATTTTGTTTGATTCAGAATAAATTTGAAAATGGAATGAAATTTCATTGCCCCAATTCCGCCGAGTATCTCAGTAAGTTGTGTGTGTGTTTTTAAAAAAAATAGTTTTTATTCAGAAGTCTATTCTGAGAAAAACTCATAATAAATTTTGGTTCTTTTTCTTTTTTTCTTTCAGTTATTTTCTGTGACTGCTATCCAAAAGGCTGAACTTTTTCTTTTTTTGTTTTTGTTTTTGTTTGTTTAATATTGCGCTTGAAGACAGTATCAATAATTCAAGACAGTATCAATAACTTCCTGTCTCACTCATTTGGATCAAAAAAATTTTTTTTTTAAAAACCTCCTTCTCACCCTTGTTCCTTTTCTCTTGGGTGTAAATAAATCCCCCACCCCCCTACCCCCCACCCAATTGGACAAGACGTGGCCTACCAAATCCCCAACGCAGTTTGTTTGGTTGGTCTCTGCTGCTGCGGTGTGTGTGTGTGTGTGTGTGCGCGCACGCCATGGAAGGGAAGATCTGACGTTTTGTTCCGCTGGTGGCAGCAGGGATGAAGCGGCTAACTGTGTGCAGCGTGTCTGTCTTCAGCCGTGCAGGAGGAGCGACAGCGGGTGAAGGAGAAGGGGGATGGGGAGGTGGAGAGCACCTCGGCGCCAACAGCGACATGCCTGTGGAGCAGATTCTGGATGCTGAGATCGCTGTGGAGCCCAAGATCGACACCTACATCGATGCCCAGGTGAGTGGGTGTTGGTGGCGGTGGTGTTGTGGTGGCGAGCTTCGATGTGACGTCTGTTCAAAGTGATATTAGACGATGCTTGGAGTTTGTGTCTGTGTGGGTTGTGTGTTGTTTGTGTCTGGTTTTTAGTGTTGTGTGTTGGTTATGTCTGGTTTTTAGTGTTGTGTGTTGGTTATGTGTTGTTTATGTCTGGTTTTTAGTGTGTGTGGGTTGTGTGTTGTTTATGTCTGGTTTTTAGTGTGTGTGGGTGTGTGTGTGTTTGTTGGTTTTTAGTGTGTGTGGGTTGTTTGTTTTTTGGTTGTGTGGTGGTTGTGTGTTCTGTCTGGTTTTTAGTGTGTGTGGGTTGTGTGTTGTTTATTTGGTTTTTAGTGTATGTGGTTTGGTTGTTTTGGTTTTTGTGTGTGTTTGTGTCTGGTTTTTAGTGTGTGGGTTGTGTGTGTTATGTCTGGTTTTTAGTGTGTGGTGTTGTGTGTTGTTTATGTCTGGTTTTTAGTGTTGGGTTGTGTTGTTTATGTCTGGTTTTTAGTGTGTGTGGTTGTGTGTTGTTTATGTTTGGTTTTTTAGTGTGTGTGGGTTGTGTTGTTTTTGTCTGGTTTTTAGTGTGGGTTGTGTGTTCTGTCTGGTTTTTAGTGTGTGGGTTGTGTGTTGTTTATGTTTGGTTTTTAGTGTATGTGGGTTGTGTTGTTCTGTCTGGTTTTTAGGTGTGGGTTGTGTGTGTTCTGTCTGGTTTTTAGTGTGTGGGTTGTGTGTTGTTTATGTCTGGTTTTTAGTGTGTGGGTTGTGTGTTGTTTATGTCTGGTTTTTAGTGTGTGGGTTGTGTGTTGTTTATGTCTGGTTTTTAGTGTGTGGGTTGTGTTGTTGTTTATGTCTGGTTTTTTTAGTGTGTGGGTTGTGTGTTGTTTATGTCTGGTTTTTAGTGTGTGAGTTGTGTGTGTTCTGTCTGTTTTTAGGTGTGTGGGTTGTGTGTTGTTTATGTCTGGTTTTTAGTGTGTGTGAGTTGTGTGTTCTGTCTGGTTTTTAGTGTGTGTGGGTTGTGTGTTGTTTATGTCTGGTTTTTAGTGTGTGTGGTTGTGTGTTTCTGTCTGGTTTTTAGTGTGTGTGGGTTGTGTGTTGTTTATGTCTGGTTTTTAGTGTGTGTGGTTGTGTCTGTTGTGTGTTTTTTAGTGTGTGTGGTTGTTGGTGTTTTATGTGTTTGGTTTTTAGGTTGTGTGGGTGTGTGTTGTTTATGTCTGGTTTTAGTGTGTGTGAGTTTTGTGATGTTTTTGTTCATTTGGTTTTTATGTGTTGTTGGTGTGTGTTGTGTTATGCTGGATATGTTTAAAGTGTGTTGGTGTTGTTTCTTTGATTGTTATTGTGTTTTTTGGTTTGTTTGATATATGTGGTGTTGTCTTTTCTTTTTTGCCTGCATTATAAGAGTTTGTGGTTGGTTGTTGGTTTCTTAAGATTTTGTTATTTGCTATTTTTGTTTTGTTATTGTAAATGCATCTTGTGTTTTCTATTATGCTCATAAATAAAGATGTGGTTGTTGTTTTCTTAGGTTTTATGTGTTTTTTGTTTTGTTTTTTACTTTTGTTTTCTTTTTTCTCTCAGAAATAATAAAGAGTTTTGATCGTTTTCATTGGTTTTATCTTGTTTGACATTTTTGTCTTGTAGTTGTGTTACTATTTGACATTACAACTGGCTTATGTTTGTTCTAGAAAGAAGAACAGGGTGGGTAAAAATTAGGAATGTGTTTTTCATTTAGTATGAATTTTATTTGTTTGACTATTTTTAGCGTTTAGTTGTTGTTTATCCTTATCTTAGATATTTAATCTAAATTTGTCTATAATTATTTTTCTACTTTCTTGAACAACAACTATTGTTTGTCACGAGCGAAAATGCATTACACTGCCGTTAAGTGTCTGACAAGTCAGGCCTAGCGCATCCCACTTTGGCGTGGGAGGTTATTGTTGTATTTTACGTCTTTCTAGTAAAAAGGTAGTAGAATGGACCAAGAAGGCAGAAAATAGACAAGGAGGAGGTGACAGGAATAAAAGAAACACGGCAGAAAAAAAGAGAGGGACAGAAAAGGGGAATTCTTAGCTCAGAATTTCCAGAAGGTGGGGATGCTATCTATACAGACAGGCAGGTCCCCAGTATCCCCACAGGGAAGTCCATTATTATCATGTCGTGAAAATAAACTTCCATACCCACTAGTGTGATATTCACGGACTTGATCATTCTTACATACCCACTTGATATTGTTAATCTTGCTGTGGCATTCATATTTCACTTATTGATTTAGCAATCACTTGCTTGCACATATCTATGTCCTCACAACATACGCACGCACATACATATATATATATATATATGGTAAACTTTGTCAAGTTTTTCACATCAACACAGGTTTATCATAATTTACTGATATGAAGGGTGTGTGTGTAGATCTATCTATAAATGTGTGTGATCTGTGAATGTACTCCCTCTCCCTCTCTGTAGCTGTGAATAACTGTAATGGTTGTAAAAAACAAACAAACGAACAAAAAAATCCATTACAACTCAAGGGGAGATAAAAGAAAACAAAACCAACTCCAGTGCGAAGTGAGGTGGGACTTACGTAAACAAAAAAAACCAACTTTCATCTCTTTCCCCTTTACAGGGCCAAGGTGATTCTTTTACTGGATGTCAGTAACCTCTTGGCCATTTTGGGTTTTAATTGTCCTCCTTGTTCCCATGTCTTCTTCTAGTGTCTTTTTCCAGATATTTTGTCCGCGAGTTAGAATTAGGAAACCAGCTGATGTTTACTCAGTTTCTTCTGATGTGTAGGGTAACTCTGTATTTTAAAATATTAAGATGTATTGTGCCATGTTATATTGTGTATTCAGTTTCTTGATACATGTGTATACACTCACACATAAGCTAGCATTTGCACACACACAACACACACACACAATATACAGTAGCACTGTCTCTTTGTCTCTCTCACATACAGTGATACACCCCCTCTCACTCATAGGAATTTTCTTCCTCAAACAGATACTACACATTGCGCTCATGCATGGGCATGCGCGCACGCGCACACACACACACACACACACACACACAACACACACAGGCTGTGTCTCTGTCTCTGTCCTGACTGAAGAAGAAGAATGAACCGTTTCTGTTATACAGACTTTTTCTGACAGAGCGTGCGGTTCACTTAGCTGTCGTTTTTGTGGAGAGAATAGCCCTGAATCAGAACAGCAGGCTAGAAGATGGAATAGCTTCAGAAATGTCATGGTGGCAGTAAGTATAAGGGTTTGTTTGTACTGTCCTGCAAGGCAGTGTGAACGTAACCTGATCTTTCCTAAAGAGTGTGAAGTTACAGATTGACAGAATTAGTTAGCAAAGTGACTTTTCAAGAAGCAGTATACATGTATGGTAAAAAGTACTCTTTTTTTTTTAATCTCAAAAGAAACTAGGGGGAAAGGGGCATTGTGTAATTGAGGTAGTGATTGTAGATTTCTGAAAAACCCAGGAGGGGGGGGGGGGGACTAACTCTGAAAAGGAAAGGAGGGGGGGCACTAGGCATGCAATTCTGTAGAAAAATCTTTACAAACTGTGTTTTGGGATTATTGTAAATTTTCAAAGAGTGGTGTCAAGCTCAGTACAGCGCATTGTGAGACAGGGTAGTAGTAGTAGTAGTGCTAGTCAGCCCCATTATTAGCCAGTGGCTTAGAAAGCATGGTAAAGAAACAAAAATGTGCATGGAATAAATTCAAGAGTGTTGTTTTAATATTGAGGTGTTATCTCTTATCTCTTTGTGCATGCTTTCACCACATTTTGACGTGTGCATATATACAGTTTACAGTGTAAGATGTCAGATTGTTGTAGTTTTCTTCCCGCATGCATCAGTCACATTTGATGATGTAACATTTTCATCTTGAATAGTCCGCTCCTGTATTATGTGGACACTATTTATCCTTTGTGTGTGTACGAACGAGTGAGAAGCATCTTTCACTTTTTATAGGCAGTGGTTCAAGTCTTTTGCAGTTAAACTGATATTGTTACCTACCATTGGCATGTTTGTGACAGTTACTTAAGTGTGTGTGTGGGTGTGTGTGTGTTTCCATTTCATTGTTGGCATGGAAGAAATCATTATTGTTGTTTTTCTAACTTCCTTGTATTTTATGGACATATAATCTTTTAACTAACGTTTTCTTTTTCTTTTCTTTATCGGTATTACCTTTTGTCTTTGTGGTTTATGTTTGACACTTTTTTATTCTTTTTTTAATATTTTTTTTATAGTTTAAATAGCTGCTGCTGCTGCTTTATAATGCTGAACAGATTGTAATCTTACTAAGTACTATAAGTAAATTTAAGATATAGATAGATCTTTATTTTAAGGTAATAGGTAGTAGTAGTATGAGTCAATGTAAACTGTTTGTTTATTTTTGCATTGTTTATTGATTGATTAAAAGTGAAAGCTGATCATATCATAGTTGTTATTGTTTGATAAATGGTAGGTAGTTAGTGTTGTGAGATGGTAGGAATATTGTTATCCTTTTTAGTGTCAGAACTGGAATAAGTGAAGATGTTTGCTTACAACAGTATTTGCTGTAGTGGTTGTTCTGTATTCGTAGTCACAGCAGAAGCAGCAGTAGACGTGATTGAGTAGTTGTAGTAAGAAATGTGTTGGGGGTGTTTTTGTTTGTTTGGTTTGGTTTTTAAAACAAAGTGTGTCGCTTTGATCACTGGACATTTGTATATTAATGGCATCAGTTGTATTTTTGGTGGTTCCATAGATTTCTTCAGTATTGTTGCTGTTGTTGTGTAGTAGTTAATGTCGATGGTGACGGTATTTGTAGAGGGTACTTTTGTTCTTATTTACAGCAGTAGATGATTGGGTATTTGTACTTTTCAGACCTGTTTTATCATCCTAGTGTTGTTGAAAATACCCTAAAAATATGCAAACATTCCAGACAAGAAAGGTAACTTTCAGAACAGAAAATGTTAGGAGCATGAAAAACTTATAGTCATTGATAGGTTACAACTATATAAGCTGTTCTGTACGACTTGCCACACTTCCTACTTTTTGATTTCTTGGGGGATTGTTTTCTTTGTTAATTAAAGCAAGGAATATGCCACATTGAAACTGTCAGTTAATATGGAACAGGTTGATCACCAACATCCTTGACTTGTGTTCATCAGTGTTGCTGATCCCCTTCTTTCTTTCTGAATACAAAGATATATAATAACTCCAGTGCCGTTCATGTCAGTATCCATTGGATTGTTGGTGTAGAAGTTTTGCCAAAATCTTAAGTAAACAAGTGCATTGATTTAATGAATGGAAGGCAGCTTAATTCATTGTAGAAAGTCACATGATTTAAGAGCTGGCTGGTTTGACATAGGAATGGATCAGAGGCCTGTGCCTTCAGGGTACAATTTCTTGGTTGTCGGCTGAAGCAAAGTCTAAATAAGTAATTAGACAAAAACAATGCTCTGGGTTTTTTTCCTTGTAGGAGTAAGAGTGAGATTTTAAGACATGGAACCCATAAAAACCATAGCATAGATGAAACCACAATAGTCACTTTCAAAGAGGGTTGGGGGGGGGGGGGGGGGTAGCATCTTAAAAGTCTGTGAATTATGGTACTTTCCACATGTATAGAAAGACACCTAGCAGAAACTTAAGCTTCATGAATGTGCATTGTATTATTTTTCTTTTCATATTCTAAACTTGTGTAAACAGGTCTGGCTTATGTAACTATTCTATAGAAGAACATGGTTGTGGTAGTTGTAGTTGATACTTTCCATATTATTGTAGTTGTAGGAGTGTACACAAGGTTTAGATTTATTCAAATTATTGTAGTTGGAGAGTGATGTTTGTAGATGCAGTTTTATTATTGCCTTTTGTGGCTGTCAGTAATGAATATATTTGTAAATCTGAAATTGTAATACTTTTGTAATTATTTTTATTTTATAGTATACCTTTGTTGTTATTTTGTAGTGTATATTAGTGCTGTTATTTCATTCTGAGTGTATAATTTTGTTATTCAGTAGTGTATAATTTTGTTGTTGTTTTATAGTGTGTACTGTTGTTGCTGTGTTTTATAGTGTGTACTGTTGTTGCTGTTGTTTTATAGTGTGTACTGTTGTTGCTGTTGTTTTATAGTGTGTACTGTTGTTGCTGTTGTTTTATAGTGTGTACTGTTGTTGCTGATGTTTTATAGTGTGTACTGTTGTTGCTGTTGTTTTATAGTGTGTACTGTTGTTGCTGTTGTTTTATAGTGTGTACTGTTGTTGCTGTTGTTTTATAGTGTGTACTGTTGTTGCTGATGTTTTATAGTGTGTAGTGTGTGTGGTGGATAAAGCAGTTACTTTCTCTTTGTGTATGGGTTCATTTGAAGTGAATGGCAATGTGTTTAAAATGATATTTTTGTTATATTAGTGGTCCTGTTAGTGCTAGATGTTAATGGCTTACTGTTGAATGGCTGTTGTTTTTCTCTTGGGTGTATCGTTTTGCTTTTTTTATGATGTTGATGATGTGATAGTGTACCATTTGATTGTATGTTTATATGGTAGTTCTATTTTCAAATATTATTGTTAGTATTTTGAGGGTAACTCTATATGATCATCTGATAGCATTTTATTATGATATAACTACAGTTTATAGTTACTTGTTTTTAGTTTACAATCGTTGTCTGTTGTTTACAAATGTTTTGTAGTTTATATTGCCATGTGTTTGGGTTACATTTTGTAAATCATCTTTATTGTAATTGCTGTAGCTGCTTCATATGTATTGTCATTATACTGTTGTATAGACCAAATCGATGTATACTTGGTACTATCATGGTAGTAATTGTCATGGTCATTATTGGCAAGATGTCACGGCTTGCCTTTGGCAATGGAAGAGTCAGGTACACATGTATAACAAGCAGTGGCGAGTGCAGTGATTATGATTGTGGTTATTTTCTTCAGAGTAAGGTAGGTAGGTAGGTAGTTAGGGAATGGGGAGGAAGGCACTTCATGCAGACACTGAGCAAGGTCCGTTACCAACAGTCAACCTTCCAGGAGATACTCTTCATTCTGTTCAATGACATTTTGCTCTTAGTGTTTTTTGGTTTTTTAATATCTGAAATTTTAACTCTTTTTTTTAAAAAGAGTAGCTTGTACCAGGACAGATTGAAATTCGTGTGGGTTACAATCGCAGTTAAAAATCAGTCAGCAAGTAAACATTGATCACATAAAGTAACACAGATCAGTATCAGTTTTCAGCAAATCATTTCTTTATTCTTGCAAGTAAAGAATATTCATCCTTCAGTGATATCTATCCATGTGTGTGTGTGTGTGTGTGTGTGTGTGCAAGCACTGGTGCACACACAGACAGACACAGAGACATGAACACGAAGACACGCACACTCAAAGAGCTCCTTTTTAAAAAAAAATTCCCTAAAAAGTGTTATGCAGTGAAATATACCCTTTGGCTGACACATATTTATCATGCTAAAGCTTTGAAATAAATTAATGGGGATAAAAAAGTAGCTTGGACATGGACAGGTTGAAAGGTAGTTTACATTAAAAAAAACTTTTTTTCCCAAAAGAGTCTTGTGGGTATTGTCTTCTCCGCCCAAACATGTTTATTACACATCTATTTGCTTTACAAGATTCAGCGCTATGTAAATTCCATTTATTATTATCATTATCATCTGTATGTGTTTAGTAATATCAAACTTACATTGGTGGAATCATGTAAACTTTCATTTAAATCACTTAGCTTATGAAATGGCAAATTACAAGAAGTCAGATATGAGTTTTAAAAAAAAGGGGAAAAAAGGTAAAGGAGTCCCATAACCTATGAGGTCATAGGGGAGTTAGGCATCAGAGACCTCACTTCTCTAGGGGCCAGCATATTGAGGGCAGCACCCATCTCTCCCTCACTGCTTTACCTTCCATGACCCTAAAGAGGGCAGGTACCCATTTACAGCTGGGTGAAATGGGGAACTGTACTGAGTCAAAGCGCGCAAACGGTCACCCATCCAACTGGTAACCACGCTCGACGCTCCTTAATTTGGCTGGGGTAAAGTGAGTGCTCCATCCACTGAGCTATCCCGTCCCCATATGAGTACTTACTGATAAAAATACTAATCTCCTCATCCTTACTACCACCATCGTCATCATCGTGATCGCTGAACAGATCATCATATTTCTTCCTTCTCTGTTGCACACACAAAGAGAGAGAGAGAGAGAGTGCATTGTGATTGCTGAACAGTAGAATCACGATTTCCTCCCCCCTGCTTTGTGTTGCAGAAAGAGCCGGTGACCAACATTTGCCAGGCAGCAGACAAGCAGCTCTTCACTCTGGTGGACTGGGCCAAGCGCATCCCTCACTTCGTGGAACTGCCGCTGGAGGATCAGGTCATTCTCCTGCGAGCAGGTCAGTACTATGTTGTGTTGTCTTGTATGCTGACATAACATATACTGTTTTGTGTATACCACTTTAACCCTTTTCGCCCTACATAAAATTGAGCAATGCCCTTCTCCAGACCAAGGAAATTTCAAGCCGCCACTGCTGAAAGAGGGCGAGGTCAGAAAAACAGTCATTAAAATTTTGTTTCTCAACAGACTGTTGGACCACACAGTTGACATGTAGCACAGGAAGAACTAAGTGTAATCTTTAATAATATATGGAATTTATATAGCGCTGGATCTTGTAAAACAAACAAATCGAAGCACTTAAACTCAAATCATTTACACACATGCATTTTTCCTCAAATAACATATTTAAAATTCATGCGCACACACACATAACAAAATTAGCAAGGCTAACTGAACCTATTCACCAAAAACAAAAGTAATGTTTGCGACACAAGTCCCTTGTTCCGCAGTCTCTTGTAAACAACAAGGAGTAAGTCACAAGGGACTCGTGCCACTGGAAGACATGTGTTAAGTCACGGCAGATTTCTCTGTGTGAAATTCGGGCTGCTCTCCCCTGGGAGAGTGCGTCGCCACAAGAGCAGTGCCACCCTTTATTTTTTCTCCTTTTCCTGTCTGCAACTGTATTTGGTTTCCTCTCAGAGTGGCTGTATCCTGGGAAATGTGTTAAGTTCTAGCGGTAGCTGCAGTCGCAGAGGAGACTCAAAAGATCTGTAAACAAACTCCACATTTTAAATGAAACAGTTTTGTTAATTGTTTGTTTAAAAGTGACCGCTTCATGAATAGGTTAGTTGTTAATAGTTTGCTGTTTGTTTAAAAGGAACGGGTTCATGAGCAGTTAAGTTGTTAATAGTTTGCTGTTTGTTTAAAAGGAACAGGTTCATGAGCAGTTTAGTTGTTAACCCTAGTAGCGCTGAATATGCAGCAACAAGCCTCACTTCTATTGGCTGAATTAACATTGGCTAGCATTGTTTTGGAGGAGGGTGGGCTCAAACAACCCTTGATATTGATATATAAAACTGAATTAAATGTGTTAAGCTATATATCACTAGAAAGAACAGATAATATGCTTTTAAATGAGTGTAATATTATAATAATGTGTAGTGATTATGATTATGTAAAAAAAATCAACAACAAAAAATCGTGTGCCCACTACTGATCACTGTTCCATCGTCAGGGCCCCGGATCGATTTTAACACGATAAGCAAAGTTCTTGCGGTGCATAAATGTCATGATTAGGTAAACACTATTTCTTGACATTAGTTTTCAAAAAATAAGGAGTTTGTATCGCTTTAACGGTCACCAAATACTCGGAAAAGTTCAGCGAAAGGATCGACGCCATCGTGACCGTCATGGCGGAATGTGCGAAGTGGTGGCTTTCTATGACGAAAATACAAAGATCGCTTGATTTCATGTGATGCAAAGTATTCAGCAGCATAGCGATTTGACTCAACAACAGTTATTTCGAAGCCTCGTTGCGTCAAAATAAAGTAAAACAATCTGTGACGTCGAAATCGCCCAGTCGCGAAGAAGTCCATCCAGCAAAAAGTAGCACCGCTCGATTCAGTCCGATCGCGATCGATTTTTACCAAGTTTTTCAAAAATATTCCACAATCCTTACCTCATCATCTCTCTCATTGTTTATTTCAACCAAATCCAGCCTCTAAAACTCCTCCTCGCTGTCAATATTGTAAAAAAGCTCGAAAAACGCTTGAAGAAATTCTAGTGCAAACACTGGCCGCCATTTTTGTTGAAGACGATCTCGGCTGGTCCGAAAAAAAAAAAACCACTCTTAACCAATCAGATTCTTCGTTGCTTGTGTGTGTCAAACGACCTTCACCCCTTTCTGCGGGCCTACAATGGCCTTAACATTCATTGGCTGACCTTTGAAAGCGAAAGTAAGCTTTCAACTATGACCACCCACGTCATCCCGGAATATTCCGGGATCCGCCACACAGCCTAGACCCGCCTTTACCGGAATATTCCGGGAACCGCGCTACTAGGGTTAATAGTTTGCTGTTTGTTTAAAAGGAACAGGTTCATGAGCAGTTTAGTTGTTAATAGTTTGCTGTTTGTTTAAAAGGAACGGGTTCATGAGCAGTTTAGTTGTTAATAGTTTGCTGTTTGTTTAAAAGGAACAGGTTCATGAGCAGTTTAGTTGTTAATAGTTTGCTGTTTGTTTAAAAGGAACAGGTTCATGAGCAGTTTAGTTGTTAATAGTTTGCTGTTTGTTTAAAAGGAATAGGTTCATGAGCAGTTTAGTTGTTAATAGTTTGCTGTTTGTTTAAAAGGAACAGGTTCATGAGCAGTTTAGTTAATGTTGTAAACTTGTGGCGATAGGTTTGAGGTGTGGTGATAGGTTTGAGGTGTGGTGATAGGTTTGAGGTATACAGCACTTTATCCCTGAAGCTGGGATGTGGCTACCTTCATGGGGGGGGGGAACAAAACCAGTGGCATATGCAAAATCTCACCATTTGTAAACCTCAGAGGATGAGGAATGAAAAAAACCCCACCCAAAAAGCGGATCCCACATCCATGGCCAATGTGAATGTTGGGGTAAGAAGACGTAGCGTGGTGTGGTGTGGTGTTACAGTGTGGTGTGGTGTATACCTCTCGTAGTCACTCACTGCACACAAGTTGAACTACTTCCTCAGGGCAAAGAAAGCGTTTGTTTGCCACAAGAACAGCACTACCCTTTCTTTTTCTTCCTCCTGTGTTCATTTCTGGCCTGTACGCACATGACTGCATGTACGCACCTCTTCACCACTTGCAAGCATTTGTCTCCCTCCCTGTTTTCCCCCAGGGTGGAACGAGCTGCTGATCGGCGGCTTCTCGCACCGCTCCACGCAGGTGACGGACGGCATCCTGCTGGCCACGGGCCTGCACGTGCACCGCAGCTCGGCCCACCAGGCGGGCGTGGGCACCATCTTTGACCGCGTGCTGACCGAGCTGGTGGCCAAGATGAGGGAGATGAAGATGGACAAGACCGAGCTGGGCTGTCTGCGCGCCATCGTCCTCTTCAATCCCGGTCAGTACTTTGGTGTCTGGGCTCTTTGTTGTGTGGTGGTGTTGTTTTGTGAAGTCTTGTCGGGGAAGGGTGTGCACATGAAGGATGAAAGTTTTAGCTGAGTTGATAGGAGTGTTAGGACTGTTGTCTATGCGGGTTCGTCAAGTTGTAGGTTCGAATCTCTGCCGCAGCGTATAGGAGTGTTAGGACTTTTATCTATGCGGGTTCGTCAAGTTGTAGGTTTGAATCTCTGCCGCATACTCTTTTTTTTACGATCTCCTGGGTTAACTCACAAGCCTAGAACTGTCACTGCCTTTATTCCTTTTGTGTGAATTTGGTTGTTGAAGATCAAATATGCCTGTGAAAAGATCCTGCCATTGTTTGGTGGATGATGGAAACATAAACAAACTCAACTCATTCTCGAAAGGGATGAGCTCCAATATGTTCACTGGCCTAAGAGACAGGTCCTAAAAAGAAAAAAATCCTGGGTACCATGCCCCAATGACTCTTCAAGGAGTTTTATTTAGGGAGAAGAGAGAGAGATGCAGAGCGTGCAAATCCAGCATAACTTAATCCAGGGTCGGTACTAACATTAGCCTGCTCCTTCTTTTCTTCACCCTCACTGTTTTCTAATTGGGGGGGGTCAGTTCCTGCGATTAACTAACACTGGCTGGCCCCAGCAGGGATTTTATTTTTTTAATTAAAACATTTTTTATTTTATATCGAGGATAATGGAATAAGCACTCGTGTGCTTTGTTTACATCCAGTCCCCATGTGTATGCCGTTTTGTAAATTCTGTCATCTGTTCTCACGGGATGGGATGTAAAGCAGCTAAGAGTAGCTGGAAGGGAGGGGGGGGGGGATGACAGCTGTGAAAGTGCATTTTTTTGGGGGGGGGGGGGGGGGGGGGGGGTGGGGGGGTGTTCCTCAGTGTTTGCAACTTGCTGCACAGTTGTGATGTAAGCTGTTATTGTTGTAGGGTAGTGACAGTGCTGACACAACCTTTGACATCTGTCGGCGTCCTAGTGATTTGATAGCAGATTCCAGGTGGAGGATCATCCAGGTCAAAGGATGTGCAGACCTGACAGTACTTGAAGGCTTCCTGTGTTAAGTAGACAGAAAGTCAAGTAGACAGAAAGTCAAGTATTCAGGTGTATTATAAAAGATCATGTAGCATGCATAGCAACATGCAGGAACATGGATATACGGAGCCGGGGTATTTCCAGTACTCGTGAGTTGTAGGCAGGCAGAGATGCATCTGATAAGCCTTCTTTTTGCTGAGGCGTCGTAGCATGTGTAGTAGTATGTTTGACTCGCAGTGATGCCTGTATGTGGGCGGACTGCGTCAGTTACTTGTGCCATGGGTTTTTTTCCCTCTTGCTTGTACATTAGATTCCCTGTAGGAATGCCGGAGACCTCTCAATATAAATAGCATCCCCACCTTCTGGAAATTCTGTGCTAGGAATCTTTCTGCCACCTTCTGCTTGTCTGTTTTGTGCCCTCTTGATCCATTCACGACTTAAAAAGAAAAAAGTGCAAGAGTTGTTATGTGTAAAAGGTTGAATGAGATTTACTTCGACATCTTTTGCAGATTATTATTTGAGACTTCTTTAGTAAAGTGTGGGGGCTGTGTAGGCTTGCAGTGCTCGGCTGTTGTTTTGTTGGTTGGGAGGCAGTGAAGCGAGCTGTTGTTGGCTGCTCACAGTTTGTTGTCCTGTATAAAGAAGACAGCCACCGTGTAAAGGGCGGGGTTACTGTAGATCAGGCCCGTGGTTGGGGGAGGCAGTGTGGGATAAATTCCTCCACACAAGCAGCAGCATTCTCCTGAATATGCTGCATGCCCTGTTACCTGTTTATTTATCTTATCATTTCCAGAGTAGTGGAATAAGCACCTGTGTATGAGATTTTGTCAACAGTTCCCACTTGTTTATAGTGACATCATCTGAAGTGCAATGTTTACATAAGAACCAGAAGACCCACCAGCCTCCTCCTGGCTGGCTCCCTCCCTCCCTCTCTCTTCCTTTCTCTCCCCCCCTCCGCCCCATAATGCCTCCCCCCCCCTACACACACATACATACTGACACTCTCACACACACGCACACCCCTCTCACTCTCTCTCTCTTCTCACACACAACCTCTCTCTCGCACTAGCTCCTTGCACACACACATCCCCCCCCTCTCTCACCACACATACACCCCCTTTCTCTCTCTCGCTCCCCCTCACACACTAACTCTCTCACACACCCTCCCCCTCTCTCTCTCCCCCTCCCTCTCACACCCCCCCCCCCCCCTCTACACACCCCCTCCCTCTCCTCTCACACCCCCCTCCCTCTCTCACCATACACACACCATCAAAATGATGATAATAAAGACTATATTTAGAGGAATAAAGAAACCATACACACACCATCAAAATGATGATAAGACTACATTTAGAGGAATAAAGACTGTGAATACTATTTTTGCTGTCAAAACACTGATGTCGGAATACTATTTTCCATTCGCTGGTGTAAGCAGGTCTGTCTTGAACAGACCTCGAACCTGGGTCAGCAGACGGAGCGCACAATGCTCTAACCACCAGGCTACTCCGTCACCCATCATTACTTTGAACGAGCTGAAAAGAACCACACTGACCGAGATCAGGCCCAGGGATGGGTAGGGGGGGGGGGCTATGTTTGGTAACATCTTCTACCCAAGCAACACCTCACTCCTGACACCCAGTGATGTTTGCTAACATCTTCTACCCAAGCAACACCTCACTCCTGCACTCCTCACACCCAGTGATGTTTGGTAACATCTTCTACCCAAGCAACACCTTACTCCTGCACTCCTGACACCCAGTGATGTTTGCTAACAGCTTCTACCCAAGCAACACCTCACTCCTGACACCCAGTGATGTTTGCTAACATCATCTACCCAAGCAACACCTCACACCCAGTGATGTTTGCTAACATCTTCTACCCAAGCAACACCTCACACCCAGTGATGTTTGCTAACATCATCTACCCAAGCAACACCTCACTCCTGACACCCAGTGATGTTTGCTAACATCTTCTACCCAAGCAACACCTCACACCCAGTGATGTTTGCTAACATCTTCTACCCAAGCAACACCTCACACCCAGTGATGTTTGCTAACATCTCTACCCAAGCAACACCTCACTCCTGACACCCAGTGATGTTTGCTAACATCTTCTACCCAAGCAACACCTCACTCCTGCACTCCTCACACACCCAGTGAGCAGACTAGGCTAGGCCCTCGCTGCCCCCAGCTCAGTCAATGTCCGGCTTGTCTTGCAGATGCCAAAGGCCTGCAGTCGGTGCAGGAGGTGGAGCAGCTGCGGGAAAAGGTGTACGCCTCGCTGGAGGAGTACTGCAAGCAGCGCTACCCGGACGAGCCCGGCCGCTTCGCCAAGCTCTTGCTGCGGCTGCCCGCGCTGCGCTCCATCGGGCTGAAGTGCTTGGAACACCTGTTCTTTTTCAAGCTGATCGGCCAGACCCCCATTGATACGTTCCTCATGGAGATGCTGGAGAGCCCCTCCCAGCCAGCCACGTAAGGAGAGGCGGGCAGTTGGCCGGCAGGCCGGGTCTAGGAGCGTCTCTTTGGACAGGGGGGGGGGTACCTCATCATCATAGTTCTGGACCGATGTGCGTGCGTGCGTGCGGGTATGGAGTGAAGTTGTGCCGTCTTACTACTACGACTACTGCAGAAGACTTTTTCTTGGTGTATGCAAGGAGATGATGAGAAACTTATTCAAAATTCTGTATTGCTGTGAATGTTTGACATTGTGGCTTCCTTTCTTTTCTTGGTTGTTTTTTTGTTGTGTTTTTTTAAACTAAGAAGCTGTTGGTTATGTGAAAGACTATGCAGGTCGGGGCATTTTTGTGGATGTTCTTTTTTGTGTGTGTGGTTTATTTTAATCTTCGAAGTAAAATGGATTTTAGACCTAGAAAGCTTGGTTGAAAGTAAATAGGCACGTGTTAAGTAGTGCATGAAGAACCAGCAGCTTGGCTGCTTAGAGAAATTATTGTTAATGTCAACCCCGTGAGGATGGCTAAAGTCGATTCTTTGCCAGTGAACAGAATTTTACATGATTGTGTAACTATTGTCGGCCATGTCCTCATTTTATGCCCATTACAGAAATGTCATTTAACTTGAGCCTCCCTACATCTCCCATTGTTGAAATGACTTTTTTGCAGATTTTTTTAAAAGCAGAATTTTATTTCCTGGTGTTAAAATCTGCCCCCCCTCTGTGCAAAAGTTATCTTTTGAAATAAAAATGTACGTTCTTCGAGTGAAAGCCAATGTTTCTTTTTGCATATGCATGATTGTTAAGTCTTCATATGTGATGTTTGCAACTTACACATTTTTTTCCCTATTCTTCTCTTCACTAATTGCCCCCTAAGCCCCCTTCCCCCACCCCTCTCTCTCTCACACCTACACACATCTATATCTCCCTTTTTGAAAGCTTTTAAAAGAAATAAGAATTTGAACAGTATCCCCATATCAGACCTGTCTAGATTTCCTAGTTGGTGAAGAAAAAGCTTATGAACAAATGAAGAAGAGAAAAAAGTGTTCACTTTTCCTCTTGAAATTGGTAGTATGGGGGTGCGCAAGTGTCAAAACTTAATACTTAACCTCGTCGTGTCATCACTAAAATTTGAAGGAAGCAATCGAGAGATGAATATTCCCAAGAGGCTGTTAAGTGTTCCCTTCAGTGATGTACACTAGTGCTTATTCTGGTCCAATCCTTGGGGTGCTTGTGAACTTTCTGCAGAAGACAGACTTCAGTTAGAGCCAGACACTGGTACTCACCCTACAGAGGTGGCAACGGCTCTCCAGTGACAGTCCCCCTCACTCCCCAGCAGTCTCAGTCTCTCTCCTTGGCTCCGAGGCTTGACAGGAACTCACTCACTCCCCACAGGCAACTGAATGAAGCAGATAAGAAATGGAAATGAAATAACTCTAAGTAGACCAACAGAGGCCACGTCAATGGAGTTTGTTAATAATGCATGATAATCAATGGTGATGTGGGTAGTTCTGAATGCTGTTCAAATCCGCTAAATTCAGGATGTTTGGCGGCGATGTATACAACGCTTCCTATCACAGTATATCCTGGTGAGGTCCATGAGAAACAAGCAACATTCTCCTAATGGAGTAAGAGAGAGTACTTGGCATATGTGCTCCTCAGTGTTGAAGCCAGCAAGAACTAAACATAACACTCGCTTTTGGTGCGATTCAAAACCAGGGCCTTGGTCAGGAAGCCAATGTGCTAGCCATGGTGTCACTGTTGTCACAGTGCGCAAATCCAGCAAAACTCGGATTCAGCGCTATATAAATTCCATACATTATTATTATTATTATTAAGGCTCCAGGGCCCTATGCTAAAATTAGGCCCCCCCTCTCCAAGTGGTCAGTTTCTGCTATAATTAGCACCAGCTGGGCTGGAATAGATAGCAGCTGGGAAGAGCTGAAAGTGGGGGAACTGACAGCTCTGTTGTTCGCTGGCAAAATAGCTCATCTTTTATAAAAATGAATTAGCATCAGTAGTATAGAATCAGCTATCTGTTGTTAAAGTGACACGTCTTTATGAGCTTAATACAGGCAGGTTTAATTGGTCTTTGCTTCAACCCCTAATTTTACTGCATTACAATTTTATTACATGTTTTTATCACCTGTGTGCTGCTACACTTAAGATTTGCTTTATTTAAAGTGAAAAAAAAAACTACCTTTTTCTATATTGTGCCCAATTATTGCCCCCCTCCTCCCCGATCCCTTTTACCCCCAAATCATGTCATGGTCATATTGAAGCGAGCGGTTAAGGTAGTAGTTGTGTTTGTGTATGCAGAAAGAAATAGAAACTTCTTGTGTTGCGATGGTGAGCTGTTGTTGTCTCTGCTCTGGTGGATTGCATGTGTGGCTGGTGGTGCTAATAGACTTGCAATTCAAGGAGAGGGGAGGAGAAATAAGGAAAGATTAACGCCAGGACATAGAGCCAGGGGTTGGTAACTGCCAATGTATTGTAGAGAACTAAATAATGGCGTTGATTTTATTATGTGTGTGAGTACATGCTCTGCCATTTTATCACCACAGCTTTTGTTTTTTAAATTTTAACTCTAGCACATTTGAATTCGTGTTTGTGCGAATGAAGTGCATTTTTATCATGTTTTTGTTGTTTGTTTTTTTGTGTTTAAATCTAGGTTGAGAATATTCATATGTACTATTGAAGGGAGAATGGACAAACATTTTAAATGTTTGCTTTTTTTTGTTTTTCTGTTTTAGCGATATACAGGTATTATTTAGAAACACTGAAAAATGTCCGCAGTTTTGTTAGAAAGTGACCAAAATTGTTGTTTTCATTGCACATGCTGATGGATTGCTATGTGGGTTTTTTCCATGTGATCATGTTTACAGATGTGATGGGACATTTACTGAGAGAAAAAAAGATTCTATCAATCATGTGTTAGAAAAATTTGTCAGCTTTGTTTTTTTTGTTGGTTTTTTTTGTTTTTAAATTCTGCCTAACAAAAAAAATGGTGGAGTTTGCTTGTCTGCTTCACTATTCAGTTCTTTCCACTCGTAAATGAAGCTTGGTGTAAATAAACATGTATGAAAGTTTTTTCCGTTTTCTGCCTGTGATTGAAATATCAGACTTGGAGAATATACAAGCGCTAAACCAACTGCAATGCCCATCTCTTTAGAAGTTAGCCAAGGGCTGATGAACTTCTCCAAGAAGGCCCACATAGTGTCCCACAACTTTCAAAACAACTTGAAAGGCAACCTCCATCCTCCCCCATTCCCCTCCATGGAACAAACCCAACACCATCCTTGAAACTGAGACAGGGGGTGGGGTGGGTGATCCGCTTATCCTAGTCTTGAAGCAAACCAGTCGGAAACGCAGGAGACCATTTCTCAAGATATAAGCAGGATATCTGTGGTGTTTTCCTCACATAGACTGGTCAACAAGCCTGGAACTATCTTGTCTATGACTTAATTAAGCCACAAAAGACTAGTTCTTCTCCAAACAGGTCAGTGACTAGGCTGTCAAACCCAGCATATAAGCTAACTTGTCACCATCATCCAAAATGGGCCAATGCTGAGACTGTCAACCCTATTCACCATCCAAATGGGTAAAAAATCGGGCTGTCCAACGGAGAACCTTCCAAAATGGGCCACTTCACAGACCTTCAAACCTATCACCTTCCTTCCACATTAGGCCAATGAAAAGGTCATCCATCAAACCCATCACTTTTCACAACAGAACAATCAAATAGGCTGTATAAATGGGCCACGAAACCTGCCACCTTCTGATCAGGCCAGTGAACATACACGTGAAAAAGCCTTTGAGAAACCTCTGTCCTCGCGTTTCATGGTGGTACGGTAGATCCTACTCTTCCACACAAGCAGCAGGGGGGACCCTGTCCTTGTTCAGCTGCTTACTGACGGCAAACACCACTTGAGGTGCGAACAGGATTTGATGCGTCTATCCTGTATTCTTTTCAGCAGGAACAAAGGCACACAAAGCCGTCCATTCCTATGACTGTGCTGAAACTGTGTACCCTGCGGCTTCGTTGAAACTCCAGACAGGCTGCCCCTGAAGAAGTGCACTCTAACCATTCAGTTACTCTAACCTTTCAGTTACTCTAACCATTCAGTTACTCTGAACATTCAGTACTGCACAGAAAACATTTTACACTATACAGGCAGAAAGACCAGTCTTAAGGTAGGCACAGTCCCCATGGACTTGTGCGTTCTTTTCCAAAACAGATGACCAAACCCATAGTACCTACTTGAAACAGGCAGGCAAATTCACCATAAGGCCCTCTTACTTTTTTCTTCAAAAACCATCAGAAGCAGACACACTCTTTTCTTGACGAATACTATATTACCAAGGAAACCCTTCCTTCGAACTCGTAACAAAAGGAGAAATGAAGGCCAGTAAAAGTTGAGGTGATAACCACAGAGAAAAGTGATGGTGTGTGTGTTATTTTGGCGAGTACAGTTTGCACAATATGTTTGCTTCTAGCGTATGTTATGTAACTGATGATGTGGATAAAGATTTAATCTGCATATATTTTTTTTGGAAAAATTACTGTAAAGACTGAAATCTGTATCCAGTTCTTTAATAAAACGTTCTGATGCCACAGTTGAGTGTTAACTTGGGTTCTCTACTCCTTGTGAAAATAAAAAAAACAACCCCAAAATCCTTACTGATAATGTAAATGAAGAATTTGAGAAAATTCACTAAAGGTTGAAATATGTATCCTTTTTTTTTTA
This sequence comes from Rapana venosa, assembly GCA_028751875.1. NCBI lineage: Eukaryota > Metazoa > Mollusca > Gastropoda > Neogastropoda > Muricidae > Rapana > Rapana venosa. Next base: position 42,735,880 of record CM054161.1, read on the forward strand.
TGAAAGGCAAGATGTTTTGAATCAAAAATGCTACAACTACGTAATTTTCTCTACTCGTGAAAATTACAAACAATAATACTTAGAAAGAAACATATTCTTTCTGTTATCAGTGTGGACGTATCCATCCGCACATTATTTTTTAAAACTAAAGAGTATGTAACAAAACTGGAGGGAACTTTGCTTTTCTGCTAGAGAAGGAGAATCATACATGGCACATACCCCATCTCTGTCCCAGCTTCTCTCTGTGTGTGGGGGGGGGGGGAGACACACCTCCCACTGCCAGTTCCATGCAACATAGCCTGTCTCCTGGCCACAGGAGCCAGTAGGAAGGTTCAGCTTTCACCTACACTGAAGAAGCACAGCAGAAAAAGTATAAGTAGAAAGTTGGTACTCTCCATCCATCACCCTGCCCTGTTCTGATCCACACAAGAGAAGTTCTTATTGAAGAACATGTGTGTGAAAGTGAGTTAAATCCTTGACTTCATTGCCACACCAGAGAAAGCAACAAACACAGAACACACACAATGCTAGTTCATTCCATCACAGCAGTATACGGCATGACCATGTCACAGTACATGCATCAGGTTTTGAAGAATATGAATACTGTTGTGTTACATCTGCCTGAGGAATAGTGACAAATAATCTTGCATGGTCTTCTCTGGCTGACCAATACAGAAAGGAAATTTAGCAATTAGGCAACACTGTCTGACAGAGCCTGAAGAAAAGAAATTGGAACAAAAACAAGATAGAAAAGTAAGAAAAGACGAAATAACACACCTCCAAACCCCTTAGCCATAAGCCTGCTACATTTATAGAGCTTGATTTTTAAAAATACAGAAAAACGAGATAGAACAGAAAAAAGAAAACAACAGCCCCCCCCTTCTTCCCCCCACTTTGCCTTATCATCGTCACTGACAGAACCAAAAAGACGAGAGGTTTCATGGACTTGAACCTATGATGCCGTCTCTGCTGCTTCATTCTCAATGACAGTTTTCTTCACTACCTGTTCATGCGGCTGTCCATGCAGTTCTTTCTGTACAACAGTTCATTAATGTGTCTGACCAAACAACAGTTTGGATCTAGGCTAGGCCTTGAATGGTCATTAATCTCGTCGCGTAGTTAAACAGAATGACAAAATGTAAACTGGATAAAAGAAATAAAGAAAACGGTTTAATCATTTCCTTTTTATGCACTTTGAAAGAAATAAAAACGGTGGGGGGATTTTGCATGCCTTCCTTCTTATGTAACTGGCATAAACACAGTTGTAAATGGGGGAAAATGGAAAGAAATGAAGTATGGACATGGAAGAGATCAAGAGTTTTAAGAACTAAGATTTGCTCTCTGCTTGGCTGGTTTGGGTTTGATTGCATCAGAGTCCCAGCAGAGCTGTCTCATTTAGGGACTGTACAACCACCACCACCGCTACCACTGCTTTTCCTGTGGATTAGCTAGTATGAATTCATGTATACACAGCAAAGCCAATATTATCCCAGTGTCTTTTTATATGCTAGTATTGCAAAATGCATGTTAAAAAAAGTGCCATTTTTACACACACACATGTATGTATGCATGAACACACACACACACATACACACTAACACACACTTTTCCAACTAAACCTGTAAAAGTTTTTTATGGATAAGAAGTGCTACCATTGGGGTTTAAAATTTTTTTAAATCTGTTTTGTAATCTACATAAACTTCTACAGCTGATAGAAAAACATACATTCACTTATCCTTTACTGGCAAAAAGTATTTTGAGTGCTAAAATACTCATTTGCCAACATTTTGTGGGTGGGTTTTTTTTATCTGTCATTGTCAAGACTTTCCTAATGAGGTCTTCAACAAAAAAACCAACCAACAAACAAAATATCATAAAGAAAACTAAACAACAGTCTACATCTGCCAAGTCTGATGGCAATCCTGTTTGCCAAAAAATTGGCCTGGGGCTGTCAGTTCCTTTGAAATCAAGATTACCAGACTCTCTGAACTTCTGTTATTTTTCACTGACTTTGAAATGTTCATACCAATAGTAGTTCAAAGGACTTGATTTAATGTGTTAAAGACCTGTGTAGTTGAGACCCCATGTGCAAGATGACAGTGTTTTCCGTCAGTGTAGAGTTTTTAGTGATCATGGGGGTGGGGGGTGATGTTGGTGTTCTACCATGGTGTGTTTTCCATTGTGTGGGGTAAGTTGATATGGTGCCTCTTTTCTACAACAATCACAGTTTTTATAAGTTTATGAAATTTGTCTTTTTTCATTTGTTGTTTGTTTTTGTGTGTATGCTGTAACGGTTGCCGCCATGTACTACACTGTCCTAACGATCAGCATTCCAAGCCAGGTGGGCTGGCGACTCCATCAGTCAAAGACTGGAAGGAAGTTCAGCAGAAAAGCCGACTTCATGCTATGACAGGCATCTTGCAAACACTCACAAGTCCATTTGATCATTTTCAGTCTCTCTCTCTCTCTCCCCCTCTTTCCATGTTTGTGTTTGGTGGAGGAAAAACACAAGTGTGGCACAACAAGACTCTTTGCCATGCCAGTGCCAAGTGTGGCACAACAAGTCACTTTGGCATGCCAGAGTGCCCAAGTGTGGCACAAGTCACTTTGGCAAGCCTTAAGCCAGAGTTTTGGAGGCTTCTCTTCCCTTACTCCATCAACTTCAATTTTGTACTTGATTTTAAAAAATTAAGAGAAAGAAGAGTGAAAACAATTATGATTTTTATAAATGTAAATGAAAAAAGGAAGAAGAAAATTTGATGCAGATACTGTGTGGGTTCTTGTTTTTGTTTGTTCGTGATGGTGGTGGTCTGTGTTTTGTATTGGTTTTTTCTTGGTTTTTGTTCTCTTCTGCTCATGACTTACTCCCCATTTTGTGTAGCTTTTTTCCTATCTCTGTTTCAATCCATGTATTCATAATCAACCTTTTACAATGTACTGTACTTCCACATTTTACTCACGATTATTCCGTTATTCACAATTGTGTGTTTCTGTTGCATGTTCTGTCTGGTTCATTTCACCTGTGCCATTTATCTACATACCTTCGGTGTTTTTTGCAGTAAGAATAAGACAGTAGCACTATGTGAAGCCAGGATGACCAAAATATGACTTGGGCTTTTTTTTAATATGTGAAGAGTATCAGTATATATATAAATGTAAATAAATAAATCATACTCATTGCTGACTTGGTTTCATCTTGTAGAATAACACGACTCTCATGTCTGCTATATATATAGTTATTTGATGTCGTCACTGTGAGATGTTTGATCAGCCCGCTTTGTACTGGAGACTGGAGTAAAGATGGGGTCCCCCACAACAAGCCTCTGTTCTTACTGTGGGCTGAACATTCTCCACGTGGGAGCAATGACGAAAGCCAGTGAACGCGCTGTTTCTTCCTGCGTGTGGCTTTGTTGAAGGCTCATACAGAAAGTAGTGTTGACCGTCATGCCAGTGAAAATGCATTGCGCTGCAGTTAAATGCCTGACAAGTCAGGCCAGTACATCTGACTTTGGTGACAGATCCTCCAACTGTTGTGAGAATGTTCAGTACTCCTCAAGTTTTCCCTGTGACTTTCCTAAAGTTGTAAATGCTATTCTGCTGCTTGAAGCAAATTACGGCTATTTATTTTTGTATCCCAACAAGAAAAGCAGTTTTTTTCCACAGTTTAGTTACAAAACGGACAGACCACCAGAATTCAGAGAAAGATCTCAATCCTGAGAATAGCATTTTCAGAATTCATGATATGACAGTCCTAGAGATGTGTAAACAGTGTTTACAGTGGCTGTCACAACCTGTTAATGTTTGCACTAGTCACATGTAAAATATCATCCAGTTGTAAAATGTTAGTTATTCATACATGTGGCCGATATCTCAGCCATGAGGACCACATCCTGGCTTGTAATTCACTCAGCACCGGAAAAGGAACACAGGCATTTTTCCCACCAGCATGGTTTGTCACTTCAAAGCATCCCATACCACACTCATGCACATAAAATATGCTCGACTTTTTGAACTTGCGTCTTTTTTTTTTTTTTAAAGAGACTTCAGTTAATTTTTGACATAGCCCAAGTGAACTATAAGGTATCTCACATTAATTTTGTTCTTTTTAGTTTGTTTGGTTGTCAATTATATAGTTTAGTCATTTGTGAGTGCAGCAGACTGTTTCCATACCTGGTGTATTGAAAGAGTCTGTGTTGTGGCTGTTGCTATGACAGTGGACTCGTGCTGGTGAGAGCTGAACACAATCTCTGATGTATAAAGCATATGAAGCCCTCTGCAAGGCATGGCGTAATGGCACTGCTGTGCCATCCATAAACCAGAAGAGCACTGGCAATTTCTTAACATCTGCAAAGTGAGGGAGCATTACCCCCAAAAAAGTCAAACGTGATGTAATGCATTTTCTGCATGAATCCCAGTTAAAGGCTGTGGAGAGTTATGTTTCACTTTAAAGTAAGTTGGAATCCTGCAATTGTTCATCCTTTACCACACTCCACACTGATAAGTTTTAATACTCTTATCCTCAGTATTAAGTGTACTGTGTAGTAGGAAAGCTTCCCCTACCCCTTCCGCCTTTGAATTTAATAAAAATAATTTTGGGGGGGTTGAATTATGAAGAGGCTGTCAATAGCATACTTTTATCATCTTTGTGTGAAAATAGGAATAGTAACTGATCATGATGAAATAAGGATTGCCAAGGCTTCAGCCATTTCATGTCAATACTTTTTGGGGGTCGGATTAATTTTGGCAACATGCTGGTTATGTCAAAGTGTGCTTAACTATATATATATCATGTTATATGTTTAGATTATTTTACATGACAAATCAGGTATTACCATCAACAGGTTGAAAATTCAGAAGTATGAAACAAAGGTAATGAAGATCTTATAAGATTATGTCAGATTTGTCCTATCTGATGTTTAAATTTGTATGAAATGCTAAATTTTTGTACAGACTGTATGTCATTTCATGTAAGGTTTTTTCTTTAGAAACAAGCAAGCTTTGCTGCAGCATTTGACATGCTGTGTAGTGTGTGGCCAATTCTTCATTGCAGCTGAAGTGAAATGGTTAAGATGGGGCATGGCAGTGTTTCTTTCTTTCTTTGATACCTGATTGGGTATATAGATAGATATGTTTGATATCATATAGTCATTGCATGTCCTGAACAAAGTTCTGTGCACTGTTTTCAATGCTGCTGTGTGCTTTTTCTGTGAGTTAAAGCAGGGTACTGATAGCCTGTAGCTCCTCCTGTTAGCTGTAAATTTGCTTTACAAAGTGATGCGAGGAACATCGATTTAGGTTTGTGTGTGAGTGTGTGGAGTACATGTTTTAAAGATATTGTACGTGCTGATGTGAGATGGGTGAAGGGTATTCTTTATGCATGTGTTATAAATATAAAGCATGTGTTTTCAAGAGCAGTCTGTATTTATGAAAAAAACTAAATATATAAAAATGCCTACTTTTTATGTCAATGTTTAAATGTTGCACCAACACTTGATCCTGGTTTCCCCCTCTTCTTGAATTAATCAACATTAAAATCCCTTAATCATGTTCGACAGGGACAGAGTACTCTTTGTGGGGTTTTCAATGAAACATGTCAAAGTCTGTTAAATGTAATGTCAAAAACTTGTTTGAATCGATATCTTATTGCCGCAGTAAGCAGAAAGAAATCCACCTGAAAAAACAACAACAACAAAACAAAACAGAAAGGCTGCCGTGTCACATACATCAGAATGATTAGGGTTGAGAGGTTTAGGCGATATGAATACTTTTCAGGTGTAGAAAGAATGAGAGCTGTTACACTTGTGTTCATTTCATTCCTGTTCTGGGAATGACTTTACTTCCATGTTGCATACCTCATGAAGTAGTCAGAAGTCACTGGTCAGCCATCCTCAGTGTGTTGATCACGTCTTCTTCGTCATCGATGTCCACGTTCCAGTCATCTACACCAGGTTGTTCTCTTCATCGTCCTCTTCTCCACATCTGCAAAAGTAGAACAGCAATTTTTCATTTTACCAAACTGGAGGTCAAAAGCTTAAAAAAAAAAAAAAAATATTGAGTGTTTTTAGTATTGTAGAAAGGTTTCAGGTTGAATGGACCGTATTGAACATTATTCATGAATGCACAGTATTGTATGGTTGTATTGGGAGGAGAAAATACTTGCCATGTTGATTTATTGATTATTATGATAAAAAGCAAGCATAACACTTTGTGCCTACATGTTGTACATGGCCTTTTGGTTTGTTTAATTAGCTTGGATTTTTTTTATGGGCACTATTTGATATAAACTGATATGAATGTTTAGGTTTTTGCCGTTTATGATTCAAATGTACGTTTGCGGTTTTTTTGGCTTTTCATTCGTTCAGGTATTTCTGTTTTGTTTTAATTTATTTCCTTGCTGTTTGTCTTGTTAACATTTTTCAGATGTTTGTGGTGGTGGGGCAGGTGTTGGCTTTATTAAGGAATGGATGAATGCATTGGTGGGGGGGGGGGGATACACCTTGTTTTGCTGGTGATTGTCTGTAACTATTGCCACAAAATCCTGCATAATGCTTGACACTGTCATGTTGTTGGTGACAATCTGTGTTATGTCCATGTGCTATACATGTCTGGCTTGTTTATGGATTGTCATCCCCCTCTCCCCATCATGAACTTCTGCCTGTCTCCCATTGTTGCAGCTTTTGACATACCAGGTTATGTCAGATTGTTTCTCTGTTATGTCAGATTGTTTCTCTGTTATGTCAGATTGTTTCTCTGTTATCTCAGATTGTTTCTCTTTTATGTCAGTTTCTCTGTTATGTCAGATTGTTTCTCTGTTATGTCAGATTGTTTCTCTGTTATGTCAGATTGTTTCTCCGTTTTTCTTTCAATGAGTGTATGTCTGTAGAAGAGAGGGGCAAAAAAAATGGCAAAACTTTCATTTTATTCAGCTGTCTTTTTGTGTCGTGTAACCTCATTCACTTATTTGTTTGTTCGTTCATTGTCCACACACTTTTTTCAATCCACACCCTCCCCACCCCACCCCACCCTGTTCCTTTTTTTCCTCTGTGTTTTTGTTTTTTTTCCTTTCTGTATGTTTCTGGAGTTTATTCTCTGCAAAAGACTTTTAAAAAAAATTATATTGAGCAAAAACTTTTTGTTTTTGGAAAACAAGGCTGTGCCACTTTGATTGATGTCTTCCCTTTCATTTCACTTCCCAAGTTGAGGAAAACGGTGTGTTGGCTCGTCTGTGGTTTTGTGTCAGTGTTCTGGTCGTGTCCTTGTGTAGTGTGTCCTCCTCCATTCTGATCAGCACAACCTTCTCGTACGGCTGTGGGGGTTCAGGCTGGTGTGGAGTGAGCGAGTGAGGGAAGCAGCATGCTGCACACACCACAGGCGCCGGCAGCCTTCAGTTGGGTTGGCTTTTTCCGTGTGATACTTTTCTTTTCCTTTCGTTTTCCACACATGGAGGTGTTTTTTTTCTTCTTTGTTTATTCATTTTCCACACATTTTTTCAATCCACCCACCCTCACCCTGTTCCCTTTTTTCTCTGTGTTTTTTTTCTCTCTTTTTTTCTGTGTGTTTCTGTGGACTGCATTCTGTGCAGAAGACTTTATGACATTGAGGGCAAACTTCAGGAGATAAAAAAGATTTTATCCTCTAAAAAAGTTATTTATTGCACGCTTTTAGTGTTTTGTGCTGGAATCTTTCTCCGGCATTGTGTCCGATGTTGTCACTCTGGGCCAAGAGCAGAATGTCTACTTCAAAACGTTCCTGCCAGGAAATACAGGTGTAGCAACTGACAACAACTATGTCATTTAGACACAAACTCCACATGATCAGTCGCAGGCTGCAATCTTACAAAACACTTGTGATGGGCACCTGTCTTATAAAGTTGTTCCATCCCTGCAAGAAAGTGCTGAACTAATTGGCTTCTGACAGATCCTAACTGAGCAACGTTTTCACCCTGTACACTACAACTCTGAACTTTGGCTTGCTGTGTATACTTATGAATATAATTATGTAGTTATTATCACAGTTACTGGCGGCTTCAGGTTATCTTTTTTTCTTTCATGCCTTTTTTTAAACTTTTTGTTTTTTTTAAGAGGAAAGGAACTTCATCTCATGTTGTTTCAGAGTCATTTGAGTGAGCTTTTAAAATTAAAAAAAAAAAAAATTGTATAAAGGGCAGGAGGTGATGGTTTTGTAAGAGAGAAAGTTTTGAAGAAGTAGAGGTTTTAGCCTATCCAAATTTATTACAAGAGAAGTAAACAATGAAATTGTTGTTAAGAGACTAGAGAACACTCGCCTCTGATTAGTTATTCTGAACTGGAGCAGGCAGGCAGGCTTGTAACAAATAAAAACAATTTTTTATATATTTTACATTGAACAATGAAGGATGCAGACTTGACACATCTCACTCCAGTGCATGTCGAGCTGTACAAACAAACCATCATGATGGTGAACAAGACTGATGTGGTGGTTGGTGCGATCCATCAATCAGTCAGTTGATCACAACTGAAATCTGCCCGGTGAAGACGCCAATAAAAGCACACTGATTTTACGGTTAGAAAAAGGCAGTGACAAATTGAAAGAAGAACGGGTGTGGGCAGAGTGGGTGCATCGGACAACAGTCTCTCACAGTTGATGCTTCAAGGCTCATTGGCTGTGTCACTCAAGTCAGTAAGCATTTTGCGAGGTTGGTTTTTTTGTCTGTTGTATTTAACTACCTTTCATGGCTTCTCAGAATGTACAAGTTGGTCCATGCAACAAAAAATCAGAATGGGTGGGTATATAATAACCAGAGCATACTGAAAAATAGCTTTTTGTTTTATATTTCTAAAAATATTTCAGCATAGGAAACATGCAAGCAGATAGTTATGTGTGGATGGTTCATTGCAGCAATTAAAAAAAAAATTCTTATCAAATATGCTTCTTCAAGTCGGTTTTTTTGTTGGGTTTTTTTGGGTGTCTTTTGTCATTTCTTTGTTGTTTAAATTTCATGTCAAGACCCAGTGAAATGGATTCTGTTTTGGTTATGGTTTTGAAATTGTGTGTGTATATTTTTTTTCTTTATAATAGCTCTTGTTTTACAGGCAGAATAAACTCATTAAAAAGAAATGTTTCATTAGTGTACGTACAGTGTGGATGGATATGGATGTTGTTGAACTAGTGTGTGTGTGTGTGTGGTTTTGTGAGTGTGGTTTTGTGTGCGCGCGCGCGTGTGTGTGAGAGAGAAAGAGAAGAGAGAGTGTGTATGTGTGTTAATGATAATGATAGAAATCATTGATAAAGTACAAATTCAAACTTAAGTTTTCTCAATGCACTTTACAATAACAAAAAAGCAGACATGCATGTATACACATACACACGCATGCCCAAACACACGCGCACATGAACCCACAAACAAACATGGCATTCATGACAATGTTGACCACTTAAATAGACAAACAGCCAAGTGTGCTTGTGAGTGTGTGTCACTATGTGTGTGTGTGGCAGTGTATGAATGTTTGTGTGTGTGTGTGAGACTGTGTGTGTGTGACTGTGTGTGTGGCATAGTTTTATCCCTGGGAACAGTTTCATGCATTATTTCAGACACATAATGGAACTGAAGAACTAAACAGGATGCAGACAGGCATACAATGCTGTACAATCTGAACATGCCATACTGTACACATCAGTCATATAATACATTGATCTTTTTTTCCTAATGCCAAGCTGACCACCATATATGGCTACATCCCTGGAGTTGGAATGTGACTACCTTTTATGGTAGGTCTAAAACGTCGCCTATGCAAAATCTCACCATTGGTGAACCTTGGAGCTCTAGCAGAGGAACAGGGAATTAATAAATATAATAATAATAATTATGGCAATATCTGGGCCCAATAGCACAACTTATCTGGCACATGCTGAGAAAAATCATTCGGATGAATATTGTCATTTAAATAATACAGTTCGTTCACAATGGTTTATTTCCACTTACTCCTAAGCTTTAAAAAAAACAAACCCCAGAAAGTATACCTACCGACAAAGTTGCCGTGAAGCAATCAAAGGGAAACAACTTGCACACAAAAAATTTTAAAAGAGAGGCACAAAGTTACTTCCCTTCTCTTTGACTACGGTGCACAAAATTAATAATCGTTATCAAAGTGAATCTGGTGTTTTCGCGTTTACTTGGTTAGTACATTGTCTCTCCCTGTGCCAGTACACAGCACCCACACCGTTGACATGACATTGGGATTTGTCTCTGACACTTCTTGTCATCAAATATCCAAATTTGGCAGGGTTACAGAACTTCACAGGCACTGCTTTTCATAATATTCCCCTACATTCCTCTTAAAATGGACGGAGTGTGGCTGCCTACGTGGTGCATGTACTTGAAAATAGCCAAACTCTAGATATCTATGGTCTCCTATCAATTCTATGATGAACTCTTAATGAAGTCGGATGCGCTGGGCCTAACTTGTCAGGCGGTTAACGGCAGCATGACGCATTTTTGCTCATATGACAGACAACAATGCGTTGCTGTCTTAGGATTCGAGGAAGAAGATTGACAACTGTGATGAGTGACACAACGAGTGAGGAGTTGTTCTGGGTGACCCCTAGGCTGTTAATGTGGAAGCACCCAACCCTAACACCTACCCCTACAAGTGAATTTTTTCAAATAATAACTCGGGGGCACCCAATGCAAACATCTACCCATACAAGAATCAAAATCTACAGAGAAGAGTTTTAAAAAAATTAACTTGGGGGGTACCCGATACAAACGTCTACCCCTACAAGAACCCAAGTCTACAGAGAAAAGTTGGGGGGAAAACCCCGATCAAATTGGGGATAACTTTCTTGGGAAGAAAGTGTTCAACATGGTGTACTCTGTTATTTTTAAAATAAAACCACCACCACCACACCAAAACAACCACCACCTTCCGTTTCATACAAAGGTTATTCTTCATCTTTATTCACGAAGAATCAGTCCCCCCCCCCCCCCCCCCCCCCCCCCCCCCCCCCCCACTATCTCCTCTCTCTTCTCCCAACTCCCGAAGAATGTTGGGGGCAGGCAGAGCACTGAATTCTTCAGGCCGTCTCTCTTGGGCAAGTTCAACATAGCGGAGCCATCCCTCTGCAGTACATAGGATGCATGCTGGGCACACTTATGTTTCACATTGCCACTGAACGCTGATGGACTTACAGGATAATTTAGCAACATACTTGATCTTTGCACTATATAATCTATCAATCATCTATCTATCTATACTATCTATTATACAACATAGACACACACACACACACACACACACACACACACACACACACACACACACACAGAGGGAATTAAGGCTGCAGAAAAGTTCTCACACAGCAAAGGAAAATTCGTCAAGGAACAATAGAGGAAAAAATAATTCCTGATAGCAAGGGAGAACATTAAAGAAGAAGAAGAAGAAAAAGAAGAGAACAAGAGAAAAGAAGAAGAAGAAGACCAAGAAGAAGAAGTCTTCAGAAGACACAGTGAAGTCCCTGAGGAGGTAAACAAGCTTCTCAGGGAACGAAATATAGCCCACAGAGGACAGGGAGGGAAGGTCTTCAGCGCCGTGGGAAAAAGGTCCTTTGAGAACGAGACATTCGAAAAAAGAAGAACAAAAAACAAACACCCACATCCAGAGCACAGGAAAAAGTTGTCAGAGGACAGGGAAAAGTTGTCAGATCAGAGAAAATAAGTTGTTAGAACACAGGAAAAAGTTGTCAGGGCACAGGAAGAAAGTTGTCAGAGGACAGGAAAAAGTTGTCAGAGCACAGGAAAAAGTTGTCAGAGGACAGGGAAAAGTTGTCAGAGCACAGGGAAAAGTTGTCAGAGCACAGGAAAAAGTTGTCAGAGGACAGGGAAAAGTTGTCAGAGGACAGGGAAAAGTTGTCAGAGCACAGGAAAAAGTTGTCAGAGGACAGGGAAAAGTTGTCAGAGGACAGGGAAAAGTTGTCAGAGCACAGGAAAAAGTTGTCAGAGGACAGGGAAAAGTTGTCAGAGGACAGGGAAAAGTTGTCAGAGGATAGGGAAAAGTTGTCAGAGGACAGGGAAAAGTTGTCAGAGGACGGGGAAAAGTTGTCAGAGCACAGGAAAAAGTTGTCAGAGGACAGGGAAAAGTTGTCAGAGGATAGGGAAAAGTTGTCAGAGGACGGGGAAAAGTTGTCAGAGGATAGGGAAAAGTTGTCAGAGGACAGGGAAAAGTTGTCAGAGGATAGGGAAAAGTTGTCAGAGGACAGGGAAAAGTTGTCAGAGGACAGGGAAAAGTTGTCAGAGGACGGGGAAAAGTTGTCAGAGGACAGGGAAAAGTTGTCAGAGGACAGGGAAAAGTTGTCAGAGGACAGGGAAAAGTTGTCAGAGGACAGGGAAAAGTTGTCAGAGGACAGGGAAAAGTTGTCAGAGCACAGGAAGAAAGTTGTCAGAGGACAGGGAAAAGTTGTCAGAGGATAGGGAAAAGTTGTCAGAGGACGGGGAAAAGTTGTCAGAGGACAGGGAAAAGTTGTCAGAGGACAGGGAAAAGTTGTCAGAGGACAGGGAAAAGTTGTCAGAGGACGGGGAAAAGTTGTCAGAGGATAGGGAAAAGTTGTCAGAGGACAGGGAAAAGTTGTCAGAGGACGGGGGAAAGTTGTCAAGGCACAGGAATAAAGTTGTCAGAGGACAGGGGAAAGTTGTCAGAGGACGGGGAAAAGTTGTCAGAGGACGGGGAAAAGTTGTCAAGGCACAGGAATAAAGTTGTCAGAAGACGGGGGAAAGTTGTCAGAGGACAGGGAAAAGTTGTCAGAGGACGGGGAAAAGTTGTCAGAGGACAGGGAAAAGTTGTCAGAGGACAGGGAAAAGTTGTCAGAGCACAGGAAGAAAGTTGTCAGAGCACAGGGAAAAGTTGTCAGAGGACAGGGAAAAGTTGTCAGAGGACGGGGGAAAGTTGTCAGAGCACAGGAAGAAAGTTGTCAGAGCACAGGAAGAAAGTTGTCAGAGCACAGGAAGAAAGTTGTCAGAGGACAGGAAAAAGTTGTCAGAGGACAGGGAAAAGTTGTCAGAGGACGGGGAAAAGTTGTCAGAGGACAGGGAAAAGTTGTCAGAGGACAGGGAAAAGTTGTCAGAGGACAGGGAAAAGTTGTCAGAGGACAGGGAAAAGTTGTCAGAGGACAGGGAAAAGTTGTCAGAGGACGGGGAAAAGTTGTCAGAGGATAGGGAAAAGTTGTCAGAGGACAGGGAAAAGTTGTCAGAGGACGGGGAAAAGTTGTCAAGGCACAGGAATAAAGTTGTCAGAAGACGGGGGAAAGTTGTCAGAGGACGGGGAAAAGTTGTCAGAGGACGGGGGAAAGTTGTCAAGGCACAGGAATAAAGTTGTCAGAAGACGGGGGAAAGTTGTCAGAGGACGGGAAGAAAGTTGTCAGAGGACAGGGAAAAGTTGTCAGAGGACAGGGAAAAGTTGTCAGAGCACAGGGAAAAGTTGTCAGAGCACAGGAAGAAAGTTGTCAGAGCACAGGAAGAAAGTTGTCAGAGGACGGGAAGAAAGTTGTCAGAGGACAGGGAAAAGTTGTCAGAGGACGGGGAAAAGTTGTCAGAGGACAGGGAAAAGTTGTCAGAGGACAGGGAAAAGTTGTCAAGGCACAGGAATAAAGTTGTCAGAAGACGGGGGAAAGTTGTCAGAGGACGGGGAAAAGTTGTCAGAGGACAGGGAAAAGTTGTCAGAGCACAGGGAACAGTTGTTAGAGGACAGGGAAAAGTTGTCAGAGGACAGGGAAAAGTTGTCAGAGCACAGGAAAAAGTTGTCAGAGGACGGGGAAAAGTTGTCAGAGGACAGGGAAAAGTTGTCAGAGGACGGGGAAAAGTTGTCAGAGGATAGGGAAAAGTTGTCAGAGCACAGGGAAAAGTTGTCAGAGGACGGGGGAAAGTTGTCAAGGCACAGGAATAAAGTTGTCAGAAGACGGGGGAAAGTTGTCAGAGGACGGGGAAAAGTTGTCAGAGGACGGGGAAAAGTTGTCAGAGGACAGGGAAAAGTTGTCAGAGGACAGGGAAAAGTTGTCAGAGGACGGGGAAAAGTTGTCAGAGGATAGGGAAAAGTTGTCAGAGGACAGGGAAAAGTTGTCAGAGGACGGGGAAAAGTTGTCAGAGGACGGGGAAAAGTTGTCAGAGGACAGGGAAAAGTTGTCAGAGGACAGGGAAAAGTTGTCAGAGCACAGGGAACAGTTGTTAGAGGACAGGGAAAAGTTGTCAGAGGATAGGGAAAAGTTGTCAGAGGACGGGGAAAAGTTGTCAGAGGACAGGGAAAAGTTGTCAGAGGACGGGGAAAAGTTGTCAGAGGATAGGGAAAAGTTGTCAGAGGACAGGGAAAAGTTGTCAGAGGACGGGGGAAAGTTGTCAAGGCACAGGAATAAAGTTGTCAGAAGACGGGGGAAAGTTGTCAGAGGACAGAGAAAAGTTGTCAGAGGACAGGGAAAAGTTGTCAGAGGACAGGGAAAAGGGAAAAGTTGTCAGAGGACAGGGAAAAGTTGTCAATAGCACAAAAAAGTTCTTAGACGACAGGGGGAAAGTTCTCAGAATGCAAAACAAATCTCAGAATACCAAAACAAATCTCAGAAAAAAAAGAAAAAGATCTCAGAACAGCAGAAAATCTCCAGACTGCAAAAGTGAAGTCCTTAGAGCAAAGGAAAAAAGGACATTAGGGATGGGGTAGGGGGGGTTGGGGGAGCACAATAGTCATCAAGGGGAAATGTCCTTAGGGAACAGGGGAAAAAATCCTCAGGGGTTTTTGTTCTGTTCTGTTTTGGTGGGGTTGGAGTGGGAGCTGAGGGCGGGGGGTAGTCTTCATCATCGGAGAAAAAGTGGCAAATCCTAAGAGAACAAGGGGAAATGCCTCAGAGTCTAAGAGAAAATCCCTAAAACAGCAAGGAGAAATGCCCAAGAAAACAAGGGAGAACCACGAAGAGAAGAAGGGAGAATCGATTATAAGAAAACTCGAGGATGTCTCTAAGAAAGCGCTATATAATTTCCATACATTATTATTATTATTATTATGATGATGATGATTATTATTATTATTAGAAATCATAGGGCGAATTTTTCAGAAAACAAGAGGAAATCCTTAGGAAACAAGAGGGAGGGGGGGGGGGATTCAGAGAACAAGAGAAAATCCTCAAAGGACAGGGGGAAAGTCTTCAGAAGACCAGAAAAAGTCGTCAGAGGAATGAAAAAGTGGTGTTATTATCTGCGTTGATATAAAGCGATGTGCTGAGCCATTGAAAACTAAGCTCCAGTTACTTTTGGACCAGGTTCATGCAGATGAAAGACTTAATCCAGTTAGGGACAAGAAAACCTCTTAACGACTGTCACGGTTCGCATAATTCTGGGCATAATTCCGTGCATTACTCATTGCTATTTCTTTCTCTGTGTTGGGATGATGGTGTCTTACAGCGTTCACATTCGCTTTTTTTTTACGTTATGTGGTGAACTCCAGCTTAGTGGCATGCACATTCCCATTTCTCTGCAATTTCGCATGCAGGTTAGCTTCTCGTGAAGTTCCTGGTTGTGAGTTAGGGTTTGCTTCATCAGTTGAGTAGTAGCAGCAGCTTTAAATAGGAGGAGGTCTTGACTTGAATAGGAGGAGGAGGAGATTCAGTCTTTGGCTGAAGTTCGTTGGTCGCCGTTCCAGCTGGGCTGTTGGGCGCCGCGTGATGTTGTGTCTCTATTTGGAGAGCAAGGGGGGAGCAGTACCTTGCAGTAGTTCAGGCTCCTGTGAACCCGGTCTTCGTTCTTCGTTGTTGCGTCATGTCCGTCCTGTCAACGTCTTCCTTGAGGTGTAGGAGTGCACCGTACTTCCTGTAGTGTTGTGTCTCTTCTTGGAGAGCAGGGGGGAGCAGTCATCTTTGAAGAAGTTCAGGCTCCAGGGGATCAGTCTACGTTCTTTGTTGTGCTGTCCGTTTTGTCAACGTCTTTCCTGGGGTGCAGGAGTGCACCTTGTTCTTTCTCAGTGACCGGTCCCTGTAGGTGCCTCCAGTGGTGGAGTCGTGCCTAAGCAGCCCAGTGTACCCTGAGAAGTTGCCAACGGCTTGTCCCTTGACCCTCTGTCCCTTTATCCCTTGGATCCACCTTTTTTTTTCCCCCCACGACCCGTTTCCCTTCTCCCTGCTGCCTTGTCCACACATGGCCCTCCTTGAGGACTTCGGCCTGCCCTGAGCTATCCCTCAGTGACTGTATGTGGGAACAGATTGTGACTGTGAGGGCAGTGGGAGAAGAACATTCATCAAGCTGGTTTCTGAACTGTGAAGAAGAGGGGAGGGTATTACGGATAGAGTTTAGAGTGTGGTTGGTGATTAAATCTGCGTCTGTTATTTGTCTTGATGTGATTGTTTTTGGATTTTCTGGAAAGTAAAGTCTGGAACTTTTTCTTCTGTGTTCTGTGTTTGGTGTTGTCGGGAAGATAGTTAGAGAGGGCATGGGTGGGGGTTTAGCCACAATCCCTCAAGGAGCGTGACAACGACATCGCCGGCACCGTCCTGCAATTGAACTGTCCTATAGCACTACCCTCTTCCACTCCCTACATCCCTAAATATACCCGTTCTTACCCCATCTCCTCTGTGAACTCTAACTCGCTCCAATTACATTCACCCTCCTTCCTTCTCTACTCATATAATAAGGCCCTTTCCTTTGCCTCAGACGCTCGCGCGCGCGCACGCACGCACGCAGAGAGAGAGGGAACACACATACACACGCGCGCGCATGCACGCACGCACACACATGGATGAAACACACACGGAGGGAAGAAACACACACGGAGGGAAGAAACACACAAAGTAACCACACACACACACACACACACACACACACACTACAGAGAGAGGACATTTTGCATACTAGAGCTACTTTTCCTCGCGCCAACTTCATGATAATAGCTAAAATATAGGTAAAATAGCTAAAATCCAATGCGCCAACTTCATGATAATAGCTAAAATATAGGTAAAATAGCTAAAATCCAATCTGTTTTTCGTTCTTCAAGCTAGTGCTCAGAGGTTCACCAATAGAAAGATTTTGCGAATGCGACCGTTTACGCCCACCAAGAAGGTAGCTGCATTCCGACTTTGGGGATGTAGGCTATGCCGGGTCTGTTCGTATTTCCGTAACCAACCGAGCGCTGACATGAATTACGCAATCTTTAACAGCCATATTTTGATCGTCTGCATGTGTGTATATACACGAAAGGAATTAAGGCACTGGCAGGTCTGCACTTGAAGCTGACGTGGGAGATTGTAAAAATCCCGACCCTTAATTCACCAGACGCTGCCGAGATTCAAACCTTTGACTTCACGACGATCCAGATTCAGGTCTAACACGATGTCCCACTGTACCTTGCTGGAAATGTCCATTGCGTATCTTTGCCTCAGTGGCGCTGACAGATCCTCACCATGCTAACGGCCATATTGCCTAATGCATACTGGGATACCTCGACCGCTAATTTTGTAGACAAGGTGGCATTAAGAAACGGGCTACATCATCCTAGCTATTTGTCCGTCGTGTCCGACGATGACCTCCAAAACAGCAGAGGAGGCAGTTACTGTTTTGGAAAATGGGCAGAAATTTGATGATAGTGGAGATGCCTTGCCCACAGTACATCCCCACTCTCTCGGCCAAGTGGGCATAAGGACAGTCAGCGTTGGAGATGTTCTCCACAAAGGCCAACCAGCCTCCAGGGCTGCAGCACATGAGGACTGTGCGAGTCAAGCCTCCTAGTCAGAGAGTCATAGTCGATCACTAAAGACTAAGCTGTAAAGTGGAATTCCATGAGTGGAAAGAAAGCCACTGGTCATACAGCCTCTCACTCTCTCACCTTGCTGTTGCCCCCAGCGAATCAAGAACTGTGATAAAGCCCAGGCGCTGATCGCCAGAAACTAACACACCCTGTCCTCCCTCCTTCCCCTTCTAACTCCAGGCTAGAGCTCCGAGGTTCCCCAATGGTGAGATGTTTTAGTATGCGACTGTTTTGGCCGACCATTAGGGTAGCTGCATTCCGACTTCGGGGATGATGTCTACACACGACACCAGTGTGCATGCATTTTTTAAAAAGAATTGTCACCCGTTCTTACAGGTACGCAATGGCCTACTCTTCTTCCGAAACCGAACCGGTTTTTAACGTGAGCGCAAGACGTTCTGCGTGCGTGAAGCTCACAGGACATTGGTTTATACTATCATTCGTAGGACTCTGGGTGGAGGGAAGTCGGTACGCGGTAGGCTACTGAGGTTAACGTCAGGAGTAAAATAATCCCCATGAACGGGCGCCTCGGTGGTGACTCGACCCCTTCAGTGCGCCAACCCCCTCTCCCCCCAACCTCAGAACAAAGCAGAAAAGCACGACTAAAACTTTTACAAACTTTGTACCATAACGGAAGATTGATAATCAACACCTGCATGCAAACCTGAACCCGTCCACACCAAAAGGAACCCGACGTTCACACTGCGACTAACTACCACCACCACCACCACCCCTCCCCCAAACTGCAGGACTTTCTACAGACAGACAGACATCCTTCCTCCCCAGTCCTGACCATAATTATAAAAAGGTAAAGGAGTCCCATAACCTATAAGGTCGTAGGGGAGCGAGGCGTCAGAGACCTCACTTCTCTAGGGCCAGCATATTGAGGGCGGCGCCCATCTCCTCTCCCTCGCTGCTTTACCTTCCCTGACCCTAAAGAGGGCAGGTACCCATTTACAGCTGGGTGAACCGGGGGGAACTGTACTGAAGCCAAGGCGCGAAAACGCTCGACGCTGCTTAACTTGGCTGGGGGAAAGCGAGTGCTCCGACCACTGAGCTATCCCGTCCCCATAATTATACCAGACTAGAATCTATAACCTTCCTGCTGAAGCTGCTCTCAGTCCCATCCTGGAAGGCTTCAAATCCCGAGTCCGACCCCCCACCCCTCTTCAAACTCTACCTCAGGCAACTCCTTGTTCAAGCAATCACTCCCCTCGCTTATAGCCTACAGGATCTTCACAATGATGAAGGCTGTAGAGAAGGAAGAGGAGGAGGAGGAGGAGGAGGAGAAGAAGGACCCAGGCAGTCAGATCACGAGCTCAACCACTCTTAACTACTTGGCTTTTTTCCATTGAGCACTTGATGCTTGAAGTGGGGAACAACTGTTCCTTCTCGTGGAAGTCGGTTATGGCAGTTTTTGCTGTGATTTTTCCATGTCAACAGTTCATGCATCTTAGCTTGGTCAGACGACAGATGGTTTATGTGAATCATTGCCGAAAGCTTACCGTTCAGTTTTAATACTTGGTTTTTTATTTGATTCAGTCCATTTTGCTATCGTAATCAGTTTCTTTTGTACTAACAAATCACAGCATATTGCCTAAAATTCAGGCTGCTCTCCCCGGGAAGAGCGCGTCGCCACAAGGGCAGCGCCACCCATTTTATTCCCTGTCTGTATATATATTTGTTTCTCTAACAAATTGGCTATTTTACCACGGAATTTTGCCAGAGACATCTCCCTTGTTGCTGTGGGTTCTTTAACATACACTAATTGAGTATTGCACATGGGACCTCTGTTTACCGCCTCAACCGAAAGGCTCGTACCCAGACCACCACTCGCGGTCTCGAGAGAATGGGGAAAAAGATTCGCTTTCTAGGAAGGTGTGTTGCTTCTAAACCTCTAGACCACTGATCCAATAGGCTATAATAGTAAGAATTATGAGTTCTAGTCCAACCTAATCATAGTTTCTTCTTCTTCTTTTTCTTCGACGAACACTCAGACAGTAACCACTGTTGTCTGTCATAATGAGTGAAACCACACGACACTGTGCCGTTAAGAGCCTGACAAGTCGGGCCCTGCTCATCTGACTTGGGCGTGGGTCAGAATTGTTATTTTTCAAGTCCTTCTGTGGAAAAAAAGGCAGGAGAATGGACCAAGAAGGCAGAACATAGACAAGAAGGAGGTGATGACAGGAAGAAAGGAACCAAGTAGAAACAAAGAGAAGGATAGAAAAGCGGGAATTCCCATCACAGATTTTCCCAGAAGGTGGGGATGGTATTTATACCGACAGACCCCCGGCATCCCCACCCACGGGGCAAACAATAGTTTCATTTCATAGATTTTTTTCCGGGAAGGGGGGGGGGGGGGGTAAGTGTTTATCCAACATTATCATAATCAACAAAGTGATTAAAATACAAATGGAAATAAATTCGAACACCCCCCCCCCCCCCTACCCACGGGAACAATACCAACACTAAAGACAATACCTTTTCCATCCTGAAGGTGACGGATGCCATGTGTCGTGTCATCCCTCACGTCGTAGAACAACTTTTGTTCGGAGCCAACATTAATTATTTTGCCCTGGCTTCATTTTTCTTCCAGTTCCCTTGGTGAGAATGTTACCCCGAGGTCCCCTGCACCAACACAAGCACCACCACGTACACCTACGTTAAATCCAACAATTCACCTTGTAAAGAGGAGCAGCAACAGCCGACCATCACAAACTGCTAACTGATCACAAAATGAAAATCACTTGTGTCCTGTTTATCCATCACCCTGAAAATTCACAATGTCGCGGCCATTTTGATGATTGGAAAACGTTCACGTGCGCTAAAATCTCACTCACGCGAACTTGGGAGTTGTGGTTTGGGAATAGTTTAGAAGAACAAAATGAATTATTCCCACACAGTCTAATCTTATTCTGCACACACTTTCGCTAACCTAACAGAGTTACGACACAAAATGTGACCATTTTGGGCTGCAGTCGTTTGTGTTTACATAAAAATAACTGAATACAAGTGTACCAACACAAAAAGGGGGGGGGGGGGGGGGGGGAGAGGCTCATACCCGGACAGACATTTCTTTATGGGTCTCGTGCGTGCGTGCATTTCGTGCAGTCCTGCTCCCACACACAAAATCACCATCTGTGTCAACACACAGGGTCGACAAGCCATACTAACTCTGAGATTGTCTTTGAGTTTTAAAAACATAAACAGACTCTATAGGCGAGTGGTTAAGACCGTTCGACTTCAATCCACTGGGTCTCTGAAGTCGTGGGTTCGAATCTCGGCGGCGTCTAGTAAATTGGGTGTGGGGGTGGGTGGTTTAAGATCTCCCAGGTCAACTTCAAGTGCAGACCTGCCGATGTCTTCATTCCCTTTGTGTATATAATACACATGCAGAAGATCAAATATGCTCATTAAATATTCCATAGTTCATGTCAGCAATCAGTGGGTTAACAGAAACACGAAAATACCCAGCATACATCCCCTAAGTCGGAATGCGGCTACCTTCATGGTGGGCAAAAACGGTCGCATACTCAAAATATGACCATCGGTGAACCTCCCAGTTCTCGCCGAGGAACGAAAAAAAAAACGGGGAAAAAAAGAAAGGAAGAAAGATTTTTTCTTTTTAAAAAGCCCGTTAGTCCAGCACATCATCTGTCTGTCTCAGGCTGAAAGCTAAGTCAGTTACTAATACAGGCAAGAGCCAAGGCCTACACGAATATGTTATGCTTTGGAATACCATGTTGATATTGTCTTCAGCCATCACAAGCTTTTAGCGTAACAACAACCTGCACTTTCCGATCATTAAAGACGAAAACAACCCCTGAAGTCGGACTTTGGCTGCCTATAATGGCCAGGTACTTGAAAACAGCCATACACGAACTTCTCATCCAGTGTGGACTTACAATCTCACAGTGATTCCCTGGGGGATGAGTGAGACAGAGTGTATACTCTGGGTGACCCCTAGGGTGTACCACACAGGAATGCCCAACGACATAGATATTAACATTGTTCAAGCCTCTGTGTGTGTGTGTGTGTGTGTGTGCGCGCGCACGGGCATGCATGTGTCTGTCTAAATAAATGTTCATATACACTTTATACACACACAAAAATTAATGTTACGTTCAGTTCATGAATGTGTGACGCAAGAAAGAAGCAATTTGAAATCGTTGTCTATGCTCCTTTTGGGCCCTTGAAGATTTGAAAAAAATATATTTTACGGAATTCAATTTGATTTGATTTGTTTTGCAACTTTCATCACACAACAATGTGAGGTTAGCGTTGCGTGCCGATCAAGAAGTTGTTGTTGCTTCGATTTTTCGTCTGTTCACTGAAAGAGATATTAGATGAAGATCTAGAAGTCCAGAACACAACATCAATAGTTTTACAACGATTTATTGTAGAAAAAAGAAACACGTACACTGAGTACATGATTAATAATTTCACATAATTATGATCTGGACACACACCAAAATATATCGGTTACATTACACTTTGACACAAATCCCCCAGAAAGAACAAACTGATATCAACACACATAACATAATGATGTTCTTCACATTTACTACAACACCGTGTAATGTCCCCCTAGTACCAGAAAACAAGGGACACAAACCATCTGAACTTGGTAGTTGCAATGCTACTGGCTAACCATAGCCCGATGATTATGGTGTTACTTAAAAGTTTCCGCATGACTCAAGTCCTTTGCGTCAAAGACACAAAAACATTGATACTTTTCGGGAATGAAATTGTTTTAGAGTCTTCTTCTTCTTCCTCCTCTTCTTCTTTTCCTTCTTCTTCCTGTTCTTCCTCTCCTCCTCTTCTTCTTCTTCCTCTTCTTCTCATTTTCCTCCTCCTCCTTCTTCTTCCTCTTCTTCTTTTGTTACTGAATTTTTCAAAACCAAGGGGAGAAAGTCACTCCCTGAGCAAAATCAAAGTCAAGATCAAAGATCAAAGACGATTATTATGTTGGCAAGAATTTATCTTTTTCTTTGTTGATGGCTTTTCCCTCCATTTTCATTTTCGTGAGTAATCTTTATGTCTAACCCTTTGCTCCTGACCTATGTCAACTTCTCCGTTTTGAGATGATAATTATAGTACTTGAGTTTGAATTTGAATCAGAATTTGAAACCACCAACATTCCCCACCCAGGCAACCCCCCCCCCCCCCCCCCACCATAAAACAGCGTTAATTATCACACCAAAAACATTTGTGTATGTCTGTAAGGTAGATCTACCTAATCACTTACTTTGAAAAGTTGCCGCAAGTTTTACAACACTATTTGAACTCTTCTCCACAAAACATGAGGCCTTTTTACTGAATAACACTGATATTCATGAAACATTCTCTTAACTTTGTTATTGGTTTTTATCAACAGGTACATGCACAGAACAAGTAACACAACAATTATATACAATTATCATACAAAACTAAAACTTTTTTTAAAAGACAACAATACAGATTTCAGGAAAGTTATTTAAAAATCTCCACAACAGCTGTTTGATACATAGATGATAATTTCAAATAAGAAACAGACACCAATCAACATTTATTGCCTGGTGTGGTAGTTAAGCTACATTTATATCGTAATGTAGGGTACAGATAGCTATTCTGGTGAAATCAGTCAAAGGTATACACAACGGTATTAATTTTGTACTAACTTATACACACTTTGGTTAAAGTTGATAATTTGAAAACATGATGTGTCAAATGACTGATGAAGAAAGGAAGAGAGAGAAGTGGAGAAATTGGGGGGGGTGGGGGCAGGTGAGCTTAAAACTGAACAAGGGAAAATCACAACCAGCATTTTCGTTTGAATTTCGGCAACTATGATTGTTAGGTGTGTGTGTGTGTGTGTGTGTGTGTGTGTGTGTGTGTGTGTGTGTGTGTGTGTGCGTGCGTGTGTGTGTACATAATATGACATAAACACTCTATGGACATTATTTCTCTCACCTGGACACTCCATTAAAGGAGAACACATCCTCTGAAGTTGATATATGGCTGCTTCTATGGCTAAATACTGGAAAAAACCGCTGCACACACAAACTTCTCACTCAGTGTGTAGCCTGCTTGTGGTCTCACAGCTATTCCCAGATGTGATGTGGGAGGCAGAAATTACTAAAATAATCACGGGAATGTTATGACAATTAACAAATTATCAAACGCGGAAGTGACCATCACAACTAACAACCAAAACACTGACGGGTACATGTTACAGGTCAGGGTAAAATGTCTGCTATACCGGATGCTCCTGTTCCACAAAGCTAAGCATGCGAATGACCAGCCAAAGTAGGGACAGGCTAATTTGAAAATATGAAATTTTGGAACTGCTCCATTCAGGAGTCAATCAAAATTTGGTCGCAGTGATGTTTTATTTTAAACTGCTTAACTTCAAAACTGCCCAGGAAAAATAGTTAGGTCTATTTTTTTAAACACACACTTAAATCAGCATACAAATTTGAACATACTACACGCACTTATTTCATGTCACTTGTTCGGTTAATGTATCTATATTATGAATTTAGCACTTCCTCTTCTATCTCGCTTTAAAAAGTAGTTCGTACACATAACGGTGTTCCCATAACCTATGCGGTCGTTTGGGGAGCGAGACATCAGAGACCTCAGCTTCTCTAGGGGCCAGCATATTGAGGGCGGCACCCATCTCCTCTCCCTCGCTGCTTTACCTTTCCTGTCCCTTAAAGAGGGTTTAGTACCCATTTATAGCTGGGTGAACTGGGGGACTGTACTGAAGCCAAGGCGCACTAACGGTCACCTACCTGAGAGGCAATCACGCTCATTGCTGCTTGATAAACTTTAGCTTGGGCGACAGGGGGTGTTCTGACCACTGAGCTAACTCTGTCCTCCATATAACACCTATGGTAAATACCAGCAGACTAAACAAAAACAAACCAAAACAACAACCAAGCAAAAAAAAAGTGCGTACTATGCTTTGGTGAAGGCAAGGATGGCAATGTAATGGACTACTGAGCCACACTTGTGTCTTGTTTAACTTGGAACATTGCTGTGCAAGGAAAGGAAGGACGCATTCCAAACACATCTGCTCTCCCTGTTTTGTTTTGATATCAATTTTTGATATTTACATCAAAGCAAACTCCTTGAATTTAAGGGGAGAGAGAGAGGGAGAGAGAGAGAGAGAGAGGGAGGGAGGGAGGGAGGGAGGCAGGACAGACAGACTGACGGACAGACAGAAAGACAGACAGACGGACAGAGACAGACAGACAGACAGACAGAGACAGACTAGAGAGAAACAGAGGCAGACACAGAGAGACACAGAGAGAGACAGAGGCAGACACAGAGAGAGACAGAGGCAGACACAGAGAGAGACAGAGGCAGACACAGAGAGAAACAGACAGAGAAAGAGAGTCCTAACTCAAAAAACTACACCTAACCAAAATGACAAACAAGTAGACTAGACAGATGAAGACAGGGGTGGAGAGAAATTTCGCCAGGTTATTAAAAAATAAAACAACAAACACTCTCTAATTATCGCTGATAACAAATCTAGGGAAATGTTTGAATTATGCAACAATGCCAGGGAAATGTTTGAATTAGGCAACAATGCCAGGGAAATGTTTGAATTATGCAACAATGCCAGGGAAATGTTTGAATTATGCAAATGTGTTTCATGTTTAACAATGTTTGGGAAATGTTTGAATTATTCAACAATGCCAGGGAAATGTATGAATAATGCAAATGCGTCTCATGATAAACAACAGGAGGAAAATGTTTGAATAACATCCGCATATCTTAACAATCAATACCACTAGGGAAATGTTTGAATTATGCACACACACCTCGTATTAAACAAGGCTAGGGAAATTCATGTTTGAATCATGCACAAGTACCCTACGATTAACGACGGCGAGGGATATGTTGAGGTTATGCACGTGTGTCTCATGATTAACAACACCAGGGGAATGTTTGACAACCCCGGGGAAACGTTTCAATTATGCGCGTGTGTCTCATTTTTTAATAATGCAAGGGAAATGTCTGAATTATGCACATGCATCTTATGATTAACATCGCTATGGAAATGTATACATTATGCAAATGCATCTCATGATTAACAATGCCAGGGAAATGTCTGAATAATGCAAATGCATCTCATTTCGATTAACATTGCCAGGGAAATGTCTGAATGATGCAAATGCATCTCATGATTACCACTGCTGGCTAGGGAGATGTGTGAATTATGCGTGGTTGTAACATGACCTTCAACCTGTTGGCCTAACTGTTGGCCACATGATCAACAGCATGAACAAACAATGTTGCCCGCAATGTGTGACAATGTCTAACAGTTGTAAGGTTCCACAAAACATGTAAGGACGCAGACACGTGAACTGGTCTATTGCTACAGCAACTACAAACGAGAGAACTACACTCTAACACACCCACAATGTGGCAATCCTAAAACACGAAAGAAATAAGCCAATACAGAAAAAACCCACCAAGTTAACAGTATAATCCTCAGAATAAATGAACAAGCAAATAAAGAAAAAGCAAAGACCAAGCTACAAGACAACCCTAAGCTTAAATGAACACCCTCTAGGCCTAGCTGTTTGACAACATAAAAGTTTTCACAATAAACAAAGTTAATTTTAAAAAGATACCCATCTACACGACAATCCTGAAAGTCAACAAATACACTGTAGGCCTGTTTGTAGCACAACATAGCAGTTTTCACAACAAATACACATTTTAAAAAAGATACCCAGCTATGGGACAATCCTTAAAGTCAACATACACACTCTAGGCCTATTTGTTTTACAACATAACAAACGTTTTCAAGCCATCCACAAAATTGTCCAGAATATCCTGAGATGGACTGACTGACACTTGAAGGGTGCGAGACATTTTGGCATAGGTTGTACCGTTAAAAGAACAAACAAACAAACAAACAAACAACCACCACCAAACACTAAAGCCATGGAAAACTACATTAAACAGCTAAAAATACACTCTGGACATGATTTATGGTCGGCAATAACTTTCAATGTGTAGAACAACACATGATATATGGTTGGCAATTAATTTCAACGTGTAAAACCAACATAATATTATTATGGTTTGTGATTACTTTTTAAAAAAAGTGTGTACAGCAAGAGCTAGACGTTATGAATTCTTCAACACCAACATGATTCTTTTCTCAGGTTTTGACATTCCATGCTAACAGAGAAAAAAATTGCCAACAAACAAAAACATAAATAATTTCATGTCATGAGAAAAAAACAACGAAGAGAGAAAGAACCAGATGAGAAAGGTTTCAACTGATTCTCAATGTCAAAACCTGTGTTAGGCCTAGCTGTTTCACAACATAACAAAAGTTTCCAAGCCATTTTCACTGAAGATACACCGACCTTTTCACGAGTACTCTAATCCAAATACCCTGTAACCAACCCCTTATGCTTTCTCTGTCCACTCCAAAGAACTGTAGTTTCTGTGCCAATATGAAATTTTGTGGAAAAACTGACTGCTGGAGATGACCCCCCCAAAAGATCATGCTGTTGTTTTGTTGTTGTTGGGTTGTTGTTGTTTTTTTTTACCCCAGAGATGTGTTTCTATCACATTGTGTTGCATAGTTGAAGACCTACTGTTCATTTTTTGTCCAGTCCTGCGCCTGGTGCCAAACTACAGACAATAACTTCTGTCTGGAAGGGAAATATCTCATTCAAAGCCTACAGGTTATGTCACTACAATCATGTAAATGGTCAGGAGTAATTATCTACATGAGCCCACATGTGAAGAAACGTCAGTTTTCTGAAAGGCCAGTTTTTGTTTCTAGGACATATTGTACTTGCTTGTGTTAGCTGACAACAATCATACTCTAAATAAGGGAAGGCTGCGCCATTGGTTTTAACATTCACAGTACCACCCGCTGTTCACGGCATTTCCTTCAGACAGGAATAGCTGCTAGATACATATTTCTATAAGGAAAGAGATGATAATAAAACACAATGCGTGTGTATTCTGACCAGTGTGACTTAACCTTTTCCTCAAAATGCTTGGCAGCACAAGAGGTCTAATGCCTTTCGTGGGTAAGCTGCTTCTTAGATATGTTAGTCTAGGTCGTGATGTCCAACTCCTGCAAAAAGTCATGGAAGAAACGAGTACCTAGGCAAAGACCTGGCTTGAGTATCTTCTACAATTACGAAAACAAAACAAACCAAACAACAACAAAAAGCATGTGTATGCAGTGAGTACAGCATGGACAGACGTGGAGAGGGCTGGTCATTGCTCTACCTGTCTTTTTTTAAAATCCTGGATGTTCCAAACTGGCCACAGCCAAACCCAACTTTTGTCCGTGTGTTACAACTGGACAGCTCTTGGTCAGTTAGCATAGTATGATTCTGACGGACTTTGAGGCAACCTACCTGACTCCTTCAATCAAATAGTCATCAAATAATCAATCAATGGCTCAGTTGATGAAGCAGTCAACAAATCAGTCAACCAAGCAAGGAGACAAATAAGAGAAAAGGGGGTGGGGGGTTCAACAGGAAATAGTGATTAGTTGTGTGCTGACCTAAAACAGAGACCCAAATTTCTATGGATTATTTTCAAAGTGTTACTTACATAAAGGTGCTTGCATAATTATCATTAATGAAAACCCAGCTCTGCTACTGTTGTAACTGACATAATTATCTGCAAAACAAAACCAGCCCTCTTTGATTGACTAAGTCAAGTCTGGGCGTACCGCTAAAACAGACTGCTTTTCCAGCTCTGCACCAATCAAAACCCTTTTTTCTGTTAATGCTAGAAACCACATTAAGACCCTGGTCCTAACCAGGCCTGCCCCCTAAACAAAAAATCCCCTAAAACACCAGTAATGCCAACTCCTTACATCATTGCTGAAAGTCACACTAAAATCCTGACCCTAACTAAGACTATGGCCTTAATGGATATAAAAACAACAACACAACACAGCATGTGTAACTAATCTTTTCCTAAACTGCAGGTAGTCACACACTAAAATCCTGACCCTAACTAAGACTATGGCCTTAATGGATATAAAAACAACAACAACACAACACGCATGTGTAACCACTCTTTTTCCTAAACTGCTAGTAGTCACACACTAAAACCATGGCCCTAACTGGGATTGTGTCCTAAACAAACAAAAAAAGTAACAACAAGCCACTGGACCCGTGGCAAAAACAGCCACACTTGGCTGGCGGTGCATGTCAACAATCCCTCTCCTTGAATTAATGCTGGCAGTCCCCGCTAATCCCCTAGTCCTAGCTGAGCTCTCTGGCTTCAACAGACAGACCGACCGACAGAGACAGCTTCAGGCAGCTTCCTGCTCTCCCCCTGGCCTCCAAGCGACGTTCACCGGTAGTACCGGTAGGTCTGGGTCTGCTCTTCGTAAGGCTTCCACAGCTTCCGGAAAAGGGGGTGTCGGGAACGCACGCAGCGGGGCTGCTCTTCCGGTCTCCACTTGCCGTTGACGCAGGCGGCGCCGCGCGGGCCCTGCAGCTTGTAGTTGCGGTCGCAGTCGTACTCGATGCGCGCGCCATGCTTGATGGTGAAGATGAAGTCCCTGAAGAGGAACTTGCCCACCGTGCCCTTCTTGTACACCTTGCCGTTGGCGATCTGCCCGGGGTTGGGGCAGTAGTCTGCACACAGATCAGTATTAGTGGCCACACTGTCAGGTCAGGTCATACTGTTTGTGGATCGGTGGTCTAGAGGTAACGCGCCTGTCTAGAAAGCGAAAAGTCCGGGTCGGAAGTGGGCGGTGGTTCAAATCCCGTTTGGATCCGAAACTTTTTCCCCCATCCACTAGACCTTGAGTGGTGGTCTGGGCGCTAGTCTTTTCGGATGAGACGATAAACCGAGGTCCCGTGTGTTACACAAAAATGATAAAGCGCACGTAAAAGAACCCATGGCAACAAGAGAGTTTTCCCTGGCAAAATTCTGTAGAAAAAAGCCACTCTGATAGGGAAACAAATGCAGTTGTAGACAGAAAAAATATAAAAAATGGGTGGCGCTGCTCTGTGGCGACGCGCTCTCCCTGGGGAGAGCAGCCCGAATTTCACGCAGAGAAATCTGACGTGACTTAAAGTGTTTGTACAGTAAATAGTCTGTACACAGACATTAGTGGCCACACTGTCAGGTCATGTCATACTGTTTGGACAGTAAATAGTCTGCACACAGACATTAGCTGGTACACTGTACTGTCATACAATACTGTTGTACAGTAAGTAGTCTATACACAGACATTAGCCGGTACACTGTACTGTCATGTCATACAATACTGTTGTACAGTAAGTAGTCTGTACACAGACATTATCCGGTACACTGTACTGTTATGTCATACAACACTGTTGGCATAGAAGATAGTTTGTACACAGACATTAGCCGGTACACTGTACTGTCATGTCATACAATACTGTTGGCATAGAAGATAGTCTGTACACAGACATTAGCCGGTACACTGTACTGTCATGTCATACAATACTGTTGGCATAGAAGATAGTCTGTACACAGACATTAGCAGGTACACTGTACTGTTATACAATACTGTTGGCACAGTAAATAGTTTGTACATAGACATTAGCCGGTACACTGTACTGTTATGGCATATAATACTGTTGGGACAGTAAATAGTCTGTACACAGACATTAGATGGTACACTGTCATGTCATACAATACTGTTGGCACAGTAAATAGTCTGTACACAGACATTAGCTGGTACACTGTCATGTCATATGATACTGTTGGGACAGTAAATAGTCTGTACATAGACATTAGCGGTACACTGTACTGTACTGTCATACAATACTGTTGGCACAGAAGATAGTCTGTACATAGACATTAGCCGGTACACTGTACTGTCACACAATACTGTTGGCACAGTAAATAGTCTGTACAGACATTAGTGGCACACTGTACTGTCATGTCATACAATACTGTTGTTGTTGTTGCTGTTGTTGTTATAGGGCGTTCCGTTGCTTAGCATCTGGGGTGGATAGGATACACCCGGAATGAATATGCATCCCGTTTTACTTTTCACACCTAAAAATCTTAATGTGAGACAGTAAGTACACAATGGATGGGATTTTTTAAATGCAGACAGCCATAGTCCGACTTCAGAGCTTTTTTTTTCTTTCTAAAGAAGAGTGCAGGCAGGTTAATATGCTAATAGCTTGTCATGGATGAAGACAATCTCTGCATAACATTTGAAAGCATCACAAAACATCGCAATGTAGACAGACCTTACCGCGCTGTTTCCCCACCCCCAAAACACCACACACACACACACACACACACACACACCAACACACGTCCCCCTATACCCCCCAATCCCATCCAGACACCTCCCTCACACCTCCACCCCCACCATCATCCCCCTACCTCCCTCCCTTCCCCTCTCCCCCACACACCTCCCCACCTACACTACCACCAACACACCCAACAAACCTTTACTTTTGCAAAAAGATCCAGCACACTCACAACACACACACACATACACAAAATGCTTAATCAATGTACCATCTGGAAATAAAAATTTGACTTAACACACACCACACACACGCTACACATACACACACACATACACACAGTACACCCACCCACCCTTACAAACACACACACACACACACACACACACACACACACACACACACACACACCACACACACACACACACACACAACACACGCTACACATACACACAGTACACCCACCCACCCTTACAAAACACACACACACCTACACACACACACATACATATACACACATACACACAGTACTCCCACCCACCCTTACAACACACACACACACACACGCTACAAACACACACACACATACACACAGTACAACAACACCCACCCTTACAAACACACACCACACACAACACGTTACACACACACACACACGCACACACATCATACACACACATACACACAGTACACCCACCCACCCTTACAAACACACACACACGCTACACACAAACACACACACACACATCATACACACACACATCATACACACATACATACACACACATACACACAGTACACCCACCCACCCTTACAAACACACACACACACACGCTACACACACACATACACACAGTACACCCACCCACCCTTACAAACACACACACACCCGCTTCACACACACACACACACACACACACACACACACACACACACACACACACACACACACACACACACACACACACACACACATCATACACGCATACATACACACACGTACACACAGTACACCCACCAACCCTTACAAACACACACACACACACGCTACACACACACACACACACACACACACACTCACCCACACACATCATACACACATACATACACACACATACACACACTACACCCACCCACCCTTACAAACACACACACACGCTACACACAAACACACACACACACACATCATACACACACACATCATACACACATACATACACACACATACACACAGTACACCCACCCACCCTTACAAACACACACACACACACGCTACACACACACATACACACAGTACACCCACCCACCCTTACAAAACACACACACACCCGCTTCACACACACACACACACACACACATCATACACGCATACATACACACACGTACACACAGTACACCCACCAACCCTTACAAACACACACACACACACACACACGCTACACACACACACACACACACACACACACACACACACACACACACACACACACACACACACTCACCCACACACATCATACACACATACATACACACACATACACACAGTACACCCACCCACCCTTACAAACACACACACACCCGCTACATACACACACACACACACATCATACACACACATACATACACACACATACACACAGTACAACCCACCCACCCTTACAAACACACACACACACATACACACATATCATACACAAACACACACACATACAACCACCCACAACACCCCATAAACACAACACACACACACACACACACACATCATACACACACACATACACACAGTGCACCCACCCACCCTTACAAACACACACCCACATTCCCCAACCCCACCCACACCCACCAACACCCCCCCCCCCCGCCACACCCCCCCCCCACCCCAACCCCCCCCACCAACCCCCCCCCATCCACCCCCCCCTGCCCCTCCCCCCCACCCATCCACCCCCACTCACTTTCCTCACAGCGGGGCTCGGGGCCCTCCCATTGGCCGTAGCGGCAGGTGAGGTACTGGGTGT
>CM054161.1:42773876-42776376 GCA_028751875.1 Rapana venosa
TTTTTTTCATCAAGCCATCTATCCAGGCACAAAAATAACTTGAGCAATAATATCTAATACATTATTACGACAAACAATAACAATAAAACAGACCCCCAAAACCCCCAGTGTGCTTGCGTGCATAACTGCACACCTGCGTGCGCAAGCGTGTTGTTTGTCTATGTTTGTGAATGCATGCATGCGCGCGTGCGTGACTTTTATAATTAAATTTCATTTCTTACTTTTCGTGATAATTTTTTTTCCTGTTGATCATTTCTATGTATGTATGTTTGTCCGTCGTATCCGACGATGACCTCCAAAACAGCACAGGAGGCAACTGCTGTTTTGGAAACTGGGCAGAAATTTGATTACAGTGGAGATGCCTTGCCCACAGTACATCCCCACTCTCTCGGCCAAGTGGGCATAAGGACAGTCAGCGTTGGAGATGTTCTCCAAAGGCCAACTAGCCCCCAGGGCTGCAGTACATAAGGACTGTGCGAGTCAAGCCTCCTAGTCAGACAGTCATAGTCGATCACTAAAGACTAAGCTGTAAAGTGGAATTCCATGAGTGGGAAAGAAAGCCACTGGTCATACAGCCTCTCACTTTGCTGTTGTTGCCCCCAGCGTCAGTGGTTTAATCAAGAACTGTGATAAAGCCCAGGCGCTGACGATACAGTTCTATATAACACAGATCTATATAACTTGGCTTGTACTCCACACGACTGCCTCTGTGGACTGAGATAGCGGGTGTGGGTATCCTGCTGCTGCAGGGGTGGCCTTACCTGTAGAAGTACACGGCGCCCACAGTGGTGCGGTGTCCATCCAGGTAACCGTTCCAGATGGGGCCCGGCACCCCGCAGTTGATCTCTGTGGTAACAGGCAGGTGGGGATCAGCCATTCGTTATAACAACAACAACAACAATAATGATAATAATAATAATAATAATAATAATAATAATAATAATGATGATGATGATGATGATGATGATGATGATGATAATAATAATAACAATAATAATAATGATAATAATAATAAGAATAAGAATGAGAATAAGAATAATAATGTATGGAATTTATATAGCGCTGAATCTTGTAAAGCAACAAATCAAAGCGCTCAGATGACTTTTGGGGAGGGGGGGGGGGGGGGCGTGTGTATGCGGTTTTGTAAATTTTGTCATCTGTTCCCACCGGCACACAATGGCCTACTCTTTCGAACAGTGGAACAGGATTTAACGTGTGCGCAAGATGTTCTGCATGCGTTCGCGCACGGGGCCTCAGTTTATAGTCTCATCCGAAGGACTCTTATCCTCACAAACACTGCACTCCAATCCAACCCAAACCTGTTGTTTATAGCCCCGCCGACCACAGAGGTCATAGCAGGGCTGTCACCTCGTCAAATTTTAAATCTTAGAATAAAACTGTGCAGCTATATACAGATTAAAACAGGGTATAAGACCAACTCTACTGTCGTTCCTTGTATCAATGCCCTGGCCAACCGTAAGGGTCAACCCAGGACGGGCACCACGTTGCTCTCCCCAAAACGCAGACATGTATACGATGTACACACGCCACCACCACCAGCCTACCACCCCCATCATAACATAATATTTCACCATTTTTGCTGCCTTTGAAATTCTATAAGTTGATTGTTGCGAAAAGAGAGAGAGAGAGAGAGAGAGAGAGAGAGAAGAGAGAGAGAGAGAAGAGAGAGAGAGAGAGAGAGAGAGGAGAGAGAGAGAGAGAGAAGAAGTAGAGAGAGAGAGAGAGAGAGAGAGAGGGAGAGAGATAGAAAAGGGAGAAGGAAAGAGATACACAGACAGAGAGAAAGAGAGAGACAGACAGACAAACAGACAGAACAGAAGACAGACAGACAAACAGATAGAGAAACCGTCATGATTTTGCCCAGTAGTGAAAAAAACGAGAAAACAAAAAGATTATGGCTGCAACACGGCGCAGCCCAGAAGGATGCAGTAGTTCCCAGTTCAGCCCATTGCACGATGTTATCACATAATGATGTCTGACCTGTGAGGAGCGGCCCTATTGTCGCACACATGGTCACTACCCTCACCCAGAATCCACAGTCATCTTCCCTACTTCTCCTTCCCACCACCCTCACCACCATCACTCCCCTCCTTCCCTCTCCCCCCCCCCTCCCCGGAACACGATGGCCTACTCTTCCAAAAAGCGGAAAATACCGACACATGACACTACCCCTCATCAGAAACCACAGTCATCTTCCCTACTTCTTCTCCCAATAAACCCCACCACCATCACTTCTCCTCCTTCTTCCCCCCCCCCCCCTCCTCTCTCCCTCCCCCCCCCCCCCCCCCCAGAACACGATGGCCTACTCTTCCGAAAAGCGGAAAATTACCGACACATACACCACTACCCTCATTCAGATCCACAGTCATCTTCCCTACTTCTTCTTTTCCACATACCACTACCAACCATCACTTTCCTCCCTCCTCCACCTCCCTCCCTCCCCCTCCCTCCCTCCCTCCTCCGCCCCCCCCCCCTCCCT
>CM054161.1:42781376-42786376 GCA_028751875.1 Rapana venosa
GTGTGGTGTGTGTGTGTGTGTTTGTGTGTGTGTGTGTGTTTGTGTGTGTGTGTGTTTGTGTGTGTGTGGTGTGAGTGTGTGACGTAGAGTGTTGTGGGCTTTGAAGAAATTGTGTTACTTCTTAATCTGTTTGTGTTACTTCTTAATCTGTTTGTGTTACTTCTTAATCTGTAATGTTTAATAATGCATACTGTGTAGTTGTTGTTTGAAAATGCCTCTCATAATTTCTCTAGTTGAGGCATTACAGTACTCTCGAGTCTTGAGCTACTTTTTTAAAAGTTTATGTTTCATTTTCCTTTCCTGGTGTTTATAAACCCAACCTGCCACACCAGTCACTTAAAGACCGTCACCTTCAGCACCTCCATTAGCGGTCACCCTAACCCCAACACCATAGATCTACTCCCTTCCCACATCTAACACCGCCAACCCGAAGAAAAAGTTAACTAACAAAACATCTTCATCGTCTTATGCCTTGAAGTCAGTAAAACCAGGCCGAGGTGAGGACGCCAGCCATTCCGCTTAACCCAGCACACCCAGGTTACCAAACAGCGTGGAGAAAAGGGAAACGAACACTTCAATGTACAAAACAATCTGTAGGAAAAATGCCATGTGAGCAAATAACTCTGCAGAATGGACATCCTGTGCCCATCCCAGTGTTTACAATGTCATTACCTGATCGCCAGAACAAAAGAATGCAGGCAAAATGTTATAACATGTAGGAAAAGGAAATATCTGTCAGATTTTCTTGAAAAGGGGGCAAGAGAATGGACTGGGAAGAGGACAAAGAATAAGCCGGAGAGATGATCGAAAGGTAAGGGGAAAACAGACAGAAATGGAGAGAGTGATAGAAAAGGGGAATTTTCCAAGACATATTTTCCAGAAGGTGGGGATGATGTTTCTTCATACTGGTGTTTTAAGTTTCTGTGACAAATGTCTGATTCTACAGAGAAATCTCAAAAAACATTGTTCCAAGGAAGGAATGCAGTTTACAACAACAACAACAACAAAAACACTATTTTTAAGGATTGTAGATCAGCAATAGATGTGTGTGTGTGCGTGTGTCAAGTGTGTGTGTGTGTGTGTGTGTGTGTGTGTGTGTGTGTGTGCGTGTGCGAGCGCGCGCGTGGTGTGAGTGTGTTTCTTTTGTTTCTTTTTGGTGGAAAAAAGAGGTGTGTGTGTGTGTGTGTGTGTGTGTGCGTGTGTGTGTGTGTGTGTGTGTGTGTGTGTGTGTGTTGTGTGTGTCGTGTGTGAAGTGTGTGTGTGGCGCGCGCGCGCGTGCGTGCGTGTGCGTGTGCGTGTGTCTGTGTTTCTTTTGTTTGTTTGTAGGGGAAAAGGGGGGGTAATTCGAAAGGAGGGCCCAAAGTGATAAAATTGCTACCCTGACAAAGCGAAGACTAATCGTTGTTGACTAGGTTAATGTGATTTGTTGTGGTTTTACAACATTCTTGCTAGTATTTTCACGGATTTTTTTTGTGGGGGGGCGTAAAATCTATGCTCTTCTCCTCAGGGTGGACAAGTCGATCGCCACAGACAAGCGCCATACTTTTTTTTTTCTCTTTTCATTTCTGCCTCTGTGTGGATTTGTTGTTTAGGGAAGTTGTTGTTTTTAACGACAGAATTTTCCCACTGACGAAGTTTGTTGTTCTGGTCTGGCTATTTTCTAGAAAGGCTGAAATGTATGCGGCACACATGACCTTGGACTATCGGTTCCTCCGCTTAAATGACTAGCATCCAAACCTTCCTTCAACTTCAAGTGGAACTGGAAAGAAAATTCCAGCCTTACAGTACATTCTCTCCCCGTGGGGATAATAATAATAATGTATGGAATTTATATAGCGCTGAATCTTGTAAAGCAACAAATCAAAGCGCTCAGATTTCATTTCATACCACTTTAAGTCACGGCAGATTTCTCCGTGAAATTCGGGCTGCTCTTCTTGGGGAGAGCGGGAGAGCGCGTCGCCACAAGCGCTGCGCCACCCTTTTTTTTTTTTTTTTTTTTCATGTCTGCAACTGTATTTGTTTCCCTATCAGAGTGGCTTTTTTCTAAGAATTTTGCCAGGGACAACTCTCTTGTTGCCGTGGGTTTTTTTACGTGCGCTAAATAATTACGTGTAACACACGGGACCTCGGTTTATCGTCTCATCCGAAAGACTAGCGCCCAGACCACCACTCATGGTCTAATGGATGGGGGGAAAGTTTCCGGTCCAAACGGGGTACGAACCGCCGCACACTTCCGACCCGGACTTTTCGCTTTTTAGACAGACGCGTTACCTCTAGACCACAGATCCACCAATGCCGGGGACCTGTCACTATAAACAGTATCCCCACCTTCTGGAAATTCTGTACTAGGAATTCCCTCTTTTCTATCCCTCTCTTTGTTTCTGCCTTGGTTCCTTTCTTCCTGTCACCTCCTTCTAGTCTATTTTCTGCCTTCTTGGTCCATTCTCCTGCTGTGTTTTTTTCCAGAAAGACTTTAAACAATAACAATTTTCCCCGAAGTCGGATACGCTGGGCCTGACTTGTCAGGCGCTTAACGGCAGCGCGACAGATTTTTCGCTCATATGACAGCCAAGAATGAGATTCTGTCTGAGTGTTGGAGGAAGAAGAAGAAGAAGAAGAAGACAACTAGATTCAAACCTCCGACCTCTCGCTGTGTCAACTGGAGCGCTCTAGCTGTTTGGGGCTCTGAGCCACTTAGAACAAACAGCATGCCAGAAATGGAACATTTAAAAGAAGAGCAAAAGTCAATTAACGATCAACATCTCCAGCATTTCGTCTGTTAATTTTAATGCAAGGTCAAGGTTGACGGGATGACTCATGGGAGTTCGAGGCATTCTTGACGTGCATGCAGCTCAATGTAGCCACCACGATGACATTATAACCACACGTGGAACAAGGGAAGCGTTGGCAGAAAGACAAGACAATGACACTGCCTGTAGTGGTCTCAATGCTATCCATCCCCCTAGTCTTGAACCTCCCCTGTCCCGATTACAGTCATTAGATCTTCCTCTCCGTCGTTACTTTGTGCACATGTAGTTTCTAGTTAATAAGATGATAGCAAACATGATATTGAAAAAAAAAACCAGAACACGAGAAGAAACAAGCAAAACTCTCAACATAGAATTAAAAAACAAAACTGAAGATCGGAAACTGCTTTCCTTCCCAACAATATATTCTGTCATGATTCGACAGCGACCATGTCCACGTGATTTGGCCGACAAGAATAACCATTCATCGAGTTTTGAGAAGAGATTTTTTAAAAAGAAAGGTTTTATTTGATACCATACCGCAGAACTGCATTAAACCAATCACCACCATCACATCTTCTTCTTCTTCATCATCTTCTTCTTCTCCTTCTTCAACCTCAACATCGTCATAATTATCGTAATTGCCATCATCATTACCATCATCAGCATCATCATCAGCATCTTAATCATCATCACCATCATCATCACGACCACCATCATCATCATCACCACCACCTCCACCACCATCACCACCATCACCTCAATCATCATCATCATCACCACCACCACCACCATCATCATCATCACCACACCACACCCCACAAACCCCCCATCCCCCCCCCCCCACCACCCACCCCACCACACCCCCCCCCCCCACAACCCTCCACCACCCCCACCCCACCCCACCACACCCCCCCCCCTTCCCCCCCCCCTCCTCCCCATCCCACCCCCCACAGCCATCCCCAGGTACTGACGCTCGCAGTTGGGCAGTTTCTCGGACCACTCCCCGTTGGCCTGGCACTCGCGGTAGCCGCGGCCCATCAGCTCGTAGCCCTCGTTGCAGTGGTAGGTGACGCGGGTGGGGTAGGTGAAGCGGTACCCGGGGTCACGCCACCCGTTGTTGATCTCGCCCGGCGCCCCGCAGTCCCGGGCTGCCATCGAATCAATTGGAATCGATCAGTTAATGAATGAATCAATCAATCAGTTAATGAATGAATCAATCAGTTGATGAATGAATCAATCAGTTGATGAATGAATCAATCGGTTGATGAATGAATCAATCAGTTGATGAATCGACCAATCAGTTGATGAATCAACCAATCAGTTAATGAATCAATCAATCAGTTGATGAATGAATCAATCAGTTGATGAATGAATCAATCAGTTGATGAATCAATCAATCAGTTAATGAATCAACCAATCAGTTAATGAATCAATCAATCAGTTAATGAATCAATCAATTGATGAATCAACCAATCAGTTAATGAATCAACCAATCAGTTAATAAATCAATCAATCAATAATAATAATAATAATGTATGGAATTTATATAGCGCTGAATCTTGTAAAGCAACACATCAAAACGTTTAGATTTTTTTTTTTTCCCGAGGATAATGGAAAAAGGATTCATGTGCTTTTTTTTATTTTACATCTAGTCCCCGTGTGAATGCGGTTTTGTAAATGTTGTCATCTGTTCCCACCGGCACACAATGGCCTACTCTTTCAAAAAGCGGAACAGGATTTAACGTGTGCGCAAGATGTTCTGCATGCGTTCGCATACGGGGCCTCGGTTTATAGTCTCACCCGAAGGACTTCATTCTGTCAGTCAGTCAATAAGTCGGTCAGCATACCAATATCCAATCGACCAGCCAACCGACTGACCAACCATCCAACCACTCTCACTCACTTATTCACTCACTTATTCACTCACTGGCTCACTCACTCACGGGATAGGCCTGGTGGTCAGAGTGATGTATTCGTGATCTGCTGACCCAGGTTCGAATCTAGTTCAAGAGGATATTTTCCCCTGGAGTTAACATCAGTGCTGACTCCACTCTCCCCAAAAGTCCTTCGGATGAGACTATAAACCGAGGTCCCGTGTGCGAACGCACGCAGAACATCTTTGCACGCACGTCAAAACCTGTTCCGCTTTACGGAAGCGTAGGCCATTATGTGCCGGTGGGAACGGATGACAGAATTTTCAAAACTGCATACACACAGGGACTGGATGTAAAGAAAAACACACGCGTGCTT
>CM054161.1:42791376-42798777 GCA_028751875.1 Rapana venosa
ACCCCAAACCAAAAACAAAAAAACCAAAAAAAAACAAAAAGCCCCCCCCAAAAAAAAAAAAAGAGAACCAGAGAGAGAGAGAGAGAGAGAAAAGGGAGGGGAGAGAGAGAAGAGAGAGAGAGAAGGGGAGAAAACCCCAGGAGTGAGAGAGAGAAAACCCAAAAAGAAAAGAAGAGAGAAAGAGAGAGGGGAGAGAGAGAGAGAAAAGAGAGAGAGAAGGGGAGGGGAGAAGGAGAGGAGAGAGAGAGAGGGGAAGAGAAAACCCAGGAGAGAGAAAACCAGAGAAAGAGAGAGAGGGGGAGAGAGAGAAAGAGGGGAAACCAAAAAGAGAGAAAGGGGGAGAAAACCCAAAAAGGAGAGAGAGAAACCAGAGAGAGAAGAGAGAGAGAGAAAGAGAGAGAGAAGGGGGAGAGAAAAAGAGTGAAAAGAAGAAAAAAGAAGAGAGAGAGAGAGAAACCAGAAGAAAGAACCAGAAAAGGGGAGGGGGAGGGAGGGGGGAGAGAGGGGAGAGAAACCAAGAGAGAAGAGAAGAGAAAAAACCCCGGGAAGAGAAACCAGGGGGAAGAGAGGGGGGGGGAAAAAGGGGAAAAAGGGGGGAAAAAGAGAGAGAAGAGAGAGAGAGAGAAGAGAAAAGGGGAGAGGAAAGGGGGAGAGAAGGGGGAAGGAAGGAAAGAGAAGAGAGAAGAAGAGAAAGAAAAAGGGGGAAGAAGGAGAGAAGAGGGGGAGAGAGGAAAAGAGAGAGAGAGAAAAGGGGGAAAGGAGAAAAGAAGAGGGGGAAAGAGGGGAGAGAGGGAAGAGGGGGGAAAGGAGAGGGAAAGAGAGAGAGAGAGGGGGGGAAGAGAGAGAGAGAGAGAGAGAGAGAGGGGAAGGAGAAAGAGCCAGAGAGAGAAAGAGATGAGAGAGAGAGGGGGAGGGGAGAAAAGAGAAGGGGGAGGGGAAAGGGGAGAGGAGAAGAGGGAAGAGGGAAGGGAAAGAGGGGGAAGAGAGAGAGGGGGGAAGAGGGAGGGAAGGGGGGATTTTGAGAAGAGAAGAAGAAGGGGGGGAAAGATAAAGGGGGAGAAAAGGAGGAGAAAAAGGGAGAAGAGAAGGGGGAGAGAGAGATAAAAGGGGGGGAGAGAGAGAAGAGAAAGAGAAAGAGAGGGGGAAAAGGGGAAGAGGAGGGAGAAAAGAAAAGAAAAGAGGGGGAAAAAGAGGGGGAAGGGGGGGGAGGGGGAAGGGGAGAAAAGAGGGGGAAGAGAGAAAGAAAGAGGGGAAAGGGGAGAGAAGAGAAAAAAAGGGGGAAGGGGGAAGAGAAGAAAAGGGGGGAAGAAGAAGGGGAGAGAGAGAGGGGGAAAAGAGAAAAGAGGGGAAGGGGGAGGGGGAGAAAGAGAAAAGGAAAAAAGAGAGAGAAGAAAAAGGAAGAGAAGAGAGGGGGAGAGAGGAAGAAGAGAAAAGGGGGAGGGGAGAAAGAAAAAAGTGAGAGGAGAGAAAAAAGAGAAAAGGGGAGAGAGGGGGAGAAAGAAGAAAGAAAAAAAGGGGGAGAGAGAAAAGGGGGGGGGGGAAGGGGAGAGGGGGAAGAAGAGGGAAAAAGGGGGAGAGAAAAAGGGGAGAGAAGAAGAAAGAAAAGAGGGGGAGAAAAGAGAGAGGGGGAGAGGGGGGAGAGAAGAAGAAAAGGGAGAGGGGGGAGGAAGAGAGGAAAAAGAAAGGGGGAAGGGGAGAAGAGAGAAGGGGGAGAGAGAGAGAGAGAAAGAGAAAAGAAGGGGGGGAAAGAGAAAAGAAAAGGGGGGAGAGTAAAGGGGAAAAAAGGGGGAAAAGAGAAAAAGGAGAGGGAGAGGGAGAGAAAGAGGGGGAGAGGGGAAGAGAAGAAGGAAAGGGAGAGGGAGAAGAGAAGAGAGAGAGGGAGAGAGAGAGTGACAGAGAGAAAAGATGGGGGAGAAGAGGAGAGAGGGGGAGAAGATAAAGGGGGAGTACGAGGTTCAACTTTTTGTCGCCACTTTTCAAGAGGTCGGGGTTTTTTGGGTGTGTGTGTTTTTTATTTAAATTTTTTTCCCTTTATATCGGGGATAAGGGGAATAACCTTATGGGGCCTTTTTTACAACCAGTCCCCTTTTTGGGGATGGGGGGTTTTTTGAAAATTTCCCTTGTTCCCCCGGGCACACATGACCTCCCTTACAAAAAGGGGAAAGGGATTTTAAATGTGCAAGATTTTTGCGTGCTTTCCCACAGGGGGCCCGGGGTTTATATTTCACCCGGAGGATTTTGGGGGAGATAAAGCACTGATTTAAACCCGGGGGAAAAATAAAAAATAATAAATAATAATAAAAAAAAATAATAATAATAATAATAATAAATGGAATTTTTTATAGCGCAAAATCTTGAAAAAAAAAACCAAAAAAAAAATCGAAAAAGCCTTCCTTTTCCAATCATTTTACACATGCAACTCCCCCTTAAAACAAAGAAAACAATTTCAAATCCTTTGGGCGCGCCCGCACAAAAGCACCCACCCCGAACGCCACCACACCCCAAAAAAACACACACCCACACAAAACAAAACACCACACAACACACAACAAACACACACACGGAACAACACTTAAAGGTAAAAGTTGCTGTTAAAATTGGGGGACAGATATGGGGGGGAAAGTTCAGGTAGAAATTAATTGTTTTTTGAGGCTGGTTTAAAAAGGGGAACCCCAAGTAAAGGGCTTTTTGCAAAGTAAAAAGGGGGAGGTCTTTAAAGGTGGATGGACCAAAACAAGGAGGACAAAGGCCCCAACAGGGGTTTTGTTTAAAACTGGGTGTTCAAAAGCACAAAGTATCTGCGCTGAACAAAGGGGAAGGGGGAATGGAGTGAAAGGGAAAACAGTTACAGGGGATAAGGGGGTCCCAGATTTGGGGAGCCCTTTGAAAAAAGGGGTTTGATTTTATCCCCGGGCCTTTTTTGAAACGGGCAACCTTTGAAGAGATCGCAAAATGATGATTTTTCAAATTTTTTCTTTTTTTTAAGCCAAATTCACTGCAGAGTTTTTTTTATGCGTTAAAGAAGGGGAAAAATTTCTGGTGGGCCAGCCAAAAAAAAATTTTAAAAAGTATTTTTAAAACGGGGAAAGAATAAAATTGACAAGCTTGGAAGTTGAAATCAGGGGGACAGATATTTGGCAATCGCGCTTATGCCCGAAATTTTAAATAGCAAATTTGGCAGGAAATGGGTTTTTG
This sequence comes from Rapana venosa, assembly GCA_028751875.1. Classification (NCBI taxonomy): domain Eukaryota; kingdom Metazoa; phylum Mollusca; class Gastropoda; order Neogastropoda; family Muricidae; genus Rapana; species Rapana venosa. The sequence goes on from CM054161.1 coordinate 42,794,572, forward strand.
GAATTTTTTTCATAGAGATGTGTTGTCAAGAACTCCCTTCCTAAAACTACAAAATTTTGGACAAAGGAACTGAGGGAAATTGCCGAATTTATTGAATTTTTTGGGATAGAAAATTTTTTATGTTGGGTCCCTATGGCATGGCTTGGGGTTATTTTTTTCGGCTTTAAAAATTGTAACTTGTTCAGGTCATCCGTTTTAAAAGGGCTTAAAGGCCCGTAGAACTTTTTTTTTGTCAGGGGGAAAGGGCAAGTTTTCAAAAAAGTACCCTTTTGGCCTGAAGTTTAAACTTATCATCGGCATAAAAAAAGAGATAAATTAGGGGGGTTTGTTTTTTAAATATTGAGAGGGGGAGAAATGAAACGGGTTAAAGAGAAAAAAAAGGGCCCCCCAGGACTAAACCCCTTTGGGGGTTTTCCCCAAAATTCCTTTTTGGACGGGTTTTGTTTGAATTTTTTTTTACAATAACTTTCGGGAAAAGGGTCTGTGAGGTATGAAGAAAACCCCGGGTGGGGGCCCTGTCCTTTTAAAAATTAAAAAGTATTTTGGGGGCGAAAAAAGGGAATTGTTTGACTATGGTATCAAAGGTTTGCCGAAATCAAAAGTGGAGGGGGGAATTTTTCCGCTCAAAAAGCAAGTAGAATGTTTCTAAAAGTATGGCCCCCCCTAGGGGTGGTTTCGGGTGCTGGGGGTTTTGGGGCGAAAAGGCAGACAAAAAAGGGGGGGAAGAAGATCATTGGAATGAAGGTACTGTTAAAGCTTTTTTGAGAAAAAACCCTTTTTTCTAGTTTTAGAAAAAAGGGGTAAGTTTGGGGAAAGGCCATAATTTTTCAGAATTTTGGGGGATCGGAGGTCGGGGTTTTTTTTTCAGTAAGGGGGGTTGACTATTGCTGTTTTAAAAAAAAAGCGAGGGAAAATTTCCTGACTGAAAAATTAGTTTACTTTTTTTGGAAAATAAAAAAGGCACAATTGTGGAAGGCTTTGGAAAAAAACAGGACAGGTTTTTGGGATCAAGGTGCATGTTTTTAAAAGTCTTTTTTCCCTTCAGAATTGCCCATATTTCTTTTTCCCCTTTTTGGGATGGAAGGAAAAAAAGGGGGGAGTGCCAGGGGAAGGGGGGCCCGGGGGGCGCAGGCGGAATTTTGGGAATCAATATTGGACGTAGTTTGGGAACTTTGCCCTGAAAAAAGGGGCAAAAAATAGGGATGGAAGTTCGGGGAAAAGGGCTGTGGTTTTTTAGGCAAAAGGAGTTTTTTTTTTTTTTTGCAGACCCAAAAAGGATTTTGAGGTGGGGAAAAAAGAAAAATTTTTATGGATGTACACAGAGAATTTGGGAAGAGTAGTATTGTTTTTTTGCGGGAATGGGAATTAAAGTTTGATTTTTGGTTATTTTTTTCGGAAAAGTGTTTTTTGGATTTGGGTTTTTGACTTCCCCCAAACCCTGTTTTTTCCTATTTCCCCGGCTTTTGCGCTTCGCTATCAAGTTCTTGTTTTACCAGGGCGCAAAAAGGGTCGGGCGGGGAGGGATATCAGAAAGGAGGTCCAAACTCACAAGCTTTGGCGGGGGAATATTTGTTATAGTGTTTGAGAGAGGTCTTGGGGTCAGGGGTTTGTGAAAAACGGGGGGGAAAAGTTTGGGAAAAAAGGAATAAAAAATTCTAAGGCCTTAGGATTACGACGGTAACAATTTTTCTTTTACATTTTTGTGATTTTTGAGTTTTGGAAAAAAAAGGGGGGAAAAAATCAGAATGCTTTTTCGTCGGGTGACAGAAACGATTTTAAAAAGGGATTGAAATAACTTTTGAAATTTCCCCCACCCTAAAATATCCCCAAATCTTGCTTGCTTTTTTAAAACCCGTTAAGAGTAAATGGTTGGGAACAGAGAAAGAAAAAAAGACTTTGAAAACGGAAAAGAGGGGGTTTTTTGGCAAAAGGGAAGTTAAAGGCCCCAAAATTAAAATTTTTGGTGGGGAGGGCAAGGGGTCGAGGATGACTGGAATTTTTTTGGTAAAAAAAAGAGAAGTGTTAGGTTTTTTTTTACGGGGGGGAGGGGGGAGGGAAAAAGGCACAGTTTAGTAATAGGGGTTGGCCGGGTAGGTTGAGATTTGTTTTCGCAAATTTTCCAAAAGTTAAATTGAGTTTTAAAGGGTTTACTAAAAGAAAGAGATGGTTCCAATATTCTTTGGAAGGAGGGAAAAATCCCACCCCCCTCGAGAGAGTGGGGGGAAAAAAAGGGGGTTTTTATTTTCCAGGGGGGCCCAGCTGTTTTTTTTTTTGGCTAAATTGGCCCATGGGTTTAAGCCCAATTTTCGGGGGAAGGGTTTAAAAGGTCAATTTTTTTTTTCAAATGAAATCAATTTTGGTATCGGCTTTTCCTTTTTGGACAACAACTGCACATTGAACAAACAAATTTAAAGGGAGATAAGGGGGGGGTGGGGGAGGTTAAAAGGATAAATGGTGATTTTTGGAAAAGCTTAAAGGGGAAAGGGGACAAAGGGGCGATGGGGAGATGCGGTAGCAAAAAAAAAACAAAACAAATTTTTGGAGGGGTAAATTTCCGGGAAAAAAGTAAAGATGGTGAAAAAAAACTTGGATCAGGGGATTCGGTTTTTTAAAAAACCTTCATGATATAAAACCAATAATCAAAATTTTCCCCTTGAAAGGAATCAAACCCCCGGTTGTCAATTTAAAAGCGCAATTTTTCCCTAAACCACTAGGCAAACCCCCCGGTTTTGGTTGGTGTGTGTGTGTTGTTGTTTTGTTTTTGTTGTGTTGTTGTGGGGTGTGTGTGGTTTTGTGTTGGGGGGTGTTTTGGTGTTTTTCTGCTGTGGCGGAGGCTTTTTGGGTTTTTTATTTTATTATTTTTTTTTTATTTTTTTTCGAGGATAATGGAATAAACACTCATGTGGGTTTCTTTACATCCGTCCCCGTGTGTGTGCAGTTTTGTACATTCTTTTTACATCAAGTCCCTGTTTGTGTGCAGTTTTGTACATTCTTTTTACATCAAGTCCCTGTTTGTGTGCAGTTTTGTAAATTTTGTCATCTGTTCCCACCGGCACACAATGGCCTAATCTTCCGAAAAGCGGAATGGGGTTTAACGTGTGTGCATCATGTTCTGCGTGCGTTCGCACACGGGACCAGTTTATAGTCTCATCCGAAGGACTTTTGGGGGGAGTGGAGTCTGCACTGACGTTAACTGCAGAGGGAAAATCCAGTAGTATGATGTGGTCTGACGTTGCAGCTCGATGACGTCAGAGACATTAATGATCGATAGTCCGCGTGTCTCCACAAGTAAACAGATAAAAGCACTGTTTGGTTGGTTGCTTGTTTGTTTATTGTTTGTTTGTTGTTTGTTCTTTCATCTCATTCTGCAGCTTGTTGTTTGTTTATATGTCTGTCTTGTAGATAGTCTTTTTGTCATCATTTACTTTTTCATGTGCTCATTATCAGTATGGGTTGAACAACAACGGATTCTGGACTTTTTTCCAAAAGTTTGCTTATTTACGCTAAAGATATGTCTTTTTGGAGAAATGGTCAATTATGTCATTATCAGTACACGTTAATGCTGGTATCTCATATTCTAAGCAACGATACTCCTGAAAATCTGCCTTCTCTCTTGACAAATATGTCACACTGCCTCCACGATATTCAAAACTGGATGATACAAAACAAGTTATAGCTAAACGCAGATAAAACTGAAGCCATGATTGTAGGGACCAAACACAAACTCTCTTCCATCACAACAGATTCAATAGAGTTTGGTAATATAACAGTTCCTCTATCCACCACAGTCAAGTATCTTGGTGTTGTTATCGACAACACCACTCTCCATGCCAAAAATTCATAAACCCCAAACCTGCCAGTCATGCTAACCTATCAATTACGGCGCATCAGTGCAATTCGAAAGTACCTGTCCACTGATGCAAATCCAAATTGTCCCCGGTCTCCCCATTCTTTTCACGTCTGGACTATTGCAATTGTCTTTTGGCTGGTCTGCCAGCATCATCTATCCACTCCCTTCAACGTATACAAAACTCTGCAGCTCGACTAGTCCTCAAAAAGAACAAATCTGAGCATATTAATCCTTCCCCTCTTGCGATCTCTCCACTGGTTTGCCTGTGCCACAGAGAATAAACTATAAGATCAGTACCCTCTGTTACAAATGTCTCCTTCCTACTTCTGTGAATGTCTTCACCTGTACACTCCTTC
>CM054161.1:42799277-42826777 GCA_028751875.1 Rapana venosa
GCATCTAATGATGGGTAATATAGCACTTGTGATTTAGTCTTTTTTTCTGTATGGTTTTGATATGATGTTCATGTGATAGCAACATCTGTGATAAAGGCAGTGTGTTAAAGATGAAATATATCAAACACAAAACTTTATCTTGTATTTATGTGTTCCTGATTTTAAAACGGGTACCATGTAGTGTATATATAGAATGCCTCTAAAGGGTGACCCTTTTTAGGACAGCATCACCAAAACCCACACTGACCTGTGCCCTTGTGGCAAAGCCAACAACCCCCCCCCCCCCCATCCCCCTCCCATATGCTGCATCAGAGGGCCTTTATATTTATTGTATAACCACAAATGAAGTATATTCATTCACTGAAAGTCTACCCAACCAAAAAGTGTGTGCTGCATTTCGTTGTAGTTTAGAAACAACCGTTTTCATCTCATGCAGGAACACAACAAGACGCGAACCTAAACCTTTTGGTAAATATTTATTCAGAGTAAACCACAGATATGTTTCAACCTCGATGTCCCTGTGTTAAATGCCCAGAAGAAAAACATGACAAAAATACCCAGTCAGGCTGAAAATGAGATACCCCCAGTGTCATAACAAGTTGTCAGAAACACACACACGCACGCACACACACACGCAGAAAAAAAACTGAAAGATTGCAATCAAGATCAGCAAATAATGTTAAGCAAAATAACCATAAAGAAAGAAATATTTTTAACAAATAATTTTGATAAGCAAACTCACTGAGAGAGAGAGAGAGAGAGAGACAGACAGACAGACAGACAGACAGACAGACAGACAGACAGAGAGGGAAAGCGAGAGAGAGACAGAGAGAGAGACACAGAGTGAGAGAGAGGGAGAGAGACAATGACAATTTTTTTTATTTCGAGGATAATGAATAAGCACACATGTACTTTTTTACATCCAGTCCCCGCCTGTAGGGATACATCTTAATAATAATAATCCAACACTTATACAGTCTCAACTAGGAGTTTATGGTAGCCCTTAATTATGATGAATCCACAGTACAAAAAATCAGATGAGAAGAGATTATTAAGTATGAACATTAAACTGGTCTCATATACATACATCATGTGTGCCAGCCATCAGTATAACATCAGGTTAAACATCCAGCACGCACTACAAGCCTGTCTATAGATCTATCATCTGATGTGTAGTGAAGAGAAGGCCAGCTGTTGGTAATGGAATGGATTCAAATTCAAATTCAAATTCAAAAGCTTTATTATCTCAAAGACAGAGAAATTCCGGCGGGTTACTCGCCATACATAAAAAACAATAAACATTTAAACATAATATTTAAAACACACACACACTGTCCAACATCAGCACGCACCCATCATGAGATAAAATGCACCACAAATCAGCAATATCTCAGCCAGCCACAAACCCACCCCGACAAAAATCACTTTACTCATGTGCGCACAAGTAAACCCGTACGTCCGCAATTCACGTATCGCGAAAGCACGTGCATTGTAAACATTGTCCCCATACTCAGCATTTTAAAAATAAAAGTAAATTTTTTAAAAAATTTGTAAAAGCAAATATTAAAAAAATTAATACTAGTTTTTTTTGAACAGTCTAAAAAAAATTGACGGAACTATCCAGTATGTGCTCTCTGATACAAGTAAAGACCCCCCTTTGGAAGTAAAATAACCCCCTAGAGAAGTTGAATTTTCACAACAGTTGCACTTTACTTTTTTTTTTTTTTAGAGTTAATTTACATGATCTCACGGGTTTTGTGGCCAATACTGCAGCTGTACATTTTGTTCACTCCAAAAATTATGTTTATGAGAAATGTTGTGAATTCATTAAGTTTAGTCCCATACATCAGCTGAGAAAACATCAATTAACTTCAAAGGGAGAGAAAAAAAGGAAAAGAAATACATCTAGAAGCTGAGGTAAGCAATGTATACTTTAAAAGGGGTAAAAGAGTGGAGTATTTTTGCCCGACTCTGTACGACTTCTCGGCTACGGCAGACAGTTGAACAAGGAGGATGTGGCCTCTAAGAAAGAGGCTGAAAAAAATATTCATTTTCCCCAAAAGGGAAAGTGTATGAACAGATAGTTTTCAAGCACCCCCTAAGGAAAAAGAGCGCTGCACAATTTGCAGGGGGGGTCCCAAAATAGAAACAGCCCTTGACGCTGGGAGGTAATCTATTTACCACCCATCACAAGAGTAAATTATGGGCAATACATAGAAGTACTTGACAGGTATGGAATCTCTGGAATGTAGGAAAACACTGACAGTCACAGAAGGTTGACTGACAGTATACTGTGCCAGTGACACTAGTGACAGTATGTACATAAAAAGCAAATAGGTTTTTTAAAGCTGTAGATGGAATCTGCTAGTATAGGGAACTAAAAACTGCATAGATCTTCATTTGCTTTGAACTTTAAGTTTGAACCCACTTTTTGTTTGGTTACTTGAACAGATAGCTAAGATAAACCCTAACAATGAATACTGCTTAGGCCACATGCACCTGTACACATATATCTCCCTTAAGTCCTTCGGATGAGACTATAAACCGAGGCCCCGTGTGCAAATGCACGCAGAACATCTTAGCACACGTTAAATCCTGTTCCGCTTTACATAAGAGTATGCCATTGTGTGCTGGTGGGAACAGATGACAGAATTTACAAAACCGCATACACACGGGGACTGGATGTAAAAAAGCACATAAGTGCTTATTCCATTATCCTCGATATAAAAGAATAAAATAAGAATAAAATAAAATAGCGTACTTACTTTCCTTGTGTTTTTAATTTCATAGATTTATTTTAAAATCTGTTCCAGGCACATATGGGTGTTTTTGTTTGTTTGTTTCTTGCATTCACAAACAGGGACTGTCTTAAAGGCTTAGTTTGTTTGGCCACAATACAAGAGGACTACATTGCAAATTTTTAGGATGGTTTTGTACTAACCTATTTTTACTCTAGTGGGCTGATAATCTTTTCTTTGCAGAGCTGTGGTTTTGAACATGCAAGTTTCATACTGAGGTTAGTGAGAATATACATCTTATCATAAGACATACGGCTGTGTGTACTGGAAACCTGGGACATAACAGACTGAAGGAAGAAAAATCCTGCTATGTTGATGATGTCTTTGCCCCTCTATAGGACACACGGAGACAAACACAGACGCCTGACAGCACAAGTCGTCCTAGTGCACTGAAGAGGTTTAACTGACAGCACAAGTCATCCTAGTGCACTAAAGAGGTTTAACTGACAGCACAAGTCGTCACAATGCACTGAAGAGGTTTAACTGACAGCACAAGTCGTCCTAGTGCACTGAAGAGGTTTAACTGACAGCACAAGTCGTCACAGTGTACTGAAGAGGTTTAACTGACAGCACAAGTCGTCACTAGTGTACTGAAGAGGTTTAACTGACAGCACAAGTCATCATAGTGTACTGAAGAGGTTTAACGTGAACAGAAACAGTCACAAAGTCGCACTGAAGAGGTTTAACTGACAGCACAAGTTCTAGTGTACTGAAGAGGTTTAACTGACAGCACAAGTCGTCAAGTGTACTGAAGAGGTTTAACTGACAGCACAGTGTCCTAGTGCACTGAAGGTTTAATGACTCAGCACCAGTTTCCTGCACTGAGGTTGCGAAAGTAGTGCTGTGGTGACAGGCGCCAGTGTCGCGTGACTGGAAGAGAGCTTACGCAGCACGGATCAAGAACTGATGAGCCATTCTGCAGTAGTGAGCGCATAAGTAGCTCTGGCATTCTCGCTAGTGTCCTGACCGTGGCCTTGCGAGCTGTACGTCAACATGCAGATGAACCTGGCCATTCTGCAGTAGTGTCTGTATAGTAACCTGGCCATTCTGCAGTAGTGTCGGCATAGTAACCTGGCCATTCTGCAGTAGTGTCTGCATAGTAACCTGGCCATTCTGCAGTAGTGTCTGCATAGTAACCTGGCCATTCTGCAGTAGTGTCTGCATAGTAACCTGGCCATTCTGCAGTAGTGTCTGCATAGTAACCTGGCCATTCTGCAGTAGTGTCTGCCATAGTAACCTGGCCATTCTGCACTAGTGTCTGCATAGTAACCTGGCCATTCTGCAGTAGTGTCTGCATAGTTTCTGCCTGCAGATGAACCTGGCCATTCTGCACTAGTGTCTGCATAGTAACCTGGCCATTCTGCAGTAGTGTCTGCATAGTAACCTGGCCATTCTGCACTAGTGTCTGCATAGTAACCTGGCCATTCTGCAGTAGTGTCTGCATAGTAACCTGGCCATTCTGCAGTAGTGTCTGCATAGTAACCTGGCCATTCTGCAGTAGTGTCTGCATAGTAACCTGGCCATTCTGCAGTAGTGTCTGCATAGTAACCTGGCCATTATGCAGTAGTGTCTGCATAGTTTCTGCCTGCCTGCAGATGAACCTGGACATTCTGCAGTAGTGTCTGCATAGTTTCTGCCTGCCTGCACATGAACCTGGCCATTCTGCATAGTTTCTGCATAGTTTCTGCCTGCCTGCCTGCAGATGAACTTGGCCATTCTGGGGTAGTTTCTGCATAGTTTCTGCCTGCCTGCAGATGAACCTGGCCATTCTGCATAGTTTCTGCCTGCCTGCAGATGAACCTGGCCATTCTGCATAGTTTCTGCATAGTTTCTGCCTGCCTGCAGATGAACCTGGCCATTCTGCATAGTTTCTGCCTGCCTGCCTGCAGATGAACCTGGCCGTTCTGGGGTAGTTTCTGTTCCCCTGCAGATCAGGATGATTTCAACCTGCAGTCTATGTAGTTATCCATTCTGTTGTAGTTTCTGCCTGCAGGTCAGGATAATTAGTTCCTTAGGAAATTCCAAACTGCAGATTGAAGAGTTTCCTGTGGGATTGCAGACCATGTGATTCCCCACAAGTTTGCTATTTATAGATCTATTAGTTCCATTACAACCTGTGTTAGATTGTAGGTCATGGGATCATAGTCTTGTGAATTTACCAGTCGTATAGTAGATCAGGGCGTTTCCTTGTGTATCAAATTTTAGTCTTAGATCTGTCTACTTGTGGCATATATCATTTCATATGTATGGAGTTTATAATGTCATGTTTTTTTGTGTGAATCTGGGAATGTAGATCTGTAATTGTAGTTGTCCCACATAGGTGTGTCAGGTGAGCATATTGTCTCTTTATCATGAATTTGCTATATAGTTCTTTCACCTAATTGCAAAGGACTGTAGATCAGCTTATTCCTGCAGTGTATAAGTTTCGATATATGTCATGCTTTTCAAATCAAAGAAATATTCATTTAATCATGCATTCATGAACTGATGGTCACTCAGTATTTTTATCTTCCAAAAAGGCACCATGTTTACTTCTGAGTTTGACAAAAATGATGCAGTATACATGTGTGTGTGTAGTACATGAGCTTTGTGTAAAACTGCATAACAGAAATGCATGAAGTTTTATGTCAGCTGCCTGATATTAATGTCAAAAATGTACGAAAACTTTCGTGATGATAATGTTTTGGGGTTTTTTGGTAAAGACTGTGTTCACTTCTTTTTTAATGGTGCTTTTGTTTGTTTTTTACAAACAGAACCTTGTGATATTGAGCTTTACACAAACTGATTGGTTATGAAGATTTTGTTTTTACACCAGATTGCTTTGTCTTTTAATTTAAGCATTGTTCAGTACAGGTACTTTGATGCAATATGTTGCATTTGCATTGTTCAGTACGGGTACTTTGATGCAATATGTTGCATTTGCATTGTTCAGTACGGGTACTTTGATGCAATATGTTGCATTTGCATTGTTCAGTACAGGTGCTTTGATGCAATAAGTTGCATTTGCATTGTTCAGTACAGGTGCTTTGATGCAATGTGTTGCATTTGCATTGTTCAGTACGGGTACTTTGATGCAAGATGTGCATTTGCTCACTCTTGTGATGCAAGACAAATTGAGCTCACTTTGTATGCTTGTTGTTGATGTATTATTGATCTCGGATAGGTACTTTTTCAGTGACTATTTATAACGTGATTTATGCTTAATATCGATGGTATTATATCACTGAACTCAAATACATTTGCAGTGACTATTTATAACATGTGATTATGCTTATTGTTGATGGTATTATATCTCAGATGCTTTTTCAGTGACAATTTATTATTTTATAACATGTGATGTATGCTTAATATTGATGGTATTATATCATTGATCTCTGATACTTTTTGAGTGACTATTTATAACATGTGATGTATGCTTAATATCGATGGTATTATATCATTGATCTCTGATAGTTTTTGAGTGAATATTTATAACATGTGAGTACAATGAACATGGAACATTTTAAAGCAAATGAGAAGAATGAGTATGTGATGTATTGAAATTATGAAGTGGACAGTTCTAGTCATTTAATTCCACTCTATTATGAGTTGTGTGCTGTTTGTGGCAAGTTTCTTTATTATTCCCAACCCATGACTTTTTTTCTTAAGTTTTGCATCTAATGATGGGTAATATAGCACTTGTGATTTAGTCTTTTTTTCTGTATGGTTTTGATATGATTTTCATGTGATAGCAACATGTGTCATAAAGGCAGTGTGTTAAAGATGAAATATATCACACAAAACTTTATCTTGTGTTCATGTGTTCCTGATTTTAAAACGGGTACCATGTAGTGTATATATAGAATGCCTCTAAAGGGTGACCCTTTTTAGGACAGCATCACCAAAACCCACACTGACCTGTGCCCATGTGGCAAAGCCAACAAGACCCACCCATATGCTGCATCAGAGGGCCTTTATATTTATTGTATAACCACAAATGAAGTATATTCATTCACTGAAAGTCTACCCAACCAAAAACTGTGTGCTGCATTTCGTTGTAGTTTAGAAACAACCGTTTTCATCTCATGCAGGAACACAACAAGACGCGAACCTAAACCTTTTGGTAAATATTTATTCAGAGTAAACCACAGATATGTTTCAACCTCGATGTCCCTGTGTTAAATACCCAGAAGAAAAACATGACAAAAATACCCAGTCAGGCTGAAAATGAGATACCCCCAGTGTCATAACAAGTTGTCAGAAACACACACACGCACGCACACACACGCAGAGAAAAAACCCTGAAAGATTGCAATCAAGATAAGCAAATAATGTTAAGCAAAATAACCATAAAGAAAGAAATATTTTTCAAAAATAATTTTGATAAGCAAACTCACTGAATGTGCTTTATGATTTTAAACATAAAGGCTTAACAAGCAAGATAGCTGTACAAAAAGTTATAGAGTTTAAAAATGATAATATTAACCTGAACAAGCCAGACAACCGTTCAAAAAAACAGTTGAATAAAAAAAACAGTTTTAACAAGCAAGAACCATTCAAAAAGCTTATGATTTTTAAAAACAGAAGGAAAAAATTTCCATTCACAGATTGTGATCAGCTCAGTGGTCGGAGCACTCGCTTTCCCCCAGCCACGTTAAGCAGCTCAAGTGTGGTTACCAGTTGGATGGGTGACTGTTTGCGCGCCTTGGCTTCAGTACAGTCCCCCAGTTACCCAGCTGTAAATGGGTACCTGCACTCTTTAGGGTCAGGGAAGGTAAAGCAGCGAGGGAGAGGAGATAGGCGCTGCCCTCAATATGCTGGCCCCTAGAGAAGTTGAGGTCTCTGACGCCTCGCTCCCCTACGACCACATAGGTTTTGGGACACCTTTACCTTGTCATAAACAAGGCCACTAACAATTACAAGCACACACAAAACTTTCAAGAAGAGTAGTGTTGACTATGAAAGGCAGTTTTCATAAATGAGCATAACAGCTGTAACTAAACTCTGTCCTTCTAATATTTTGAGGGCAATTTTTACAACCACTTCTAGCAAATGCTGAAACTGATCAGAATGCATGTGTACCCAACTGTCCTTCATGGGATGATTAAAGTGTTTTTGATGACAAACATTACAAATTTGTGTTACAAATTAAGCAAAATCTCTGCACTAAGGCATAAAGCCTTGAACAACTAACCCATTATGAAAAACCAGACAACGGCGAAATCAACTAAGAAGCAAAGCCTTCAATGGATAAGTTGTGAGCACGATTGCTAAACTATGGGGGAGCAAAACATCAACTCTGTAGCGAAATGAAATGAAATATTGAACATATCCCTTTAACAATTGTCGTATACCAAATAGACAAAAATGGAAGTCATTTTTGGAACAGACACTTCTGACACATAGGTTAAAAAAAAAGCTTTCCCACAGCCTGCAAATCCAACCTCACTCAGTCAAGAGTGCTAAATTTAGCGCACCCCTTCCTTTTACCTAGTCCAGGTGTGGTCAGTCAGTTCCTGCTGTAGTAATTAGCAGAGCTGGCCCCAGCTGGGCTGACATGGGATGGACAGCAGCTGAAAGGGGGGGAAACTGACAGCTGTGTTCTCTATCCCCCCCCCCCCCCCCCCCAAAAAAAAAAAAGAAGTATGGTCACTGCTCAATTTTCCACAACTCTATATCACATTTGCTTGCTTTGTAGGCTTTAGTCACACTGCAAAGATCACTGGTCTAGAAGCAAGACTATGACCGGTTTGTACAAGCAACAGACTGCGACATTTTTTTTTTTTAGCAAAATAAAACGGTCAAAGCTGACAAGCAATATCAACATTGTTTTGTTTATCACATCATACTTTTCTGCTGAAGATGAAGACTATTTTGTTGTACTACTATTAATTATGCATTGTTATGTTGTTATTCCAGCTGTGGCTCTTCTTCCTCCTTAGCTTGTTTTGGTTTATTATAATGTATTATAATGTTTATTATCAATCTGTTTTGTGATCTCAGCATCTTTTGGTGCAAGGCTATTGCCTGCTTACTGCTAAACACTACATTCTTCAGCTAGGGCACACATTTCTTTCTTTCTTGATGAAACAACCAACCAGCCGAGAGAAGAACCCAAACAAGGAAATGTGGTGACTGCCATCAGAACATGTGTAGAACACCGGCACTTTGCCTTCCTCGTTTCCACCCTTCTTCTTCCCTCTTTTCATTCCACTAGCCACACTCGTCTGTCTCATTGCCTCCATTCTTCCTTCCTCTATAAACTATGTTTGGGAGGGGGGGGGGCTTGTCTTTTGGGGGATTTGTTTTGGTTTGGGGGGGGGGGGGGGGGGGTGTGTTTTTTTGTATTCTTGTTGTTTTTGGGGTGTTTTTTTTTTGGTTGGTTTTTTTTGGGGGGGGGTGTTGAGGCACAGATGAAAACACCACTATTCTTCTATCTTACTGTGCCATCAAGCAAAATTGTTAAAAGTCCCATCTTCAGACTTTGTTTGCAAAGTATGAGTTTTAAAGACGTGCAAAGTGGAGAAAGGCAAACAATTCTATGTCAACATTTACATTCCACATCTTGCCCTGAGGAAAATCATTTTTTAAAAGAAGAAGAAAGCACACACAAAAACGCTGTCTCTGCAATGATCTGCTGAAGTGAACAGTATCCCTGAGTTCAGGGAGAGAACTCTTCTTTCCCAGTACACCTGCACTGTGCACATTTGCACAAACATTGCCTGCGTAGTAGTTATAGCCCTTTTCTCTCTTCTTTTGTTGGTGACGTCAACATGCTCTTGTTGTTTGGACACTGGCAGTTTGGGGTAGGCAGGTATATTCAATATCTCCTACCAAGAATACTTTTAGGCCACAAAACATATTTTTGCATTAGTTATGAGAGTGAACTTGACCCCACCAAACACACTAAAAATGACCACTGATGTACTTGCAACATGCATCGTAGTGAACAAACAGATCACTTCATCTACACTGAATGTCTGGCATGCTATTTCTGCAAAGTAAGAAACATAATTTGCTTGGCTATTCAGGAACTCAGTCCGCCTGCTACGCGCACGCACGCACACACACACACACACGCGCACACACACACATGCACACACACACCAAGAATCCCGCAGCTCCACAAAATCTCTGTTTCCACAAGGGTTCTGTCTTTGGAAGCGGAGTGAAATACGATGCGCTCACCGACCTGCCAGGTCTTAAAGGAAACAGCATGCAAGTGTCTGGCTAACTGATGGCAGGGAAAGTTTGGATTCTCTGCAGGAAGGAAAGCTGGAGGTTTTCTTTAACACACACTGCCCATATCATGTGGGTGCTCCGTTCTGTATTGCATACAGCCAGCATAGCCCAGTGGTGGGTTATACAGAGGGAAGGATTCTTAGATGGTTGGTGACCCTAGAGCGGGTTGCCCGTAGAGAAAAGGTTAAAAAAAACATCTGAACTTCCTCTTTAAACAGAGAAAAAAAGAATCATAAGTCATAACTTCGATTCAAACCTCCAAAGAATAACAGAACATTTAATCAACATGCACACAAAAAGAAAGAAAAGGGAATGGAGAAAAACATGAGAAAAGACTTGACACATTATGCAAAATCAATGAACATGTACAGGACTGACATGACAAAAAACACTGAACAGAAAAACCGAATCAATAGACTGAAAAAACGCTCAAATCAACTGGGTGATAATTAACAACAGTCTGAGGGAATTCTTTTAGAAAACATCAAGAAACAACATTAACATTTGACCTGAAAGTAGGTTACAAATTCAGAATATAAACAGATAAAATCTCACTGGAAAGTCCACCAGGCTGAGAATCCTTTGAGCAATGGACAGTCTGGCCTACAGCCTAACTGGCAACTCGGGCCATACCAGTGAATATGGAAGGTCCCCAAAACTAAGAAAGTCAGTACAATGTGAGAGCAAAATGCCTGGTGTCAAGAATATAATGTATGAGATGCGAGATACACAAGGAAAATGATAAATGCAGGAAAAGTAGTGGGGGAAAACATGTGCAGGTAAAAGAAAGATGATTTTGAAAAAAAAACTTATCCTGCTGCTATTATGTACCATAAAGTATCAGAATTTGGGATGAAAAAAAAAACAAAAAACTTTACCATGTCTTCCTTCTATTCTCTCTTTCCTTCCTGATAAGAAGAAGACAAAACATTCCTATGTATGCCTGTTTTACCTCTGAAGCTGATGGTTTCCCATCTGTTTCTGTCAGAGTCATGATTCTAGTTTTCTGTTTCTCAGCTAGACCTACCAGCTTCACCTACAGTCAGATGTTTGTCTCTCCAACAAGTTTTTCCCACAATTAAGGTAGCTGCATTAATAATAATAATAATAATAATATATGGAATTTATATAACGCTGAATCTTGTAAAAAAACAAACAAATCGAAGCGCTTGCACTCAATCATTTACAGGCATGCAACTCTCCTTAAACATAATGAGCAACAGATTTCAAATCCATGCGCGCGCACTACGCACGCACACGCACGCACACACACACACACACACACACTCAGAACAACACTTAGAAGGTGAAAGATGTTGTTGAAAATTAGGGACAGATATGTGGGGGGAAAGTCTCAGGTAGGAAATAAGTGTGTTTTGAGGCTGGATTTGAAGGAATCAAGTGAACATCTTTAGGGAAGATAAATGAATTTGAAGGTGGCAGAAAATGCGACTTACGCCCTTCCCTTAAAGTGACAATGATCCCACAACGAGTAACCCTGCCTGGAGAGGGGATCCAACAAAGCCCCCCCCCCCCTACCCCCCCCCCCCCCCCCCACACCCCACCCCACTGTCCCCGACACCACCCCTTTCCCCTTTCCTTTCCATTATCCCAGCTAAATGAAGGGTTTGCAGAGGATTAGGCAGCACTTGAAGAAATACACAATCATGCATTTCAAGACAGATGTTTTGAAGAAAATGTTAAACTCTTCCAAAAAGGATGCATGTAAAGTGAGAATATCCATGAATTCCGGTGGTGCAATGAAAGGGTTTTTTGTTTTGTTTATTCCATTTTTAGACATCATCATGTTAAACCAGACACCATCCCTGAAGTCAGAATGTGGCTACCTTAATGGTGGGAAAACATGCACACACTTCACCACTGGTGGACCTCGAGTTCTAGCTGAGAAATAGGAAGGGGGGGCAACCCAACAAACATCCCCAGAAACCCAACTACGGAATGGCAACTGCTGCCCCTTTTAAACATGCAATCTGCCACATGAAACAACAAAATTGCAAGCTGTCGGTAAAGATCTCTCCTAGTGTGACGGAGTTATCTTTCTTTGTTCCTTGTTTTGTTCATGTTATGACCGAAAGAGTTGGATGGTCAGCAGCTTGGTACTTTGGATCATAAAAGGAAAGCTGAAAAACGTTTGACGAAAATACAAAGGATCGATACATTGGCCCATTATTATTATTATTATCATCATTATTATTATCATTATTATCATTATTATTATTATTATTACAAGCTTCAACATCAAAACGAACACATTTCATTTGCTTAATGGATTACTCTACTTGAAGAACTGGAGATTTCTGTTTGGCAGCTAGAGAGAGATGACTGCACCAGCCCAACGCTGGTCAAATTTAAACTGACCCTGAGCAGTGTCACCTTCAAGTCACCAAAGTCGTGTCCCATCTCTGTGAGGGTGTTCATGATCACAGGCATACGTGAATATGTGTGCGCAAACACAGGCATGTGCATACACACATGTGCGCACACACACACACACAAAGAGGGCAAAGTACAAAGTCCATCAGAAAAAGAAAGCATGCATATGTAAGCCCTCAAAAATGTACCAGACCTTTTCAAAACTCAAATGGGAGTTCTTCCACACAATGTGAACGTGTTTCACGAACACACACAAAATATTGCCCTGGTCAATTTAACAATTTAGAAGAGAAAAAAAAAACCCACATCAATAAACATCTTTAAAAAAGTTGGAAAAAGCTAGAATGCAACAAAAATAAGCAATGTCATCCAAATATAAAACCCATATTAAACATCTCTTCATTTCACAAGGCACTTTTTCTCGAAAATTATGTCCCAGTAAAACAATCATCAACATGCTTTAATATTCCCCTGGAAGAAAAAAAAAAGTATCAACACTCCTGATAAGACAGTAAAACAGTACCCGCCCACCCCCCTAAAAACAGGGCTGCTTTTCACACACAAACAAGGAATATATTATACATCTGGTATACAACGTTTGTTCGTTTCTCGTTTCTTCTGCGGGGAGGGGGGGGGGGTCCTTTTGTTTGTTTGTTGTTATTTTCAGCAACAAAATGCCGACAAATGGTAGTAAATATTGTACAACTTTTTCAGCAAAAGCCTTAAAAACAACAACAAAATCAGATCTGCTTTTTACAGGAAAAACAAAATCCACTGGAAACAACATTTGTTTTTCTCTTCAGTAGGGAAATTATGAATAGCTAAAAATACTGTATAAATGTGTAAGCAAATAATAAAAAAACAGGAAAGAAAGAACATCAATACCCACCCAACCAGAAAAACAACCAAGTATTTAAAAACAAAATCAACCAACAATAAAACAATAAAAACTTTTTCTCAGCAACAAATACACAAACCCCTTGGAACAGTTTTCTTTTCTCCACATTGAAATGTGAATAACAGGAAAACTGCAATTTTCTGCTACAAAAATATGAAATAAAACGGTTACATTGTGTGTTTTTTTTCAGCAATGAAAATATTAACAGCAACATTGATTTTTTCTTTCAGCAATAAGAATACAACCAGCACAAAAAAACATAAATACTGTCATCAGCAACAGAAAAACAAATAACAAGAAACACTGGTGTGTGATTTTTTCCAGAAACAAAATGATACACAGTCAATTTGGTGAGATTTTGTTTATATTATGCTCTTTTTTCTGCAATAAAGATACAAATAGCATCAAAACCCATCTGCTTTCTTCAGCAGTTAGAAAAGAAAGAAGAATAAAACCGTAAAACAGCAAAGAGTTACATCTTGTTTGTTTTAAACAATAAATCACACACAGTAGTAAACAAATTTCTTGGAAACTATAAAATTGCTTGTTAGGATAAAAAATATGACACTTCTTTTCCAAAGAAATAATCACACAACACATGCATGATAGCTGTGGTTAGAGTGATGCATGTATCTTGTCCCGGTTTTTGATTCTGTAAAATTTTTCCTCTGGAGTTAAATCATTGATTACCTCCTAAAGTTCTTAAATATTAATAGGAGACTGTGCGAGTTCTCAAACACTTGCACATGTTTAAAACTCATTCCGACTTTCAGAAATACCTTGTGTGCCAGTGTCAATGGATCATATTTTTTAAAAAATGATACACACGGGATTGAAGAAAGCATGAGGCTTATTCCATTATCCCTGAAAAAAAAGAATAAAAAACAAAAATAAATTGGTCACCTCACTAGAATGCCGCCCAACCAACCAGCCCTACGGGCATCTATCTATCTATCTATCTGTCCCGTAGTCTGACGACCGTGGGGGCACCCTCAAAGACTCAGCAACCAGTTCCCTCCATTCTTCTCTCTGTTCTGCCTTTCTCAGGGTTTTGTTGAGTTCTAGGCCTGTCCATTCACTGATGTTATCCTCCCAGCTCTTCCTTGGTCTGCCTCTTCTTCTTCCTCCTTGGACAGTGCCTTGCAAAACTGTCTTTGTAATTCCTTGGGATCTTGTGACATGCCCATACCACTTAAGTTTACGCTTTTTCACGATCGTTAGAAGGTTCTCATAGGGTCCAATGGTTTGCTGGATTCTGTTATGCACGCTTTCGTTGCTTATGTGGTCTTTGTAGGAGATGCCAAGGAGTCTCCGAAAGCATCTCATCTCCACTGCCTGTACTCTTCTCTCCAAATCTGCAGTCAGGGTCCATGATTCACAGGCATACAGAAATATGGATATGACAAGGGAGCGCATTAGTCTGATCTTGGAGATAAGTGAGATATTCTTATCTCTCCAGATGGTGTTTAGTTTTGACAAAGCTGTTATTGTCTGTGCAGTCCTGCATACTACTTCTGGCTTGGATCCCTGGTCGGATACAATGGCTCCCAGGTACTTGAAGCTTTGAACTGTTTCCAGCTTCTGGTCATTAACCCTGATATCAGTGCTAATGCCGTTGGTGTTATTAGTCATCAGTTTGGTCTTCTCTGCACTGATTTCCATGCCGTATGTTTTGGAGGCCTTATCCAAGTGTTCTGTTAGGCTGGCAAGCTCTTTTTCTGATCCTGCTATTCTATCAATGTCATCTGCGAAGCGGAGGTTTGTGATCGTTCTGCCACCAATGCTGACTGATCCTTCATGATGTTCCAGTGCATCAGCCATGATTCTCTCAAGGAAGATGTTGAAAAGGGTGGGTGAGAGTAGACAGCCCTGCCTTACTCCAACTGTTGTTCGAAACCATACACCATCAAATACAATGGCTGGAAAGCCAGAGGTAGACCAAGGAGACGATGGAGCGACTCCGTGGCTGACACCCTGCGAGCCCATGACCTGTCACTACATCAAGCCTCCCGCCTAGCTGCAGACAGACGTCTGTGTCTCCCCGCGACGCCGAAGGGCACCAGCGGCAGATGAAAGAAGAAGAAGAAGAAAAATAAATAAAACACACATGTAAGTACACACACACACACAAAGAATGGGCTTCTCTTTTTTCAATATCAAATAGCTTTTCTAACATCATCCATTGACACAAACAACATTTTCTTTTCCAACAGATTGCAATATACCAAAGGTCTACACACTGTAGACATTTTTTTCCCCACCTCACCTCTCCTGAAGTCTAGTGGACCATTTGGGTACCACTGAAGATTTTGCAACCCTAATTGTTTGTCTCTTCCTTAATTCATTCCTGATCTCTCTCGCCCCTAAGTAAAGCGTTTTCCTCATTCCATGTTCCCAATCAAGCACTCAGTTTCACTAAACAACAGGAAACCTGTCAGCAAAGTTTCTACACATGAGATATATACACATGAGATATATACACATGAGATATATATTTTGTCTGGAATAAGACGTACACCCCCACAACACGATTTGAATACAAAAACAATCCAAAGAAATGAGAGATCATGCAGTAAAAAGGAATGACTTATGTTCCCAGGATAAAATTCTGAATACAACAAAAAGTATTGCATCCCAACATCATCATGCCAACAAAGCAAGGCACAGGAGGAGTAAGGAGTAGAGGTGAGTATAGTGTAGTGTATGTGTGTAGTGTAGTGTGTGTAGTGTGTAGTGAAAGTGAAAGGTGGTGTGTAGTTAGTGTTGGGGTAGTGTAGGGGGTAGTATGTAGTTCGTGCCCCCCGTGTGTGTCTTTGTGTTCGTTTTTCGGGCCCGCCGTAAGTGAAATGTGGGGTGTTTTAAGTTGCAGTGTATGCAATGTAGTAAAATGTAATGAAATAAAAATGTAGTGCGGGCAGTGTAGTGTAGTGGTAAACGTTTGTATTTTGTAATGTAGTGGGGGGGTGTAGTGTAGTGTAAGCTATTGTAGGGTAGCGTTATGGAGCGTAGTGTAGGTATGCAGGGTTAAAACAATCGGGCCTTCAGTACTGATAAAACCCTTGAGACGACTCACAGGCAGAAGGAAAGAAAAAACAAACACCAAGGCAGGTAAATTCCAAAGGGATATCCTGTTCTGTTCAGTTTTGTATGGTGCCCATTTCGGTTTCTTCTTCAAAGGATTTAATCGATATAACAACAACTAAAACAAAATCCCGAATGAAAACCCATGCATGAAATGCAAAATATGCAAACATGCCACGCGTACACAATACAACATATACATAAATTTATACAGGGCACTTTCGCAGTTTTTTGATAAAGCCCTTTTTTGATCCAAAAAAGGACTAATAAAACTCAACCCAAAACCATCAAAAACCTAAACAAACAACAATACAAATGAAAATAAATAATTCCCCTTTTTTGGGTTTTTTCCCAGCAAAAGCTCCGAGGTTCCCTTTCCCAAAATTATAAATTTTGGGCGTTTTCCCACCCTTTGGCCAATCATTAAAGGCCCACCACAAAATGACTTCGGGCCTGATTACCTCAAATCTCAGTTCCTTATTCATATATATATATTATATAATTTTATATATTAATATATAATATAATATAATATATATATATGAATCTTGTCTATCGCACAGTTATAGAAACCATCATCCACTGACAAATTTATAATGATGAAAAACAGTTTCTTTACATGGAATCTACTGAGGTGGGTAGGTAGGTAACACTGTCTTCCTCTAGCCAGCCAGCCACCAGCAAAGGAAAAACCAGGCTGTTTTACAGGAGATTATCAGTCTGACACACCCGTCCATCTGGCCCAGAGAAAGACGCCCACAGAAGCTGGGGACACTGACCTTTTTTTGAGAACCACCATCACCCATGACCAAATTTATAATGAAAAAACCCAAACCCTTTTTAACTGAATCAACTGAGGTGGGGGTTTAGGTAACACTGTTTCTCTTGGGGCCCCGCCACCCCCAAAGGACCAGGCTGTTTTTTACAGGGAGATTTTTCCAGTCTGCACACCCATTTCATCCATCGGGCCCAGAGAAGATCGAACAGTAAGCTGTGGGGACAACTGACCTTTTTTTCTGTTCTGTAAACAGCGCAAGTTACTGCAAAATCTTAGGGCACTTTCTTTCCTTTTCTTTTTTTCTTTTCTTTCATCTTCTTTCCTTAGCATGTGAGATGTGACTAAACCCATAAAACCCGCCTGCAGAGTGTTAACCAGATTCCCCCATTTTTTGCGGTTTTGTATCTAAAGCCTGACTTCTGGCAAGGTCCCTTCTTGTGTGCCCAAATTTTAGTTTGGGATTTGGGCCTGGTGGGTGGGAAGGGGTTGTTTGCTGTTGTTTTGTTTTTTCTTGAGTTCAGTTTACCTTTATCCCCCCTTCCGTGCCATTTTTTCCATTAAGAAACTGTTTTGCAAGGCTAGTGGGCTGGTTCAAGCTGTTTTCAAGTTTTTTTTTTCCAAATACAGCAGATCTCAAAATAGAGAATGGTGCTACCCTGGTTTTGGACACTTACCAACTGCCGATGCATGCTCATAATACCGTTTTGTAACTAGCGATAGCCTCTTCCCACCACCCTGGAGTTCTTCTTTCAAAATCGGCGTAAGGGCAGCAACCCTCGTTGAAGAAAATGGAACGCACAGCCCTCCAGGAACCAAAAAGCCTTCTGTCCTTGGGGGACCCTGAAGCCCTCCATACTTGGTTCGTTTGACCTGTTACAAAGTTTTTTTTTCACCGGATTGACTTTGACCTTGACTTGTCAAAAAACCCGCTGTTCAAAGTCATTTTAGCCAAATTTAAAAATGAGACCAGTGACAACCAAAGCAATTTCCCTTTAGGTTAGGCTGTGGAGTGTTTATTTTTTTTTTTTTCTTTCATTGTTTGATTATCACATGACTTTCCCCTGTTCTTTTTCCATTGGTTGGATATCAACTTTGGGTTTTTCTTGTTTTCTTCATTGTTTAATTTCACTTTGGTTTCTGTTTCTTCATTTTTGATTATAACGAGGGTTTCTTTTTTTCATTGTTACACCAGTGGACTTCTGTTGCTACAGGCTTGGGTTTACCAAAAAAAACCCTGATATTTTATAAAAGTTAGGGTGTTTGCCCCCCTCATGGAAACCCTGGGAAAGAACCCCTGAAAACTTTAAAGGTTTTGAAGTAAAATGACCGTAAGATGCTACCGGAGACAATGCTTTACTTGAACTCCCTTGAGAGATATCAGGAACACTTGCACAATTCTTCCCAACTTTTCTGTTATCTTTTGCGAAAAACAGTAATTTTTTATTAGATTTTTAAATCAAGTTTTTAGCCCTCTAACTAACAAACTGTTTAAAGGGTTCACACAAACCTCACGGATGAAAACGAGTGCAAACACTAAAAAACCCATGACAAATTTTAAAACCTGTTTTCCGCTTTTCAAAAGGGTTAAGGCCATTGCGCATGGGAAACAATGACAAATTTACAAAATTACATGCACATCGGGAAAATGGAGTAAAAAAAAGGGAAACCAAGTGTTTATCCTTTATCAAATCAAATTAATAGAATAAAATAGTATAAAGTAAAGGGAAACCTGTCCAAAGGACTCCCTCAGGACTTTCTTCAGGAACAGTTCCAAAAAAGTTCCAGGTACCTAAAATTCACGAATTTGTCTCCTTCCCAAACCTCTCTGTTACAGGGCCAACAAGTGAGTTGTGCTGAATGAGGACCATGGCCTTCTCCTAAGGCAAAATCAAAACCATGGAGACTTTGAATTAGCTGGCAGCTCTTTTCCGGACAGTCAGTGATCAGGCACTCGCTTTTTCCCCAAGCTAAATTTCAGCAGAGTCAACGTCCTTTACCCACTTGGAATGGTGGACCGTTTGCACGCCTTGCCAGTACATTTCCCCCCAGTTCAACCCAGCTGTAAAGGGGTTTTACCTGCACTCTTTAGGTTAAGGGAGGTAAAGCAGCGAGGGAGCAGATTGGCGCCGCCCTCAAATATCTTGGCCCCCTGAAGAAGTGGGGTCTGTGATCCCTCACACCCTCACAATAGATTATGGGAACACCTTTAACCTATTTCTTTATAAAATAAAAAGCACTAAATAAATACTCAATCACAGTACCAGCCAAGTCTTTGAGAAAATCTCTTGCTGCATAAAATCAGTCCCTTTTGCACTTATCTTTCCAAATTCCCTACCTTTTAAAAATAAAACTTTAAATGTTCGTTCAGCGCTAAGCATTCATGAAATTGATCAAGCTTTTTTCCCCGGGTTATTGAAAAGGCCATAACCAGGTTTTCTAAAAACAAGTTTGAAAAGCTTGACCTAAGGCCACCACGTTCAAAGACAAACACCTATCTGGGAAAACCAAGGAAAACGCAGCCTTTGCTTTTCCACCCACAAAATCCCACACTTTGGTAAGGCCCAAGGGATGTGTGAAACCCCTCACAGCAACGAAATAATCAAACAGAAAACACAACAACACAACAGACACACCAAATTTAAAGCCATGCGGGCTCTAACCTCTCAGTAGCGCAGGAAATGTAGGGGCCCCAGAAAAGCTCAGGTTTATTTTTTTGAAGCAGGCATGCCGGCGGGGGGTTACTTTGAATGGTGAAGCGAGGCAGGGCCTAAAAATTTCTCCGACTGAAACTCCCCAAAGGGTGGGTATCCTTCTCCCATAAAAAAATCAAGTCCGCAGTTTGTAAAAGTCGATAACCACGAACGGTAATTTCAGAGAAAATTACATGAAAAATAGCCCAAATTCTAAATTTTTTTTTGTTGGGTTTTTTTTTTAATTTGTTCTGAAAACCCAATCGGGAAAGAAATCTTGAACCCCAAGCTTCAAGGATTAAGTAGAGCTTATTTCTGATACACCCCCCTTTCCCCACATTTGATGAAAGTAAGATTATCTCTGAACACAGCCTACCAGCTGATGTAAGTAAGATTTTAAATCTCTGAACAGCAAAACCAAAAGCTGATTAAGTAAGATCTTATCTGAACACACCTTAACAGCTGATGTAAGTAAGACTTACTCTGAAAAAACCCCCTACACAGCATTGTAAGATTCTTTTCTCTAAACACGGGCCTACCACGCTGATTTTAAAAATTTTAAACCTCGAACCCAAGCCTACCATGTTTTAAAGTAATCTTATCTGAACACAGCCCTTCCCAGCTAAATGTAAGTAAGATCTTAATCTGAACACAGCCCTCTAACCCAGTCAATCTTTCCAGTTACTGTATTCTCTACTTGTCAGCCACATCCTCTTCCTTTGCTTTACTGGTGGCCCAAACCCCCACCCCCACCCCTTCCCCCCCTAACAAAACAGCCATGTAAAAAACATGAAAAAATTTTGACGTGAATGCAGAAAAAACCTCTGCACTCTTGGATCACCTTAACCACTACATTGTCACTTAAATGCCCCCCCCAAAAAAACACACCTAAATACTAACAAAGGCCCAAGAAAAAAAAAACCCTAAACCTAAACAAAGGAATTCAAAACAAATTCAACAGCGGCAAGATCCTGGCAATCACCCTAAATGATCACACGGATAAACCTGAACAAAAACCGATCACACCTACGCCACAAACCGCCGACCACACTCCAACCACCAACCAACCAAGAATAACCTACCTGCTCTGGGAAATTATAACCAAAAAAAATCTCAGAGGCGGGGGAAGACGATGGGGACAAACCCCTTTGCCCCTGCCTGGGCCAGCGCCGGGTGTGTCGAAGAGTAAAGGATCGAAGCTGCCCGACATGGACCCGTTTCGATGACCGGCTTGTCCCGCCAAATTGTCTGCCTCCAGGACCTCCAGGAATTTCGGGGGTGGCGGTTCGTGCCCAGAAAAACCCCCCCAGTTTTAGGCTTTTTTTGCCCCCCAAAACCTGAACACCACCTCCAACACACACCCAAAAAATAAAAATAACAAAAACAACGATATTAACATTTCTAAGACTTTTGGGGGGGGGTTTTTAAAAAAAAAAAAAAAAATAAAACGATAAAAGCTCCTGACCATGTGGGAAAGAAAAAAGCAAAAACACCCTGGAAAAGAAGGGAAAAGGCTGTCCCACAAACCTCATAAGGCCCTGTCCACAGGAAAAAACAGGAAGGGAGGAAGAGGCCAACAAAAATTCGGAAGAAAACTCAAAAGGCCCGTTACCCTTAGGGGAACAACTTGGTCGAAATTTTTAGAAACAGAGGGATGGAGGAAGCTGGTTGAAAAATCTAGTCCCAAACTTTTTCCCAAGAATTAGGGAGGCGTGAAGAAATGTACGAAATTTTCAAATTACAAATAAAAAAATTTTTTCCTTTTTCTTTTTTGGGGGCTTCGCATTGCTGATTCTTTCCCCTGGGAAGCTGGGCTATTTCAGAATCATTAATTCACCTTCTGCAAAAATTTTGGTGCTAAAAGTCCTGGTCTTTTTAAATCCCTTATTCGGGTCTTTTTCAAATTTTTTCTGGAAAAATTAGGAAGAGTTGATGCAAACGGTCTTTACATGGATTGTTCGGAATGCCATTTTGCGAAATTGTGCCATTAATATTCCCTCAAAATGAACAGAGTGGTTCAGGTCTTATTTTTCCCATTTTCCAAACCCTGTAGTGGCTCCCCCTATCCATGTGCATTTTGTAAATGACTGCATGCAACAGGAAAAAGAAAATAGCCATTCACATTTGCAGCTGTGCTTAATTAAAAAAAATTTTGTAGAAAGACAGTACGCAGTAAACAGAAAATTAGTATTTTCCTCGACTTGTATTGAAAGTTCCGTAGTTTAACATTTTTGGAACAAACTTGGAAAACTGTAGGGGTTAGGTATCTGTGAAAATGAAAATAACCTTTGGTGTAAAACAAAGTGACCCACCCTTCTTATGAAAAAATTTTAACTTCCCTTGGCAAAATAGTTGGCAACACAAAAGCAGGCATTTCCCTATCAGGTATCAACGATCTTTCAAAACACCCTTCTTGCTTCTTTTTATAAGTTTAATTTTGAAATATTTTGTATCTACATTCAACAGAACTCTCACTCATGATTCCCATTTTTGGGGCCCCCCGGCCGTATGTCTCATTTTCCAGGTTTTTTTCAGGCCCCCCTTTGAAATGGCTGGGTCTTCAAAACAGGCCTTTTAGGCTTTTCAAGTTTTTTCAGTACACTCTTGCTTAAAAACCAAATTCCAACTTTGGGAGGGGTGTTTCAAAGATGAGGCCTCATGCTTTATGGTTTTTCAATTGGTACATCAAGTCCTAACCAAACCGGCAGGAAAATGGCCTACTCTTCGAAAGGTGGAACGGTTTTTAATGTGTGGCAAGAAAGGGTTCTGCATGAAAGCAACAATAATTTGGGGTTTAAAATCCAAATACAAAAACTTTTGGGGGGAGTGGAGTCAGTACTGAGTTAATTCCAGGGAAAATTCCCCTCCAACAGGTGCCTCAGGGTGGCTCTTCATCACTGAACGCTCAGACAGCAACTAGTTTTAAATTTTCATAAAGACGAAAATGCGTTGCCCTGCCGTTAGCACCTGACAATTAGGCCCCAAATGCATCCGACTTCGGCATGGAAAGAAAAATCTGTTTTAATCTTTCTGGGAAAAAAAAAGAAATGGACAAGAAGGCAAAAAAATAGACAAAGCTTGTTGAACAGAAGAAAAGGATCGAGCAGAAACAAAGAGGGAGACAAAAGAGGACGTTCCTAGCACGAATTCCCAAAAAAAAGGTGGGATGCTGTTTTTAAAAAGACAGGCCAGGCAACCCCAAAAAGGGGCAGTGGTGCCTCAAATCCTAGGTGGGGCAGATAACGAGCAAAACGCTTTTAACCCAAATAGGCTACCTGTAAGTAAGCAGTGTGGGCTTTTTTAAAAAAAACAAAACAAACCCAACAAACACACTGACAGGAAAACTTTCACAGAATTGTTTCTTAAACTGAAACGTTAGATTGTAAAAAGGTGACATTTCAGCAGTGGTGTTGATTCTTTTTTTTTCAGGGTCATCGCGACAGGTCAATTTTTTTAGATATTCCTGGAGGGCAGAAGGAAATTCGGGGCACACTGTGCTGAGCACACACACTTTTTCCCTGACCCCTGGGAAGGAATTTTTCTGGGCCTGACAAAGAGGCGTCGCCACATTTTCTCCCCGGTTTTTGTTTTTTGGGTGTCAGAATCCCCTCTTGCTTCAGGCTTCCTTTCTTCCGGCAAAAAAAGGGTCGTCATCGCTCTTTTCTCTGTCTCAACAGATCCCTGGAGATTGGTTTGACCCCAGTTTTTTAAATGGGTTTGTTGCTGGCTATACCAAAGCAGCTTTCTTTTCTGATTTAAAGACAGCGATTCTCCTATCGATGATGCATTATTATAAAACAGTTAGTTTTTCAAAATGCTAAGCCAAAAGGAATGTTCATCTGCAGAACTGGGGTATTTTTTTGTAGGATTTTCTGGCTAAAATTCAAACCCCTTTTCTTTACTGTTGATCATAAACCTGATTAAAATCGAAAAAAAGAAAGGACTTCCCCGGAGAAAAAAAAAAGGGCCCAATAATTTGGTAATGCACAGTCATGACTGGTGGAGACTATTTTCAGCATGACAGTGGGGCCTGCTCCATACTGCCTCCAGGCTCTGGTCCCCTTTCTGACTTGGGTGGTTTTTAACACTGTCAGTTAGAAAAGCAAGGGCTAAATTCTCCACTAATCTAGAATGCGTAAAAGTATCCTGAAAAGCACAAAACTATGACATGCGAATGGTTTTTATTCTTTTTTCTTCTTTCTTTTCGATGCCTTAAAGTTTTTCACCCAAAAGACCAGTTCCCTAAAAGAATAGCAAAAAGTTTTCCTTCTAGGGTAATGGGTTCGGCCAAATTTCCTCTCCCACGCCTGAAAAACCCTGCCCGTCCTCAGGTGTGGGGATTTTTCTTGCTACTTTCCCCACAAAGCACATGGGGAAGGGTTACCCACTTTTATCTTCCCTGTGCAGATGTTGTTCCCCCTGCAGTGGCCCTTTCTTTAAATCGGAAAAGGTCACCTGGTCTTGTCTGGTGAGGCGTGGTAAACGTCTGGTGGTGGCTTTTTCCAGGAGAGCCTAAAAAAAATGGTCTTGCCCTCTGAAGACAGGGTTTTTTCCCGGTGTCATCTCGGGGGGCCTATCTTGGCCCTTCTGTCATGCTTGTCATTTGCCCTCGAAGCCACAGTGTGAGGGGATCCACTGCAGCACGGTGCGAAAGACACTTGATGTTATGTTGTGCCATTCTTAAGTTTGTGGAAAGCCTGGTAGTTGAAGGCTTCAGCAAAACAAGTGTCGGTCAGAAAAACGACCTGGTTTGTTACCCTCTGAGGATGGTTTTGCTGCAAGGATGAGGCTTTCACTTTTCCGCCCTTGTAGTTTTGGTGGGAGTAGACGCCGGTTTCTATTGACCCGAGTCTGCCATTCCCCTGCTGGGTTACCAGATTCCCCCCGCCCTCCAATCTGGTGGCATTGTTGCCAGAGCCTCTTTTAGATTTGGAAAGCCATGCCGGGGGGTATTTTATCTTTCTATCATGGGTCTGTCAAGTTTTTTGATAATTCGCCCCCGTTTTTAGTTTTTTTTCGGGATTCCTGGAATGGGCTTTTCATGTCCCCTTTTTCTGTCCTTTTCCCTTTCCAGGGGATCAAACAAGGGAAAAGTGATGGCTGGGAAATGCCCGGGAATTTGTCCCTTTGGGGCTCCTCTTATGCCACGAGCTTCGACTGCCAAAACTGAGCGGTTTATCCCTTCCAAGGACAGCTTCTCCAGTCCCTTTTGCCATTGGATGTCTTGGTGCATGTACTTGGTAAACCTGTTGCAAGTCTTCCTGTTTCCCGGTGATGAGAGGGCTAGCCAGTTTACCTCTTTCCCCTTCTCATGGGGTGTTTTTATCCGCCGGGGATTGATTTCTCAAGGCCTTGGGTTCCCGTACCTTTCCAGGGTGTCCCCCCGGGTGTTCCCCTTTGGGAGCTGTCATCCAAAGTTTGATGACTCAAGATGTGGGTCGTACATCCCTGGTAGACCCCGATTTCAGGGGTTTTGTTCATTGGCTCCCCAAAGTTCCCCGCAAGTTTGCGCATGAGTTTAGCTAACCTTGCTTTTCCTTCTGCCGGGTGATGTGTTGTTTCCAAGGTCCATTTTTTGGTCCCCTATTGACCCCAAGATGTTCTTTGTCCTTCTTGAGGGTCCCCTGTGCAAGGGTGGGCTCCAGGGCTTGCTTTGGTGGGGAGCCGGTTTAAAGAGGGGGCCTGTGGTTTTTGTCCGGTTAATGGACACCCACCATTTCAGCCTGCCCAAACTATTCCAGGGCCATCTGCCCCTGCGGGTTTGCTGTTGAAAACGTAGTTCCTCCGTCACCAGAGCACCAATCGCTCATAAAGCCGTTTGGTTGGACTCCCCCTTTGGGAAGCTCTGGACCCCAAAATCGTTAAGAAAGCACAAAAGGGTTTGGTTTAGAGTACCCCCCCTGAGGTACCCTGCCGAGGTACCTTCGGCAACGCGGCAGTCCAACACACTCTGGCTTCCAAACGGTTGTGAAGGAATTTTTCCACTGGTACACATTTCCCGGTTTAATTTCCACTGCTAGGACTTTCACAAGGACCATCTTTCCAGACCTTGTCGAAAAGGGCCCTTTTGTAGATCCCATGAAGATGCCAGGGTATCTTCTTTGGGCCGAAAAGCATCCTCTATAACCATGAAATGATTGTTATGATCTTCATGCTTTTGTCGACGAATCCGGTTGTTAAGGACTAATGATTTCAGTCTCCAGGTAGAGTTGCAGCGCAGGTGACGATGCGCTCCCAAGGTTCTTACGAAAGGAACTCGTTTAGGCTGATTGGGCGATAGCTGATGGCCTTGCTCTTTTTTTGCCCTTCTTCAGGATGTGGATTTTGTGGCCTTCTTTTCCAACATTGGGGACTAAACCACTTTTCAGCTCAAGTTTAAGATGTCCAGCCTTTGGAGAGCAGTGTTGCCCCCTTGGTGTTGTATCATCTCCGTTGGTGTGTTGGGCAGTCCTGGTTTACTTCTTCTTCATTTTTCTTGATGGCTTTAGGAGTTCTGGCATGGTTGGATCTTGTGTTCCATTGCCTCATGACCCTGGTTTACAGTTCTTTCTCCTGTCTCTTTCTTCTTTTTTCTCACTCCTTTCTGTAGGTTTTGTGGATTTGTTTTGTTTTTTGGCATTACTTCCTGGCAAAGGTGTTTTGGGGTTTGCCATCTTTTTTCCGTCCAAATTCTGGCCGTCTTTCTAGTGTTGAAACTCTGCCCTTGTACCCTTCAAAGTCACGTTTTAGTTCCAGAAACTTGTTTGTGTCTTTTTCCATGTTTAGGCTTTGGATGTTTTTCTCTCCAGCTTCCTCTTGCTTTTAGTTTAGTTTAGTATTTTTGCCGTCTCTCTTGGAGTCCTGATGGGTTTCTCCTGATTCCGGTTGTACTACTTTCCCTTGCTTCGTGACTGCATCGTGTTCCTGTTTGAACTGGTCCCTCCCCCGTATGGGGTTAAATCCCTTTTCCTGCTCCCCTGGTAGGCAAAACCCTTTCAGCCCTGAAGGATCTTTTGTTGAATCCTTCACTACGTTGTTGATGTCGTCCCTCTACTTGAATGTCTTTGTCAGTTTATTTGTCCCCCCTGATGGCAAAGGTTCCCCATTTGGCCTTCTTATAGTTCCATCTAGGTTAGGTCCCCCTGCCCTGTTTCTGCTTTTCTCCACTGATTGTGAGGATGGCGGGGCCGTTGGTCACTTCCCCCGAAATGATCTTGGACTGTTCCCCGATCCTGGTGGATGTCAATCATGCAGAAAGCCAGGTTCTGGGGGGGGTTGGTCTTCCAGCGTGCGAGTAGAAGGTAGAGGTCGTGGGGTCGTTGCGAGGATTAGGGGGTTTCATCCTGCCATGCCTCTAAATTCTTCCCTTTGCTTTGTTCCCAAAGGTGTTGTATCCCCCAACTCTGGGACCTTTCCGTTTGAAGTCGCCCAGTGAAATGAGAAGCTGTTGTTCTGGGACTGGATTATCTAGGGCTAGATTCTTATCATCAGGGCCCGTAGAGTTGACCGACAGTGAAGCCAACTGTCTTGGGGGTGATCTTCCCCTGTCCTGGTACTCGTTTCCCTCCATGTCTCTTTGTTTCCACTCGTCAGTTGTTCCCCCAAATTGTCCATACTCCACCTTTTCCCTTTTAACCTTCCGATCACTGCGAAACACCTGA
>CM054161.1:42831777-42853829 GCA_028751875.1 Rapana venosa
CACACACACACACACACACACACACGCCAAAATCCCAATTGGTTGCTCACTTACTGCCGAAAGGACCCCGATAGAAAAAGCCTCCCATGAAAGAGGACCCCCATCGCAGCTGATAAAACAGAATGGCGCCCACCACCAACGCAAGGACGACGATCACCGCTTTCCTGTTGACGCTGATTCCATGTCCAGGAGTCGCCATGCTCACCAGTGCTGCTTTCTCTTCTCTCCCGACCCGCCTGACTCCAATCCTGCGGGCAAAAACGGTCCACGTACAGTCTCTTCAAGAGAGCGAGAGACTCGACTTCTCTCCTTAATTATTTATTTATTTATTTATCTATTTATCTATTTATTCTAAACTCCTTGATTACTTTATTATTTATTTATTTATTCTTATATTTTGAGGATAATGGAATAAGCACTCTTGTGAATATTTACATCCAGTCCCTGTGTGTATGCAGTTTTGTCAATTTTGTCCTAGATCTGTTCCCACCAGCACACAAAGGCCTACTCTTCTGAAAAGTGGAACAGGTTTTATTCACATGTGTGTAAGATGTTCTGTATGCGTTCGCACACGGGACCTTGGTTTATAGCCTCATCCGAATGACTTTTGGGGAGAGTGGAGTTGCCACTGATCGAAAATTTCCCCTTAAATGAGATTTTAAGCTGGCTCAGCAATCATGAGTGCAATGTGAAACGCTCTAACCAACTAGGCTACCCCGTCCCCCCATCAAGCAGCTATGTAAAGCATTTTCGCTCCTATGACAGACAACAATAGTTGCTAAGCGTTCGACAAAGAAGAAAGAGGGATCTTTTCTGTCATCCATACCACCCGCCATAGTTGGCCTGTTGTTGTTGTTTTCTACAAAAGATAACTCATTTTAAATATGTCTGTATGTGTGTGTGTGTGTGTGTGTGTGTGTGTGTGTGCGTGTGTGTGCGTGCGTGCGTGCGTGCGTGCGTGCGTGCGTGCGTGCGTGCGTGCGTGCGTGCGTTGTGTGTGTGCGTATGCGTGGTGCGTTGCGTGCCGTGAGGCGTGTGTGTTGTGTGTGTGTGTGTGTGTGATATTAATCATATTATGTGTGTGTGGTATGCGTGTGTGTGGGTTTGAACATGAGACCTCATTTTACTACCTTGATGAAAGGACTGTGTGTGTGTGTGTTGTGTGTGTGTGATATTAATCATATTATGTGTGTGTGGTATGCATGAGTGTGGGTTTGAACATGAACCTCATTTTACTACCTTGATGAAAGGACGTGTGTGTGTGTGTGTGTTGTGTGTGTGTGTGATATTAATCATATATGTGTTGTATGCATGTGTGTGGGTTTGAACATGACCCCTCATTTTACTACCTTGATGAAAGGACTTGAGGGGAATGGAGTTTGTGTGTGTTGATAAAACTAAATAAACTAGTTAATAAAACTTTTCAACAGTCTCAGCTCTCACCCTGTTTGTGCAATACATGTGCAAAACACTTGCTAGAACGGGTCTCTCCTGCCCCTTCAGCTTCATGGGAGAGTTGGCCAATTATAACCAGTGGAATGAATGACATCAGAACCATACCCAGCATGCACCCTAGAACTGATGAGTGAAGGGCTCCACCTAAGTCAATGTGCCCATGATACATTGCATGAAAAATTCAAAAACAGTTCCACACCAATTCTTCAAAAAAGTTATGGGAGAAGTTGTTAGTATAAAAAGGAGCTGACTGCCTGTACCATGGTTAGTGCCAGTTCAAACTGTACAAAACGACGAATTACTAATAAGTACCTATTTATCTCCCTTATGTTTCTTTTCGATACTGGTTCTATGGTGCATATCACAATAAAAACTAGATAATTGATTAGTGCCTGAGTATTAGTGGCCATGCTGGATGTCCAACTGTCAAAGAGTGTGTGTGTGTGTGTGTGTGTGTGTGTGTGTGTGTGTGTGTGTGTGTGTGTGTGAGTAACTGAAGTGAAGTGAGCCAAGTGTGTACATTGTATAGATTTGATCAAGCTTAGGCTTAGCTCACACACAGTGGTAACGTGTGTGAACGCGGCCGAGACCTCTAATCTGTAGCACTCAGGGTCCTACTAGCACAGTAATCGTGATAGGACTGGGAGTCGGGAATTCGAAGCCGAAGATCTCGGATGCTTTCAGTTTCAGTTTCAGTTGTATTTGAATAGCTCTTTGTGTAAACAAAAGTACCACTATCAGTCCTCAATCGCAAACTCTCCACTGGGGCATAAGTATAATCCCCTCAACACTGCAATTTTGTAGAGATCATCCCATGCACAATGCAATTCTATAAATTAACATGTTCCCTTGCTTTTGTTAGATTATTTTTGTATCACGATTTTACCTCAGTTTATCGGTTGCTTTGCAAGACGCCGCCACCTTGTTGCTGACGTGCTAAAGTATGGCTTACTGATGTCCCTTGGTAACGCAACTAGAGTTATCTTTCTTGTAAACCAGTGTGTGTGTGTGTGTGTGTGTTGTTGTTGTTGTTGTTGTTGCTTCGATTTTACGTCTGTTCACTCAAAGTGATATTAGACGATGGTAAGGGGAGGGGACATTGATGTTGGCTGTGTGCTGTGAAATTGGTATCTGTTGTAAAATATCGTAGGCAGTATACAGAAAAAGACTAAGCAATGATAACAACAAATAAATACATAAGAAATGCTAATACGTCTTATATCTATAACAAATATCATATAGGACTGTTCATTAAAGATTTTGTTATACAAAACGCCAATTTAATGGGGGGGGGGTAATCTTATCCAAGGATTTTTCAGAAAAAGAAGGTAAGAATGGTTTTAGACTCTTATGTTCAAAAATTATATGAATGCTGGTAATTTTCTCACCACACAAACATTTTATATTTTTGCTATATTTGGTGATAAAAACATTCATTTTATCCTAAAAAATAAAGGGCTAACCTTTCTTGCCATGACCAAACTTTTGAAGGTTTCAGAGTGATCAATATTCCTAAAAACAGGAACAGTGATTAAAGATCTGTCTGAAAGGTGCTCCTTTTGATAATAAGCTTTTTTAGCCCTGCTCCACTATGCCTCTTCTAGTAAATGATAACCCTCTTGTAAAGATAATGGAAAATGTCCTACAGAATCCTCTCCATGCTTTGCACCTCTCTTTGCAGCTCTGTCAGCCCACTCATTAGGTAAGAACCCCACATGGGAAGGTACCCAACAGAAGGTGATACACATGTATGACATGATCGATCTCTAGCACAACTTTTCTTAGAACCTGTGGCTTTTAATGCATAGAGAACCGATTTCGAATCAACGCATAGTAAAGTTTGAAATATATTCATCGGAAGATCATGAATAGATCATTAAGAGCCCTTAAAATTGCTATTAGCTCAGCTGTGAATATCGAATTATGTTTACCAACATAATAACATTTTTCTATTTTAAGCATGGTATTACAAAAGCTGAACCTGTTTCTTGATCATCTAGATATGAACCATCTGTAAAGACTTTTAAATGATGAGAGTATTTATGATGAATGTGAGGTAGAACTTTAGAGATCATAATATTTTGATTTTCACTCTTTGCCATATTAATGTATTCTATGTCAAAATTTGCTTTGTTCATTTCCCATTGAAGGATAAGGTAGAACTTTAGTCTGTGTGTCCATGGTATGTTGATTGATTCCAGATTTTTCAAAAAGTCCTGAAACATACCAACTAATTGGCTTTAAAGAAGATATTTGTTTAGCTCTTTTAGGAAAATAATGATTTCTGATTTTATTTTTACTTCGTCTGAAGTATAAAAAAACAAATTTTAAGTGATTTTACTTCTGAGTACATATTTTGTACATGACAACTGTCGGTATTCATCTCGGGGCAATTCTTCAATTTCATTGTAAGTTCCAAGAGGCAGTGCATGAAAAGGTTCTCCGAGGGCAAGCCTGTATGCCTTACTGTCCATACTTTGTAATTTTTTGAGTAGGTACTTGGGTGCATTGAAAAAGACCTCTTGTCCATAGGACAGTTTGGAACGAATAAGGAATGTTGCTGAACATTTCAGATTTAAAGTTCTTTGTCCCCAAAACTGCTTACTTACCATTTTAAGTAAATTCAAACACTTTCTTGCTTTAGTTAAGGTATATTCGATATGTGCATTCCATGCTAGTTTAGATGTAAGAATGACACCCAAGAACTTTATTATGTTTTTATATTGGATAACTCCACCGCCAATCCTGAACATCGGTAGCTCATCTGGATTACTACAATTGTTAAAAAGTACTATGTGTGCTTTTCTGTAGAAAAAGAAAGTCCATTCTCAAAAATATAATCATTTGTGTTGTCAAGTTGTTTTTGATAATTTTTTCTGATGTAATTTATAGCCCGTTTTGATGTGCTTTGCTTCATGTTAACATTCATCCATATACATATGTCGTCTGCATATTGCACTAAAACGACATCATTTGATAACTTTCTTGGAAGATCGTGTAATAAAATATTGAACAAGACAGGAGCTATTACAGAACCTTGGGGTAAACCCATATGAAAGACCTGAAACCTGAGTATGCGTTATTTACTCGGACTTGTATACTTCTGTTACACAGAAAACTTTTAATGTAATGATATGTATGCCCAGAAAAACCGAGATTTTTTCATTTGAGCAACTTGATCACAAGCCTTACGTTTTTTTGTCATGCAAACTGGCTTTTAATGTGTGTTGAAAGTTTAACCAAATTGTCTATGGCACATGGGTCTTTATGAAAACCTGCTTGATTGATTGGGATTATGTTATTTCTATGACAGTCATATATCAATCGTTTAAGAATAATTCGCTCCATCAATTTGCCAGTATGTGAAGTCAAGGCAATAGGTCTGGAATTACTTATATCTGTTGTTGGCTTTCCCTGCTTATGTATAGGAACAACTATATAGACTGTTTCCACTTCATGGGCATGACACCATCAATCCAACATTTATTACAAAGTTTGTGCAGCAGAAATAAAAAAAAGTTCTCCGGTAAATGTTTCAGCATTACATTCGATACTGCGTCCAATCCGACAGATGTTTTCTTGTTGGAAAGCGAAAGTAATGCTTCTCTTACTTCATTCAATAGGATTGGAGCGTTGACATATTCATTATTATCAGAGATTGGTTTAGCATGCAACTCTAGATTGTTTTCCTCTTCTGTTCTATGTTTTCTATGTTCACATGATAAACCTTCAATGCCCATTGATTCTGAAAATATGTCTACAAAGGCTTCAGCATTTTCTTCATTGGATGCAAATTCTTTATTACCCAATTTTACTGGGCAACTTGGTAGATTGACACCTTTTTTTCATTTCATTCAATTTTCTCCAAACTTTTTAAAGATCTTTATTACTGGATACTTCACTGGCACAAAAACAAGACCAATATGTCTTTTAGCCTGAGCAATAACTATGTTGCTGTGATTTTTGGCTTGTTTTTGCTTTACATCATTTTCTGGGGTTTTATCTTTTAGATAGATCTTATACATTACACGTTTATTTTTGACTGCTTCGTCACATGCTGGTGTCTACCATATATTTCCTTGATGTTTATTTGATTTACGCGTATTTATTTTAGGGATAGACAAACTAGCAGCTTGAAGGATGGTTTCAGTAAAAAAAAATAATAATAAAAAAAAGAATAGAAGTGGTCTATGTCATTTCTTTCAAAACTCTCAGTGTTTTAGGATGCAAGAAAGCTTTTAAACTTTTCCCAATCAGCTTGTTTATAGTTAAATTTAGGAATTATGTCTGCAAGGGTGTCACAAATAGCAGTCGTTCTATGAAGAGTTGTAATAACAGGCAGGTGATCGCTACCAAGGGTGTCTTTGTGTGTTGTCCAGTCACATTCTGGAGCAAGTACAGGAGATATAAATGTTAAATCTAAGGATGAAGCTCTATGAGTGGCAATATCTGGAATTCTGGTGACACTGCCATCATTTTTTTTTTTTTTGCTGCCTCATCTCTGACATCCCCCGTCCCACTGCCCCCACGCCACTCATTCCAATCTCCCCGCCACAGCCATACCAAGATTTGTAATGTATCATCCCCAGGGTCGGAAGTCCACAGGGAGCCCATCACTATCAGGCCGCCCTGAGGCCACCAGCCAGAGGGGCCCTGCACTGCTGCTGGGTCACTTTGATGGTGTTCAGTGGTGCCTGTTCTGAGCTATCATACACAGGACACCACCTACTAAGCCCCCTACTAACGACAGTATTAGCTCAGTCGCGGAGCCAGACTGAGTGAGTTGCCCACCCGAGGTGGCAACCACCACAACGTCCCTCCAACAACCGTACCCCGCGAATCTCCAACCCCAAAGGCTTTGACACAAACTCACCACAGGCACAGAAGTGTTTGGGTAAACCGAATCTGAGGTCACCATGAGACTAGAGCAACTGGGACCACCGAATCAGAGGCATTTTTTTTATTATTGCATGATGATCAATGACAATGAGGATGACGTAATGATGCTGCTGTGGAAGTGCATATGCTTTGAGACTACTTGACAGGGTTGAACTCTTCGCTTACTATCATAATATATCCCGGCGTCAACCGGGACCCGAGAGACACAGACACCTGCAGCGTTGGTCAGGTAATTTGAGCAACACTCTCAAACTCGCATCCGTTAAGTGGATGAAGCTCGACTGTGTAGTCCCAGTCTTCCCACTGAGCCCACAGCACACTCACTCTGGGTAGGAGCCGGCCGGAGTCCGAAAAATCGCTATGACTCTTATGGGAATCGAACCCGCGACCTTCCAATCCGTAAACTGCCATCATTGAATAAGCAAAGGCAGGAATCCACTACATTTTCTACAAAACAGTTACTAGATATTTTCTCACACTCTTTATCCCAAAAGGGGTCATGAGCATTAAAGTCGCCTGCAATTAGCCATTTTTCATCATCTTTAAGACTGTGTATCCATTCAGTGTTAGAAATATTAGGCCCCTTGGGCAGATATACAGACACAACATTAAGTATTAGATCCTCTGCAAACTCTTTTCTCGCTGAACATGAATGTACATCAAGAACTTGGTTAGGCACTGGCGAAGAACGAGCATTATAATCTATCCCTTCTTGGATGTAAATTGCTGCACTAA
The DNA here is from genome assembly GCA_028751875.1 of Rapana venosa. Taxonomy (NCBI): domain Eukaryota; kingdom Metazoa; phylum Mollusca; class Gastropoda; order Neogastropoda; family Muricidae; genus Rapana; species Rapana venosa. Next base: position 42,838,867 of record CM054161.1, read on the forward strand.
TTTTGGTAGCAGCATCAACTTGCTGATGTACAGGTGGATAATAGTAACCAGGTAATTTGGGAAGTTTGCTCCTGGTTACACTGAGGGATTGCAATACAATAGCCTGATAGCGATCATCAGCAAGATGCTGGACTAAATGGGGCAAGTTGGTGGAGACTGATCGAGCATTCCACTGCATGATTTTAAGTGCATGGGGTTGTTTTAAAGGCATTATCGTATAATATAAAAAAAATCTAAGCCACAAAATAAATGGATCAACAACCAATAATTTAAAAGAATAGCAAGAAATTAAAAACTATATGAAAAAGAACTTAACCATTCAGATCTAAATCAGCCAAGTAATGGCAGCTAATACAGATACCAGGGGAAACAATTAGCAGATGACTACAGACATGTAGCTAATTAGTCATAAACAATATTAAGCAAGCTATTTAAAATTGTAACACACACTTCACCATAGATTAACCTCTGATTCAACGCCCAGCAACTGCTTCCAAGAAAGCAAAAAGTCACCATGGAAAATAAGGCCTGCTCACAGGGGTACACCAGAAATTGTGGCTAGCCCTGTTCCTATACCAGAATTGTCTGGGGTAGTTTCTGGGAAAATGAGAGTGTTGTCTCCTAGTGTCAGCATAGTTGGCCTCATGTATGTTGTGTTTTGAAGACAACCAGAGATCTTTCTCTTTCGAAGTGGCAGCATAGCTAGACTGTGAGAATACAGAATTGTTCCCAGAACCATTCACACGACGTTGGCTTTTTCTGGTGGGCTTCTTCCACAAGAGAGAATGCAGGTGTCGCCCCAAGTTTCCAGCGAGGACACTGGTTCCTCTGAATGAAGGATGAATAGAGTCCCTCATATATTTTCTAGAAGTGACCTTCAGGTTTTCATGACTCGAGAAAGAAGTGTTGTCATGGTCACAGATCTGTGAGTATGTGTAAGCATTAAACAGTTCTCTTTTTGCTTTCAGCTGGGGGACATTAAGAGGTGCCACTCTGCTTACAACCATTGATGTTTTGGTCCACTTAGAGTGTACAGCTTTTGTGCAGGAGACCAGGGATTCGCTACAGCAGTTTGCATCTTTCTTCTTGAGGTCGTCAATACTCAGATGGAGTAATACTGCTTCAAATTGGTCATCTGCATTATAATCTTCCAACACTTTCATACAATCTTCACTTGTGAATGTTTTTCTCGTGGTAGCATGAAAACCATAGGAATTCCCAAGCCTTTTGCCGTCAATCTGGTCCATTACAGAATCATGCAGAATTAAAACAGCTGGTAGTTGTGAGCTGTCATTTTGATAAGATTCTGATTTTCCCACTGTGTTGCCAGGCACTGCAATATGGCCTTTAGTGAAGGGTTGGAGCATGTGCTGTTTTGTGAGGGTTTTGTTCTTTATGATTTTAGTTGGGGGATCGGTTTTGTTTCTGTTCCCTGCCTCTTGTTTCTTTTCACCTGCACTCTTTTTGACGTCATGGGCGTTGACCTTGACACGTGGGCATTATCTTCACCACTGTTCTTGTTCTTTAAAAGAGGCCTCTTTTTGGTAGCAGGCATCTCTGATTGTACAATGTCAGCATGGGATGGAGCAGGAGTCATGTGGACGCTAGGGGAACAGTTGAAGTGGCGGAATGCGAGCATGCTGGCTGGTGTTTTTGACATGGAACAGGCTCACCTGGTTCCTTGGTCATTGTCCTTGTCAGTTGGTCTCCCTTCACAGTCTGTCATCTGTCCCTTTCTTTTCGGCATTGTGTGTGTGTGTGTGTGTGTGTGTGTGCTAGGTGTGGTCGGAGCGCTCGCTTTCCCCAAGTCAAGGTTAAGCAGCATCGAGCGTGGTTACCAGTTGGATGGGTGACCGTTTGCACGCCTTGGCTTCAGTACAGTCCCCCAGTTCACCCAGCTGTAAATGGGTACCTGCCCTCTTTAGGGTCAGAGAAGGAAAAGCAGCGAGGGAGAGGAGATGGGCGCCGCCCTCAATATGCTGGCCCCTAGAGAAGTTGAGGTCTCTGATGCCTCGCTCCCCTACAACCTTACAGATAATGGGACACCTTTATCTTACCTTTATTTGCTACCCCCATGGGGATTCCCCGGGCTCTTTCAGTATAAATAGCGTCCACAACTTCGTAGATTCTGTGCTAGTAGTTTCTCCTTGTCTATCTTTCTTTTCGTTTCTATCTTTTTCTTTACTTTCTATTTTTGTCATCTGTCTTCTTTATATTCTGTCTTCCCACAGTTCATTCACCAGCTCTTTTTTTTTTTTTAAGAAAATGTTTCAAATATTGTTTTCATTATAATGACGCAGTTTGCCTGTATTTTTTGTTTTGGCGATTAAGAAGTGGTATTTTCGTAAATACTGGCATGGACACAGGATGTCCATTCCACAGTAATTTGCTACATGCCGTTTTTTCTTAAGTCTTCATAATGCTTTGTGTGTTTGTTTGTTTGTCTGTTTTGTAACCCGTGGATTTATTTATTCTATTTTTTATATCGAGTATAATGGAATAAGCGCTCATGTGTTTTTTTTACATCCAGTCCCCGTGTGTATGCAGTTTTGTACATTCTGTCATCTGTTCCCACCGGCACACAATGGCCTACTCTTACGAAAAGCGGAACAGGATTTAACGTGTGCGCAAGATGTTCTGCGTGCGTTCGCACACGAGACCTCGGTTTATAGTCTCATCCGAAGGATGATAAATTGAGCTGGCTTCCTCAGCACGGCCTGGTTTTATTGGCCTTATTGAATGAAACATTAAAGGTACGTTCGTCATTATGTGTGTGTTGTTGTCGTTTGTTGCTTGTTTGTTATTGGTTTTTTTCACACTGACGATGTTGGATGTTTGCAGGGACTGGATGGTGTTGATGTTGAGTTTACATGAACGTTACTGGAGTTTCTGAAACTGAATAAGGTGACAGCTCTGATAAGACCTTCGTGAATCATCCCAAAATTACAACACCGACAGGCACATACATTGATGACAATGCACATACATTGATGACAATGCACATACATTGATGACAATGCACATGCATTGATGACAATGCACATACATTGATGACAATGCACATACATTGATGGCAATACACATACATTGATGGCAATGCACATACATTGATGACAAAGCACGTACATTGATGACAATGTACGTACATTGATGACAATGCACATACATTGATGACAATGCACGTACATTGATGACAATGCACATACATTGACGACAAAGCACGTACATTGCAATGGCCTATGCTCTTACAAAACAACCCACTGTTAAACGTTCTGGAATGCAGATGACCAGAGTCCAAAACTCAACTGCAGAGGCAACTAAAAAGCGATCCATTTGGGTCTGGTCAAGAAAAAACAAAATGTAATAAATGTCACAAGGTGTCCATGTTCTTTAGTAACAACAGATGCTTCAGTATCAGGGTGGTGGAGACAGTGTGCCTTCATTGCAACATGGTCTTGATGAGGGGGTCAAGAAAAACAATGAATGTCACAAGGTTTCCATGTCTTGACTAATAACAGATGTTTCCATGTTACACTGGTGGAGACATCGTGCCTACAGTGCAACGTGGCCTTGGTGTGCCTCAAAGTGCTGAGGGTAGAATCCAGGTGTAGTAGACAGGGGAATAGGAAGGCAGCAAGGTGTCCAGATCTCATTATATAATTATTATGGCTGCAGGCCGGCCCCCGTAGAGTTCCAGACATGAAGAGCCTGAACACTTGTTAGAGGGAGGTTTCTTGAAAAGCCGTTGTTCGTTTCTTTGATGGATGGATGGATGGATGGATGGATGGATGGATGGATGGGTGGGTGGTTGAGGGGGGTGGGGGTTGGTTGGTTGGTTGGTTTGGTTTTGGATTGGGGGGGGGGGGGGGGGGGGGGGGTCTTGGTTTGTTGGTTGGTTGCCTGGTTTGGTTTGGTTGGGGTTGGGCTGTTTTTTGTTTGTTGGTTGGGTGTTGTTGTCTTTTAAAATATCATTGATTTTGCACTGTTTCTTCCCTTTAGAGACTACAAGCCATGAATCATTATGACCAGTTCAGATTGTGTAAGACTGCACCAACCCTACAGTGAGAAAGAAAGCCATTGAGAACTCTTGGAAAGAACACTTGACCCATGGGTCATGGTTTTCATTTTCATTCACAGCCGTCAGATTGGATGAGAATTTCTCTTCAGAGCCAATATTTTATTTGTGTAGCCATACTCTAATCTCCTTCCAGTTTTTGGGACAAGACTTGAAACCGAAATCCTGTGTATAAACGCATAATTATAGGCAGTAATGCTTAAAAATGTTACGTTAAATTCCATTCAGTTTTCACTTGAGAATACTCCTTGAATATAAAATAAGAACATAGGCGTAAACTTATGTTAGGACGTCATCACCGAAGTCAAAATACGGCGACAGTAATCTGGGAACTGTTCAACATCAACAAAAACCTTCCTAGATGCATCCCATTTACTTGTGACATAGTCATCTATTTTTCTTTCATTTCGAGGATAATGGAATAAGCACTCATGTGCTTTTTTACATCATGTCTCCGAGTGTATGCAGTTTTCTACATTTTGTCATCTGTTCCCACCGGCACACAATGACCTACTCTTCCGAACAGTGGAACAGGTTAGCAGAACGGAGTCAGTCACGACGAGTGAGGTCTGACTAGTACCCTGCACACCGCTTCATTGCCAACTTTTTTCTCTGGGCCCCGAGAACATAACCATTCAGTGAAAATACGTTCACAAAAGGCGAGGGCGCTGTTTGAATTGAAGCAAGGCTAGCTTGACCATTCCACTTGTAGTTGTCTTGAAAAATTTCGGACTCTGGAGTACTTGCTGACTTTGATTTTGGCTATGGAGAGGTGAGGTCTAATGGGAAGGGTCAGTTTGTGGTGTGTTTTTCCACCCTCTATTGTGAAATGATTAACAATGAATAGGTGTGTAGGGTATCAAGTCAGTCAGACCCAACCTTAAAACAGTTATTATCCCTGAGGTTGCCCAGACTATGCACTCTGTTTTACTTATCATACCCTAAAAATCACTTTTGAGGTAGGAGGGGTGACAGTCACTCCTTTAGAAGCCTGCCTGTGTGGCAGACGTTTTCGAATTCCTCCACCATCGTATAGGCAGCTGTTTTCTGACTTCAGGCGAGTCCAGTTTGTTGGGTTCTTACTGAATATTCAGTATCTGATTGTGGGGTTCTTACTGAATATTCAGTATCTGATTGTGAGGTTCTAACTGAATATTCAGTATCTGATTGCGGGGTTCTTACTGAATATTCAGTATCTGACTGTGAGGTTCTTACTGAATATTCAGTATCTGATTGTGAGGTTCTAACTGAATATTCAGTATCTGATTGTGGGGTTCTTACTGAATATTCAGTATCTGACTGTGGGGTTCTTACTGAATATTCAGTATCTGATTGTGAGGTTCTAACTGAATATTCAGTATCTGATTGTGAGGTTCTAACTGAATATTCAGTATCTGATTGTGGGGTTCTTACTGAATATTCAGTATCTGATTGTGAGGTTCTAACTGAATATTCAGTATCTGATTGTGGGGTTCTTACTGAATATTCAGTATCTGACTGTGGGGTTCTTACTGAATATTCAGTATCTGATTGTGGGGTTCTTACTGAATATTCAGTATCTGACTGTGGGGTTCTTACTGAATATTCAGTATCTGATTGTGGGGTTCATACTGAATATTCAGTATCTGATTGGGGGGTTCTTACTGAATATTCAGTTTCTGATTGTGGGGTTCTTACTGGATATTCAGTATCTGATTGTGGGGTTCTTACTAAATATTCAGTATCTGACTGTGGGGTTCTTACTGAATATTCAGTATCTGATTGTGGGGTTCTTACTGAATATTCAGTTTCTGATTGTGGGGTTCATACTGAATATTCAGTAATTGTGGTGATAGCAGTTAAATTGCTTACAAATCATTTCATCAGAATACATTACCTACATTGATCCAACACCAGTGATCTCCTTTCCATGGCTCACTCTCAGACACCAGAGGTGACCCAGCCCAGTAGTAAGGTCAAGGTGTCCCATAACCTATGTGGTCGTAGGGGAGCGAGGCGTTAGAGACCTCAACTTCTCATGGGGCCAGCATATTGAGGGCTGCTCCCATCTCCTCTCCTCGCTGCTTTACCTTCCCTGACCCTAAAGAGGCAGGTACCCATTTACAGCTGGGTGAACTGGGGGACTGTATTGAAGCCAAGGCGTGCAAACGGTCACCCATCCAAGTGGTAACCACTCGGCCCAGTAGAGCTCCAGGAACAAGACAACAACAACTGTGGGGACCAGCAGCGTCACTGCTAGGACAGACTGCAGTCTTTGCCACCCACACCTGATAAAATGTAGAATAGCCAGGAAGCCCAGAATAAGAAAAAGAAATGTTCATGGCTAACCATCCCTCTATTTTTTAAATAGAGTATAACTTCCCAGTATTGCATCTGTCAATGGGGTATAAGCAATTGTCTCCTAATGGCTTGCCGTGCTTCATTATAATTATTTTAAAAAATCAGAACAAAAGAAAAAGCTTTATTCTTATAAAACATTATGCTGATTTCTTATTCCAAGCCAGGCAGCGCATCTGTGCTGTTCACCAGATAAATCACACGCATGGCAACATATGTGTGCACGTATGCATGCACGTGCACACACACAGCACAGCACACATAGCACAGCACATAGGCCAGGTTTAATACTGTTTATATATAGTTTATTTCATTGTAAAGAAACTAATAAACAATAACAACAAATCAGCGTAAAATGACATCCACCATTAACATACTTCCAAAACAATATTCATTTATCTAAACAAAACACAAAAACAAAGACCAAAATATCCAAACCGAAAATACACAACAACAACAACAACAAACCACCATGACTGTTACTACCAACACTGACATGAACACCTCAAACACCATCAAAAACAACAGACAACAGACAAACGGAAGTTTTGTCTTTAAGTTTGTTTTTAAAGAATTAAAAACAAGAATACTGATGCATGAACAATGCTTTGGCAAGAATTGGGAGGATGACTTAAACCTTGGTGGCCCATCTTCTGAAGAATATGAGGTCAAAATTGTCTTGTTAGCCCATCATGAACATGTGATGTCATCAACATAGCCACAATTTTGCAGTAAGTAAAAGTAGACCTGCTTATTTCACAACTTTCATCTACCCCCCATCCCCCCCCCCCCCCCCCCCCCAACAAAAAAAGTTTGCATTTTAACACTTAGTTATATAGCAGTGTGGTAAAGGGGGATGTGAAGAGAGAGATGGGAGGAGAATTTTGAATGATAGGAGCGGTGCTAGGCAAAGATTGTTTGGTCCCCTGTTTCTGCTATTGTTTGATCAGTTTCTGCACAACCGATTTCCCACGGGCAGTGGTCGTCTGAAACAGAACAAAAAACAAACCAAAACAGATCGTTGGTACCACTCATTTTGACTATTCTTGTTATTTTCCACATTCTTCACACCATTTTTTAAATACCAAAATAAACACATCAAAATGTTTACTACTGGTTAAAAACAAACAAAATGAAAACAAAACCCAATAAGAAATTTCAAATCTATGATCTTGCAGCAGTCTTAAAACAATGAAATAATTGTTTCTCTGTTCCACAATCCTTTCTTTTTTCATAATTCCTTTCTGGTAAAGTTCGCAGACGATAGTGCTCTGTTATCCCTCTTATCCGGATCAGTCTTAGACCATGGTCCAGCCCTCACCGAGTTCGTACACTGGTGTGACGAGGCCTATCTGGAGCTAAATGTTTCTAAAACTAAAGACCTGCCTATCGACTTCAGAAGATCAGGGCATACTCCTAAGAATATTATTATCCATAATCAAGAGGTTGAAAACGTTTTGAACTATAAGTATCTGGGAACTGTTTTTGACCACAAGTTAAACTGGGACGTTAACACTGACGCTATTGTCAAAAAGGGACAACAACGTCTGTATTTTCTGAGGAAACTGAACTCATTTTTTGTTGACAAAAAGATCCTTTCCTTGTTTTACAAGTCTTACATAGAGAGTGTTCTAAGTTTTGCTTTCATTGTTGGTACAATAACCTTAGTGTTAAAAACAAGAATGGCCTGCAGAGAATTGTAAGAATCTGCTCAAAAATAATTGGAAAAGAACAAAGAGATCTCATGTCGTTCTGCAATCAGCAGCTTGTACGCAAAGCCACAGCCATTTTGGCTGATCCTTCTCATGCTTTGTTTCCAGAATTTCAAATGTTGCCTTCGGAACGCCGTTTTCAGTGTCCCATCAGCAAAACCAACAGAAAAAGAAATTCTTTTGTGCCAGTAAGCATTCGACTTCTGAATTCACAATGATGTTGACTACCTAGTTCTTACATTTCTCTGAATTATCTGCCTGATTGTCATTGTTACGAGTGTAGTCAATACATAATTGTGTGTGTGTGTGTGTGTGTGTGTGTGGGTGGGTGCGTGGGTGTGTGAAATAAGTCTGTGTTCTAGTCAACTGTCTTAAAACATTGAATTCATATATTGGTGTATGGTGTGCGTGGGCGTATTCGCACACACACGTACGTGCGTGTGTACGTGCTGCGTATATGCGTGCGTAAAAATAAGTTTTTATGTCTTCTAGTCAATGGGTTTAAAATTGTGTTCACAATTGATGTTTGTGCGCATGCGCGCGTGTGTGTGGTGTGTGTGTGTGTGTGTGTGTGTGTGTGTGTGTGTGTGTGTGTGTGGTGACATTTTATTTGAAAACCAATATGAAATATAGCTTTTGTGTCTTTGATATATTTGATGAGTATCAATCTGCCTGTCAGTATTGTAATTGCCCTTCATGGGATGATTAAAGTGTTTTTGACTTGACTTGACTTGACTTGACTTGACTTGACTAATAATTATCATACTGATGCCAGAAGATTCCAGAAAACTGGCCAGCCATTAAAGCCAACACGGACCACAGAGCGAAGACAAGTGTAGACAGAAATCTCTGCTGGAACGACAGAACCATGTCATAATTATGTCCCCTCTTTAGACCAGCCTCATCTTCAGATCTGTACATGACCTTCACCTTTAGGGGGTAAGCCTGGTGAAATGGAAGAACTCAGAGGACCCTGCCTTCCCCTCTGTGTACTGAATGTCCTGAGCTGGGGCAACATAAGACCAGCCCTAGTAAGAGACAGGAACAAAAATAAACTTGATTTTTCCTCTTTTTTCCCCTTCTTTTTCACCTTTTTCCTTCTTCTTCACCTCCTCCTCCTCCTCCTCCTTCTTCTTCTTCTTCTTCTTCTTCTTCTTCTTCTTCTCCTTCTTCTCCTTCGGAGTTGTCGGATGTCTGCCACGTGGCTTAAAGGTTTTTTGACTTTGACTTGACTTTGACTCTTCTTCTTCTCCTCCTCCTCCTCCTCCTCCTTCTTCTTCTCCTCCTCCTCCTCCTTCTTCTTCTTCTTCTTCTTCTTCCTCCTCCTCCTCCTTCTTCTCCTCCTCCTCCTTCTCCTCCTCCTCCTCCTTCTTCTTCTCCTCCTCCTCCTTCCTCTTCTTCTTCTTCTTCTTGAAATGCTTAAACAGCAACTGTTGTTGTCTGTCATATGAGCGAAAATGCGTTACACTGCCGTTAAGCGCCTGACAAGTCAGGCCCAGGGGATCTAACTTCAGCATGGGAGGAACAGGTATATTATTTGATAGATGCTTATGTCAACATATATCAACATAGCAAGAGGTTAGAACACTTAAGACTTCGTGATAACTCCTGGTTTCCTTTTCTCAACAAACACACACACACACACACACAAGCTGACATCATACTGTCAAGATACGTCAGGGTCAGGATGACGTCAGAGACTTACCGCCGTCATAACGTTTCCGTCAAGTTGTCGGATGGTCTGCCACATGGCTTCTCCCAGTTTGTAGTCTTCCACCAGCTTCCCTCCATCCATCGTGATGGTCAGCTGCCAACACAGTCACCATCCTCAGCAACAGCAGCAGCACCAGCATCATCATCATTGTCGTCATCACCATTATCATCTTCTTCTTCTTCTTCATCACCATCATCATCACCATCATTGTCATCATCGTCATCATCATCATCATCGTCAGACTGAATGATTTGTTTTGTGCCTCGGCTAGAGCTCCCAGGTTCACCAATGGTGAAATTTTTGCGTATGCCACCAAACGTTTTTACCCACCATGAAGGTAACTATCTGCATTCCGACTTCGGGGACGCATGCTGGGTATGTATCGAACTGAATGTCAAAGTCCTTCGGATGAGACTATAAACCGAGGTCCCGTGTACGAACGCATGCAGAACATCTTGCGCACGCGTTAAATCCTGTTCCGCTTTTCGAAAGAGTAGGCCATTGTGTGCCGGTGGGAACAGTTGACAAAATTTACAAAACCGCATACACACGGGGACTGGATGTAACAAAAAAAAAGCACATGAGTGCTTCTTCCATTATCCTCGATATAAAAAAAAGTCATCTGAGCGCTTTGATTTGTTGCTTTACAAGATTCAGCGCTATATAAATTCCATACATTATTATTATTATTATTATTATTATTATTATTATTATTATTATTATCATTATTATTATTATTGTTATGATGTTTGGGTAATTATGCTGATAGACCCACCCACCCAACACTGATCTGAATTACGGGATCTTTAACCTGCATATTTAATCTTCTGCGTGTGTATATACAGGATGGGAATGAAGGCACTGGCAGGTCTGCACTGGGAATTTGACGTGGGAGATCGTAAAAATCCTCCACCCTTCATTCACCAGACGCCGCCGAGATTCGAACCCAGGACTTCATGGAGCACATGACTGAAGTGGGATGATCTTAACCACTCGGCTAGAGCGTCTGCCGTGATAAGGATGATGATGGTACTATTGACCATGATGATGATGGTACTATTGACCATGATGATGATGGTACTATTGACCATGATGATGATGGTACTATTGACCGTGATGATGATGATACTATTGACCATGATGATGATGGTACTATTGACCGTGATGATGATGATACTATTGACCATGATGATGATGGTGCTATTGACCATGATGATGATGGTACTATTGACCATGATGATGATGGTACTATTGACCATGATGATTATACTATTGACCATGATGATGATGATACTATTGACCATGATGATGATGGTACTATTGACCATGATGATGGTACTATTGACCATGATGATGATGATACTATTGACCATGATGATGATGGTACTATTGACCATGATGATGATGGTACTATTGACCATGATGATGATGGTACTATTGACCGTGATGATGATGATACTATTGACCATGATGATGATGGTGCTATTGACCATGATGATGATGGTACTATTGACCATGATGATGATGATACTATTGACCATGATGATGATGGTGCTATTGACCATGATGATGATGATACTATTGACCATGATGATGATGATGATACTATTGACCATGATGATGATGGTGCTATTGACCATGATGATGATGGTACTATTGACCATGATGATGATGATACTATTGACCATGATGATGATGGTACTATTGACCATGATGATGATGATGGTACTATTGACCATGATGATGATCATGATTCAGGACAGGGATCAGTTGTCTGGGGGTATGTAACGCACCCACCCAGAAAGCGAGAAATGCGGGTTTGATACCCCGTTTGTACCTGAACTTTTACCCTATTCACTCGACCTTGAAGATGTGTTCTGGGTGCTAGTCTTTCGGGTGAGACAATAAACCAAGGTCCCGTCTGCAAGACATTCAGTGCGCGTAAAAGAATCCAACGACAACAAGGGAGTTTTCCCTGGTAAAAATGTGTAGAAAGAAGACACTCTGAGAGGGAAATGAATACATATGCAGACAGGAAATTTTACTTAAATAGTGGGTGGCGCTGCTTTTGTGGCGAGGCGTTCTTCCCTGAAACAGAAGCCCGAATTGTACGCAGAGATGTTAGGTGACTGACAGTGTTGAAAAATCCCACTCTTCTATAGTGTTTGATTCCAGAACAGATTGTGCAAATTCCTTCACTTTCTTCTATCCCGTAGTCGGATCGACCGTGCGGGCACCACTGAAGATTTTGCATCCAGCTTCCTTCATTCCTCTCGGTTTTCCGTAGCAAATCGTTCCACTCAAAACCAGTCCACTCTCTGATGTTGTCTTCCCATCGTTTTCTCTGTCTGTCTCTTCGTCTCCCTCCTTGTACTGTTCCCTGTAGGACAGTCTTGGCCAGTCCAGATGTTGGTGTGACGTGTCCGTACCACTTCAGTTAGCGTTTTTTCGCTCAAGTCAGGAGCTGTTCATATGGTCCCATGGTTTTTACTTCTTCATTAGTTACTTATGTGATCTCTGCACCAGATACCAAAAAGCACTGTATCTCCATTGCCTGTATCCTTCTTTCAGTGTCTGCTGTTATGATCCACGCTTCACGTGCATTTAAGAAAATGGATATGATCAGGGAACGCATCAGTCTGATTTGGGATCCAAGGGCCTGCAAATTATAGAATTTCATAATGTACCTGAACAAAACACAGACTTACAGCAAACACTTAATTGTGTTTCCAATGAATAGAATGATGATCACACATAAAAAGACGAAACACCAAATGGAAATGTCTCAAAAGGTGAGAAAATGGAGTTGCTGTGTTGTACGTGTGGCGAAAGCCTGGCGACATACTATGGGCAAAGGACTGACATGTTTACCATCTGCAAACCTGTTTCTATTTATTTATTCATTCATTCTTTTATATCGAGGATAATGGAATGAACATTCATGTGCTTTTTTACATCCAGTCCCCGTGTGTATGCGGTATTGTAAATGTGCCTACCGGCACATAATAGCCTACTCTTCCGAAAATTGGAACGGGTTTTAACGTGTGCGCAAGATGTTCTGCGTGCGTTCGCACACGAGACCTCGGCTTATAGTCTCATCCGAAGGACTTCGGCGGGTAAAGGAGGGGGGAAGGGAATTGGAGTCGGCACTGATATGAACTCCAGAGGACCTCGGCTTACATCTCTCATGGTGTATGGATGAGGAAAGGTCCAGCTCCAGGCAGGAATTAAACCTGATTCTCTGTCTGTCCGTTCGTCCGTCTGTCTGTCTGTCTGTTGATCTATACAACTTTACCATCTATCTGCCTTTCTGTCTATATAAATTATCTGTTAACTTTTTTTAATCTATCCTCCCATCCATCCACCTGCCACATATCAACCGACCTACCTTCCTGTCCATCTACCTCATTACGCATTCATCCATCAATCTATCTAGCTTTCCATCCATCCATTCTATCAATCCGTCAATCCATCTATCTATCTATCTATTTGTCTGTCTTCTGTCTGTCTGCTTACCCGTAATGTCTATTCACTTATCCATCCATCCATCTATTCATCCATACAACTACTATCCATCCATCCATTTATCCATCTATCTATCTACCCATCTAACACACACACACACACACACACACACACACACACACACACACACACACACACACACACACACACACACACTCAGTCCGTCCATCAATTTATCTATCTACCCATCTCTCTCTCCCTCTCTTTTTGTTTTGTTTTGTTTGTTGTTGTTGTTTTAAATACTGTGTGAGTGTATGGGTACTGGGCTTACTTTATTATCATGATGTATCCTTAAGGGTGGGGATTGAATGTAAAAAAAAGAAAAGAAAAAGTACAATGGGTACTGATTCATTATCCTCGAAATAAAAGAATTTGATTTGATTTGATTTGATTCTCTCTCCCTCCCCTCTCTCTCTCTCTCTCTCTCTCTCTCTCTTCTCTCTCTCCTCTCTCTCTCTCTCTCTCTCTCTCTCTCTCTCTCTCCTCTCTCTCCTCTCTCTCTCTCTCTCTGTGTAGACTAGATGAAGAGGATGAAGTCCATTTCATTTTTTCTTGTCCAGCACTAGATGACTTAAGAAGAGACTATATTCCTGAGAAATATTATCGCAGACCAGCTCACTTTAGAATGATTATGCTCCTGTCTTCCAAAAATGAAAATGTCATGAAAAATCTTGCTATGTATATCTATAAGTCTTTAAAAAGGAGAAGTAGTTTGATCTCATAACACAGAAAACACGTGTAACTTGGTGTGTATGTACTAAATTGTAGTTAGTTGGATAAAGATGTTTGTGTGCTTGAGTATAACATTATTATATATGTGTGTCATTTTGTAAACCCCTTCAAATGGGGCTATGGCCTTTCTTGAATAAATATCGTTATCGTTATCGTTATATCGTTATCTCTCTCTCTCTCTCTCTCTCTCTCTCTCTCTCTCTCTCTCTCTCTCTCTCTCTCTCTCTCTCTCTCTCCCCATTCCTCCTCCCTCCCTCCCTCCCTCTAGCAGAAAGCCACACTCACTTTGGGATCGCTGCCGTCCACAGCGTGGTAGTCGATGGTGTCTCCCAGCTGGAAGGTGTAGGTGTGCACGGGGAAGTCAGTCTCGTAGCAAACTGTGGCACTGATTGTGTCCCCTGACACGCCGAACTCGATGTAGTAGCTCAAGTTTTTGAAAGCTTCCATCCTTTCAGAGGGCACCCCTGTCGTCCACCACAGACAGACAGAGAGAGAGAGAGAGAGAGGAGAGGAGGGGGGGGGGGGGGGGGGGGGGGGGGGGGAGGGGGTGGGGGGAGGGAGGAGAGGAGAGAGAGAGAGAGAGAGAGAGAGAGGTATGATGACTGTGAAGATATCTATTTTATATATATATATATATATATATATATATATATATATATAGAGGCAGAGACAAACAAATACACACACACACATAATATATATATCGAAGAGAGAGAGAGAGAGAGAGAGAGAGAGAGAGAGAGAGAGAGAGAGAGAGAGAGAGAGAGAGAAGTATGATGACTCTGAAGATATGTATTTTATATAATTAATAGAGAGAGAGAGACAGAGAGCACACACACAACACACACACACACACACATATAATATA
>CM054161.1:42854329-42859329 GCA_028751875.1 Rapana venosa
TCTCCCCTTCTCTTCTTTCCCCCAAAATTTTTTTAAAAAGACAAAGTTGTGTCTGTCTGTCGTCTGTCTGTCTGTCTGTCTGTCTGCTGTCTTCTCTCTCTCTCTTCTCTCTCTCTCTCTCTCTCTCTTCTCTCTCTCTTCTCTCTCTCTCCCTTTTCTCTCTCTTCTCTCTCTCCATCATGTATTTTCCTAACCCTCAGCTTCTCAGGAATGTTTTCCCTTCCCCCTGTCCTCTTTCCCCTCCCAAAACTTTCAACTTGACCACTTTCAACTAAAACCTCTTGGTTTTTTTTAAACCCCGGACCCGGGATCCATCCCATGCCAGTCGACAGGCCTTGTGTCGCCTTGCCCTGTTTTGCTTTTGTGCTCCTCTGTTCCTTCGTTGTTTTTTGGGGGGGGGGGGGGGGGGGGGGGGGGGCTTTTTTGTTTTTTTGGTTGATTTGTTCGGTTTTGAATTTTCTTTCCCCCCCCTTTTGTTTGTTTTTGGGGGAGGAGCTTGGTGTTGTGTGTGTGTGTGTGTGTGTGTGCCCCGTCGGCTTCTTAACCTTTGGGGCGTGGGGGCACGAAAAGTGGAGGCTGTATGATCAGTGGCTTTCCCCCTGGAATTCCACTTTAAGTTTAGTTTGTGTGGACTACGACCTTGATAGGAGGCTTGATCGCCCAGTCCTTTTTTGGCGCCCCCCTGGGGCCGGAGGCTTTGGAGAACTCCCCAACGCTGACTGTCTTATGCCCACTTGGGGGGGAGGAGTGGGAATGTATTGGGGGGCAAGGCTTTCCCCCATAAAATAAATTTTCCCCAAATTTTCCAAAACGCAGCGCCTCTCTGCTGTGTGTGTGCCCCTGTGTGTGTGCGTGGTACGTGTGTGGTGTGTGTGTGTGTGTGTGGTTGTGTGTGTTTGCGGCGTTGTTGTGCGTGGTTTGTGGTTGTTGTTGGTTTTTGTTGTGTGTGTTGTGTTGCGTGCGTGCGTGCGTGCTGGTGCGGCGTGCGTGTGCGTGCGTGTGTTGTAAGTGTGTGTTGATAGTTTTTGTGTGTGTTTGTGTGTGTGAGTCTTGTGGTGTGGGGTGCGTGGTGTTTTTTTTGTGTGTGAGTGCGCGCGGCGTGGTGTGTGTGCGTGTGTTAGGGGTGTGGTGGGGGCGTGCTTTGTGCGCCCATGCTTGCATGGCGAGAGAATTAGAGACCGAAAAGAGACGATCAGAACTGGTACGAAAGGCGCCCCAATTTTTTTCTTCTTTTTCAAATCCCCGTTTTATCTTTTTCCCGTCTTCTCCCCATGATTACCCTCATAACCTATCTTACATGGGGGGCTCTAAATCTGGACCTTTATCTCTAAACAAACAAACATGTTCTTAATAGTCGGGGCTCAAATTTTGGGACCTTTATCTCTAAATAAAAACAAAACAATGTCCAAAAAGGGTTTCCCCTTTTCCCAAAAGCCCTAATATACAGCTGTATTCCTTTCCTTCCTTCCTTTCTTTCTTTCTTTCCAACCCTCTTTTCAAGCCTCTATTTCCCATCCTGCCCCCCCCTTAAAAAAAAAAAAAGAGGGAGGGACAGTGGGTAGAGGGGGAAAAAGGAGAGGAGAGAGAGCGCGAAAGGGAGGGGGGGGGGAGGGAAGGGGAGAGAGAAAAGGAGAGATGAGGGGAGAGAGAGAGAGAAGGAAGAAGAGGAGAGAGGGGAGAGAAGAGAATGAGAGGAGAGAGAGAGAGGGGGAGGGGCGGAGAGGAGAGAGAAAAATTGGAGAGAGAGAGAAGAGGAGAGAGGAGAGAGGAGAGAGAGAGAGAGGAGAGGAGGAGAGGAATGAAATGAAAAAATTTTTTTGAGGAAAGAAAAGCCCTTTTTTTTTTTTTAATCCCCCGTTAAGGTTTAAATTGAATAAAATAAATAAAGAAAACAAAATTAAAGAGAAGAAGGAAGAAAGAGGAGAGGAGGGGAGAGAGAGAGGAGAGAGAGAGAGGGGAGGAGAGAAGAGAGAGGAGAGAGAATGACAATGAAAAAATTCTTTTATTTCGAGGAAATGAATAAGCCCATGTGCTTTTTTTACATCCGCCCCCCCCTTAAGGATATATTTTGATAATAAAATTAAAATAGAGCCTATAAAATACACTTACACAGAGACAGACAGACCAGGAGAGAGAGAGAGAGAGAGAGGAGAGAGTGAGGTGGAGAGGACAGAGAGAGGAGGAGAGAGATTGAGAGAGATAGATGAGGAGAGAGAGTGAGAGTCGAGTCTCTTCTCTCTTCTTCAAGTGTCCGGTTGGTCCTGCAGACAGCGACGCGAATCCATGGCTCTCCATTCTTCCTGTTGCGTCGAGTATGCCGCGAGTCGAGTCAAATTCTTTTTTCGAGGATAAACAATAAGCAACGCCTGTGCTTTTTACATCCAGTCCCCGCCCACCCTTATCGGGGGATTTTTTCTTTTAATTTTTATTTATCGAGGATATGGAAATGTAAGCACCTTATGTACTTTTTTTGCATCTAGGTCCCCGTGAGTTATGCGGTTTTGTGAGAAATTCTGTCAGTCTGTTCCCACGGCACCACAATGGCCTACTCTTACGAATAAGGCGGAACAGGATTTAAAACGTGTGCGCAAGATGGTTCTGCATGCGTTCGCCACACGTGGCCACGGGAGATAAGAGAGAGAGAGACAGAAGAACGAGCATCACGAGACAGATCAGAGAGAAACAGTGCCTAAAACATGAGACAGAGAGAGAGAAACAGAGCAACACAGAGGACGAGACAGAGAGAAACAGAGCAACACAAGGAGACAGAAGAGAGCGAAACCAGAGAGAGAGGAGCAAGAAGAGGACAGAGCAAACTACAGAAGAGAGCAACACAGAGACAGGAGCAAACAGAGAAGAGCAACACAGAGACAGAGCCAACACAGAGGGATCAGAGCAACACAGAGACAGAGCAACACAGAGACTAGCAGCACCACAGAGCAACACAGAGACAGAGCAACCCAGAGTACAGAGCAAACAAGAGCCCGCAACAACAGAGCACAGCAACACAGAGAGACAGAGCACCACAGAGAGACGAGCACCATCAGAGACAGAGCAACGACAGAGACAGAGCACACAGAGACCGCAACACAGAGCAGAGCAACACAGAGCAACACAGAGACAGAGCAACACAGAGACAGCAACACAGAGGATCAGAGCAAACACAGAGACGAGCACACAGAGACAGCACACGAGCCAAAAAACGAGAGAGAGGACACAAAGCAACGCACAGAGAGAGACAGTCAGCGAGAGATCGCAGTAGTAACAGAGAGAGACGATCCGTGTGAGAGCAACAAGAGACAGCGCAACACAAGGAGAGGACCGAGCAACACCACAGAGAGAGAGCAACAACGTGAGAGAGCGCGTATACACAGAGATCCAGAGCAACAGAGATAGAGACAGGTCCCCCCCCCCCTGAGCAACACAGAGACAGAGATAGACGGAGCAACCCAGAGAGGAGCAACACAGAGACAGCGCACACAAGAGAGAGGAGAAAACCGAGAGACAAGAGCAAACCAGAATGAGGAGAGACAGAGCAACACAAAGACAGAGCAACACAGAGACAGAGCAACAGAGACAGAGCTCAACAGATGAGACAGAGCAACACAGAGAGAGGAGAGCGAGACAGAGCATACACAGAGACAGAGCAATACCCGAGGCCGAGCACACAGAGAGAAGGAGACAGAGCACAGAGACAGATCGTCAAGTGCAACATCAGAGTCAGTACGACACACACAGAGACAGAGCAACACAGAGAGTGAGAGAGACAGTGCAACACCGAGGAAGGCAACACAGAGCAGCCAACACAGAGATGAGTAGCATACAGAGGAGAGAGAGAGAGAGCGAGAAGAGAGAGAAACACAGTAGACAGCAACACAGAGAGGACAGAGCAAGAACACCAGAGAGACAGGGCTACACAGAGTGAGGGGGATGGAGAGACAAGGGCGCAAGACTACAGAGAGAGAGAGAGATCAGAGAGAAGCACAGAGAGAGAGAGAACAGTAGCAACACAGAGAGAGAGAGGACAGAGCAACAGCAGAGAACGAGTTACTAACACAGAGACGCAGACAGACACACTCTTGAGGTCAGAGAAAACGTCTAGGAGAGAGAGAGACAGAGCACACCACAGATGACAGCACACACAGAGACAGCGCAAGACCGAACCAGAAGCAACACACAGAGAGACAGGAGCAACACACAGAGAGAGGACAGAGAAACAGCAGAGAATTGAGAGACAGCAAAACAGAGACAGAGCAACTCACGGCTGACAGTAGCAACACAGAGAGAGAGACAGAGCTCACACAGGAGGGAAGGAGAGAAGAGCAACACGTGAGAGAGAGCGAGAGCAACACGAGAGCAGAGCAGATGCCGAGGACGAGCAACACAGAGGACACAGAGCGACAACTAGGAAGCGACAGCAACCCCAGAGGAGAGCAGAGCATACACGTATATGTAAGCATCACAGAGAGAGACGGATGCACACAGAGCCAGTCACCCTCAGAGAGGAAAGCTAAGAGCCAAGATGCACTCTAGTAGAAGCTCAGCTGCTCACACAGGTTGGAACAGAACACAGAGGCCAGCCTGACGCAGCGAGGTAGAGTAGACCCGCGAGCGATAGAAGCTAACACTAGAGAGACTGGAGAGAGAGACGGAGCAACGCGAGAGACAGAGGACAGAGAGACAACACTTCAGTAGATCAGAGGGTTGAGCACCGTCAGTGGAGGGATCGAGAGGCGCAAACACACGCGTAGTAGCGAGCGGAGCTACCCAGGGATAGGAGAAAGCAACACGCTCCGAGGAGACGTGGAGAAGCAACAGAGATGTAGAGGCAGAAGATGCAGTGACAGAGAGACAGGAGAAGAGTAGTGGAGCAACCACAGAGACGGATGCTGTGCAGCTCACACACAGAGACCATGAGCGAAGATCACATGAGAGAGAGCAAGTCATAGAGCAAAGGTTCCGTGGATTGTGAGGAGACGGCAGAGAGCAGACGCCGAGAG
>CM054161.1:42869329-42888751 GCA_028751875.1 Rapana venosa
GAAAAGCAGATGTTTGTGTGTGACTTAAGTTTGTGTTTTATCACTTGTAATGCGTTGCGTGCATGCGTGTGTGCGTGCGTGTATGTGTGTGCACATAGTTTCACACACACATACCTGCGCTTGTGTATGTCAGAGAGAGAGAGGGAAGGGGGGGGGGGGGGGGGGGGGGGGTCTGTGTTTGTGTGTGAGTGTTGTGTATGTGTGTGTGTATGTGTGTGTGTGTGTATGTGTGTGTGTTATGTGTGTGTGAGAGTGTTGTGTATGTGTGTGTGAGTGTTGTGTATGTGTGTGTGAGAGTGTTGTGTATGTGTGTGTGTGTTTATGTGTGTGAGAGTGTTGTGTATGAGTATGTGAGTGTTGTGTATGTGTGTGTGAGAGTGTTGTGTATGTGTGTGAGTGTTGTGTATGTGTGTGAGTGTTGTGTATGTGAGTGTTGTGTATGTGTGTGTTTATGTGTGTGTGTTTATGTGTGTGAGAGAGTGTTGTGTATGTGTGTGTGTTTATGTGTGTGAGAGTGTTGTGTAGGTGTGTTTATGTGTGTGTGGGTGTGTTGTGTATGTGTGTTTATGTATGTGTGTGTGTGAGCATGTTGTTTTATGTGTGTGTGAGAGTGTTGTGTTGTGTGAGTGTTGTGTATGTGTGGTGAGGGTTGTGTGTGTGTGTGTGTGTTTATGTGTGTGTGTTTGTGTTGTGTATGTGTGTTTATTTTGTGCGTGAGAGTGTTGTGTATTGTGTGTGTTTTTGGAGTGTGTTGTGTTGTGTGTGTGTTTATGTGTGTGTGAGTGTTGTGTATAGGTTAGAGTGTGTGTGTACGTGTGTATGTGTGTGTGTATGCGAGTGAGAGAGAGGAGAGAGAGATGGAGAGAGGAGGAAAAGGGAGAGAGGAGAGAGAGAGGATATACAAATAGAAATGTTTTATTTCAATTAAAGGCCATGGCCCTAACTGAAGGGATGACATAAAGTTTAATGCACAAATAATTTCCGGTGTTGAAATTATTAGAGAAGACAGAGACAAAAGAGAGAGAGAGAACACAGAGAGAGGACAGAGACACACGAGAGACAGAGATAAGAGAGAGAGATGACAGAGACAGAGGAAAGACAGACACAGAGAGAAGAGACACGGAGGAAAGACGAGACGAAGAGACAGAGACACAGTGAGGGGACAGAGACACAAGGAGAAAGAGGACACAGAGGAGACAGAGACACAGAAAAAAAGAGGACAGAGCACAGAGAGAGACAGAAACTCAGAGAGAGAGGGGAACAGATGCACAAGAGAGGACGACCACAGAGAGAGACAGAGACAGAGGAGAAAGACAGACACAGAGAGAGAGATGGAGGGGAGAGACAGAGAGAGAGAGAGAGACAGAGAAAAAGAGAGGACAGAGAAACAGGGGACACAGAGAGACAGAGGCAGAGAGAGAAAACAGAGACACAGAGGAGACAGAGACACACAGAGAGAGACAGAGACAGAGAGATGTGGGCGACATTCATTTGTGCCATAGCTCCTTTTAAAGAGACACTTCGTAACTATATTTACAATGTCAAATCAAAGCACAGAAATCAGAAAAACAACACTGCTGAAACACTGACCGCCATTACGAAACAACTGTATTCTGCAATACCTTTTATATAATAATAACTTTCATTCAAGGATATAATATACAACTAAAGGGATCAGTACATGTTAATAATAAATTCAGTATAAAAACGTATGTCTGCAGAGCTTCAGTTCTTTCATCTAGAGGAAAATGAATAAGCACTCGTATGCTTCTTTTTTTAACATTCAGTCCCTGTGTGCATGCGGTTTTGTAAAACTTTGTCAACCAATTTCACCAGCACTCAATGGCCTTCTCTTGCAAAAGGCAGAACAGGTTTTACCATGTGTGCATGATGTAGTGCATCTGTTCACACATGATGGGGCCTCGGTTTTTAGTCTCATATAAAGGACAACTGAATGCTTCTATAAAAGTATCTTCATGAGCTCATGAGTGAGAGAGAGAGAGCGAGAGAGACAGACAGATAGACAGACAGGCAGACAAAGGCAGAGAGGGAAAAAGCACTTATCTGTGGGACATATACAGGTGTAGTCCAGAAAGGAAAGACAGACAGACAGACATGCAGACAGACAGACATGCAGACAGACAGACAGGCAGGCAGTAAAGCAGGGGGGGAACAAAGCCCTCTCACCTGCAGGACATATACAGGTGTAGTCCAGAAAGAAAAGACAGACAGACATGCAGACAGACAGACAGACAGACAGACAGTAAAGCAGGGGTGGGGAACAAAGCCCTCTCACCTGCAGGACATATACAGGTGTAGTCCAGAAAGAAAAGACAGACAGACAGACAGACAGACAGACATGCAGACAGACAGACAGACAGACAGACAGTAAAGCAGGGGGTGGGGAACAAAGCCCTCTCACCTGCAGGACATATACAGGTGTAGTCCAGCTCCCCCACCGTGTGACACACTCCTCCATTCACACACGGGCTGGGTGCACAGGGCACGTACACCTCCTCACAATGGGTACCCGTGTACCGATCAGTGCAGGTGCACCTGAAGAAAAAGACAGGGCCCGAAAACTCAGGACTTGTCCATCAATCATTGAATTTGTATTGTAAAGGGAAGGTGTGCCCTAACCGATGTGGGGGGTAGGGGGGGTGAGGGTAGAGGACCTCAGCTTCTCCCCAGAGGCCAGCATATTGAGGGGCGGCGCCATCTCCTTCCCTCGCGTTACCTCCCGACCTAAAGAGGGAAAGGGACCATTTACCAAGCGGGTGAACTGGGGACTGTATTGAAACCAAAGCAAAAAGGCACCCATCCAAATGGTAACCAAGTTCGATGCGCTTAACCTAGCGGGGGGAAAAACGAGTGCTCTGACCAAAGAGTTATCCCGTCCCCCATGTTTGTACCCATTATTTTGTGCTGTAGTGGATTAGGATAGGATGGTATGGGAATGGATTATTACCCGACAATTCAGGCTTCAGTCCATTAATCATTGTATTGCATTAAACGGAGTTGTATTGCACTGTATGGTGCTACATCTCCTCCTAAAACCAGTTCGGTTTTTTTCTTTTTCTTACAGTATGAAGAAAAAAAAGTGATTCCTGAGAAGACTTTAGTTAGCACAAGCAAACACAAGAGGGATTTGAAATAGGAAACAACTTGCAGTAAATATTTAGGCATGAATACTCAATGTTGGTGAGAAATCTGCCATGACATGAACTACTTTATCTGAGATTCAATCAAGCAGAATTTTTTTTTTTTTTGATCTAGTAAAACCAAGGGAAACAAGTGTTACCTAAAAAGGTGAACACCATGCATTCTAAACATATTTGTTTCCCCTTCCCTGAGACTGCCTATGCACCACAGAAAAACTATCACCCAAACACACACTCACTTATTCCATTTTCCTCAAAATAGAATAAATAAATAAATAAAATAAAGACACACATAATCAGGGCTTTTTATAAGAAACAAAAAAAGGAGACAACTGTCATTCTTAAAGGAGAAAACAAACCTCTGAAATGGAAGTACGGCTTGCTATAAAATGGTAGGTAATTTAAGACGCCTACTCACAAAACTGTCATCAAGTGTGTAACAGTTTCACAGGATTCCTAGGCTTTTGATTTGAGTTTAAAACGACAGAGTGTGGCAATGTTCTGGGTGATAGACCCCCGGGTGGTAAGCTGGGAACACCCAACAACAAACAAACCACACCAAATTCCATTTTTACTGGTTTTTGGTGGTAATCACCTGTCTGGTATCACAACAGTGTAAGTTCAATCCAATCCCAAGCTGGGACTTCTTCCCAAAACCCCCCCCCATCCACTAGGTATAACTGGTGGTCTGTTGGTAGCCTTCGGAATGAAACTATTAAACTCCCGATTTGTGTCAACATGCATTTAGTGCACGGGAAAAGACTCCTCAGCAACAGGAGAGTACCTCTCGCAAAATTCTTTCTACAGACATTCGCTCTCATTAAAAAACGAAGAAGAAAAAAAGCAAACTCTAAAAAAATCAGACCAAAAAAATGATACTTTACTATTCAGGTATTCTTACCCAGGTAAAGTAAGCCAAAAATTCATAGTCAGAAATCTGCTACGGCAAAAGCATGCTACACCAGGCACAAAACACACTTGACATCATTTTTGATGGCCATGATTCAACTCCCAACCAAGAAGGAAGGTGGCAGGATGGTTAAGACATTCACCTGCCTGACAAGTCAACTGCAAACGTCTGGGTTCGATTCCCAGCCTTGCCCTTTCTTCACAGTTTTGACGAGAAAATCAAACTGACCGTCAAGGTCCTTCAGATGAGACTATAAACCCAGGCCCTGTGTACAAACGCATGCAGATCCTTCATATGAGACTATAAACCCAGGCCCTGTGTACAAACGCATGCAGAACATCTCGTACACATGTTAATTAAACACCCGTTCAGCCTTTCACAAGATTCGGCCATTTCACACTGGTAGTCTGAACGGGCGACAAAACGTCAAAACATGCACACAGGTGTTTTTGTGTTTAGACATCAACCGTGAAGTTGGAATGCGGATACCTCAATGATGCAGAGTGGGGGGAAAAAAGGTCACGTAGGCAAAAAACACAACAACAAAAACAACCCTCCCCATTGGTAAACCTCAAATCTCTAGCCAATAGCATTCTTTTCTGAAAAAGTCCATCACATTCGCTCCAAACTGGATCAGACTCCTTTCCAGCCTGCACTTCCTGATCCCCAATTCTCTGGCACTCCTCTCCTTTTCTTTCTTCCGACAAGTGAGAAAGAAATCATGACAATTCTGAAAGAAATGACTATAAAATCATGTCATCTTGATCCCTTACCTGCTTCTCTTTTCGAAAGCACAGTGCCTACCACAACTTATACCTGTAGTGTTTCATAGATTAGTTTGTATTCAAGGGAAACAACTGTCACGTGGTCATTATTATTCATCTTTATGAGTTACATACCTTTTTACTGTTACTATGGTATTCGATCATCAAGCTAACGAACGATCATTAAACTTTGGTCGCTCTATCATAACTGAGTTTGTTTACATCTATCGATTGTAGCGAATGAATCGGATCACAAAACACTACAAACATCACATTGGCGACGAGGATGGTGAAGGAATTGGCTACAAACGTCATTTCTTCAAGCTGAATCAAGATTGAAATTATCGTATGTACTGACTCGGTTAGTCTATGATTAAGTTAAAACGAACTTTTCATGGCTACTGCACTTCCCACGTATCCTCTTTTCGACTGTTCTTCAGAAGCAAGAGCTATCCGATGGCAGAAATGGGTATCAAGACTGAAAAATATTTTTGTAGCCTATATATTCAAAATGATCATCGGCAAAAAGCTCTTCTTTCACCTATGCTGGTGATGACCTAAATGATATTGTGGACACTTTCACTGATGAACAGGTCCATCCTACTGGTGGTGAAACTCATTTTCAAAGCTTGCTGATGCTATCACTGAACATTTCAATCCTCAAACTAATGTAGAATTCCAGAAGTACATTTTCCATCGTTGTGAACAGAAAGGTGATGTAGATGACTATTATGGGGAACTAAAACAACTGGCAGCAACCTGTGGCTTCAATGATCAGATGCAGAAATTAAATCTCAGTTTATTGCAGGCTGCCGAAGCAACAAGGTACGTGAAAAGGGACTAGAAAACTCCTGCCATGACTCTAAAAGACTTGCTTACATATGCCCGCCACACTAGAGCTCACATCAAGCAAGCTAAAACAATGGTACATCAGCAGAAGTACATCATGTTTCTTTCCCAAATCACATCATCATCATCGTCATCATGACCAAGTCATCAACCTTCTACCTGTCGTAACTGTGGTGGTGAATGGCCTCATCAGAGTGGACAGAGATCTTGTCCAGCATACAATAAACGCTGCACAAATGTTCAAAGTTGCATCACTTTGCATCAGTGTGCCGTTCTAGTGGTGGTGCAATAGCAAAATCTTCACCAAAAGCCCCCAGCTGGAAAAAGAAATCTAAAAAATCACACATCCACCTGGTCAAGGGACAGTGATGAGGATGCAGAAGAAACCAACACTATTGAGATTGATTCTACCGATCCTGATGACATAGAATATGTTTTCACAACCGTAGCTCCTGTGAACTACCACATTTTAATGTCTCCATCAATGAACACACATTCTCATTCCTGGCAGATTCTGGTGCTTCTATCAACCTGCTATCTGAACAAGACTTTGAAAAACTCAAACCAAAACCTATGCTACAGCCTTCTAGCAAGCGAGTGGCAGCATATGGCAGTAAGAATCACATTCCAGTACTTGGTGCATTCGATGCGGTTTTAAACTACAGTAACACTAGTACGACTACTACCATATTTGTGGTACCAGCACTGAACGACCAATTCTGTCTTGGAAAACATCTCAAGCACTTAAACTATTAAGCACTTTTAAACCCATGTCAAGTCAGTGCATGAACAGCTGAAAGAGGAATACTCTGATCTATTCTCTGGTCTGGGTTGCCTGAATAATAAACCAGTCCATCTCCACATTGATCCAGAGGTTCAACCATTCCATGTGCGCAAGGACATAGAAGAACAATTGAAGAAAGATGAAGGCCTTGGCATCATTGAAAGAGCGAGTGGACCAACACCATGGGTGTCCCCAGTGGTCGTTGTTCCAAAACCCAAGCAACCTGGCAAAGTACGTGTTTGTGTGGATATGCGAGCTGCAAATCGTGCTATTCGTCCGTGAACGCCATGCAACTCCAACACTTGATGAACTGAAGATTTATACTTTCAGGGGCTCAAGTATTCAGCAAATTAGATCTGAACCAAGGATACAATCAGCTAGAGTTGGACGAAGAATCTCGCTATATAACGACATTTGCTACTCATCTTGGTCTCTCCCGATCCCGTCGTCTCTTCTTCGGAGTGAACTCAGCCAGCGAGATCTTCCAAGAATCAATTCGCCAAGCACTCTCAGGCCTCCATGGAGTCGTCAACATCAGTGATGATATCCTGTGCTTTGGCTCATCACAGGCAGAACATGACAACAACTACACAACTTATTCGAGAGACTCCGGTCAAAACAACTGACGCTCCATGGTGACAAGTGTGTTTTCAACAAAACATCACTTGATTTCTTGGCATTATCTTCGGAGAAGATGGCATCAAGCCCAGTCAAGACAAACTGAAGAACATCCTTGACCTTCCAACTCCTAAGAACGCAACAGAAGTCCGAAGCCTTCTTGGCATGATGAACTTTTGTGGTTCCCATCATTTTCCCCAACTACACTTCCTGACATATGATCTGCGGCAGCTAACAAAGAAAAGCACTCCTTGGTCTTGGACATCAAAACATGATGCAGCACTGACCAAGCTGAAAACTGCTCTGAGTGAAGCAACAACTCTTGCATACTTTGATCCAAGGAAGCCCACCAACATCTACACTGACGCAAGTCCAGTGGGTATATCTGCAGTGCTCACTCAAGAAGGCCGAATCATTCAATATGCAAGCCGAGCTCTATCACCCACAGAGCAAAGATATTCTCAAACTGAGCGAGAGGCACTCGCCATTGTGTGGTCATGTGAATATTACCACATCTTCATTTTTGGTACTCCTTTCACGGTCCACACTGATCACAAACCCTTAGTGCCAATGTTCAATAATCCTCGAGCTCAACTATCAGCCCGTCTTGAACGTTGGATCATGCGACTGCAACCATATGAAATAACAGTCGTCTATCGACCTGGTGCTGACAATCCTGCAGATTACCTGAGCCGCCACCCAGTCCAGCAATCTTCTAACAGAGAGCAAGAGAAGGATGCAGAGGATTATGTGCACTATGTTGTGACTACCTCAACGCCTAAAGCAATGACCATCACTGAAGTTGTGAGGAAACAGCAAAAGATACAACACTGACTGCTGTGATCCAAGCCATGCTCACTGACAAGTGGTACAACAAAGGAGAGGAAATCAACACACAGACATTTCATAGTCTCTACCTTTGCCGTCATGAACTTTCACTGGCTCACGATTCCGGCATTATTCTGAAAGGCCATCAGATTGTCCTGCCTACATCACTTCACCAGAAAGCCGTTGAATATTGCTCACACCGGTCATCAAGGTGTTGTCAAAACAATTGCACTGTTGCGTGAAAAAGTCTGGTTCAAAGGCATGCAACCTCTTGTTGAACACACAGTCAGGAAACTGTATGACTTGCCAAGTGGCAACACCCAAAACACCGTGAACCTCTCCAGATGTCTGAACTACCCAATGCACCCTTGGACGAGCTGTCCTGTGACTTTGGACATCTTCCCCAATGGAAAATATATCCTGGTTGTCACTGATGAGTACTCCAGGTACCCCATAGTGGATGTGCTGGACTCAACATCAGCCAAACACCCTTATTCCACACCTGGACAAAATTTTTGCTGAGTTTGGCATTCCTGAAATCCTGAAAACTGACAATGGACCCCCTTCAATTCTCACAAGTTGGCTCAATTCTGTGAACACATGGGCATCAAACATCGCAAAATCACCCCTCTGTGGCCCCGTGCAAACGCAGAAACCGAACGCTTCATGCGCACCATCAAAAAAGTCATCAGATCCTCCACTTTTCCCAACTTCAAGCAGGAAATGTACAAATTTCTCTGGACTACCGTGCTATCCTCACAGCACCACTGGTGTTTCTCCCGCCACTGCCTTGTTTGGTCGTACACTGAGGACGAAACTGCCCAGCTCCCAGCACAGCGTCATGATGTGACCACAACATGCCCCGCAGAGACACTCAAAAAAAAGCCCAAAATGAAATGCTACGCTGACAGTAAGGCATACATCAAACCCTCCTCCATAACCGTGGGTGATGCTGTACTCCTGAAGAATTCCCAGCCCTCCAACGCTGACACACCTTACCAGCCAGCCCCTCTTGTGGTCATTAGCAAGAAAGGATCAATGGTTACAGCCCAGAGAGGACAACAGACTGTCACCAGAAACAGCAGTTTCTACAAGAAGTCTCCACAAAAAGCCTTTACTACTGACACCGAGACTGATCCCACTTCTGAGCTGGAGAAGATGAAGCTGAGAACACTGCACCCCCAGACAGACCCCATGCACACACCACACCCAGCAATCACTCACACAACACTCATACATCTGCGACTGAACCCAGAAGATCCCAAACGCCAAATCCAACTACCAAGAAATTTTATGATTTTGTCATGTGGACAATGTTAGTTATCAAACTGAAGTGAAATATGAATTTATTAGAATTTCAATGAACTTCATTATGTTTAGTTACTCACTCAGTTACTGTTAGAATCAAGAGTTCCTGTTGAACTGTTCATTCTTTTCAAACTTGCATTTTATCTCCGGTATCAACACTCGGTATTTAAAAAAAAAAATTTCATTGGTTTTCCATGTATCAATTTATAAATTTTGTGCACCAAACTTCATTTGAACAAGCAATTCAAAAGTCTACATTAACTTTGCTACCATCTTGGAGAGGAGAAGGAGGAAAGAGTTACAAGTATTTGCTGATGAATTAAGAAGTTGAACAATTTATTTAGAATATCATCATCTCAGATTCAAATGTTAGTATATCATCCATCAAATGTTATTGGAAAATTATCTGATTATCTCCGTTCAATTTTTCAACCATTTTTCATCCGAGGAAGGAGGTGATGTAGTGTTTCATAGATTAGTTTGTATTCAAGGGAAACAACTGTCACGTGGTCATTATTATTCATCTTTATGAGTTACATACCTTTTTACTGTTACTATGGTATTGGATCATCAAGCTAACGAACGATCATTAAACTTTGGTCGCTCTATCATAACTGAGTTTGTTTACATCTATCGATGTAGCGAATGAATCGGATCACAAACACTACAAACATCACAATACCCAATATCACAAAAATAGTGAACTTTTCTCTGGTTTCAGGAAATGTTCCATCAGCTCTCAAAACTGCGCAGAACATCTTGTACACGGATTGGTGGTCTAGAGGTAACGCGCCTGTCTAGAAAGCGAAAAGTCCGGGTCGGAAGTGTGCGTGGTTCGTATCCCGTCTGGGCCCGAAACTTTTCCCCCATCCATTAGACCATGAGTGGTGGTCTGGGCGCTAGTCTTTCGGATGACGATAAACCGAGGTCCCGTGTGTTACAGAAAATTATGCAGCGCACGAAAAAGAACCCACGGCAACAAGAGAGTTGTCCCTGGCAAAATTCTTTAAAAAAAGCCACTCTGATAGGGAAAGAAATACAGTTGCAGACCAAAAAAAAAAAAAAAAAAAAAAAAAAAAAAAAAAGGTGGCGTTGCTCTTGAGGCGACGTGCTCTCCCGGGGAGAGCAGCCCGAATTTCACGCAGAGAAATCTCGTGACTTAAAGTGGTATAAATAAATAAATAAATAAATAAATCGTGTTCCGCTTTTCGTAAGAGTAGGCCATTAGGTGCGGTGGGAACAGATGACAGAATTGACAAAAACTGCATACACACGGGGATGGATGTAAAAAAAAAGCATCTAAGTGCTTATTCCATTATCCTCGATATAAAAGAAAATTTCTTTTAATTTTAAGGAACCAAGAAGCTAGGCAAGGAACAAAGAAAGAGAACAGAAGAGAAAAGCAAGGCCGACAACTGCCCAGGCCGCGGCCGCTACTACTGACTGGTATGTGCCCAGCTGGTTGAGGCAGGTGGCGCCGTGCTGGCACAGCGCGGGGTCCTCCACACACTCGTCCACGTCCTGCGTGCAGCGCCGACCCCTGAACCCCGGGGGGCACAGGCACTCGAACCCCTGGTCCAGCGGGCTGCACGTTCCCTTGTTGTGGCAGGGCTCGGAGGCGCAGTGGTCCACTGACTCGCAGTGCTGGCCTGGACAGGAAGGAACAAGGAATGAACAAGGAATGAACAAAGAATGAACAAGGAATGAACAAGGAATGAACAACGTCCACGTGAAATATGTGAAGGTGTAATACAAATGATGTACAATAATAATAATAATATGGAATTTATATAGCGCTGAATCTTGTAAAAAACAAACAAATCGAAGCGCTCGCACTCAATCATTTACAGGCATGCAACTCTCCTTAAACATAATGAACAACAGATTTCAAATCCATGCGCGCGCACGTAAGCACGCACACGCACGCACACACACACACGGGACAACACTTAGAAGGTGAAAGATGCTGTTGAAAATTAGTGACAGATGTGTGGGGGGGGGGAAGTCTCAGGTAGGAAATAAGTGTGTTTTGAGGCTGGATTTGAAGGTATCAAGTGAAGGCTTTTGGCGAAGTGAAAGAGGGAGGTCATTCCAGGTGAATGGACCAGAAACAGAGAAGGAGCGACGGCCAACACACAACCAAAAACACAAAAAAGGTGTAGAAGAAGGGATACACAGCACTAACAAGAAGAGAAAACAAAAATCTGGCATAAAAAAAAAAGGATACAAAAAAATAAGCAAAGTATATGAGAGAGAAGTTTGGTGAAATAAAAAAATAAAGTCTATCACACTGAGCATAATGAAATATACAATCATCGAAAATGAAACTGAATCAAAAGGGGAGAAAGTTTTATTTTAAAAAAAAACAAAAACAAAAAACCCCACCAAAAATAACGACAAAAACCCTTTATTAAAAGCTACAAGACCCACCCCATCCAACAAAGCCTTTATATTTTAGACAGTAAATTTACAGTGCCCTCTCTCTCTCTCTCTCTCAGGATGCATATTATATTTCTTCTTCTTTTTTAGTTTTTGGTTCTTTCACTAGGGCTCCGATGTTCACTAACGGTGTGATTTTGTATATATATATATAATGTGCGACCGTTTTTACCACCAGTATAGGTAGCCGCATTCTGAATTCAGGGATGGTGTCTGAACACGACACCAGTATGTATGCATTTTTTTTTTTTTTTTACAATTTTGTCGTCCATTCCTACAAGCATGAAATGGCCTACTCTTCTGCAAGGTGGAACAGGTTTTTAATTCAGTTTTTCCCCAGAGGTACTACCTGAAAAATTGAGTTTTTCCCATGAGGTACCACCTGAAATTTTCCCATGAGGTACTACGTAAAAAAAATAGTTGTTCCCATGAGGTACTATCTGAAAAATTCAGTTTTTCCCATGAGTAGTACCTGAAAAATTAAGTGTGTGCCCATGAGGTACTACCTGAAAATATCTTTTTGTCCATGAGGTACTACCTGAAAAATTTGTTTTTCCATGAGGTACTATTTCAAAAATTCAGTTTTTCCCATGAGGTACTATCTGAAAAATTCATTTTGTCCATGAGGTACTATCTGAAAAATTCAGTGTTGCCTTAAGCTTTGAACTATCCCTACGGTAAGGGAGAGAACCCCTCTTTCCCAGTACACGTGCACTGTGCACATTTGTTATGCCACTGTAACCCAGTAGTGGGTGATACAGAGGGAAGGGTTAGGAGATGGCTGGTTACCCTATAGCGGGTTACCTGTAGGGAAAAGGTTCATCCCTTGTAAGAACGATTTAAACGCCAACGCTTTGATTTGCTCGCTTTACAAGATTCAGCACTACAGATTTTCCCACACATACATCATCATTTACCCATGACATACTCGCTGAAAAATTTAGTTCTGCCCATGTTGTACTACCAGAAAAACTTAATGGAGTGCTCCTATGACTCCAGAGAAGTCAATGCAGACAGACAGACTCTGATAGAGAGATAGATAAAGAGATAAAGAGAGAGAGAGAGAAAGAGAGAGAAAGAAAGAGAGAGAGAGGAGAGACACACACAGAGACAGAGAGACAGACAGACAGACAGACAGACAGATAGCTAGATAGAACAGCGAGTTCTCCACTCACCTCTGAAGCCCGTGGGGCAGTGGCAGAGGTAGTCCTCCAGGGAGTTGAGGTTGATGCAGGCCCCTCCATTCAGACAGGGGCTGTTGGTAGCAGACGCTTGCTGGGTTGATGGATTCACACCTTGAACCGTTGTAGCCTGAAACATGGTTTTGTAGTGTACTGCACTGCATAGCATTGTATTGTACAGCATTGTACTGTATAGCATTGTATTGTACAGCACTGTACTGTATAGCATTGTATTGTACAGCATTGTACTGTATAGCATTGTATTGTACAGCATTGTACTGTATAGCATTGTATTGTACAGCACTGTACTGTATAGCATTGTATTGTATAGCATTGTATTGTATTGTAGAGCGTTGTACTGTATTGTATTGCTTTATATTGTACTGCATTGTATTTTTGTGTTGTATGGTACTGCACTGTGCTGTATTGTTTTGTATTGTACTGTATTGTACCATATTGATTTGTATTGTACCGTATTACTTAATGGTTTTAGTATGGTGGATCGGTGGTCTAGAGGTAGCACGCCTGCCTAGAAAAAAAAAAGTCCGGCTCGGAAGTCTACGATGGTTCACACCCAGTTTGGGCCCCGAAACTGTTCCCCCACCCATTAGACCATGAGTGGTGGTCTGGGTACTTTCGGATGAGACAATAAACCGAGGTCGCATGTGTTACACAAAATTATTTAGCGCACGTAAAAGAACCACGGCAACAAGAGTTGTCCTTGGCAAAATTCTAGGTAGCAAAAGCTACTCTAATAGGGAAACAAATATAGTTGCAGACTGAAAAAAGAAAAAAACTAATGGGTGGCGCTGCTCTTGTGGCGATGTGCTCTTCTCAGGGAGAGCAGCCCAAATTTCATGCAGAGAAAATCTGCCGTGACTTAAATGGTATGGAAAAAAAATAGTGTTCTGTATTGCTGTACTGTAATGTATTGCACTGTATTGTACTGTATTATAATGTTTTTTTACTGTATTGTATTGTACTATATTGTTCACACATTTTACAGAAAAATTTTTAAAGCACAAACATTGGCACTGCACTAACAAGAAAAATGCACAGAAAAAGGGATTTATAAACACTAAAACTGACCGATTGATTCACAAATTTCTTCTGAGTCTGCTCACTAAAAAATCAATATTAAATCTTCTTTTTCTTTGTCAGATGCTCAGACAGCAACTACTGCTGTCTGTCCTATGAGCAAAATTGCGTTTGCGCTGCCGTCAAGCGCCTGACTGACTTGATTTGCTTAGAATCTGTCCTCTCTAAAGTGATATATATCAGCTGTTAAATAACAATAACAAGACCAAAAACCATAACAAAACAAAAACAAATATCTGGATTGAGGATGGAGTGGACAGGAGAGGGGGGGGTGGCACAGTGACACAGACATGCAAGAAAAAGGCCACAGTACAACCTACCGATGGGACATATGCACTCGGGTCGGGGGGCAGTGTCGGAGTCATGGATGCGACAGGTACCCTGGTTAATACAGAAGTTCTTGCAAGGGTTCCGTTCCTGGCAGTACTCCCCCACATACTCCTCTCCACAGCTGCAACATAACAAACAGTAATGAAACGATGGCAGTACTCCCCCACATACTCCTCTCCACAGCTGCAACATAACAAACAGTAATGAAACGATGGCAGTACTGCCCCACATACTCCTCTCCACAGCTGCAACATAACAAACAGTAATGAAACGATGGCAGTACTGCCCCACATACTCCTTCCACAGCTGCAAACATAACAAACAGTAATGAAAATGATGGCAGTACTCCCCCACATACTCCTCCCCACAGCTGCAACATAACAAACAGTAATGAAATGATAAACAGTAATCAAAATAGTAAATCCATCAAGTTAACAAACAAAAACTGAAAAAGTAATGATATGATAAATTGACCATAACAGTAATCATTTACTAAATCCATCAAGTAAACAAATAGTAATGGAATGATATATTGATCATAACAAACAGTAAATGAGTAATCAAATAGTAAATCCATCCAGTAAAACAAATAGTAATGAAATTATATATTAACTGACCAATAACAAACAGTAACCAAAAAGTAAATCTCTCGAGTAACCAAAGGTAAAGGTGTCCATAACCTATAAGGTCGTAGGGAGCCAGGCGTCGGAGACCTCACTCTCTAGGACCAGCATATTGAGGGCGGCGCCCATCTCCTCTCCCTCGCTGCTTTACCTTCCCTGACTCTAAAGAGGGCAGGTACCCATTGACAGCTGGTAACCAAAAGGTGGGACTTAAAAGTTTAAATATATTGTATGCTGTGGCTTGATGTTCTTTCCCTGCTGTGCTGTTAGTTATTGAATAGTGTTTTTGTCATCATTTATTGGATAAAAGTTGTTTAAACCAACAGTAATCGAGCGGTAAATCAATCATGAATAACCAATGATGATACCAACAATCTAATGAAATGGTCTTGCTAAAATAATAATCTTCCAGCAAACTGTTGAAAAAGGAAAAAAGAAGGCAGAGACAGACAGACAGACAGACAGACAGACAGACAGAGAGAATGACAGAGAAAGAATGACACAGAGAGAGGGACTGAGACAGAGATAGACAGACAGAAAGACAAAGACAGAGACAGAAATAGCAAATCGTCTAAACGACTAAAGTACAACACTTTTTTCCAGTTTTTTTAAAAAAAACATTTTCACAACAACAGCAACAGACGAGTTCCCAACAGGAATTTATGAAGAAGAAAAAAAAGACATCCACCTCCAATTACACACACAACCGAACCCATCCATTAAAAATGTTCAAATGAACATGAGTATTTTTCTCATTCTAATAACAAGTACTAAAAAGGTCAGTCCTAAACCACAACAACAGATGACCCTACATCACACAATTTGTCAAGAAGTGACCATTAAAAAAAAAGAGAGAGAATGGGAGAAAGGGGAGGGAAGCCAAAAAACAAAAACAAAAAACCAGCAAAACAAACAACAAAAAACCCATAAAACCCATAAAACACACACACACACACAAAACCCACCCACCCAGCCTGCCAGGAAGTGAAAAAGAAAGAGAGGAGGTCTAATCTAGAGGAAATGCTGCTCTCTGGAAAGACTGAAAATAACTGCTCAGGACAAAAGACTTTATAGGTCTGGGGAATAATATGCAATAACAACACAATAGTCAGGCAGCCATGGCCCTAGGTACTACTACCCAGATCCCCCCCCCCCCACCCCCACCCCCCCACCCCCAACTCTTCCACATGTGTCCATAAAAGCAGGTGAGCCCATAGCTCAGTACACTGGCAAAGCTCTTTGAACAATAAAATCAGCTAGTAGAGGGAAAAGGGGTTGGGAGAGATGGGGCAAGAGGAAGGGGGGGGGGGGGGGGGGGGGGGGGGGGGGGTTGAATGACAGAAGAAGGGGAGACAAACAAACAGTGACAAGGATTATTGACTCCTAAAAACCGTACTCAAGGACGCTTTGTGGTGACTTCCACACTGCCTCAGTTTGAAATTGAGTGTTAGAACGGGATCTTTAACAACGGGATCTTTAACAACGGGATCTTTAACAACGGGATCTTTTAAGTAACGCAACCCCCACCTCACTGTTCCCCTGCCCACCCCACCTAGACACACAGATACAAACACACACACACACACACAAAATCGTCTATTACCACTTTAAATGAACAATGGTAAAATCGACCACACACACAAACAGTGATACACACACAGGACACACACATGCCACATACACATACAGTCACACACACACAATGACACACACACTGTCACACACACACGCAGTGAACACACACAAACCACACACACACGCACGCATGCCCCCCACCCCACACACACTCAGTGACACACACAGTCACACACACACACACATGCCACATACACACACATACACAGTCACACCACACACACACACAATGACACACACAGTCACACACACATGTACAGTGACACACACACACACCACAAAGCAAAGCCACACACACACACACACAGTCACACACACATACAGTCACACACACACACACACCACAAA
This sequence comes from Rapana venosa, assembly GCA_028751875.1. NCBI lineage: Eukaryota > Metazoa > Mollusca > Gastropoda > Neogastropoda > Muricidae > Rapana > Rapana venosa. The sequence continues at coordinate 42,886,206 of CM054161.1, forward strand.
CGCACGCACACACACACACACAATGACACACACACACAGTCACACACAGTCACACCACAACACCACAAACACACACACACACAAAATGACACACACACACAGTCACACACACAGTCACACAAACACACACCACACACACAAACACACAACCCAAACACACGTACACACACACGACACACACAGTCACACTCAACACACACTAAACCACGGATGTGTCACTTGTGTTCCAATCCCCAGTCCTGTCCCCTGACTGCTCTTAACCACAGAAGAAAAGAAGGGAAGTGTTTGGGGGGGGGGGGGGGGGGGGGGGGGGGGGGGGGGGGGGTCGGGAGAAATGGAGGGGGGGAGGGCGAGGGGAGAGAGGCTGAATGGCAGGTGAAAGAAACACACATAACAGAGTGGTGTCTTGTTCTTGGGCTGCAGTTACCCCTCTGCTCTCCTTTTTTAAAATACCGGCTTCAGCCCTAGGTTTGCCGCTGTGGTTTTAGGGCTGTCACCTAGTTTAGTTTAGCGCACAGACCCTACATGTACAGGTATATGGCTTGAAAATATAGAAAAATGTGAACTATGTTTATTTATTTTATTTATTTATTCTTTTATTCTGAGGATAATGGAATAAGCACTCATGTGGGTTTTTTTACATCCAGTCCCCATGTGTATGCAACGTAAATTTTGTCATCCATTCCCACCAGCACACAATGGCCTACTCTTCTGAAAAGTGGAACAGGTTTTAATGTGTGCGCAAGATGTTCTGCGTGCGTTCACACACGGGACCTCAGTTTATAGTCTCATCCAAAGGACTTTTGGGGGGAGAGTGGAGTCGGCACTGATATAACTCCAGAGGAAAATATATCTCCTTGAAGAGGATTCAAACCTGGGTCAGCTGATCACATGGCGATGCACAGCGCTCTAACCAGCCAGGCTAACACGTTCCCCCACTATCAGCATCACTGAGGTATAACGCATGATAAATGATAGTCTCTTTGTTCTTTACTCCAGGATGTGACCTATTACTGTTTTTAGGAATTAGAATCCGAAGACGTTCTCTCTCCTCAACTACCAGCTTTACCATGCCCACAGCCTGGTTGGCTCAGTGGCTGTAGTGTAACATCCAGCATTCGTTCCAAGTCTCAAGGGTTCAAATCTCACAGTTGTCCAGACAACAGGTTGCTAAAGACTCTCTCTCTCTCTCTAGAAGCTACATCTGTGCAAACTGCAATCCTCTTCTAGTTCTTCATGCGATACTTTACACACACACACAAACACACACACAGAGTCACACCGATGTGTACATGTACACACAGTCACACACACAGTCTCTCTTTCACACACACACACACATGCATGCACATATAGCACGCACACATTCAACACGCATACACACACGCACACACACACACACAACCACCAGAAAAACACAAAGACTTTAATAAACGGGGTCAAGAGTTTTTAAAGGGAAAAATGGCACAGCTCTGTCTTGCTGTATTACATCCTGTTCCCCTTTTTCAGAAAGAGTCTACAGGTGTTGTCGGCAGAATGGTCATGAAAAAAAAACAGACAGAAAAAAAACAGAAACCAGGCGTTGAGTTCAGATTAAAATTTAAAATTAATATTCCCCAAGTAGAATATGGCGATTCAGTTTTTGAGAAGGAAAAAAAAAATTTTTTTTATTAAAAAAAAAAAACAAAAAAAAAAAAAAATCAGGTGGAAAACAAAACCAGGCAATAAAATAATGTTGATGTTACACACAAAAATTTTACCCAAAGCTAACCCCCTTGCAAAGCCCGAAGGGGGAGGTAAAAAAAAAAAAAAAGGAAAACTCAATTATGGTCCCCTTCCCGGGCAGTCAGCCAGAAGTCAAGTCTAAAGAAACGTCATCTGGAATTTTTGGGTTTTTTGTTTGTGTTTTGAATAACTTAAATATGCAAAAATTAAAAAAATCTGAGTTTTTGAAAGAACTGAAAAATGTAATGTTTTTTAGACCAGTAGTAACTGGGCATTATGTTTTGGTCGGACTCCCATGAGAAGAGTTTCCCCTTTGTGACAATAATCCCCAAGTGGAATGTGGTACCTAAAAGTGGGGGGGGGGAGGTGGGGGGGGGGGGGGGGGGGGTGGAGGGGGAAAGGGGAGGGGGGGGGGGGGGGGGAACGTACTTCACATGTGAGCAAAAATCCCCCCATGGTGAACCTGGAAAACTCTTTCCCAGGAAAAAAAGAAGAACAATTAGTGACAGGGCTGAAACAAAGAAAGTATTGATCTTTTCCCCGGGTGGGGTTGGGGGGGGGGGGGGGGGGGGGGTGAGTGGGGGGGAGGGGGGGGGAGCATCAGACTTTCAATCAGGCTGTGTCATAACTTGTGCAAAAAATCTCACGAATTTGGGAAACCTTGTGGTGCAAAAAAGTACTGAAAAAGAGAAGGGAGGGGGGAGAAGGGGAGGAGGAGGAGGCACGGTGGCCTGTCGTATGGGAGTAGTGTATTTGGCGGTGGTGGTGCAGGGGGGGTTGTTCTGACAAGGATTGGGTGGGGGGGGTGGTTTTGCAAAAAA
>CM054161.1:42889251-42901751 GCA_028751875.1 Rapana venosa
ACTTTTCCCCCCATCCATTAGACCATGAGTGGTGGTCTGGGCGCTAGTCTTTCGGATGACGATAAACCGAGGTCCCGTGTGTTACAGAAAATTATGCAGCGCACGAAAAAGAACCCACGGCAACAAGAGAGTTGTCCCTGGCAAAATTCTTTAAAAAAAGCCACTCTGATAGGGAAAGAAATACAGTTGCAGACCAAAAAAAAAAAAAAAAAAAAAAAAAAAAAAAGGTGGCGTTGCTCTTGAGGCGACGTGCTCTCCCCGGGGAGAGCAGCCCGAATTTCACGCAGAGAAATCTCGTGACTTAAAGTGGTATAAATAAAATAAATAAATAAATAAATCGTGTTCCGCTTTTCGTAAGAGTAGGCCATTAGGTGCCGGTGGGAACAGATGACAGAATTGACAAAACTGCATACACACGGGGACTGGATGTAAAAAAAAAGCATCTAAGTGCTTATTCCATTATCCTCGATATAAAAGAAAATTTCTTTTAATTTTAAGGAACCAAGAAGCCTAGGCAAGGAACAAAGAAAGAGAACAGAAGAGAAAAGCAAGGCCGACAACTGCCCAGGCCGCGGCCGCTACTACTGACTGGTATGTGCCCAGCTGGTTGAGGCAGGTGGCGCCGTGCTGGCACAGCGCGGGTCCTCCACACACTCGTCCACGTCCTGCGTGCAGCGCCGACCCCTGAACCCCGGGGGCACAGGCACTCGAACCCCTGGTCCAGCGGGCTGCACGTTCCCTTGTTGTGGCAGGGCTCGGAGGCGCAGTGGTCCACTGACTCGCAGTGCTGGCCTGGACAGGAAGGAACAAGGAATGAACAAGGAATGAACAAAGAATGAACAAGGAATGAACAAGGAATGAACAACGTCCACGTGAAATATGTGAAGGTGTAATACAAATGATGTACAATAATAATAATAATATGGAATTTATATAGCGCTGAATCTTGTAAAAAACAAACAAATCGAAGCGCTCGCACTCAATCATTTACAGGCATGCAACTCTCCTTAAACATAATGAACAACAGATTTCAAATCCATGCGCGCGCACGTAAGCACGCACACGCACGCACACACACACACGGGACAACACTTAGAAGGTGAAAGATGCTGTTGAAAATTAGTGACAGATGTGTGGGGGGGGGGAAGTCTCAGGTAGGAAATAAGTGTGTTTTGAGGCTGGATTTGAAGGTATCAAGTGAAGGCTTTTGGCGAAGTGAAAGAGGGAGGTCATTCCAGGTGAATGGACCAGAAACAGAGAAGGAGCGACGGCCAACACACAACCAAAAACACAAAAAGGTGTAGAAGAAGGGATACACAGCACTAACAAGAAGAGAAAACAAAAATCTGGCATAAAAAAAAAAGGATACAAAAAAATAAGCAAAGTACTATGAGAGAGAAGTTTGGTGAAATAAAAAAATAAAGTCTATCACACTGAGCATAATGAAATATACAATCATCGAAAATGAAACTGAATCAAAAGAGGGAGAAAGTTTTATTTTAAAAAAACAAACAAAACAAAAAACCCCACCAAAAATAACGACAAAAACCCTTTATTAAAAGCTACAAGACCCACCCCATCCAACAAAGCCTTTATATTTTAGACAGTAAATTTACAGTGCCCTCTCTCTCTCTCTCTCTCAGGATGCATATTATATTTCTTCTTCTTTTTTAGTTTTTGGTTCTTTCACTAGGGCTCCGATGTTCACTAACGGTGTGATTTTGTATATATATATATAATAATGTGCGACCGTTTTTACCACCAGTATAGGTAGCCGCTGCATTTTGAATTCAGGGATGGGGTCTGACCACGACACCAGTATATATGCTTTTTTTTTTTTTTTACAATTTTCTCGTCCATTCCTACAAGCATGAAATGGCCTACTCTTCTGCAAGGTAGAACAGGTTTTTAATTCAGTGCAGTTTGCCCAGAGGTACTACCTGAAAAATTGAGTTTTTCCCATGAGGTACCACCTGAAATTTTCCCATGAGGTACTACGTAAAAAAAATAGTTGTTCCCATGAGGTACTATCTGAAAAATTCAGTTTTTCCCATGACGTAGTACCTGAAAAATTAAGTGTGTGCCCATGAGGTACTACCTGAAAATATCTTTTTGTCCATGAGGTACTACCTGAAAATTTGTTTTTCCATGAGGTACTATTTCAAAAATTCAGTTTTTCCCATGAGGTACTATCTGAAAAATTCATTTTGTCCATGAGGTACTATCTGAAAAATTCAGTGTTGCCTTAAGCTTTGAACTATCCCTACGGTAAGGGAGAGAACCCCTCTTTCCCAGTACACGTGCACTGTGCACATTTGTATGCCACTGTAACCCAGTAGTGGGTGATACAGAGGGAAGGGTTAGGAGATGGCTGGTTACCCTATAGCGGGTTACCTGTAGGGAAAAGGTTCATCCCTTGTAAGAACGATTTAAACGCCAACGCTTTGATTTGCTCGCTTTACAAGATTCAGCACTACAGATTTTCCCACACATACATCATCATTTACCCATGACATACTCGCTGAAAAATTTAGTTCTGCCCATGTTGTACTACCAGAAAAACTTAATGGAGTGCTCCTATGACTCCAGAGAAGTCAATGCAGACAGACAGACTCTGATAGAGAGATAGATAAAGAGATAAAGAGAGAGAGAGAGAAAGAGAGAGAAAGAAAGAGAGAGAGAGAGAGACACACACAGAGACAGAGAGACAGACAGACAGACAGACAGACAGATAGCTAGATAGAACAGCGAGTTCTCCACTCACCTCTGAAGCCCGTGGGGCAGTGGCAGAGGTAGTCCTCCAGGGAGTTGAGGTTGATGCAGGCCCCTCCATTCAGACAGGGGCTGTGGTAGCAGACGCTTGCTGGGTTGATGGATTCACACCTTGAACCGTTGTAGCCTGAAACATGGTTTTGTAGTGTACTGCACTGCATAGCATTGTATTGTACAGCATTGTACTGTATAGCATTGTATTGTACAGCACTGTACTGTATAGCATTGTATTGTACAGCATTGTACTGTATAGCATTGTATTGTACAGCATTGTACTGTATAGCATTGTATTGTACAGCACTGTACTGTATAGCATTGTATTGTATAGCATTGTATTGTATTGTAGAGCGTTGTACTGTATTGTATTGCTTTATATTGTACTGCATTGTATTTTTGTGTTGTATGGTACTGCACTGTGCTGTATTGTTTTGTATTGTACTGTATTGTACCATATTGATTTGTATGTACCGTATTACTTAATGGTTTTAGTATGGTGGATCGGTGGTCTAGAGTAGCACGCCTGCCTAGAAAGTGAAAAGTCCGGCTCGGAAGTCTACGATGGTTCACACCCAGTTTGGGCCCCGAAACTGTTCCCCCACCCATTAGACCATGAGTGGTGGTCTGGGTACTTTCGGATGAGACAATAAACCGAGGTCGCATGTGTTACACAAAATTATTTAGCGCACGTAAAAGAACCACGGCAACAAGAGTTGTCCTTGGCAAAATTCTAGGTAGCAAAAGCTACTCTAATAGGGAAACAAATATAGTTGCAGACTGAAAAAAGAAAAAACTAATGGGTGGCGCTGCTCTTGTGGCGATGTGCTCTTCTCAGGGAGAGCAGCCCAAATTTCATGCAGAGAAATCTGCCGTGACTTAAAATGGTATGGAAAAAAAATAGTGTTCTGTATTGCTGTACTGTAATGTATTGCACTGTATTGTACTGTATTATAATGTTTTTTTACTGTATTGTATTGTACTATATTGTTCACACATTTTACAGAAATTTTAAAGCACAAACATTGGCACTGCACTAACAAGAAAAATGCACAGAAAAAGGGATTTATAAACACTAAAACTGACCGATTGATTCACAAATTTCTTCTGAGTCTGCTCACTAAAAAATCAATATTAAATCTTCTTTTTCTTTGTCAGATGCTCAGACAGCAACTACTGCTGTCTGTCCTATGAGCAAAATTGCGTTGCGCTGCCGTCAAGCGCCTGACTGACTTGATTTGCTTAGAATCTGTCCTCTCTAAAGTGATATCAGCTGTTAAATAACAATAACAAGACCAAAAACCATAACAAAACAAAAACAAATACCTGGATTGAGGATGGAGTGGACAGGAGGGGGGGGGGGGGGTGGCACAGTGACACAGACATGCAAGAAAAAGGCCACAGTACAACCTACCGATGGGACATATGCACTCGGGTCGGGGGGCAGTGTCGGAGTCATGGATGCGACAGGTACCCTGGTTAATACAGAAGTTCTTGCAAGGGTTCCGTTCCTGGCAGTACTCCCCCACATACTCCTCTCCACAGCTGCAACATAACAAACAGTAATGAAACGATGGCAGTACCCCCCACATACTCCTCTCCACAGCTGCAACATAACAAACAGTAATGAAACGATGGCAGTACTGCCCCACATACTCCTCTCCACAGCTGCAACATAACAAACAGTAATGAAACGATGGCAGTACTGCCCCACATACTCCTCTCCACAGCTGCAACATAACAAACAGTAATGAAATGATGGCAGTACTCCCCCACATACTCCTCCCCACAGCTGCAACATAACAAACAGTAATGAAATGATAAACAGTAATCAAAATAGTAAATCCATCAAGTTAACAAACAAAAACTGAAAAAGTAATGATATGATAAATTGACCATAACAGTAATCATTTACTAAATCCTTCAAGTAAACAAATAGTAATGGAATGATATATTGATCATAACAAACAGTAAATGAGTAATCAAATAGTAAATCCATCCAGTAAACAAATAGTAATGAAATTATATATTAACTGACCAATAACAAACAGTAACCAAAAAGTAAATCTCTCGAGTAACCAAAGGTAAAGGTGTCCCATAACCTATAAGGTCGTAGGGAAGCCAGGCGTCGGAGACCTCACCTCTCTAGGACCAGCATATTGAGGGCGCGCCCATCTCCTCTCCCTCGCTGCTTTACCTTCCCTGACTCTAAAGAGGGCAGGTACCCATTGACAGCTGGTAACCAAAAGGTGGGACTTAAAAGTTAAATATATTGTATGCTGTGGCTTGATGTTCTTTCCCTGCTGTGCTGTTAGTTATTGAATAGTGTTTTTGTCATCATTTATTGGATAAAAGTTGTTTAAACCAACAGTAATCGAGCGGTAAATCAATCATGAATAACCAATGATGATACCAACAATCTAATGAAATGGTCTTGCTAAAATAATAATCTTCCAGCAAACTGTTGAAAAAGGAAAAAAGAAGGCAGAGACAGACAGACAGACAGACAGACAGACAGAGAGAATGACAGAGAAAGAATGACACAGAGAGAGGGACTGAGACAGAGATAGACAGACAGAAAGACAAAGACAGAGACAGAAATAGCAAATCGTCTAAAAGACTAAAGTACAACACTTTTTTCCAGTTTTTTTAAAAAAAACATTTTCACAACAACAGCAACAGACGAGTTCCCAACAGGAATTTATGAAGAAGAAAAAAAAGACATCCACCTCCAATACACACACAACCGAACCCATCCATTAAAAAATGTTCAAATTGAACATGAGTTTTTTTCCCATCCTAATTTATAACAAGTACTAAAAAGGCCAGTCCTAAAACCACCAACAACAGATGACCGACCCTACATCACACAATTTGTCAAGAAGTGACCATTAAAAAAAAAATGGGAGAAGGGGGAGGGAAGCCAAAAAACAAAAACAAAAAACCAGCAAAACCAAACAACAAAAAACCCATAAAACCCATAAAACACACACACACACAAAACCCACCCACCCAGCCTGCCAGGAAGTGAAAAAGAAAGAGAGGAGGTCTAATCTAGAGGAAATGCTGCTCTCTGGAAAGACTGAAAATAACTGCTCAGGACAAAAGACTTTATAGGTCTGGGGAATAATAGCACTAACAACACAATAGTCAGGCAGCCATGGCCCTAGGTACTACTACCCAGATCCCCCCCCCCCCACCCCCACCCCCCCACCCCCAACTCTCCCACATGTGTCCATAAAAGCAGGTGAGCCCATAGCTCAGTACACTGGCAAAGCTCTTTGAACAATAAAATCAGCTAGTAGAGGGAAAAGTGTTGGTAGAGATGGGGCAAAAGAGAAGGGGGGGGGGGGGGGGGGGGGGGGGGGGGGGGGGGGGGGGTGGGTGATGACAGAAGAAGGGGAGACAAACAAACAGTGACAAGGATTATTGACTCCTAAAAAACGTACTCAAGGACGCTTTGTGGTGACTTCCACACTGCCTCAGTTTGAAATTGAGCGTTAGAACGGGATCTTTAACAACGGGATCTTTAACAACGGGATCTTTTAAGTAACGCAACCCCCACCTCACTGTTCCCCTGCCCACCCCACCTAGACACACAAACACACACACAAAATCGTCTATTACCACTTTAAATGAACAATGGTAAAATCGACCACACACACACAGAGTCACATGTGCATACCACACAAACAGTGAACACACACAGACACACACATGCCACATACACATACAGTCACACACACACAATGACACACACACTGTCACACACACACGCAGTGACACACACACAAACACACACACACACACGCACGCATGCCCCCCACCCCACACACACTCAGTGACACACACAGTCACACACACACACATCCACATACACACACATACACAGTCACACACAACACACACACAATGACACACACAGTCCACACACAATGTACAGTGACACACACACACAAACCAACAAACGCACACACACACACACACACACACAGTCACACACACATACAGTCACACACCACCACACCACCACAAACGCACGCACACCACACACACACAAAGACACACACACACAGTCACACACATCACACACACCACCACAACATCACACACACACACAATGACACACAACACAGTCACACACACACACAGCCACAAACACACACCACACCACAAAACAACACAAACACACGTACACACACACACACACACACAGTCACCACACACACAACACTAACCACGGATGTGTCACTTGTGTTCCAATCCCCAGTCTGTCCCTGACTGCTCTTAACCACAGAAGAAAAGAGGAAGTGTTGGGGGGGGGGGGGGGGGGGGGGGGGGGGTCAGGGAGAAAGGGAGGGGGGGAGGGGGAGGGGAGAGAGGCTGAATGGCAGGTGAAAGAAACACACATAACAGAGTGGTGTCTTGTTCTTGGGCTGCAGTTACCCCTCTGCTCTCCTTTTTAAAATACCGGCTTCAGCCCTAGGTTTGCCGCTGTGGTGTAGGGCTGTCACCTAGTTTAGTTTAGCGCCCAGACCCTACATGTACAGGTATATGGCTTGAAAATATAGAAAAATGTGAACTATGTTTATTTATTTTATTTATTTATTCTTTTATTTTGAGGATAATGGAATAAGCACTCATCTGCCTTTTTTTCTTTTTACATCCAGTCCCCATGTGTATGCAACGTAAATTTTGTCATCCATTCCCACCAGCACACAATGGCCTACTCTTCTGAAAAGTGGAACAGGTTTTAATGTGTGCGCAAGATGTTCTGCGTGCGTTCACACACGGGACCTCAGTTTATAGTCTCATCCAAAGGACTTTTGGGGGGAGAGTGGAGTCGGCACTGATATTAACTCCAGAGGAAAATATATCTCCTTGAAGAGGATTCAAACCTGGGTCAGCAGATCACATGCACGATACGCAGCGCTCTAACCAACCAGGCTAACACGTTCCCCCACTATCAGCATCACTGAGGTATAACACATGATAAATGATAGTCTCTTTGTTCTTTACTCCAGGATGTGACCTATTACTAGTTTTAGGAATTAGAATCCCGAAGACGTTCTCCTCCTCAACTACCAGCTTTACCATGCCCACAGCCTGGTTGGCTCAGTGGCTGTAGTGTAACATCCAGCATTCGTTCCAAGTCTCAAGGGTTCAAATCTCACAGTTGTCCAGACAACAGGTTGCTAAAGACTCTCTCTCTCTCTCTAGAAGCTACATCTGTGCAAACTGCAATCCTCTTCTAGTTCTTCATGCAATACTTTACACGACACACAAACACACACACAGAGTCACACGAGTGTTACATACACACAGTCACACACACAGTCTCTCTTTCACACACACACACACATGCATGCACATCATGCAGCACACATTCACACACGCATACACACACGCACACACACACACACCACCAGAACAACAAAAGACTTTATAAACGAGGGTCAAGAGTTTCAAGAGAACTGTGCACAGACTCTGTCATGCATGTCATGTCACATCCTGTTTACCTTTTCAGAAAAGAGTCTACAAGGAGTTAGTCGGCAGAATGGAACTCATGAACAAAACTGACAGAACAAACAGAAAAAGGCGTTGAGTTGGCACGATTAAAATTTAAAATGTTTCATACCCCCAATCAGTAAAATATGGCTGACTTCAGTTGTGAGAATGGAAAAATAAGTTTTTTTTATAAAAACAAAACAAAAAAAGACCTGGCAGTCTGTATGAACAGACTTAGCAAAAAAAATAATGTATGGATGCTACACACAAAAATTCACAAAGCTAACACTCCTATGTCAAAGCCTGCGTGGGAGGTAAAAAAAAAGGACAAACTAATTATGGTCTCGGTCAGTAGAAGAAGTCAAGTCATAAAGATCGCTATCTGGAATTTGGTTTTAAGATTGTTCTGAATAAACAGAGAGAACAAACAAACACCAAGTCGTTGAGTTTCAGAATATAATATTATCATCTCCAAGTCAGACATGGGACTTCATGTTTGAGAAGGAAACAAAGATTAAAAATAATCCCCAAAATCAAAACAAAATAAAGACATCAGTTGTGGGAAAACAGCCATGTAATAAAAATAATGTATAATGTCTACACACAAAAATTTTACCAAAGGTTAACCTCCTTGTCAAAGCCAGAAGGGGAGGTAAAAAAAAAGGACAACTTCAACTTATAGTCCTTCCGGTCAGTCAGAATCCAGAAGTCAAGTCATAAAGAATCGTCTCAACTGGAATTTTGGTTTTAAGTTTGTGTTTCTGAATAAACTTAAAATATGCAAAATATAAAAGTATGAGTTCCTGAAAGAACTTGAAAAATGTAATGATTTAGACCAGTAGTACACTGGGCACTTCATGTTAGGTCAGGGCTCCATGAGAAGAGCTAGTCCCTTAGTGACAATAATCCCCAAGGTGGAATGTGACTACCTAAATGTGTGTGTGGGGGGGTGGGGAGGGGGAGGGGAGGGGAGGGGAGGGGAGGGGAACAGTACTTCACATGAAGACGCAAAAATCTCACCACTGGTGAACCTGGAAGCTCTACCCCCAGGAAGAAAAGAAGAACAACTTAGTGACAGGGCTGAAACAAGTAACAGTATTGATCTTCCCTGTGGTGGGGTTGGGGGAGGGGGGGGGGGTGGGAGGAGGGAGGGGGAGAGTATCAGACTTGCAATGTCAGGCTGTGTCACTGAACTTGTGCAAAAAGTCTCACAGAATGGTAAACCTTGTGGTCGCAACAAAGTACTGAATAAGAGAAGGAGAGGAGGAGGAGAAGGAGGAGGAGGAGGAGGCACGGCTGGCTGTACGTACTGGCAGTAGCTGTATCCATTGGCGGTGGTGGTGCAGGGGCGGTTGTTCTGACAAGGATTGGGGTAGCAAGATGGAAATCCTGCCACACAGATATTTAAACAAAACAAATAATAACATGCTGAGGATATAAAATATATCATGGTTAAATTTTCCAAACAGCTTCATAAGTTAATTATTATTTATATAACAACACAACAAATCTGTCAACAGTTGTTAGTAATTCAGGCTCACAGAGTTTTTTTAGTTTTTTTAATTGTAGACAGATTTATACACAGAGAAATCTTCACACAAACTACAGCACAAAACTTTTTTTAACAAACACACACAATTTTTTAGCTCAAATTACCTTTGTGCCCCCCCCCCCCCCCCCCCCCCCCCCCCCAACACCACCACAACAAACCTGCTGACCAGCACATACCCTCATCTCCCCATTACCCTATTCCGAGTACAACATACCGCAAACCTTCCACCCCTCACTCACCAACCTCAATAAAAACATGGAAAATTATTCTGTCCTTGCACATTTTAAAATTTGTATCCTGCATTGCATTCACTGATATATTATAACATACATCTTTTGTTGATGTTTTAAATTGTATGATGAAATAATACCCTTTTATAAAGATGTTTGCAAAATACTGAAATGCGGTAATAAACGATGTCTGCAGTTTGTCAAACTCCAATTCTTTTGCAATAAACTGTATGTATCATTGTATGTATTGATTTATAATATAATAATTTTTATATATAATATATATATATAATATATATAATAGAGAGAGAGATACATTATACATAAAAACACACAAAGACACTGACTAAGAGGGTGACTTTCTTTACACAACAAGATTTTTTTTTTTCCTCAAGGATAATGGAATAAGCACTCATGTGCTTTTTTACATCCAGTCCCCATGTGCATGCGGTTTTGTAAATTTTGTCATCTGTTCCTACCGGCACACTAGGGCCTACTCTTTCAAAAAGCGGAACAGGATTTAACGTGCGCAAGATTTCTGCATGCGTTCGCACACAGGGCCTCGGTTTATAGTCTCATCCGAAGATTAAGTAATGTGTGAACCACATATTTTGACCTGAAGCCATACAATTTTCAGTGGTTACTAATACTACTAGTTACTAAGTTAGGAACTGATATGATATCCTCACAGCTTGAAGCTTGGGAAGTTTGGTAATTTTTTGAGTACACACAATGTGTATTTGTTTCCCTGTAACAGTAGTATATGGCAGATGGCAGAGAGGGTTTCGGTTTTGTAACACCCCCACCCCCCCTTGCAAGAATCTGCCACAACAATTAATGTTAACTACGGCTATACTATAGATCTATACAAAATTGGTGGTACAAAGTCACCAAGTTTAATTCACACTGAATGTTAGCAAAAAGTATTAAATGTCGATAATGCACAACCCATCCCCTTTTACACACACACACACATATACGCACATGCACACACACACACACACACACACACACATGCAAGCACACACACACACGCAGGCACGCACACACACAATCTAGACAATCTTGTGTGACATCAATCATCACCATGACTGAGGCCCCCCTCCACACACACACACAACACACACACAGAGTCACACACACCACACACACACACACAGTCACACACACACACACATGCACAGTGACGAACATACACACACTGTGACATAGTCAGATAGTGTCTCACACACACACATACACACAAACACACACAGAGTAGATTGCATGCCTGCATTTATATTCAAGACATACATGTATCTGCATACAGGTGGCTTTCACTTAAAGTTCCAGCTCAGTGTTACCTGTTATTGTTATCAATTATATATACATTTTTGGATATAGTTCCTGATTCTGGATTTCTTCTGATAGATCTTTTTTCACTATATAATACATTTTAAATAAACTGATATAAAAGTGCATCTATAGTATATGTGTACACTAACCACACACACACATGTATACTCACATGTTTCTATGCAGAAAAATGTGCCCATGTGCAAGTGCACACACACACAAGCATTCGCATGCACACCACACACACACACACACAAGTGCACACTCACACATACAGACACAGGCCAACACACACACCCTGGTCTGCTCCTTGCTCCCCCCCCCCCCCCCCCCCCCCCCCCCCCACCCCTCACATTTTTCTGTTTGTCTAACATCACGTTTTGGTGAATAGACTTAAAAGTGAAGGCGACGACCACACGCACATGCACACACGCACGCAAACAAACGCGCGCGCGCACACACACACACACACACGTACGGAGCACTGTCACACGTGCACATGTATGCAGGAAGTGAGGCAAAACACATTGCCTCACCACGCATTCTTCACCCTGTTTATTAGTCACTTTATTCCAGTGAATCGTCTATGACGATTGAGCTACACAGAGTTGTATGATCGACTTCAAGCAAGCGGCATCCCATTACCAAGGGGTTAACTGGCTAATTCATTCACTAATTCTATAATTGTCCCCGTTTGACCCCTCTGTCGCGTCGTCTGTCTGTGACCCCAAGTGTTCAAAATGGACGGCAAGCAAAATCATAATGCTTGACCACAGCACCATGAGAATCGTCTCTGCATCTGTACACTAAGAGGAAAGCTTCGTGCATGCATTGTCTATGAAACATCTGTGGAATGCACTAGGTAATGAAGGGCTATGCACAGTCACTGAGCAGTCACACAGCGTGACCGAGGAAGCTTCTATAGGCTTAGTATCGGAATGTATGAATCCAAGAGCACTCTCACCCAAAACGTGGTAACTCAACGCCAGCGTGATCAGCCAGATTTGCAGAAGCCCAGAGATCACCATAGCTTCCATACACGTGTAAACGTCTTCACCCTCACGTTGCACAACTGCTCCTCCACATGATCCTCACAGAAAATCTATGCA
>CM054161.1:42906751-42919251 GCA_028751875.1 Rapana venosa
CACACACACACACACACACACACACACACATCAGTTGCTGTGGTTATACATTCTTCCCCAGTAAGACCTCTACTGTAGATAGTTGTGAGAATATAAATACACATATAATTTAGGGGGGGGGGGGGGGGGGGGGGGGGGGGGTGGGGGGGGGGGTGGGGGGGGGGGGGGGGGGGGGGGGGGGGGGGGGGGGGGGGGGGGTGGGGGGGGGGGGGGGGGAGGAGAGAGAGAGAGAGAGAGAGAGAGAGAGATGTTGGTTTGAATGCGGGTGTGTCCTTATCACCAAGTAGTGAATGGACATTAAAACAAAACAAAACAAAACAAAACAAAACACACACATACAGAAGAGAGAGAGAGAGAGGAGAGAGAGAGAGAGGAGAGAGAGAGAGAGAGAGAGAGAGAGAGAGAGAGAGAGAAAGGGGCATACACGTGTTGAAGAAGAAGAAGATTAACCTTCTTTGGAAGTGGGATTATCAGAGGTTGCATTCACTCTTGGGGCCATATCTTGGCGTCCCATTTATTTTTAAAAAAAAGTTATTTTCTTTTTCAAACCAGCCCACCCCCCCCCCCTTAACCCCCCCCCCCCTTACCCCACGCACTGTACACTGTATTCCCCCCCCTCCCCCCTTTAAAGTCAGTTCGCTGGAGGTGATATTAGACTGACACAAGAATTAAATGTAGCTAAAACAAACCAATCCAACAATTCAAACAACCTAATGCAAAAGAAAACCTACAACAGAACATTAATAGCAGACCAAGAAATAACTTCAGCAATACCAACAATAATTATCTAGTCTAGAGTGAGTATATATACTCAAACAGATTCCCTTTTCAGATCCATGACACCAGATTCTGTATATAATGAGTTCAAGATAGACCAATCAACAAGAATATCTATGTTCAGAAGATAATGAACGAGAACAAACGCATACCAGATTTTGGGAGAACTTGGTTTCCCAAAAGTTCAAACGCAGCTTGCATAATTATTCAAAATGGGTCTTGGACATGGGCATATTTTTCAATTTTCTTGGAGATAAGTTTTATGCATATGATTTACTACAGTGAATTAATTTCATAAAAAAGAAGTCTTCATTCATCGTCTGCTGTTTTCCTCTTTGCACCTTGTTTTGCCAATTTACCATCCGCTGTTTCATTTCCACAATGAGAAGGAATCCAGCAAAACACTATCCCAGACCTCTTGACATCATAGTACGTATTTATTACCTGCTGTGTAAAAAATCTGTCCTGATCAAAGAGTTCCAGTCTTGTAAGCCATATAAAACAGATTTTGAATCAACACAGATAACAATGATTATCAACCTAAGGCCAATGCCAGTCATATAAAAAGGCTAATATGCCATAAGAATTGCAAATAAGTCTGCTGTAAAAATAGAACAGCCTTTTCCAAAGCCATTTGAATGTTGAAAGCAGGGATGACAAAGCCTGATCCTGTACTTGATTTTCTCTATTTTATTCATTTATTTATTCTTTTATTTTGAGGATAATGGAATAAGCACTCATGTGCTTTTTTAAAACTAGTCCCCGTGTGTATGCAGTTTTGTAAATTTTGTCATCGTTCCCACCGGCACACAATGGAAAAGCGGAAGGAGTTTTAACGTGTGCGCAAGATGTTCTGCAAGCGTTCGCACAGGGGACCTCGGTTTATATTCTCATACACTGAGCCATCATAAGTGATTTGAATAATTAGCTTCAAGATTTTCTATAACGTTGCAAGGTAAAATAGTTTATGATAATTGTCTTTTTAAAAATTATGATTATATTATTATTTTTTTTTATAGCTGTGTGTGTTTGTTTATTTATGTATTATGTATTTATTTATTCTTTTATATCGAGGATAATGGAATAAGCACTCATGTGCTTTTTTACATCCAGTCCCCGTGTGTATGCGGTTTTGTAAATTTTTTCTTGTTTCCACTGGCACACAATGGCCTACTCTTCCGAGAGCTGAACAGGATTTAACGTGTGTGTGTGTGTGTGTGTGTGTGTGTGAAATTTGGCTGATGACAGCGTCAAAAGCCTGTGACATCGACAAAGGTCATGAAGAGGTCACTATACTATTCTTGGTACATTTCCTGTAGCGGCAGAAAGGATTCATTCCTGACTAGGGGGAAATAAATCCTTCACAAAAGTGTTTCTGCAAGCTTGAACACATTGCTCTCCCTTTAGCGTATTCCTTAGACCACCACCATCCACACACAGACACACACGCATGTGCGCGTTCAAGCATGCACACGCGCGCACAAATACCCATCTATAGATACGTGTCACACGGATTGTGTTTGTGTCCTGCATAGGTGTGCACCTAGTGCCTGCATCTGTATGTGCACATCCATGCATGCTTGGATAAAAACGTAACCTTAAACGTAACCTTGATACATCTCTCTTAAAAGAATTTGAGTTGATTTAATTTGATTTAATTTTGAGCTCTCTCACATCAGTTAATTCTGATTGCTTGGTCTTTGCTTGTGAAATGTATAGTTTAGGCGTGAATGAATGTAAATAATGTGAGTCTGTTTTAATGTACTAGGGGTGCAGGCCATTTTCTCTATTTGCATTCTCATTATTGATTGGTTGGTTGGTTTCTAAAACAAAACAAAAGGAAAGGTCAATGTCCATTGCATTTAAATGACTCATGTCATTATTATCTGCCCTTGACTTGTTCATTAATTCATGAATCTGTTTATGTTTGTTTCCCTTTCTCTCCCTCATGAGGGTCTGGTGTAAACAAGTCTCTGGGTTAATTTATTCAATTACCCCCCCCCCCCCCCCCCCCACCCCCCAAAAAAAAAAAAAAAATTCGTGTTGGATGTTGAGTTTCAGCTCTCTCTCTCTCTCTCTCTCTCTCTCTCTCTCTCTCTCCTCTCTCTCTCTCTCTCTCTCTCTTTTCTCTCTTCTCTCTCTCTCTCTCTCTCTTCACCATCTAGGGGGAAGGAAAGCCTAGTGGTTAGAACATTGTGCTGGCAATCCCAGGACCCGGTTCGATTCCCGTTCAAGGGGATATTTCCCCCTGGAGTTAACATCAATGCAGACTTCACTCTCCCCAAAAGTCCTTCGGATGAGACCATAAACCAAGGCCCCCTGTGCGAACGCACGCAGAACATCTTGTGCACATGTTAAATCATGTTCTGCTTTCGGAAGAGTAGGCCATTGAAGAGTAGGCCATTGTGTGCCGGTGGGAACAGATGACAGAATTTACAAAAGCCGTATACACACGGGGACTGGATGTAAAAAAGCACATAAGTGCTTATTCCATTGTCCTCGATATAAAAGAATAAAGTAAAAAAAAAAAAAAAATTAAAATCTCTCTCTCTCTCTCTCTCTCTCTCTCTCTCTCTCTCTCTCTCTCATCTCTCTCCTCTCCTCTCTCTCTCTCTCCCTCTCTCTCTCTTTCTCTCTCTCTCTGGCAGATAGATAATTGCAGACATGCCAGTGCCTTCCTCGTTTTTGTGTTTTGGTGGTGTCTGTTAGTATGCTGAAAACCAAGAAATTGCATGCCTTTTATCAGAATGTCTCATGACACATTGCTGTTGTTGTTGTTGTTGTTCGATTTAAAGTCTATTCACACTTGGCGATATTAGACTCAATCAACAAACAAACAACCAAAACCCCTACCACAAGCTATTTACAGAAGACTTGGACTCTCGTGACACGTGGCGACCTTTTAATCTTTCATTATAACAAACCTGGGGACTAATGCCCTGGTGATCAGCACAGTCACCTCTTAATCAGGCTGACTCACCCCACCCAGCCCGTCTGTCTGTCTGTCTGTCTGTCAGTTAGCGCACAGGCACTTATTGTCCACTGCTTTATTTTCCTCCTTTTTGCTGTTGTTGTTGTTGTTGTTGTTGTTGTTGTTTTACCCTTACATTCCTTCCGTAGGGAGGGGGGAGCTTTCTTTTTGTGTTATACAAGAAAGACTTACACGATAACCATTCTCTTTCCCACGCGGAAGTTGGATGTGCTGGGCCTGACTTGTCAGGTGCTTAGCGGCAGCATAACGCATTTTCGTTCCTGTGACAGATAGTAGTTGCTTTCTGAGCAGACCAAGAAGAGGAAAACCCTTACACCAGGTAGATAGTTTCAACTCCTCTTCTCCTAGATCAAGGAAACAAACACACAAACAAACAAACAAACAAACAAACAAACAACCCAACTAACTAACTTAGTAACTAACTAACTAAAGAAATAAAAATTCAAAAGCTTCGCACGAATTTTATAATCGTGTGTGTTGTTGTTGTTGTTGTCTTCAATTTAACGTCTGTTCACTGTAAGTGATATTAGAGGAGAACCGTGTGTGTGTGTGTGTGTGTGTGTGTGTGTGTGTGTGTGTGTGTGTGTGTGCGTGCGTGCGTGCGCGCGTGTGTGTTTGTGTGTGTATGTGTGTGTGTGTGTTTTGCGTGCCTCTGTGGGGTGTGTGTGTGTGTGCGTGTGTGTGTTTGTGTGTGTGTGTGTGTGTATGTGTGTGCGTGCGTGCCTGCGTGTGTGCGTGTTTGTGTTGTATTGTGTACTGCTTTCAGTCACGGCAGGTTTCTCTGTATGAAATTGGAGCTGCTGTCCTTGAGGAGGAAACGTAGCCACAAGACCAGCGCCACCCTTCGTTTTGATGAAGTTTTTCTATTAATTTTTCTGTTTGTTGGTGTCAGCGGCTTGTTCTTTTCCCCTACAGAATGTTGCCAGGGTCAACTCTCTTGCTGCCGTGTTTGTTGTTGTTGTTTTTGTTGTTTTGTCCGAAAGACTAGCACCCAGACCACCACTCAAGGTCTAGTGGTTGGAGAAAAAGTTCTGGAACAAACAGGGGTTGAGCCCACACCACAGTTTACGCTTTCTAAGTAGTTGCGTTACCTGGAAGTACACACACACTGTGTGTTTATTTATTTATATTTTATTTTATTCTTTTATATCGAGGATAATGGACTAAGCACTTATGCGCTTTTTTACATCCAGTCCCCGTGTGTATGCGTTTTTGTACATTCTGTCATCTGTTGCCACCGGTACACAATGGCCTACTCTTACGAACAGCCGAACAGGATTTAACGTGTGTGCAAGATGTTCTGCGTGTGTTCGCATACGGGACCTCGGTTTATAGTCTCATCCGAAGGACTTTTTGGGAGAGTGGAGTCGGCACTGATGTTAACTCCAGGGGAAAATATCCTCTTCAACGGGAATCGAACCCGGGTCGTCAGATTGCGAGCACAATGTTCTAACCCCACAGGGACAGGATAGCCTAGTGGTTAGGTGTGTGTGTGTGAGTGAGTGAGTGGTGTGTGTGTGTGTGTGTGTGTGTGTGTGTGTGTGTGTGTGTGTGTGATGTGTGTGGTGTGTGTGTGTGTGTGTGTGTGTGTTCTTTTATTTCGAGGATATTGGAATAAACACTCATGTGCTTTTTCACATTCGGTCCCCGCGTGTATTCAGTTTAGGAAATTTTGTCATCCGTTCCCACCGGCACACAATGGCCTTCTCTTCCAAAAAGCGGAACGGGTTTTAACGTGTGCGCAGGATGTTTTGCGTGTGTTTGCACACAGGACCTCGGTTTATAGTCTCATCCGAAAGACTTTTGGGGAGAGTGGAGTCGGCACTGATGTCAACTCCAGGGGAAAAATCCTCTTGAAGGAGAATCGATCCCGGGTCATCAGATCACGAGCGCATCACTATAACCACCATGCTATCCCGTCCCTGTGTGTGTGTGTGTGTGTGTGTGTGTGTGTGTGTGTGTGTGTGTGTGTGTGTGTGTGTTGCCCATTTGTTAATTAAGCTATCGAATGTTGTCATGTGTTGGAATGAAGGACGTAGGCACAGCGCATGAGTAGCTGATGCAAGAATATCCCTTTGCAAGAAAGATTCATAAGAGTATTATTTCTTCTTGTTCTTCTTGTTCTTCTTGTTCTTCTTGTTCTTGTTCTTCTTGTTCTTCTTGTTCTTCTTCTTCTTCTTCTTCTTCTTTTTCTTCTTCTCTTCTTCTTCTTCTTGTGAAACGCTCAGACAGCAACTATTGTTGTCGGTCATATGAGCAAAAGGCGTTGGCGCTGCCGATAAGCGCCTGACAAGTCAGACCCAGCTAATCCCACTTCGGCTTAGGAGAAAATTGCTATCTTTGAAGTCTTTTTGAAATGAAATTTAAAAAAGCAGCAAGAGAATGGACCAAGAAGGCAGAAAACAGAAAAGAAGGAGGTGACAGGAAGAAAAGGAGCGAGGCAGAAACAAAGAGAGGGATAGAAAAGAGGGAATTCCTAGCACAGAATTTGCAGAATGTGGGGATGCTATGTATACTGACAGATCCCCGGCATCCCCATGGGGAAATATGTATTTGATCTGGGGGAGGGGGGATTTTCCCCATGAAGTTAACATCAGTACTGACTCCATCACCCCCTCCCCCCCCCCCCCCCCCCCCCCCCCCCCCCCCCCCCCCCCCCCCCCCCCCCCCCCCCCCCCCCCCCCCCCTCTCCCTGGGAGACTATCAAACCTCGTCCCCCCCACCCCCCAACTCATGCAGAACATCCTTGGCCACACCACGCCCCCTGTTCTGCCTTTCGTAAGAGTATGCTCTCCGGTGGGGATGTTGGGGGGGGATCTATCAGTATAAATAGCATCTGGAAATTCTGTGCTAGAAATTTCCTTTTTCTATCCATTTCTTTGTTTCTGCCTTGTCCCTTTTCTTCCTGTCACCTCTTTTTTGTCTATTTTCTGTCTTCTTGGTCCATTCTCCTGCCTTTTTTCCAGAAAGACTTAAAAGATAACAATTCTCTCTTATGCCGAAGTCCGATGCGCTGGGCCTGACCTGTCAGGCGCTTAACGGCAGCGTGACGCATTTTCGCTCGTATGACATACAACGATAGTCGATGTCTGAGCATTCCACGAAGAAGCAAGAAGGCCATTTGCATGCTGGTAACAACGGGCGACAACACTCTGCCCAAAACAGTACTGCAGGGAACACTCGAAGGTGGCAGAAGGAGGGGAAGACAGAACAAGTCATGGATGGACAACATCAGAGAATGGACCAGGATGAATGACTCGGCACTACTGCGCAGAGCCGAGGACCGAGATGGATGGAGGAGGCTTACCACGGCATCGTCTTTCATGTCTCCCCCACGACCGCCAAGGTCACGGGTCTGATGATGATGATGAGCAACGGGCGATGGAAAACACATTCTAAAAAATGCGTACACATTGATGTCCTGTTTTAGACACCATCCCCGAAGTCGGAATGCGGCTACCTTAATGGTGGCAAATAAGGTCGCGCAGGCAAACATCTCACCATTGGCTAGCCTAGCTCGGAGCTGTAGCCGAGGAGTAGAAACACATCTTTGGCTTTTCAATGGTCAGTTGATGGGGTGGAAAACTGTTCCTTAAAATAATAGATATAACCCAACGAGGCAGTGAGTCTTTGTTGTTGTTGTTGTTGATGATGATGTTCTCGTTGGGCGTTCCGCAGCTTCAAACCCAGGGCATCAGCCAGAATATACAACACAGTCTCTCACTTATCTCACATGGACACCACTGTGAAGCCACAAGTACACACTTGATTATGTTGGTGCTTATGGCTGTTTGTATTGCAGTGTTTTGTGTTGTATTGCAGTGTTTTGTGTTGTATTGCAATGTTTTGTGTTGTATTGTAGTGTATTGTGTTGTATTGTAGTGGATTGTGTTGTATTGTAGGTATTGTGTTGTATTGCAGTTTTGATGTGTGTATTGCAGTGTATTATGTTGTATTGCAGTGTATTATGTTGTATTGTAGTGGATTGTGTTTGTATTGCAGTATTGTGTTGTATTGCAGTGTATGTGTTGTATGTAGTGTATTGTGTTGTATTGCAGTGTTGTGTTGTATGCAGATGTAATTGTGTTGTATTGCAGTGTATTGTGTTGTATTGTAGTGTATTGTGTTGTATTGCAGTGTATTGTGTTGTATTGCAGTGTATTGTGTTGTATTGTAGTGTATTGTAGTGTGTACCACTTTAAGTCACGGCATAATTCTCTGCATGAAGTTCGGGCTGTTCTCCCCGCGTAGAGAGCTCGACGCCACAAGACCAGCGCCACCCATTATTTTTTTGTTCTTTTCCTGTCTGCATGTGTATGTGTTTCCCTATCAGAGCGACTTTTTTCTACACGATTTTGCCAGGGACAACTCTCTTATTGCCGTGGATTGTTTTACGCGCGCTAAATGCGTGTTGCACACGGAACCTCAGATTATCATCTCATCCGAAAGGCAATCGACCACCTCTCATGGTCGATCTAGTGGATGGGGGAAACTTTTAGGCACAAACGAGAATCGAACCACTACCAATTTCAAACCCGGACTTTTCGCTGTATAGGCAGGTGCGTTACCTGTAGACCACCGATCCATGTTTTCATGTACCTTGCCATATATAGCCATACTCCGACTTCAGAGGAAAGGAGGTGGTGAAACACAAAGTTCCAGCCGAAGAAAGAAGATAAGCTGAACCTTAGTCACACACCCTCCCCCGTGGGGATGCCGGGGGCCTGTCAGTATAAATAGCATCCCCACTTTATGGAAATTCTGTGCAAGGAATTTCCTCTTTTCTATCACTCTCTTTGTTTCTGCCTTGTTCCTTTTCTTCCTGTCACCTCCTTCTCGTCTATTTTCTGCCTTCTTGGTCCATTCTCCTGCCTTTTTTCAGAAAGACTTTAAATATAACAGTTCATTCTATGCCGAAGTCAGATGCCCTGTGCCTGACTTGTCAGGCGCTAAACGGCAGTGTAACACATTTTCGCTCATATGACAGACAACAACGGTTGCTGTCTGAGCGTTCGAAGAAGAAGAAGTGACACACACACACACACACACACACACACACACACACACACACAACACACACACACACACACACACACACACACACACACACACACGCGCGCACGCACACACACACCACAACACACACACACGCACACCACACACCACACACACACACACACCACACACACACACACACACGCAGAACATCTTGCGCACACGTTAAATCCTGTTCCGCGTTTCGTAAGAGTAGGCCATTGTGTGCCGGTGGGAACAGATGACAGAATTCACAAATCCGCATACACACGGGGACTGGATGTAAAAAAGTACATAAATGCTTATTCCATTATCCTCGATATAAAAGAATATAAAAACACACAACACACACACACACACACACACACACACACACACACACACACACACACACACACACACACACACACACACACACACACACACACACACACACACACACACACACACACGTTTTTGTTTCCTATTTTGCTGTTCTTTTCTTTAAGTTTATTGCTGTCAATTTTCCCCCATCTCATTTTTTTTTTTTTTTTTCTTTTTCTTAGTTTGTTTCGTTCTTTTCTTGCTTCAGCCTTGACTTTAAATATAACAATTCACCCAGGCCGAAGTCGGATGCGCTGGGCCTGAATAATAACAGCGTGTGCATGAGTATGCCTCAGAGAGAGAGAGAGAGAGAGAGAGAGAGAGAGAGAGAGAGAGAGAGAGAGAGAGAGAGAGAGAGAGAGAGAGAGGAGAGAGAGAGAGAGAGAGAGAGAGAGAGAGAGAGCGTGTGTGTGTGTGGTTATCTAAAGAACCAGTTAAATGAATAAATGAGCTGTGATGGGTGAAGGGGAGAAAGTGTGTTGAATGTATTTATGGAAGTGTTTTTGCCATGTTTTTCATTTGAATGTAAAATTAGTTATCTATCTATCTATCTATCTATCTATCTATCTATCTATCTATCTATCTATCTATCTATCTATCTATCTATCTATCTATCTATCTATCTATCTATCTATCTATCTATCTATCTATCTATCTATCTATCTATCTATCCCGTAGTCTGACGACCGTGGGGGCACCCTCAAAGACTCAGCAACCAGTTCCCTCCATTCCTCTCTCTGTTCTGCCTTTCCAGGTTTTGTTGAGTTCTAGCCTGTCCATTCGCTGATGTTATCCACCAGCTCTTCCTTGGTCTGCCTCTTCTTCTTCCTCCTTGGACAGTGCCTTGTAAAACTGTCTTTGCAAGTCCTTTGGATCTTGTGACATGCCCATACCAATTGAAGTTTACGCTTTTTCACGATTGTTAGAAGGTTCTCATAGGTCCAAATGGTTTGCTGGATTCTGTTATGCACGCTTTCGTTGCTTATGTGGTCTTGTAGGAGATGCCAAGGAGTCTCCAAAAGCATCTCATCTCCACCGCCTGTACTCTTCTCTCCAAATCTGCAGTCAGGATCCATGATTCACAGGCATACAGAATATGGATATGACAAGGGAGCGCATTAGTCTGATCTTGGAGATAAGTGAGATATTTTTATCTCTCCAGATGGTGTTTAGTTTTGACAAAGCTGTTATTGTCTGTGCAGCCCCTGCATACTACTTCTGGCTTGGATCCCTGGTCTGATACAATGGCTCCCGGGTTTACTTGAAGCTTTGAACTGTTTCCAGCTTCTGGTCATTAACCCTGATATCAGTGCTAATGCGTTGGTGTTATTAGTCATCAGTTGGTCTTCTCTGCACTGATTTCCATGCCGTATGTTTTGGAGGCCTTATTCAAGTGTTCTGTTAGGCTGGCAAGCTCTTTTTCTGATCCTGCTATTCCATCAATGTCATCTGCGAAGCGGAGGTTTGTGATCGTTGTGCCACCAATGCTGACTGATCCTTCATGATGTTCCAGTGCATCAGCCATGATTCTCTCAAGGAAGATGTTGAAAAGAGTGGGTGAGAGTAGACAGCCCTGCCTTACTCCAACTGTTGTTCGAAACCATTCTCCAATGTTGTTGTTGTAGTACACTGCACTGGTGGCCTCGCTGTACACCTGTTTGATGACTCTGATCAAGTTTGCATTGATGCTGTACAAATTCATGGTTGCCCACAAAGCTGCATGCCACACCCTGTCAAATGCCTTCTTAAAATCGATAAATACATGGTAAAGGTCTTGTTGATGTTGGAGGTACCGCTCACATAGTATTCTGAGGTTGAATATCTGTTCTGTTGTGCTGCGCCCTGCTCTGAAACCTGCTTGTTCCTCAGCAATGATGGTCTCTGCTTGTGGCTTCAGTCTATTCAATATTATCTGGAGCATGACCTTGCTTGGGTGGCATATGAGGCTGATTGTGCGGTAATTATGGCATTGTTGTAGATTTCCTTTCTTGGGGAGGGTGATGATGAGTGACTGTGTCCATGGTGTTGGCCATTTTCCCCGTCTGCCAGATCTTGTTGCAGATTCTTAGTAGGGCGCTGATCATGGCTTCCCCTCCAGCTTGAACCAACTCAGCTGGAATGTTGTCAGCCCCTGCTGAGCTTTCCTTTTTCAGCGATCTGACTGCTGTTTCCACTTCTTCTCGGAGGATAGGGGGACTGTC
Organism: Rapana venosa; assembly: GCA_028751875.1. NCBI lineage: Eukaryota > Metazoa > Mollusca > Gastropoda > Neogastropoda > Muricidae > Rapana > Rapana venosa. The sequence continues at coordinate 42,918,119 of CM054161.1, forward strand.
TGTGTCTTTGCTTGCGGGTACATTAAGGACTTCTGGATCTCCTGCGGTTCTATAGTTATACAGGTCGGAGCAGTATTCTGTCCATCTGTTTCAGAATATCCTGGTCGTCAGTGAGACACTCCCATTTTTGTCTTGGATTGTTAAACCTTTTCCCTGTTTTGTGCTAGTCAGGTCTTCACCAGCTGATATGCTTTCTTGCTATTGTTTTCTTGATGTTCTCTTCAATGTCTTGGCACTGTTCACCGATCCATTTCTCTTTTGCCTCCGTCATGGACTTCCTGATTCTTTTGTTGACTGCCCTATATTGTTCTGCTCTTTCTTTTGTTTCATTTTTCTTTTTCTTCAACTCTCTACGCTTGTCGCATAGTTGTAGGATGTTAGGTGTGACCCATGGTTATTTGACTGGTCGGTGTTTGCCAAGAAGCTCGTTTGCTGTTTCAGTCACTGCTGTATTGAAACTATTCATCAGTGTATCTATGTCTGAGTCTATCACAGTGAGTGCTGCAAACTTTCCACCTATCCTTGCTTGAAAAATTTCTAATACCTCTGGGTCCTTCAGCTTCTCGAGGTCAAATTTGATCCTGATGTTGTTACGCTTGTGGATTTTCTTTAGACGTAGTCGGAAAGTCATCACAAGATCATGATCACTCCCTATGTCTGCTCCTGGAAAACTTCGTGTCTGTGCGATGTTAACGCTAGACTGAAACCGTCTTTTCACCATGATGTAATCTATTTGGTTGTGGTGTTCTCCATTTGGGCTATGCCATGTCCATTTTCTGGATTTCTTGTGTGGGCCAAGTGTATTCACTAGCTGGAGGTGGTTGTTTTCTTTGGGAAACTCCAGGAGTCTCAAGCCTCTTTCATTTGATTGGTTATTACAATGTGGCCCACAAACGCCCTCCCAATCTTTCCATGCATCTTCTGCTACTTGGCGTTCCAGTCACCTTGCACAACGAGGATGTCTTTCTTGGGAGTTTTGATTCAGAACCTCTTGTAGCTGGTCATAAAATTCTTTATGGCTTCATCTGTGCAGTCTGATGTAGGGCGTATGCCTGTACTACAGTTATGTTAAAGGGGGTTGCTCTCAGGCGGATGGTAAAAAAGTCTGCTGGACACAGGCTGACAGCTCATGA
>CM054161.1:42929251-42931751 GCA_028751875.1 Rapana venosa
TCTTCCGAAGGAGGGACGGGTTTTCAACGTGTGTGCAAGATGGTCTCGTCATCCGAAGGACTTTTAATATATGGAATTTATATAGCGCCGAATCTTGTAAAACAAACAAATCGAAGCGCTTGCACTCAAATCATTTACACGCATGCAACTTTCCTCAAATAAAATAAAGAACATATTTTAAATAACTTCAAAAAAATTTTCAAAAACTTTTGGGGGAGTGGAGTCAGTATTGATGTTAACTCCAGAGAAAAAAACACACCCTAAAATAGGTGTCTCCGTGTTGGCTCGATCCCGGGCCGTCAGATCACGAGTCCAACCTTCCCAACCTTCTAACCACTCGGCTATCCCCCCTCCCACCCTCCAATGGGTATTTAACAATGTAGGCAAGATGTTTAGCGTACATTCGCAGGCCAGGCCCGGGTTCACAGTCTCACTCACTGACTCACTGCAAGGAGTGACTTCGCCGCCTCTGATAAACCACTGGGCGGGAGACATGGTCTAGTTTTCCGTGGTACTTCACATTATCAAGTAGTAGTAGGCTATGTGAAACGAAGCCACCCTGAGCTGCCTGCCTACACAGGTTACAAGTGAAGTCACGCCGTAGAAAGAAAAAACAACCTAACCTACTGAATCATCCAGCCTGGCGTTATCAGTGTGTAGCTGAGTGGACTACATGCACTGCACTGTGGACTTCCATTCCTCTGAAGTCGAGGGTTCGAATCTCGGTAGCGTCGTCGTCTGGGGAATGGAGGGTGAAGGATTTTTGTGATCTCCCCGGTGAACATTGACTGCAGACCTGCCACTGTCAATTTCTCTCCCTCCCCATCCCCCCCCCCCACCACACAAACGCATACACGCAACCACGCACGCACGCACACACACAACTTGTATTTTTGCATCCGTTCTTTTGACACAATATTGAAAAAGAGAGAGAGAGAGAGAGAGAGAGAGAGAGGAGAGAGAGAGAAGAGAGAGAGAGAGAGAGAGAGAGAGAGAGAAAGAGAGAGAAGAGAGAGAGAAAAGAGAGAGAGAGAGAGAGAGAGAGAGACTATCTTTTAATTGAGGGTAAAAAGACAAAGCAAAGATGCAAAACGCTTCTTTTCACCATGCCCCCACCTTCCCCACCTACTCCCCACCTCTAAAGTCACATATTAATCTCTCTCACCAAAGAAATACCATAACTTCTGACATGCATAAACCATTGAAAGTTTCAATAACAAAGTTTGATATGAAATGTGCAATTCTAAATAGATTAATCAGAAACACACACACACACACACACACACACGCGCGCGCGCGGCGCGCGCGCGCACGCACACACACACCACTCGCACACACATGCGCGCACATACACCCCCCCTACCATTTGCAACCAACCCCCCCACCCCCCACCCCATCTGCCACCCTCTCTTTACCCACCCACCTATCAGGCTAGAGGCGGATTCAGATTGTTTTATGGGCCATTGCCCCTCATGAAGAGCAATAATAAAACATTATTTCACCATCATCACAACATACCCGCAAAAGTAATAGAAACCCAACACTCTTTCAACACACCAGCATTCACCACAAAATAGCAACACCACATTAACAACAAGACAGCAACTTTGAAAGTCTTGAGCAAATATGTTGATAGATTGATTAATTCGTTGATATGTTAATTCTAATATTTTGTGGAAGGTTGTATGCGTGTAAAGGATTTGAATGCAAGGGCTTGGATTTGTTTGCTTTACAAGAGTCAGTGCTATACAAATACCATACATTGTTATTATTATTATTACTATTATTATTACTATTATTATTATTATTAATATTAATATTATTATTATTATTATTATTATTGGTTTCTTGCATTTCTTTTATTGGGGACCTGCAAGAGGTAAGCTAAGTGGGCAGTGATTGGGGGATCTGCCAAATCTAGCAGCCATGTCATGTTCTCTGATAATTCTCTGAGAGTATGGAGGACAACAGAAAGCAACGAGGACTTCATCTTCCTTGCTGTGTTGACACACTGGACAAAGAAAATCACTGTCACTGTGAGACCTGTAGCCACGAGAATGCTGTTGAGAGAGAGATAGAGACAGGGAGAGAGAACAATGCTGTTGCTAGAGAGAGACAGAGACAGAGAGAGAGAATAATGCGTTTGCTAGAGAGAGACAGAGACAGAGAGAGAGAATAATGCTGTTGGGAGAGAGAGAGAGAATAATGCTGTTGCGAGAGAGAGAGAAAAGAGAGGAGAGGAGAGAATAATGCTTGTTGCGAGAAAAGAGAGGGGAGAGGGGAAGAGAGAAGAAGAAGAGAAAAGAGAGAGAGAGAGAGAGAGAGAGAGAGAATAATGCTGGGTTTGGGGGAAGAGAGAGAGAATAATGCTGTTGCGAGAGAGAGAGAGAGAGAGAGAGAGAGAGAGAGAATAATGCTGTTGCGAGAGAGAGAGAGAGAGAGGGAGGAGGAGAGAGAGAGAGAGAGAGAGAGAAGGAGAGAGAGAGAGAGAATAAATGCT
>CM054161.1:42936751-42941751 GCA_028751875.1 Rapana venosa
CTTCTGGACATTCTGTGCTAGGAGTTCCCTCTTTTCTATCCCTCTCTTTGTTTCTGTCTTGACCCTTTTCTTCCTCTCATCTCCTTCTTGTCTATTTTCTGCCTTCTCGGTCCATTCCCCTGCCTTTTTTTTCCAGAAAGGCTAAAACATAACATAGTCTCCTACGCCAAAGTAGGATGCGCGGGGCCTGACTTGCCAGGCGCTCAACGGCAGCGCAACGCATTTCCGCTCATATGGCAGACAACAGTTGCTATCTGAGCGTTCGACGGCGACGAAGAAGAATTCTATCATCTATTTATTTATTTATTTATTTATACCACTTTAAGTCACGGCAGATTTCTCTGCGTGAAATTCGGGCTGCTCACCCCGGGGAGAGCGCGTCGCCACAAGAGCGGCGCCACCCATTTTTTTCTTTTTTTCCCCTGTCTGCAACAGTATTTGTTTCCCTATCAGAGTGGCTTTTTTCTACAGAATTTTGCCAGGGACAACTCTCTTGTTGCCGTGGGCTCTTTTACGTGCGATGAATAAATTTGTGTAACACACAGGACCTCGGTTTATCGTCTCATCCGAAAGACTAGCGCCCAGACCACCACTCATGATCTAATGGATGGGGAAAAAAAGTTTCGAGCCCCAAAGTGATACAAACCACCGCACACTTCCGCCCCGGATTTTTTTCCTTTTAAAAGGGGCGCGTTACTCTGACCACCGATCCACTTGACCTCGGAAGTTGAAAAAAGCTATAAATGAAGGGCTATAAAATTTACTTTTTTTTTTTTTTTACCCCCCCCCTCCCCCCCCCCCCCCTTATTTGTTTCGCGCTTTCCCCAGTTTCTTACCGGGGGTGGGGCCCGACTTGCCATGACTCACTCATCCCCCCTGGAATCACTCGAGATAAAAAGTACCCTGGATAAAAGTTTGCAGATGACTCTTTAAAGTATCCGCCTTAGTGGCCGCCATACTCGTTCAGAGATTTTTTTCCCTTTAAAAGAAGCGTAAGTTATGTAAGAACTCGTCTGTAAATACAATCAAGGGTCAACAGAACTAAGAGCATAACACCTTGTTAAAGGACCCTTGGCATTAGGTACATCAACACCTGACACTATTTTGGCCCCGGGCAAGGTCGGGTAAGAACTGCTTTTTTTAAACCCCCCCCCCCCCCCCCCCCCCCCCCCCTTTCCCCTTGCTACTAAGAATTGATGGTCTTTCTAAAAATTTTTCCCGGGTCGGCCCCGGGGCTTTTATCACAGTTTTGATAAACCATTGCGCGGGGGGAAACAGCAAGGTGGGGCTGTTTACCAGGGGCTTTCCACTCATGGAATTCCCTTTACAGCTTAGTCTTTAGTGGGGGCTTGACTGCACGTTTTATGTGCTGCAGCCTGGGGGCTGGTTGGCCTTTGGAGAAAACTCCAACTGACTGTCCTTATGCCCATTTGGGCCCGGAGAGTCGGGAGTACTGTGGCAAGGCATCCCCACTGTAATAAATTTTTCTCCCCGTTTCCAAAACAGCGCTTTCCTTGCTTTTTTTTGGGAGGTCATCGTCGAACAGACGGACAAAGACATCAACAAAAATTTGAGATGTTTCAGAATCACCAACATAGCATACCGATAAATGAAGGAAACAGTTCACTTCTGTCACCCTTGTTTTTGTTTCCGTGTACAGCGCCAGCTTAAATTCTTCAAGGTTCTGGGGGTTTCCCGTGATGTGGGACTTTTCTGGTTGTCCCATGAACTTTAACTTTAAACTCGGGAAATTTTGGCTCTGCGCAGCAAGACGTTTTTTTAAAAGTGACCATTACAAAGAGCAACAACACTCACCAGTCGGGTGTGTTGATGGAGACAGAGGTTCAGCTGTTCCTTTTGGGGGCTTAGGCTCAATCAAAACCCCGAAATTTTTTTCCCCTTTTCCTTCTATTTTCCTATGGCACTCTTGATTATAAATTCACTGCTAAGGGACAAAAAGAAATAAAAGCCCCCTTTTTGGGGGTTAAAAAAACTGCCCTTGACTCAAAATGGTGTGATTTTTTACAATTTTGGCAAGTTTGAATTTTGAAAAAAGTCGCAAAAAAAACCCTGTATGCTCTCGGGGTCAACACTGTAGGAACACAAGCGTCTCCTTGATGGTCATTTTTTAATAAATAAAATAAATGGAAAAATTTTTTAGCGTTTAATCTTCCAAAATTTTATCACTCCTGGTTTGCTCTATGTCCCAATCCCCCCCCCTTTAAAAAAAGCAGGAAGCATTTTTTCATATTAAACAAATCTGTGAAAAAACAGCCAAAAAAAAAGTTTTGGGACTACACTCTGACAAAACATACTTCACAAAACCCAAAGGGGGGAGTGAGCCATTAGAAAAAAAAAAATTATTATATATATATGGAGAAAAGAGAGGAGAGAGGAAGAGAGAGAGGAGAGAGCTTATGGGGGAAGCTCTGGGTTCACCAATGGGAAAATTTTGTTTGTGATCGGTTTTTTCTCCCAAAGAAAGGGAAATGCATTTCCCAAATTCGGGAGGGATTGTGGAAAATTCCCCCGGGAGGGATGGTCTCCCCGGAGAGGGTGGTCTCCCCCGGAGAGGGTGGTTCCACCAGGAGAGGAGGTTCCACCGGAGAGGGATGGTCTCCCCCTGGAAGGGAAAGGGGTGGTCTCCCCAAATTTTAGGAGAGGGATGGTTCCACCAGGGCACTTTGGGCAAGACACACTGCCCGATAAAAATAAAAAAATAACAATTTTAGGAGTTGGCTCTGGCAAAATTCTGTAGAGAAGAAGCCACTTTGGTAGGAACACACACAACACACACACACACACACACACACACAACACACACACACACACACACACACACACACACACACACACACACACAGAGGGAGAAAGAGAGAGAGAGTATTTATTTATTTATCTATTCTTCTATATCGAGGATAATGGAATAAGCACTCAAGTGCCCGTGTGTATGCGATTTTGTAACTTTTGTCATCTGTTCCCACCGGCACACAATAGCCTACTCTTCCGAAAAGCGGAACAGGATTTAACGTGTGCCAAAATGTTCTGCATCTGCTGAGTGAGAGAGAGAGAGAGGAGAGAGAGAGAGGAGAGAGAGAGAGAGAGAGAGAGAGAGACAGACAGACAGCAGAGAGAGACAGAGACAGGACAGAGGAGATAGAGAGAGGGGGTGAGGGAGGAGAGAGAGAGAGAGAGAGAGAGAGAGAGAGAGGAGAGAGAGAGAGAGAGAGAGAGAGAGAGAGAGAGAGAGAGAGAGAGAGAGAGAGAGAGAGAGAGAGAGAGAGAGAGAGCGCCTTTGATTTGTTTTGTTGCAAGATATAGCCCTACATAAATTCCATGTATTATTATTATTAGAGAGACAATGACAATGACAATGACAAAGGTTTATTGTGTTAGGCAAATATGCCCATTTACAAGGGGACAGTGGGGTGGGGACTGGGCACAAAATACACATATAATTAGTAACACAATCAATTATACCCTGCATACAACAACAACACATAATCAGATTGCGTAAAACTTTCGCCCATTGCAAAGGGACGGGGGTGGGGGAGGGTGGAGATACACTAAACATACAATCCATTGACAACACAGCACAAAAAATGAAGTCCGTGACAAGGTTTCCAAGTCACTGCTTCTGTCCTTTTAGCCCACTGGCTCATGACATTACGTCACAGGTATGCGCGTCACAGATGTACCTACAAAACTTCACTTGGTTTCACATCTCTCTCTCTCTCTCTCTCTCTCTCTCTCTCTCTCTCTCCTCTCTTCTCTTCACACACCACACACACACACACACACACACACACACACACACACACACACTTACACACACACACACAACACTTACTCACACACACACTTACACACACACACACACACATTTGTTTGTTTATCCGTCCAGAGGAGGCAGCTGCTGTTTTGGAAACTGGGCAGAAATTTGATTATAGTGGAGATGCTTTGCCCACAGCACATCCCCACTCTCTCGGCCAAGTGGGCATAAGGACAGTCAGCGTTGGAGATGTTCTCCAAAGGCCAACCAGCCTCCAGGGCTGCAGCACATAAGGACTGTGCGAGTCAAGCCTCCTAGTCAGAGAGTCATAGTCGATCACTAAAGACTAAGCTGTAAAGTGGAATTCCATGAGTGGGAAAGAAAGCCACTGGTCATACAGCCTCTCACTTTGCTGTTGCCCCCAGCATCAATGGTTTAATCAAGAACTGGGATAAAGCCCAGGCGCTGACGGTGGAACACCACACAGTTACACACACACTTACTCCACACACACACACACATACACACACACACACACACAAAACACACACACACACACCACACACACACACACACACACACACACACACACACACACACACGGCAACCACACACACACACACACACACACACACACACTTACTCACACACACACACACACTTACTCACACACACACACACTTACACACACACACATTTTACACACACACTTACTCACACACACACACGCACAAGAGCTATCATAACTAACCAAGGAAATGCCTCACAGCCCCCATTATCACATTCATAACACAAATTCCAGCACTGAGTTTGTCTCTAAATTTTTCTGGATCGGCTGGTGTCCACTGTCGTAGCCTGGAGTAGACTGTCCGTTCTTCCTGAGTCATGTGCTTTAAGTTTCCTTTTGCCAACCAAAAGAAGTCTGACGGTTCGTCACCTGCTGCTGCTGTCCAACTGAACTGAATACCATGTCATCGCTTTCACAGATCACAGTTTCAGGATTGTCATTGGAAACAAAAGCATGGACGAAATCCTGGTTTCTTTTTGTGTTTCTGAGTTTTTTCTGTAGCGATCGGTCAGTCAGTTCAGCGACATAGTCGCGGATCAAGTCCACACGTATCCAGCATCACGTACCTTGTCCAAGCAGTCCTCACTGTCCTCTTCCAGCGTAGCGGCAGCATCAGCGGTAGGCATGGCAACAAGGTTGATTTGGCTTTGCTGGTCAGCT
>CM054161.1:42951751-42956751 GCA_028751875.1 Rapana venosa
TGAACGTTTAACTGGTTAAAACTGCTAAAGATAAACTCAAGATTTGATTGAAGCTGGGGACAGAAAAAACCCTCTCTTAAAAAGCAAGTATTTATTATTTGAGATGACAATGAATGATACTGGTAACCCAAGTTGTCTGTAAAAAAATAGTATGATATAAAATTATTAGGCTTTTTCTTCACTAGTTTATTGCCAGTAATTTCACTAATGATTTTGGCCAGGGTAAATCCACACTTGAAATAATTCTTGTCAACTTCATATTTGACAGATGCTTTTTCCAGATGAAAATGGGTCGACATTAGGAAAAGCGTTGATATTTCTCATAATCATAAAAATGTATCATCATATGTTTCTCATAGGGGTAGTCTGGACGATTTTAACAACCATCACAAACTGCTGAAGATCAATTGAAGTCTATGAATATCGGCATATTTTGTACATATATATATATATATATATATATATATATATATATATAAAATATATATATATATATATATATATATATTCATTTCCTTGCTTTCATATCAATCTGTCAGCATCGTATATTCCCAAGAAAAGGGAGGCATATTAAGATTGTTTAAGAATTTATAACATGTTTGGGGGAGGGGGACATACTTTGAATTGGTGCATTTCTACATAGACCTTGAGCTAGGCAGTGTTTCAAATCGAAAGCACCTGGATTAGAACATTATCAGTGAGTTTCAATTAAGGAATAAGAAGCGCAGAATTTTTCTATACCTAAACTGATTTGATAAGAGGCTGGACCTCAATTGGAAACTTGGCGTCAGTGCTATTATTATGCTAGAGCCCCCAAGTTGAGCTGATACATCAGTGTTCTGCTTTCTGTGACAGTTTATGCCGTGCAAACTGGGTGACTGTAAGAGTAAGTGTTTGACACAGTTGAGAACTGTATAAACTGGATAGATGATACAACAGCGCTCAGCACACAGAACACAGATAGCTGAAAGAGAGGAATTCAGTATCGTGATACAACAAGACAAAGCATTCAAGACATCATAAGACAAGAAAGGCAAGATAGCAACGCAACTAGAAAAACAAACCAAAACTGACTAGCCTGGACAAGACACAGTGAAAACATGACAAGACAGGATCAATTAACAAAACAAAAATCGGCAAGAAAGGAAAGACAATGCAAAGACCGAACAAACTGTGGAGAAGAACGAGAACAAGACATCTCCGACAAAACTAGACAAGACAACAGGACAACTCAGAAGACCAGACAAAACAGAACAGAACAGAACAAAACCCAACTAGACAGATGAAAACAAAACAAGATGATGAACATGAAACGAAACTAGACAAAACATGCTGAACAAGGGGATATTTTCCCCTGGAGTTAACATCAGTGCAGACTCCACTCTCCCCAAAAGTCCTTCGGATGAGACTATAAACCGAGGTCCCGTGTGCGAACGCACGCAGAACATCTTGCACCCACGTTAAATCCTGTTTCGCTTTTCGTAAGAGTAGGCGCATTGTGTGCCGGTGGGAACAGATGACAGAATTTACAAAACCGCATACACACGGGGACTGGATGTAAAAAAGCACATAAGTGCTAACTCCATTATCCTGGGTAGAAAAGAATAAAATTAAAAAAATTATAAAATGAGCACACCTGGACGAGGAGAAAGAAGAAGAAAAATAAAGACAAGCGAAACGAGACCAAGAAGGTCAGACGAAACAAGACAAATCAAGACAAAACAAGACGAAACAAGACGAAACAAGACAACCAGACACGAAAGACGAGGCAGGACAGGACGAACGGCACTGTGGTACACAACAAGACAAGACAAGGCAAGACAAGACAAGATGAGACCAGACAGAACATCTAGAGGCAAGTTTCGTCTCAGTTATTTACTTATTTTACTTGCTATCCGTTTTGTCTACACACACACACACACACACACACACACACACACACACACACACACACACACACACATACACTCACACACACACACACACACACACACACTCCACACACACACACACACATACACATACACACACATATATATCTATTTATCTTGAACATCTTGCGCACACGTTAAACCCCATTCCGCTTTTTGGAAGAGTAGGCCATTGTGGGCCGGTGGGAACGGATGTCCAAATTTACAAAACTGCATACACACGGGGACTAGTTGAAAAAAAAGCACATGAATGCTTATTCCGTTATCCTCGAAATAAAAGAATAAAATAAAATAAAATAAATTTAATAAATTAAATTATCTATCTATCTATCTATCTATCTATCTATCTATCTATCTATCTATCTATCCAATAAACCGAAATGATATGAAGGTTGGGGGGGGGGGGGGGTTCGTTGGAGGGTAACAAATAATTATGCTTACACACACGCACCGGGTGCGTACGTAGGCATGCACGTACGCACGCATGCACACACACACGCACACACATACACACACACACACACGCACGCGCGCGCGCGCGCGCTCTCACTCTCTCTGTGTCTCTGTCTCTGTGTTAGTCCTTCGGATGAGTTTATAAACCGAGGTCCCGTGTACGAACGCACACGCTGAACATCTTGCACACACGTTAAAACCCGTTCCGCTTTTCGGAAGAGTAGGTCATTGTGTGTCGGTGGGAACGGATGACAAAACTGACAAAACTGCATACACACGGGAAATGGATGAAAATTTTAGCACATGAGTGCTTATTCCATTATCCTCGAAATAAAAGAATAAAGTCTCTCTCTCTCTCTCTCTCTCTCTCTCTCTCTCTCTCTCTCTCTCTCTCTCTCTCTCTCTCTCTCTTCTCTCTCTCTCTCCTCTCTCTCGTAAGATTTTTACCTTTGTTTTGTTGATAGTCCCTAATCAGGGCAAGGGCCGGATGAAAAAAAGTTATGCATGCTTATTCTGTTACCCTTGAAAAATAAAGATTCATTCATTCATTCAATTCTCTCTCTCTCTCTCTCTCTCTCTCTCTCTCTCTCCCCTCTCTCTCTCTCTCTCTCCTCTCTCTCTCTCTCTCTCTCTCTCCCCCCCCTCTCCCCTCTCTCTCCTCCCTCTGCTTGTGTTGCTCTTTTGACTCTACAAAATAACCATACTCTAAAAAAAAAAAAAAGCCAAAAAAAGAAAAGAAAAAAAAAGAAAGCAGGGCCTTCTAACAATTACTCCCTGTTTTATCAAGCCGGGGCCAGCAGAGTTGTTGCAACACTGTCCGAGTTATCATCGGGAGACAGAGGGAGTGAGTGATAATTAAGATTGTCAGGGCCACCATGATAATGGAGAAGATTGTCAGGGCCACCATGATAATGGTGAAGATTGTCAGGCTCTAAGGTGACCCTGATCTTTGGAACCAGACTCTAACAGTACAGACAGACGGACAGACAGGCAGACAGGCAGGCAGGCAGGCAGACAGACAGGCAGGCAGGCAGGCAGACAGGCAGGCAGGCAGGCAGCCAGACAGACAGACAGACAGACGGGCAGACAGGCAGGCAGGCAGGCAGACAGACAGACAGACAGGCAGGCGGACAGACAGGGGAAAGACAGGCGGACAGACAGGAGGCAGACTGTATAATAATAATTATCGCCAGTAGGCTGGTCTGGCCAGTTAGGCTACTCACTGTTAGGGCCTGGCCTAGTGGAGTGCTGCATGTGCTGCTGTTATCTGCAATGACTCATAGGAGAGAGAGAGGGGAGAGAGAGAGAGAGAGAGAGGAGAGAGAGAGAGAGGGAGAGAGAGAGGAGAGGAGAGAGGAGATGTAAACTGTCAGGAGGCAGAAAGACAACACAGGTGACAATGACTGTGTCAAAAGGGTGACCATGATTTGGAACAAGACATGGGCAGGACAGGATAGAGACAGGACAGGGCAGGGCAGGGCAGGACATGGCAGGATAGGGCAGGGCAGGGCAGCACAGCACAGCACAGGACAGGACAGGACAGGACAGGAAAGGGCAGGACAGGACAGGACATGGCATGGCATGGACATGGCATGGCAGGACAGGACAGGACAGGAGAGGACAGGGCAGGACAGCACAGGAGAGGACAGGGCAGGACAGGAGAGGACAGGACAGGACAGGAGGGGACAGAAGAGGACAGGGTAGGAGAGGAAAAGGGACAGGACAGGGTAGGACAGGACAGGGCAGGACAAAACAGAACAGGACAGGAGAAGACAGGACAGGACAGGAGAGGACAGGGCAGGACAGGACAGGACAGGAGAGGACAGAACAGGACAGGACAGAACAGGACAGGACAGGACAGGACAGGACAAGGGACAGGACAGGATAGAGAGGGCAGGACAGGACAGGACAGGATAGAGAGGGCAGGATAGGACAGGACAGGACGGGACGGGAGTCAAGGTGAATAATTATCGCGAATGTGCTTGTCTGGCCATTTAGTGTTGGTGTAAGTGTTAGTGTGCTGCCCTTATCTGCGTGACTCATAGTAGTGTGTGTCTGTGTGTGTGTGTGTGTGTATGTGTGTGCCCGTGTGCGCGCTCGAGAGTGCTTATGTATATACAAACTGTGTTTGTGTGTGTGTGCGTGTGTGCATGTGTGTGTGTTTGTATGCGTATGCGCGCGCGTGTTTTTATCAAATGTTACCTTTTATCATGCTTATTTCAATACAAATGCCTAAGCATTATTAGTTGCTTATATATCTTTGTAATCGCTCCAAAAAACATTTTCTGTAATAGCCCCCGCGCGCGTGTCTGTATATGTGTGTGTGTGTGCGTGCGTATGTGTGTTTATGTGTTTAGCAAATGTTACCTTTAATCACCTGCGTTCAGATTTATCTGTCTATATCTTACTTAGTTACGTAGACTTTTTTAATCACTGCAAAACAAATGTCCTTGAATAGAGGAAAGTAAAGAGAACTGATTGATTGATTGATCGATGGGTAGGGCATGCGCGCGCCACGTATCTGCTGTTTGAATTTGTAATTGCATAAGGTCCGGACACGCGAAGACAGGGGCAACGCAAATAAAACCTTGGCCAGGGCTGGCTGGCCAGTTTGCT
>CM054161.1:42966751-42969251 GCA_028751875.1 Rapana venosa
CCGAAGGACTGTTGGGGAGAGTGGAGTCTGCACTGATGTTAACTCCAGGGGGAAAAATCCTCTTGAACGAGATTCGAACTCGGGTCAGCAAATCACAAATGCATCACTTTAACCACCGGGATTTTCCATTCCCCTATTGATGTAGGCTAGCGTGGTTTCACACAAAACACACACAGCGGTACGTACACAGGCATGCAGTGTAGTTCAGTGGTTACGATGAACGCCATAGCTCAGTGGTTAAGACCGTTCCACTTCAGTCTCATGGATCCACGAAGTCGTGGGTTCGAATCTCAGCGGCGTCTGGTGAATTAAGGGTGGGGATTAATTTTTTGTTGTTTTTGATTTCCAGATCAACGTCAAATGCAGACCTATCAGTGACTGAATTCCTTTCGTGTAGGTCTATAGACACCTGCAGAAGATAAATATGCATGTAAAGGATCCGGTAATTCATGTCACAGCATTGGGTGGGTTACGGAAACACAAAAAAAAACCCACGAAGAAGACGAATGGCCCACGAAATATTTTGTTTTCAGAGTAGGCAGTACAATTATGTGGTTGGTTTCAGGTTAAAGCTATTGAAATGGGTTTGTTTTTGTTTGCGTTTTGTTTGTTTTGGTGGTAATTTCGTGTTGTTTTATTTGTGTTCTGTTCAACCCCCCCTCATCCCCTCCAAAGTTCTATTCTTCTCCGTACAATCTTTATCAATTTCGAATTATCGATCAGTTAAGTAAGTTATTGTAACCAACGTCTTTAGATATAGGATACATTATTATTTTTTTGTGGGGGGTGGGGGTAGCGTTGTAGTCAGAAATATAAGAGAAAGAGTAGTGATAGTTGAACAAACAAAACACCTCCCCCCAACACCAAACAAAAACCTCCACCCCCCCTCCTCTCTCCACACACAACACAAACGCCCCCTCATCACCCCCCCCCCCCCCCCCCCCAAAAAAAAAAAAGCAACCCAGAACAAAACAACCACAAAAACTACAAATAAACCCAGGTAAATATAGAAACATTGAAGACCACTCCAGTATAAGAACGAACACACACACACACACCACACACACACACACACACACACACACACACACACACACACACACAGAGTGTGGATTGTGTTGGATATTGAAACATGATCTGTTGTGATGTTTTAGATAGTAGTTTCATCGGATTATCATCGTCTTCATTGATGTTTCTGGCAGTAGTAATTGTCATTGTTTATTGATATCGTCATCATCTTTATCATTATAATTTCCTTTTTTATATGGTTTGATATTTTTGTTTGTTTGTGTGTTGTTTTGTTGTTTTTATTGTTTTTTTTCTCATAGAAAGATGGCTTGATGAAAAAAAGCAAACGTTTTCCTTATTCAAAGTACCATCTGGAAATAAAAGTTTGACTTTGACTTTGACACACACACTCACAGAACAAACAAAATAAACGTGCGTGCGTGCGTGCGTGCGCGCGCGTGTGTAGTATTAGTACAGTTTGCAATTATTCCAAAATAATTATGTTCTTATTATAATTACAGCATCAAGGTAAAGAAAGCAATGGGCGTGTAATGGGAAATAACCTCTACATGAATGAAGAAACTAGGGAAACGGTTTTTGTGGGGGTTTGTTTTCTTTTTAAGAAGAAAAACAGATGAAAGGGAGTTCATTTCTCAGGCTAGGTGCAAAGTGTCATAATGATGTAAACACAAACTGACCATGCACCTCTTTTCTTTTTGTGTTAGTTGCTTCATTTCAAATTTTTCAAAATCTCATTAAAAAAAAACCCAGTTTCAACTGCATGTTGTGTCTCGGTTTTCACGTGCTGTTTATAGCAGTTCCAACGCGTGCTTTTAAAACCGGAAGTTAGGTAGCTGCTTATCGCCAACCCGGAAATGATATATGCAGTGGTGTGAGAGTTGTCTTTCCTGTGTTGATGATCAACACTTGTAGGGCTACTTCAGTGTGTGCCGGTGTACAGTGACAGTCATGGGCTAAGGGAAAAGCGCTTGTCTCTGCGCCTTCCGCTCGTTCATCAAGCCAGTGCAGATAAAACTGTATGTGCTTTTATCACCAGAGGGGCTAAGGGTAGCATCATTTATTTCACTTTTTTTTTTTTGGAAGGGGGGGGGGGGGGGGGGGGGGGGGGGGGGGGTAAGGGGGGGGGGAGATGTGAAGAAGTCAATTAGTGTGTACACCCACATGTTTGAATCATGTCCACCGCTCTTTGGCAGTGCATACATGGGTGAAATCACACGCACAATTGCGCTTGAAGTGGATACATACCTAAATACCATTGCGCGCGCGCGCACACACACACGCGCGCACACACACAAACACACACACACCCTAGAATATAATACGTACGCAGGTACGTATGTACGTACGTACGTAGTATGTATTATATGTATGTATGTAGTACGTATATGTATGTAGTATTACGTACGTATGTATGATGTATGCATCATGCACAGTATTAATGTATGTATGAATATCATTGCATCACCATGTA
>CM054161.1:42971751-42989251 GCA_028751875.1 Rapana venosa
AACAAAAAAACACAAAAACCAAAAAAACAAAAGACAAAACCCCAAAAAATTTGCGTGGAATTGATTAGAAAGCATAGGAGGGGATTGGGGACAGTGGGGGGTTGGAGAGTTATACAGAAAGAAAAAACAAAAGAGAGAGAGAGAACGGGGAGGGGGAGCTTTGAATGTTTGGAAATTTATTTGTGGTGTTTAAAAAAAAAAAATCAATATTTTAATGAAGAAGCACTCAAGATTTGATTGCAAAGCACGCTAGTTTTGATGACGTCAGCAACGTGATAGCCGGTGTCTGCTTTCAACACCATGCTCAGTTCTTTCCTTTTCTTCTTCTGCTTTTCTTTTTTAAATTTTTATTTTAAAGGGTGGTGGTTTGGGGGGGGGGGGGGGGGGGGGTAATCGGTGGGTTAGGATAGGTAGGTGAGGGTGGGGGTGGGGAAAGGGGCAGAGGTGGAGAAAAGCGATAGGTCATTGGGTGTTTTTGTAGTATCATTCTCGTTATTATGCTTAATTTGCTTTTAAAAAAAAAAGAAGAAGATTGCTTTTGTTGTTGGAAATAAATGATGATTTACATTGTAATGAAAAGGTTGTGTCTGTGTGTGTGGTTTTTTTTATTTGAAAGATGCTTATATGTGTGTTTGTGCATGCGCACGTGCGTGTGTGTGTGTGTGTGTGGAAAGATGATGAGGAGATTGGACCCAAGAAGGCAGAAAATAGACGAGAAGGAGGTGACAGGAAGAGAAAGGAACAAGGCAGAAACAAAGAAGAGGGATAGAAAAGAGGGAATTCCTAGAATAGAATTTCCAGAAGGTGGGGATGCTATTTATACTGACAGACCCCCGACATTCTCACGCCTCTATTCCCTTGCAGTTCTGGGCCAAGGACAGAAGTCCATCTCGTTAGTCAGTCGGCTTTCCGCCTGTCCATCATCGTTAAACTCCGTCAAACTCAACTTCGTCAAACTCCGTCAAACTCAACTTCGTCAAACTCCGCCAAACTCAACTTCGTCAAACTCCGCCAAACTTCGTCAATCATCGGTGTTTGATTGACCCGTTTTAAAATGGAAATGGTAGATACTTAATCGGGAAAATAACTTTAACAATAACATCAATGAATTAAAACATGAAATGAAATAAATAAACTAGAGATTGAGTTGAAAATAGATGACTCAAAGATATACAGGACGACTCAAAGATTTACGCGACGACTCTCATAACTATACCAGACGACTCAAACATAATAATATACATAATTATAATTATATATATTCCAAGACATACTGGACAACTCAAAGATGTCATCTCACAAAACCACCACACATCATCATCACGAAGTTCCCTTGAACCATAATGTCGGAGAGACAGAAATGAGGAGGACTTAAGTGAGGAGGGGGGGAGGTGGAGGTGCCGGTGGAATGAGGTGGGGGTAAGGGATAGAGGATGGAGCCACCAAGGCTTTGTCTGCGCATCAACGGCGGAGGAGAGAAGAGGAGGAGGGAGGAACGCGGTTTGGTGGAGGTGAAGGGGAGGGGGGGGGGGGGGGGGGGGAAGCAGCTGTAGTCAGTGTACAGGCTGAGGCTAGTGGGGGGAGGGGGTGGGGGGGGGAGTCCTTGCACGGTAGCCAGTCTCCATCCTCGACCTCCCCTCATTCACATCGTGTTTCGAAAGGCAGCAGGCACAACTGAAAAAAAACCCACGAGCTATGGCTGCTTCTTTCGCTGGAAAATGGAAGGTGGACCTTTCAAGTACAACGGGATTTGAGGACTTTGCAGCTGTTCTCGGTGAGTTTGGACACACACACAAAAAAAACAACAACTTTGCTTTTCTGGTTTAGTTATTTGACGTACGCACGCACGCACGCACGCACGCGCGCGCGCGCACACACACACACACACACTCTCTCTCTCTCTCCTCTCCCCCCTCTCCCTCTCTCTCTCTCTCTCTCTCTCTCTTCTCAAAAAAATTTAACCCCAAACTAAAACGCTGCGAATTTTACCCTTCAAAAAAAAAAACCCACTGTCGTTAATGATTATCGTTTTCGTTTTTGGGTTTTTTTTGTTTTTTTTTTGGGTTTTTTAAGTGTTGTCCTCCCAGTTCATTTTTTCTTTTTCTTCCTTTTTTTGTTGGTGTGTGTGTGGCATGACCAGAACCGTCTTGAAAACATGAATGTCGGGTTTTGTTTTTTAAACACCCCCACCACACACCCCCACCAAACCCACACAAAACACACACACACCCACACACACACAAGTGAAACAGAAGAAGGAGATAATTATAGTAGGCAGGGTCGAATTTTTCTGAGTAAAAAGACCTTGACTTCTCCACTTCTTCCTTCGTGACACGGAAGAGACAGACAACAGACAGAGGGAGGGAGGGATGTTCTCTGGAACCCCGCTATCAGTTGGCTGGCTGCAGTGCAATTCTTCCAGCATCGAAGTGCGATACCCTTCTCCCTCCTTCCCCCCCCTTTTTTTCCTCGCTGTGTCTTTTATAGAGATTACTGCCAGTCCCTCCAGGTACACCAAAAACCGCTGTCCTGTTGAAACGGGCTTCCCCCCATCGTCGATTTCGTTTTTAACACACCAAACACATCGCCGCCGCCGCACACCACACACAACACACAATCCCCCCGACCCACACACACAACCCCACCCACGCCCACGCCCACCACCAACGCAACCACAACACCACACACACACCCCAACCCCACCCAAACTCCTTTCCAGAAACCAAACCCCAAAACCCAAACAAAAACCCAGAAACGCCGCAAACAACCAACCTTTTTTTCCAGAATAAAAAAAAACAATCACGAACCTTTTGGGGGTTTTTTGTGGCGGCGGCCGCGTTTAAAGGATTTTTTTTTTGTGGTGTGTGTTCGGGGCGCGCGTGTGTTGTGTGTGTGTTTTGGGTGGGCGGTCAAATGTTTGTGTGTGTGTGTAGTGTGTGTTTGTTTCCCCAAAGATGGGGGGGCGGGGGATTGTTGGTTCCTCAAGAGTGTTTTAAAAATTTTTTTCTTTTGGGGATAAAATTTGGAACATTTTTGCTTCATAAATTTTAATTTTTTTAAATTTAAAAGTAAAAAAAAAAAAAAAAAACATTGTGGTTGTTGGCGGTGGCCCCTTTTAGGAAACGGGGGGAAGAAAAACCCCGGGTTTTTTTTTTCCAGGCGGGAATTGGAAAAACTTTTCCCCATATCGATTTTTGACGGTTTCAGTGTTGGGGGACAGTCTTTTGGTAGAATTTTAAAGAGTTCCTGTGTACAGTTATAATCATCGCGTGATGCCAAAAAATTGTCGAAGAAAGAGAGTTGTGCCTGGCAATTTTTTGTGAGTAAAAAAACCCCGCCATTTTTGTAGAGAAATAGCAAGATACATGTGCAGACAGGAACAGTTTAAAAACATTTGAAAAGAGTTGGACTTGTAGTGATAATGTTGTTGTTATAATAATAATAATAATGCTACTACTACTACTACTACTACTACTACTACTACTACTACTACTACTACTACTACTACTTTTACTACTACTACTACTTAGCATTTATATAGCGCTATATCTTGCAACAAAACAAATCAAAGCGCTTTCATTCATCCTACTCATTCACATGCAGCCAGTTACAATTAATAGATGGGTTTTTTTTACAAGTTCAAAATTAATGTGTTCACACACGCTCGCACGCAAACACGCACACACACGCACACCCACGCACAAACATAAAGGTTGTACACTCGGGCAGGGTGATGGGGTATTGGCTGTTGAGGGCAGGGACAAAAATGAAATGGAACAAGAGGGGAGAATCTTAGGTTTGAAATAAATGTGTCTTGAGCCGGATTTAAAAGCGTCATAAGAAGGCTTTTGTTGGAGGGAGAGAAGGAGGTCATTCCAGATCGATGGACCAGAAACAGAGAAAGAGCGAGGGCCAACGGTGGACTGGTTGAATCTAGGTATTCTTAAGCACAAGGTATCTGCAGCAGTTGTTAGTAGTGATATGGGTTTCTCTGTCTCGCGCGCTCTCTCTCTCTCTCTATTTATTTTTAGAGCAGTTTGATTTTCTTGTAGAGAAAATTGCTATGATTCTAAGTGTTACACGATACAACACAATACAATATTTGCAATAAATACAATAGAATGCATTACAATACAATAGGCCTACAGTAACAACACAACACAGTACAAATAATGTAATGCAATGTAGCACAACGCAATACAAATAAAGTCAACACAACACAATGCAATACAATGCAATTGTAATACATTACAATACAATGTTATACAACACAATACAGTACAACACAAGACAGTGCAATGTAATACTACACAATACAACGCAATACAACACAATGCAATGTAACACAATACAACACAACACAATACACTACAACACACTGAAATGCAACGTCGCACAACACAACACAATACAATGTACTGCAATACAATACAACGCAACACAATACAATTCAATGTAATGCAATATAATAGAATGCATCACAATGCAAAACAATACTAGTAGAATGAAACGCAACAAAGTTCAATTCAGTACAATGCAGTACAACACAACACGATACAATACGTTGCATTTCATTGCATTGCTTTGCATTGCATTGCATTGCAGCATACCTCTCTGCACAGCACAGCACAGCACTAAGTTGAAGATTGCATTGGAAGGACAAACGTAATGGTTCATCCATGTTAAGTTGCCATGGAATTCCATCTTTCTTCTTCTTCTTCTTCTTCTTCTTCTTCTTCTTCTTTCTTCTTCTTCTTCTTCTTTCTCTTCTTCTTCTTCTTCTTTTCTTCTTCTTCTCTTCTTCCCCTTTCTCCTCTCCTCCTCCCCCCTCCTCCTCTTCTTTCTTCTTCTTCTTCTTCTTCTTCTTCTTCTTCTTCTTCTTCTTCTTCTTCTTCTTCTTCTTCTTCTTCTTCATCTTCTTCTTTCTTTTTTTATATTTCGTTCCTCGGCCTAGAGATTCAAGCTTCACCAATAGTCCTCTTTTCCGCGTATGCGACCGTGTTTGCCACCATGAAGGCAGCCGCATCCCAACTTCACTAATACATTATGTCTGATACTGATGTTATGCTGTTCTGTCGCCGTCAGTGGAGGGCTATTTACTGGACGGCATTCCCCTGCTTTTGCTGGGTGAGAACAGGTGTCACTGAACACGGCTAAAGTAATCCAGCGTCAGTGCAGGGCCTTCTGTGGCTGCTGGCCTCATGGCGGCCTGAAAACAACATCTCTCTGTGTGAATTATTGACTCTAGAAGGGGCGTAAAACGAACCTGAATGCTGATGTGTGAGTGTGTGTGGGGTGTTGTGTGTGTGTGTGTTGAGTGGATCGTGTGTATGTTTTGTGTGTGTGTGAGTGGGTCGTTGTGTGTGTGTGTGTGTGTTGTGTGGTGTGTGTGTTTGTGTGTGTGTTTGTGTCTGTGTTTGTTGTGTGGTGTGTGTGTGGTGTGTGTTTGTGTGTGTGTGTGTGTGTTGTGTGTGTGTGTGTGTGTTTGTGTGTATTTGTGTGTGTTTCGTGTTTTGTGTGTTCGTGTGTGTGTGTTTTGTGTGTGTTTTGTGTGTGTGTGTTGTGTGTGTTGTGTTTGTGTGTGTGTATATGGGGTGTGTTTGTGTGTATATGTGTGTGTTTGTGTGTGTTTGTGTGATGTATGTGTGTGTTTGTGTGTGTTTGTGTGTTCGTGTGTGTGAGGTGTATGTATGTTTTGTGTGTGAGTGTGTGTTTTTGTATGTGTGTGTGAGTGTGTTTGGGGTAAGTGTGTTTGTGGTGTGTGTGAGTGTGTTTGTTTGTGTGCGTGTTTTGTGCGTGGTTGTGTGTTCAAATTCATTTAACGTCTTTCACAAGTTGCGATATTAGAATTTGTGTGTGTGTGTGTGTGTGAAGTGATCGGGATGAGTGGCGTGGGAGTAGAGACACTGAGATGTAAGAACATATATTATCATGACGTGATAGAGAAAAAAAGCAATTTTATGCTTTTGTTAACTAAAAAAAATAAAACCAACAACAAGCAACAATAACAACAACAGTACCACTCACATGGGCGCGTATCTCTCTCTCTCTCTCTCTCTCTCGCTCTCTCTCTCTCTCTCGCTCTCTCTCTCTCTCTCTCTCGCTCTCTCTCTCTCTCTCTCTCTCTCTCTTCTCTCTCTCTCTCTCTCTCTCTCCCCTCTCTCTCTCTCTCTCTCTCTCTCCTCTCTCTCTCTCTCTCTCTCTCTCTCTCTGGCCTTCAATGAATTAATTTTCTGGAACTGCTAGTCACAGAGCCGCTCTCTTAATCATGTAATGACCCCATAATGGTCGGCCTGGTTCCGTCTCTATCCAGTTGGTCTAGAGCACGATTGAAATCTGGAGAACAATCATCCATTTTTCCACGAAAATGTCAGACCCCTATGACCTTTCTGTTTTGAATCTTTGACCAAAGATTTGATAGCAATAGGATTAGAATCTCACTCTTCTGTTTCCATGTGGCGCTTTAGAATAGCTGTTTCGGCAGAAGATGATTATCTACCTTTTGACACACCCACACGCGTGCCCGTACAAGAGCACACAAGTGCGCGTGCACACACACACACAGACACACGCACACACACACACACTCTTACACGCACGCACGCACACTCACATGTCTGCGCCCGCAGGCACACTCACACATGTACAAGGGCTTCGATTCGTTTGTTTGGTTTTTTTGTTGTTGTTTTTTCGCAGAGGGCTGGATGTAAAAAAGCTTTTGTTATGCTTATTCTATAACCCTCTATAAATAAAATTTGTTTATTTGTTCATGTTCATTTGTTTTACAAGATTCAGCGCTATATAAATTCCATATATTATTATTTGTTATTACATGCTCGTGCGGGCGCACATGCACAAACACAGACAGACAGACAGACAGACAGACAGACAGACAGACAGACACACACACACACACACACACACACACACACACACACACACACACACCACACACAACACACACACACACACACACACACACAAGGTGGACCGGTGGTCTAAAGATGTCGCACCCATTTTGAAAACAAAAGGTTTGGGTTCGATCCCTGTTTGAGCCGAAAATAAATTGTTCCCCCATCCACAAGATTGTGAACTATTTTTCCAGTACTAGTCTTTCAAATGAGACATTAACTGAGGTCCTATGTGCAACACACATTCAGCCTACTTTAAAAAAAAACCCATGGCAACAAGAGAACTGTCTCTGGCAAAATTGTATGGAAAAAAACTACTATGATAGGGAAAAAACACACAAGTAGACAGACTTTCTTTAAAGAAATGGGCAGCACTGCTTTTGTGGCAACACATTCTCACCAGGGAAAGCATCCCGAATTTAACGCAGATAGATCTACCGAGACTGAAAATAATATTCAATACAACAAGCATAGTATTCACTACAACACACGCAGTGGCCTACTCTTCTGTAAGGTGGAAAGGGGTTTTAACGTGTACGCAAGATGTTCCACGTGCGTTTGTACACCGGGAACTCTGTTTAGAGTCTCACCCAAAGGACTTTTTGGAGAGTGGAGTCAGTGCAGATGTTAACTCCTGGGGATAAATTCCATTGAACACAAAGTGACCCAGCAGCAGCGCAGGGCCCCTCTGGCTGGTGGCCCCACGGCGGCCTGATAGTGATGGGCTCCCTGTGGACTTCCGACCCTGAGGATGAGACATAACGAATCTGGGTGTGGCTGTGGCGGGGAGATTGGAATGAGCGGAGTGGGAACAGTAGGACGGGGGACGTCACAGAAGATGAGGCAGCAAAAAAGAAAAACCAAAAAAATTCCATCGAACGAGCGCCTTAGTGGTGGCTCAAACCCATGCCAGTAGATCGCCAGCTTAATTTACCGCTCTAACCACTAGATTGTCGTCCACCTACCCCTCTCCCCCACCGTCCCCCTCCCAGCCGAACGGTAGAAGAATCCTGCATCTCTCACTTATTAGACACAAGGGGTGTTAACCCTCTGAGCCACTCAGCAGGGGAAAACCATCCTCTCTTCTCTCATGTCTTTGGTAGCTGGGCCTTCCGTGTGATTTGCCGTAGGGAGGTGTGTGGTGTGTGTGTGTGTGTGTGTGTGTGTGTAGAGAAGAGAGAGAGAGAGAGAGAGAGAGAGAGAGAGAGAGAGAGAGAGAGATAGAGAGGAGAGAGAGAGAGAGAGAGAGAGAGAGAGAGATTATTTATTTTTTTTATTTATTCTTTTTTATCGAGGCAAAGGGCCAAAAGAAATTTTGTGTTTTTTTACACCCAAACCCCCCTGGTATGGGGTTTGAAAATTTTGTCACCCCGTTCCCATCCCCCATAATGCCCTACTCTTACAAAAAGGGCGGAACAGGTTTTAAACGTTGCCCCAAAGATGTTTCCCTGCGTTGCACACGGGGCCCGGGTTTATAGCCCTCACCCAAAGGGAAGAGAGAAGCGAAAAGGGGAAGAGAGAGAGAGAAGAAGAGAAGAAGGAGAAAAAGAGAAGAAAGAAGGTTTTTTGGGGTTGTTGGGTAGAGAGAGAGAAAGAGAGAAGAGAGAGAGAGAGAAAGAAGCGAGAAATGTGTGGGGTGTTTTTAAAGGGGTTTCGTGTGTGTGTGGGAAGAGTAAAGGAAGAAGAAAAAGGGTGTGGGGGGTGGGTGTGTTTCTTTGTTTGGGGTGTGTGTGGTTGGGGTTGAAGTAAGAAGAGAGAGAAGGGGGGAAGAGAAAAAGGAAAAAGAAAAGTTTGTTGTGGTTTGGGGTTTTTTGTTGTGTTGGTTTTTTGTGGGAAAAAAGGGGAGAGAGAAGAGAGAAAAAATTTCCGAACTGGGAATTTTTTTAATGTACATGGGCCATTGCCCCAAAATTACCAAAAAAGAACAAAACTTTCACCCCATACCGTTTATTTTTTTTGTCCCCAAAAGCTAGCATCAGAACCCGGCCAGCAAGCAAAAACTCATCCTTTCATTCCCCCCAAGCTATTTGTGCCCAATTAAATTAAAACGTGAAAGAAAAAAAAAGTGACGGGACATTTTTCATAACAACCCTTTTTAAAACCCTTAAAAGTGAAAATTTTATAAAATTAGTACATAAAAAAAAATTTTTAAATACGAAATTCCCTTTACTTGATAAACCTCGTTTACAAACTTTTAACTTAAAAGTCACTTTACAATTCTAACTTTTTATTTGTATTGGGTCAATGAAAAAAAAACCAGAAAAAAACTTGGCCCTTTTAAAGGAATAATGGGGAAAGTGTCCCTAGTAAAAATCCCTTTTAAATTAGTTCTGCCAATGATTTCTTTCTTAAAAGGAAAGAGAGGAAAGGGGAGAAAGAAAGGGGAAAGAGAAGAGAAGAGAGAAAAAAACGTAAGCCAATTTAAGAACAAAAGCCAATTTATTCTTTTTATTGACCCCAAGATGAAACCGAAGCTAACACTTGCACAAACTTTTTAAACTACCCTTTAAAATTTCCCTAGCTGAACTTTTTTGCGCATTGTCTTCTTCGCAGGCATAAAATATGTATTTTTTGTTTTATGCAAAAAAAAAACGTGTATTTTTAACACAAAAACATCAAACAACAAGATAAGAATTTTTATGAATAAATTTTACTCTAAGTTTTCGGGCCTTACTTTGAACACATATATTTTAAAATAAATTTTCATCCTCACTTACATTTTTAACAAAAAACACATTTGTCTTAAAATTTTGGACAAAATCTGGACGATTATTATTTAATGGAAAGAACTTAATCTCTTGTGAAAAAGCAATTTTAAAAAAGCAATACCTTTCAATACTCAAATAAAAGATTCCCTTTTCAAAACAGTTTTTAAATGATCTTTAAATGGATATCTGTCATGATCGTTTTTTAACCTTTGTTTTTCCCTGAATAACAAACAACAGTCTTTTTTTAAAACCTCATAAATTTGTAACCCCCCCCCAACCCTCTGAAACCATACTATATTAAAGCCACTTTCCATAATAACCTCTTATTTTAAAAAACCCCATCTTTTTGAAATTATTATCAACCTTAGTTGAAATTTCGTTTTCTTGACGAGTAACGGTGAGGGTCCATCTGAAGTTTTTTAAAACCAAAATCAAAAAAGCAGAAAAATTTGGTTTGACTATAGGGGGAAAATTTTCCCCATTTCCCCCGTAAAAACCATTTTGTTGGGGTTTTTGGGGGGGAGCCCAAAAAACCCTTGCATGCCATTAAATGTTTTTTTTCTAAAATCTAATCGACTTAACCCCCAAATTTCCCGAAGAAAAACAATAATATAGGCCTGTATTTTGATATAAAAAATTTTTAAAAGGGTTTTTAAAAAAAGGTAAAAATCTTTTTTTTTCCCAAAACCCTTTTTTAAAACAATTTAAAGGGCTTTTTTTCCCCCCCCCTTTCCCCCCATAATTTGATTTTCATTTCCCCAACTTTAAATGCTTAGCTTCGTTAAAAAAATTGAACCCCAAAATAAAAATTACTTTTTTTACTACTTCTAATTTAACTTTTTCGAAAAAACCCTTTCTTCATCTCTGCCAAAAACCCCCCTTTTTCCCAAAAAAAACCTTTTAATTTTATTTTTAATCTTTGTTTACTTTTAAATTTTCATTTTAGAACAGAAATTTTTTTTGAGCACTTTCAATTTTTTTTTTTTTTAAGCCCCCCGAGTAGATGATAACAAACAACATCTTTCGAAAAAAGAACACAAAAATTCCTGAACCTCATTACCCTAAATCCCATTTTCCCTTTTCGCGGGGACATTTTCTTTTTTCTAGCGGGTTAATAAACATTTAAAACGATTGGGGACTCAGAAACAAAAACCTTTGGCGCCCCCCTATTGGCCCAGTCAAAAAAGCTGTTTTATTTTAAAAATTTTTGGATCTGACCTTTGAAATTTAAAGCCTTGTACTTTGTTTAGCAAACCGGGAAAATCTTCCATTTACCCCCGGGTTTCTAATGCCCCGAAATTTTAATTTATCATGCCTTATGAGTAAAAATCTTTTTTAAAAACGACAAAAGAACATACAATTTTAAAAACCTCTCGGGAAACAAGCACTTCTCCAACAAGTAAAAAAAAATAGGGTCAAAATAAAAAATATGCTTACGAAACCCTCTTGATTTTGGGATTTTTCAAGCTTTTTTCTTCCAAAAAAGGGTAGAGCCTTTTTTTTTAATATTGGGGCTGTAACATTTGAAATTTTTCCCTTAGTAAAGATACACCTTATAATTATCAAAATTATCAAATGTTACCTTTTTTTAATAAATTGGAATGCAAGGGCCCTTTTTCCCAAAACCCTTTTGGGATATTCCCTTTCTTAAAAATTCCCATTAAAAAATTTAAATGAAAAAAAGGGGAATAATATTTTGGCTACCTCCCTTTAAAGGGCTTTCTGCAAGCCTCCACCATTCCCCCCTTTTTGCACCCTTTTTTTTTTTTTACGAAAGTGTTATTTCCCTGCAAAGTTTTTTCCATCATTCAGGGCGTGTTGGTTTTCCTCAGAAAAATCAAAGTGATCTTAAATTTTCCCTCATTTAAACCCTTCACTTCTGTGGGAAAAAACATTTTTAAAATGATTTCCCTTTCATTGAGAATATTTTTTTTTATCCCTTTATTTTTTTCTTTCCCGCACCCCAAATTCGGTTAAACGGCTTCCAGAACTTTTTTTGAATCTTTAATTTTTGCACAAAAGCTTTTTTAAAACCTTTTTCCCCTTCAAAAGCTTTTTTTTTAAATTTTAAATTAACCCCTTTGGGAAAATTCTTTCGGGCAGTAAATTTTCCCTAATCTATCTTCGCACTTTTCCTAACTTTTTAAAACTCCTAAAAGATTTTCTAAAATTCTTTTTTGGCTTGCTGACATTCGTTGTAAAACCATTCAAAAAATAGTTTTTCCCAAATTGGGGTAAAATTTTTTTTTCCCAAATACAATTTACTCTATATAAAAAATTTTAAATTAACATATCGATGCACTGTCAAACATTATCATCTAAAAAAACTACCCCTAACTGAATCTTACTCGGGAAATTAGTACTTTTAGATTGTTTTACAAAAACCCTGTTTTTTTTTTTTATCCCATATAATTTGTTAATGAAAAAAATTTAATTTTTTTGTTTTTTTTTTTTCCTTTTGAGTGCTGTGCCCGGGTCAGTAAAAATTTGGAAGATATCCGATTCAGATAAATTTCCAATCAAAGGGCCCGCCACCAACACATATTTTTAATAAATCAGGTGACTTGATAAAATATCAACCGTGCTCCCACCCCGGTGTTACAAAAGTAGGTGTAGTTTCCCATAAAATTTAAAACCCACCCAAGCCATTTAGAATAAAAACATAAAAAAGAATTAAAAAGTTCCAATAACTATCCCCAAAAAATTTTTTTTTTTTCATAATTATTCTTCAAAAGGAAAAAAAATTGATAATCTAATTCTTATCAAACCCCTCGTTTAAGTTAAAACAACATTTTTTTCTGGATCGTTTTTTGGATTAAGATCTCCACAAAAGCAAATAAATCAAAAAAAAATTTACAAATGAAACAATTTTTCTTTTAATTTTTCCCAAAACCCATATCCTTTTTCCATTTTTTTCCAAGCAACAAGTCATGTGGGGGTATTAGGGTCAAACCCAAAAGATATTCTTACTTCAAAAAATTGCTTATCAATTTTCAAAAATGATCATTTTACTGTTACATCAAAATAAACCCGGGTTACAAACTTTTCAAATCCTTTTTTTATCAAGAAAATGACCCCCCCTAAATTTCTACCCTGATAAAAATTTTTTTGAACAGATTTTGAATATAACATAATCACTAAAAAGGTTAGATTAAAAATTAGTCCCCAAACAAAGTTTCATTTAAAACATATAAAGTCAGGGGAATTTTAGAAAATGTGACAAAATCTGAAATTTCTAGCTTAGGAAGAAAAACCAAATTTACTTTAAAATTTAAAGGGAAACTTGACTCAGAATTTTTGAACACTATTTGCCAAACAGTTTTACAAAAACCCTTACTTGTTTAAACTTTTCTGCGTCATTTTTTCTCTCCTTTTTTTACTACTATTTAAATTTGGGCCCCGGGCCGATTTCCTATTTTTGGGGGAAACCCCTTTCAGGCGTTTTTCTATTTGCGCCCTTACCCAAAAGCCCCTTT
This sequence comes from Rapana venosa, assembly GCA_028751875.1. Lineage (NCBI taxonomy): Eukaryota > Metazoa > Mollusca > Gastropoda > Neogastropoda > Muricidae > Rapana > Rapana venosa. The sequence continues at coordinate 42,984,847 of CM054161.1, forward strand.
TTTTTTTGTCATTAGATGCCACTTTCCAAAAAGTTTGTCTAGAAATGCTTTTCCCGACTGGCACCCCTACCCCTCAGTCTTTTTCTGGGGGCTTTTTTTGGGGAGGCCCATCCGGATTGCCTTTGCTCCCCAAAGGGAAACCATCCAAATAAAACTATCTCTTGCCCCTTTGGGGAAACCGACTCCCTATTTTCTGTGCCCAATGTTATGCTGCTTTCTCAGGGCAAAAAAAATCCTGCTGGACAAGTGTTTATCCCTTCCTTTTCCCACATCGTTTCCCCTCTTTTTCTCCCTGGCCCCCCCAGTCCCCCTTTCCTTCCTAGGGGCCCTTTTGTTCCCCCTTAAAAAACCCTTTTTTTAAATTTTTGCCCCCCCTTCTCTCCCCTTACCTTTCTTTGCGGGACGTCCACTGCGTAAAAGCCATTACGGCGCCTCCTTTTTCCCTGGCTTCTACACTGACTATGTTTCTAGTTTCACGGGTTTTATCCCCCCTTTGGCTTTTGCTTTGGAAAGCTTTTCCCGGGGTCTGTACCTGTGGGGCTCCTCCTCGGGTTTTGGGGGAACGGGGGTTTGCCCGTCAAGTTTTTTTCCTTTTCTTACCGCCCCACAAATGCCATTCACTTTTCACCCTCCTTTGTAGCCTTAAATCGGGGTTTGTGGGCTGTTTTACTCTGTCTTAACACATGCTTACCTTTGGGCCTCTTTTTAGAAAACTATTGGTTTTATGTGCTTCCCTTTTGCATTGCCCGTTTTTGGGTACTTTTCCCCAAGCAGTAAATTTTGGATTTTTGATCCTCTGTCGGGTCGCTCCTGATAGGCATTCAGCGGGGACACCGGGCTGTACGTGATTTGCCCCCTTGGTACAACGGGTTTTTGTTTTGATGCCCGTTTTTTTCCTTGTAAACCCTGGTCCTGTCCCCCCAAAATTTTTTTTCCCGACGATGTTTCTTAAGTCCCTCTGTTTTGATTTGTCTTTTTTTTCTCATGATGAGAGAGAGAAGAGAGAGAGAGAGAAGCGGGGGAGAAGGAGGAGGGGAGAGAGAAAGAAAAGGAAGAATTTTTGTGTTTGTGTTTTAGGATTGTTGGTTGTGTGTTTTTTGTGTGTGTGTGTTTGTGGTGTGTTGTGTGTGTGTGTGAAAGAGAGGAAAAGAGGAGAAGAAAAGAGAGAGAGTTTATTTGTTTTTTGGGGTTGGGTTTGGTGGGGTGTGTGTGGGGGGGGGGGGGGGGGGGTGCCACAGCGTTAAATCCAACATCCCTCTCACCGGGTTTTCCTTTGTAACGGAGTGAAGGCCTTTTAAAGTGTATCAAGTAAAAAGGGTTATCTTTTCTGCATCTCTCTCTTCTGTCCCCTCTGTCTATTCTGGGGTTTCCCCTTTTTTCAAACCCTCTCTTTGTTTTTGCCGGGTTTCTTTTTTCCTTCCTTCTCATCCTTTTTTGCCCCTCTTTTCCTGCCTTCTTGGCCCAATTCCCCTCCTTTTTTTTCCTCCCCAAAAACAAAAAATTAACTTTCCAATTTCCTCCCTGCAAAAGGGCTTTTGGCGGGCCTGACTTGTCGGGCCTTAGCGGCAGCCCCAACGCTTTTTCGTCATGTGACAGACAACGTAGTTGGTTGTCGGGAACCCCTTCCACGAAGAAGCCCAATAATAATAATAAAAAAGAATTCCCAAAAAAAAAGAAAAATTTGCGGGGAAAGAAAATTTGCAAAGGAGAAGAAAAAATGCGGAGGAAAAGGAAAAATTTGCGAAAAGGTTTCCCAAAAAAGGGGATTGCAAAGAAGAATTGCGAAAAAAAAATTTGCGAAAAGGGAAGAAAATTGAAGAAGGGGAAAGAAGGGGGAGAAGGAAAGGGAAATTGCAAGAAGAAGAATTGCGAAAAGAGGAAAAAAGGGAAAGGGAAAAAATTTGGAAAAAGAAGAATTGCGAAAAAAAGAAAAGAAAAGAAGAAAAAAGAAAAAGAAGAAAAGATGATGATGATGATGTTTTATATGATGTAGTTGTTTTGGGGCCCCTTCCCCTTCACTGTTTTTCAGCATATTTGTTTAAGGGGCAAGCTGAACATGGGGGATCCCATCCCTCTCCGGGGAAAATACAAGAAAATTATAAAAAAAGGGTTTCCAAGAGAGAGGGGAAGAGGGGGAGAGTGGGGGGTGGTGGGGGACTGGGGTAGGAGGGGTTGGGGGGGGGTTTGGGGGTAGTATAAGGGGGTTTTGGGGATGTGAAACTAGGGGGTTGGGGACCAAAATAGTACTTAAAAAGGGGCTGTGCTTATTTTGCTTACTTACTTCCCCATAAACTCCCCTGGAGCATAGGCCGCCGAAAAACAGTCCCCCAGAGTCCTCTTTTCCGGGCCTATTCTCTCCAGCTTCTCCAGTATACCCATTTTTCGGGGTTTCTCCTGGGGGTCGTTCGCCAGGTTTTTCCTTGCCTTCCTCTATTTCTTTTTCCCGGGGGGGTTTCCATGATGGGTCCCTCCTTGTGATGTTGCGGGCGGGCTTTCTCGGGGTGTCCCCATCCATCCCCATCTCCTGCGGGGGCGGGGGTGGGGTTTAAGGGGGGATTTCCCCCTGTAACGATAAAAGGCACACCCCGGCCTCCAGCACATTTCTCTCCAAAAAAAGGCCCGGGTTTTTTCGGGGGGAATAAAAAAAACAACAGAAATGACAACAAAAACCCAACAATGACAAAAACAAAAAAGAAAAACAACGACAACACTAAAAAAATTCCCTGATTTAAATGCCTTTGTCTTTTATCTTTTTTTCTTCACCTCGTCATCCCCATCGTAAACTTGTCCCCATCTCATACCGTCGTCGAGTCGTGGGTCCCCCGCCGCCGCCGCCGCCCGCCGCCGCGCCACCACCACCACCATCATCATCATCACATCACCCACCCTTCATTATCACCCACCACCACCCCCCACCCCCACCACCACCCCCAAACCACCACCCCCCACCACCACCACCACCCCCACCACCCCACCTCCACCACCCCCCCCACCCCCCAAATCATCATTATCCCCAAACCAACCACCACCACCACCACCACCCCTTTTTGTCCTCTCGAGGGATGACGACATAAACGATGGGGGGGTGGTTTGGTGGTGGGTGGTGGTGGCATCCTCCCCCTTTTCCTCCTCCTCCTCCCTCCTCCCCTCCTCCTCCCCCTCACTCATAAATCATCATCACATCATCATCATCATGTGGGGCACAGACTCCTAAAAGGGTTTTGGCGGGTTTTCATGGGCAAACTGCTCTAGGCTACATTCACTGCAGTGATGGTTTCAGGTTTTGTACATTACACTAGCGGGAACTAGAAAGTACGGGCTTTGGCCGTCCGCCCGTCTGCCGGGGTCGTCTGTCTGTCTGTCGGGTCTCCCCCGTCTGTCTGCCCTTTCTACCTCCGCCTCCCTTTGCCTTACCCGGAAAACCTGTATCCCTGCTGCCCTGCCCTGTCTGCCTTCTGACTGTCTCTCTGTCTGACAATCTGCCTGTCTGCCCCCTTTTTCATAAACGAATTGTTTTTTAGCTTTTAGTTCTGGCAGTTCTTTAATATATATAAAATAATATTTATTTTTAAAAATATAAAAAAAATATATCTTTTTTATATATATATAGAAGAGAGAGAAAGAAAGAAGAAGAAAAGAGAGAGAGAGAGAGGAAATATTGCCCCCCCGGGCCCAACTACATGCAAAAAGGGGGGAAAACCTTTTTTTTGGTCTGTCTGAACGTTCCCCCAATTTTCTTTCGGGCCGGGCCATCCGCCTGTTTTTCCCCCCCCCCCCAAATCCACACCACACACACCCACACACACACACACACCCCCAACACCACAAAACACACACACACACACACACCCCCACACACACACACCCCACACACACACACACACAACAACCAGGGCCCGCCCCAAAAAACAAAAACCGGCCACACCTCCCTTTCTTTTTTTTTTTTTTTTCGAGGAGGGATTAAAAAACCCTAAATTTTTTTTTCTAGTACCCAAAAAAAAATAAAATTGTTATAAAAAAAAGTTCAAAATTGTTCTCTCTCTCTCTCTCTCTACTCTCCCCCCCTTCTCTTTTCCCCTCTCTCCCCCTTTTTTCCCTCCCTCCCCCTTCTTCTCTCCCTCTCTCTCTCCCCTCCTCTCTCTCCCCTCTCTCTCTCTCTCTCCTCCTGTACTCCCCTCCATTTCCCTCTCCACCACACAAAAAACCACACACACCCCCAAACACACCACACAAACAAAAACCCCACACACAAAAACACACCAAAACCCCACACACACACCACACACACCCCCACACAAAAACACACAACACACACACCCCCAAATTTCCCCCACTCCCCTCCCACTCCCGGGAATTTGTAAATGTTAAACCACCCCTAAGCACCACAAACACCTCTTGCAAAAAG
>CM054161.1:42994251-43002484 GCA_028751875.1 Rapana venosa
GCAGTTTTGTAAATTTTGTCATCCGTTCCCACCGGCACACAATGGCCTACTCTTCCGAAAAGCGGAACAGGGTTTTAACGTGTGTGCAAGATGTGCTACGTGCATTCGCACATGGGGCCTCGGTGTATTGTCTCACCCAAAGGACTTTTTGGGGAGAGTGGAGTCGGCACTGATTAACTCCAGATCACGAATGCATCAATCACTCTAACCACCAGGCTATCCCGTCCCCGTCCTGCATGTAGCCTACACCCAGTCGAGACGAAGCTACAAAATAGTACTGCTAACTGGTTGAGAGCCAGGAGATCCCTTAATTCTGCTCCCCAGGTCGAGCCGGTTGCTTCCAATGAGATTTGAACCTGCAATTTCAGGACCATCAGAAGGCCGTCACCTTAACCGCTTGTCCAAATGCAACACCAGAGGCTAAGGAACGTTGACAGATGCCAGCATTCAAGTGGTAGAGAAATAGCTGTTACCCCATCTGAAGGAACGGGTTATACTTGTCTGTGATCTCGACCTTGATCTTCTGTCAAGGTCACTTGAAAGCAGGGATGATACTATCGGAGGAGAACAAGTCGGTTAACTGTCTTATCAAAATTCAATTACCATGTGCAGAAATTTAATAAATTAAGGAGTAATCAAGCCTAAGAAAACGGTCTTTCTTTTGTTTTTCTTTTCACTCTCTCTCTTTCTGCGTTTCTTCTTGGTCTTGTTCTTGTTCTTGTTCTTCTTGTTCTTGTTCTTGTTCTTCTTGTTCTTCTTCTTCCTCCTCCTCCTTCTTCTTCCTCTCCTCCTCTTTTCTTCTTCCTCCTCCTCCTCCTTCTCTTCTTCCTCTTCTCTTCTTCTGCTCCTTCTTCTTCTTCTTCTCCTCCTCTCTCAGCCCTTTGTCTTCTTCTCTCTTTGCCTTCATTAAAACCCTGCTGACCCCTAAAAAATTAACTGTGATTTTTACACATTGAGCCTGAAATTCCATCAGTTAATACAAATAATAAATGGAATTTATATAGCGCTCTATCTTGCAGAGACAAATCAAAGCGCTTGCACTCAACTCATTCTTACACAGTCATACAACCAGTAACAACTAATAGTTCCATCAAGACCAAATGTGCACGCACACGCACAACGCACACACACACACACACACACACACACACACACACACACACACACACACACACAGGGTCACACACCTGGCAGGGCAATAGAATCTTGGCTGTTGAAGGCAGGGAAAAACTATGAGATGAATCAGGAGAGGAAAATCTTAGGTTTGAAATAAATATGTCTTGAGACTGGATTTAAAAGTGTCATAAGAAGCCTTTTGGTGGAGAGAGAGGAAGGTCATTCCAGATCTATGGACCAGAAATAGAGAAAGAGCGACGGCTGATGGTGGATTGGTTGAATCTAGGTATTCGTAAGGACAAGGTATCTGCAGCAGAGCGGGGAGAACGAGAAGGAGTGTACAAGTGAAGACATTCACAGAGGTAGGCGGGTGCTGTTTTGTGGAGACATTTGTAACAGAGGGTACTGATCTTATAGTTTACTCTCTGTGGCACAGGCAGCCAGTGGAGAGATTGCAAGAGAGGGGTAATATGCTCAGATTTTTTTCTTTCTGAGGATTAGTCCAGCTGCAGAGTTTTGTATACGTTGAAGGGATTGGATTGATGATGTTGGCAGACCAGCCAACAGAGAATTGCAATAGTCCAGACGTGAAAGAATGAGAGTCGTAACAAGTTTGGATGTTGCATCTGTGGACAGGTACTTACGAATTGCACTAATACGCCGTAATTGATAGTAGCAGGACTGGCAGGTCTTGGTGATGAATTTTTGCATAGAGTGTGTGTTGTCAATAATGACCCCTAGATACTTCACAGCAGTGGATAAAGGGACTGATGCATTGCCAAGTTGTATTGAAGCTGTCGTAATGAAAGAGAGTTTGTGTTTGGTTCCTACAAGCATGGTTTCCGTTTTATCTGCATTTAGCTGTAATTTGTTCTGTATCATCCAATTTTGGATATCTTGAAAGCGGTGGGCCATATTTGTAAAGAGAGAAGGCAGATTTTCAGGAGTGTCGCTGCTTAGAATCTGAGAGTCATCTGCATAAAAATGATGGTTGATCTGATGGCGGTTAATTATATGTGACAGTGGAGCAGTGTAGAGGGTGAAAAGAACAGAGCCCAGAACAGACCCCTGTGGAACTTCACATTCCAGTCTGGCAGGTACTAACTGAATCTTGTTTACTGTGACTGTCTGGAATCAGTCATTAAGGTATGAACTAAACCAGGTAAGGGCTGTACCAGTAACACCAAATGTTTTTGAAGACGGGAGAGAAGAATAGAGTGGTCAATAGTGTCAAAGGCTGCAGATAGGTCGAGTAGAGTAAGAAGAGAGAGTCCCCCCCCCCCCCCCCCCCCCCCCCCCCCCCCCCTTTCGGTTTCAGGAAATAATTATCACCAATTATAAGCATTGGTGTGCATGTGTTTATTATGTTTGTTTGTTTGGTCTATGCCCTGTGATTGTGGTTCAATTTTAGGGTCAAAAGCTTTAGTCTTACCATACAAAGTGTGCCCTAGGATAATGGTTCAATTTTAGGGTCAAAAGCTTTAGTCTTACCATACAAAGTGTGCCCTAGGATTATGGTTAAATTTTAGGGTCAAAAGCTTTAGTCTTACCATACAAAGTGTGCCCTAGGATAATGGTTAAATTTTAGGGTCAAAAGCTTTAGTCTTACCATACAAAGTGTGCCCTAGGATAATGGTTCAATTTTAGGGCTAAAAGCTTTAGTCTTACCATACAAAGTGTGCCCTAGGATAATGGTTCAATTTTAGGGCTAAAAGCTTGAATGTTACCATATAAAATACAGACTATTCTGCTTAGGCACTCACTGATAAATGTGGCATTGACAAAAATGATGTAGGGCATCCCATCGTGCAATTTTGTATGTGTGTCATAGACAAGCATATTTTCTACTTTCCTTATTCAAACAAATAAAAAAGTGTTTTTTTTCTCCCCCTCAAAAAGACAGAAAAACGTCACCTAGAATACTCTGACCCTGTCACACACTTTTCACAAACAGGTGTCACAGTTAGGAACAGCCTTTGTATTGCCATAATTTAACACCTCCCCTCCCCCATTTCTCTCTCTCTCTCTTCTCTCTCTCTCTTCTCTCTCTCTCTCTCTCTCTCTCTCTCTCTCTCTCTCTCTCTCTCTCTCTCTCTCTTCTCTCTCTCTCCCCCTCTCTGTCCTCTCCGATAAAAAAATCAAGAAAGATTGAACACATCCTCACCACCCTTCCCTTGAAATTTAAAAACAAGACTGCCCCATGACCTCCCCCCTCCCTCCCCCCCCCCACCCCCCCCCCCCCCCCCCCCCCCCCCCCCCCAACAAACATAAAGCGGCAGGGGGGTAGCGAGGAAGGGATTTCTTGGAGTCTGCAGTCAGTCAGTGCTGGCAGGCAGGCTGGCAACAAACCACAGAGACTGACTGTGCTGTGTCTGAGAGGCTAGGTGCCCTCCGAGTGAGGCCTTTGCCATACACACATGCCGGCTCTGTCTGTCTGTCTGCCTGTTTGCCTGTCTGTATGTCTGTTTGCCTGTCTGTCTGTTTGCCTGGCTGTCTGTATGTTAGCCTGTCTGTCTATTAGCCTGGCTGTCTGTCTGTTAGCCTGTCTGTCTGTTTGCCTGTCTGTCTGTTAGCCTGTCTGTCTGTTAGCCTGTCTGCTGTCTGTTAGCCTGTCTGTCTGTTAGCCTGTCTGCTGTCTATTAGCCTGTCTGTCTGTCTGTTAGCCTGTCTGCTGTCTGTCTGTTAGCCTGTCTGTCTGTCTGTTAGCCTGGCTGTCTGTCTGTTAGCCTGTCTGTCTGTTAGCCTGTCTGCTGTCTGTTAGCCTGTCTGTCTGTTAGCCTGTCTGCTGTCTGTCGGTTAGCCTGTCTGCTGTCTGTTAGCCTGTCTGCTGTCTGTTAGCCTGTCTGCTGTCTGTTAGCCTGGCTGTCTGTCTGTTAGCCTGTCTGCTGTCTGTTAGCCTGGCTGTCTGTCTGTTAGCCTGGCTGTCTGTCTGTTAGCCTGTCTGTATGTCTGTTAGCCTGTCTGTCTGTTAGCCTGTCTGCTGTCTGTTAGCCTGGCTGTCTGTCTGTCTGTTAGCCTGTCTGTCTGTTAGCCTGGCTGTCTGTTAGCCTGTCTGCTGTCTGTCTGTTAGCCTGTCTGCTGTCTGTTAGCCTGTCTGTCTGTCTGTTAGCCTGTCTGCTGTCTGTTAGCCTGTCTGTCTGTTAGCCTGTCTGCTGTCTGTTAGCCTGTCTGTCTGTTAGCCTGTCTGCTGTCTGTTAGCCTGGCTGTCTGTCTGTCTGTTAGCCTGTCTGTCTGTTAGCCTGGCTGTCTGTTAGCCTGTCTGCTGTCTGTCTGTTAGCCTGTCTGCTGTCTGTTAGCCTGTCTGTCTGTCTGTTAGCCTGTCTGCTGTCTGTCTGTTAGCCTGTCTGCTGTCTGTCTGTTAGCCTGTCTGTCTGTCTGTTAGCCTGTCTGCTGTCTGTCTGTTAGCCTGGCTGTCTGTCTGTTAGCCTGTCTGCTGTCTGTCTGTTAGCCTGTCTGCTGTCTGTCTGTTAGCCTGGCTGTCTGTCTGTTAGCCTGTCTGTCTGTCTGTTAGCCTGGCTGTCTGTCTGTTAGCCTGTCTGTCTGTTAGCCTGTCTGCTGTCTGTCTGTTAGCCTGTCTGCTGTCTGCTAGCCTGTCTGTCTGTTAGCCTGTCTGTCTGTCTGTTAGCCTGTCTGCTGTCTGTTAGCCTGTCTGCTGTCTGTTAGCCTGGCTGTCTGTCTGTCTGTTAGCCTGTCTGCTGTCTGTTAGCCTGTCTGTCTGTTAGCCTGTCTGTCTGTCTGTTAGCCTGGCTGTCTGTCTGTTAGCCTGTCTGCTGTCTGTTAGCCTGTCTGTCTGTCTGTTAGCCTGGCTGTCTGTCTGTTAGCCTGTCTGTCTGTTAGCCTGTCTGCTGTCTGTCTGTTAGCCTGTCTGCTGTCTGTTAGCCTGCCTGTCTGTTAGCCTGTCTGTATGTCTGTTAGCCTGTCTGTCTGTTAGCCTGGCTGTCTGTCTGTTAGCCTGCCTGTCTGTTAGCCTGTCTGTATGTCTGTTAGCCTGTCTGTCTGTTAGCCTGTCTGCTGTCTGTTAGCCTGCCTGTCTGTTAGCCTGTCTGTATGTCTGTTAGCCTGTCTGTCTGTTAGCCTGGCTGTCTGTCTGTTAGCCTGTCTGCTGTCTGTTAGCCTGTCTGCTGTCTGTTAGCCTGTCTGCTGTCTGTTTGCCTGTCTGCTGTCTGTTAGCCTGTCTGCTATCTGTCTGTTAGCCTGTCTGCTGTCTGTCTGTTAGCCTGTCTGCTGTCTGTTAGCCTGTCTGCTGTCTGTCTGTTAGCCTGTCTGCTGTCTGTTAGCCTGTCTGCTGTCTGTTAGCCTGTCTGCTGTCTGTTAGCCTGTCTGCTGTCTGTCTGTTTGCCTGTCTGCTGTCTGTTAGCCTGTCTGCTGTCTGTTAGCCTGTCTGCTGTCTGTTTGCCTGTCTGCTGTCTGTTAGCCTGTCTGCTGTCTGTCTGTTAGCCTGTCTGCTGTCTGTTAGCCTGTCTGCTGTCTGTCTGTTAGCCTGTCTGCTGTCTGTTTGCCTGTCTGCTGTCTGTCTGTTAGCCTGTCTGCTGTCTGTTTGCCTGTCTGCTGTCTGTTAGCCTGTCTGCTGTCTGTCTGTTAGCCTGTCTGCTGTCTGTTAGCCTGTCTGCTGTCTGTCTGTTAGCCTGTCTGCTGTCTGTTTGCCTGTCTGCTGTCTGTCTGTTAGCCTGTCTGTCTGTTAGCCTGTCTGCTGTCTGTTAGCCTGTCTGTTTGCCTGTCTGCTGTCTGTCTGTTAGCCTGTCTGCTGTCTGTTAGCCTGTCTGCTGTCTGTCTGTTAGCCTGTCTGCTGTCTGTCTGTTTGCCTGTCTGCTGTCTGTTAGCCTGTCTGTCTGTTAGCCTGTCTGCTGTCTGTTAGCCTGTCTGTCTGTTAGCCTGTCTGCTGTCTGTCTGTTAGCCTGTCTGCTGTCTGTTAGCCTGTCTGTCTGTTAGCCTGTCTGCTGTCTGTTAGCCTGTCTGCTGTCTGTCTGTTAGCCTGTCTGCTGTCTGTTAGCCTGTCTGTCTGTTAGCCTGTCTGCTGTCTGTTAGCCTGTCTGCTGTCTGTCTGTTAGCCTGTCTGCTGTCTGTTAGCCTGTCTGTCTGTTAGCCTGTCTGCTGTCTGTTAGCCTGTCTGCTGTCTGTCTGTTAGCCTGTCTGCTGTCTGTTAGCCTGTCTGTCTGTTAGCCTGTCTGCTGTCTGTCTGTTTGCCTGTCTGCTGTCTGTTAGCCTGTCTGCTGTCTGTCTGTTTGCCTGTCTGTCTGTCTGTTAGCCTGTCTGCTGTCTGTCTGTTAGCCTGTCTGCTGTCTGTTAGCCTGTCTGCTGTCTGTCTGTTTGCCTGTCTGCTGTCTGTCTGTTAGCCTGTCTGCTGTCTGTTTGCCTGTCTGCTGTCTGTTAGCCTGTCTGCTGTCTGTCTGTTAGCCTGTCTGCTGTCTGTTAGCCTGTCTGCTGTCTGTCTGTTAGCCTGTCTGCTGTCTGTTTGCCTGTCTGCTGTCTGTTGTTAGCCTGTCTGTCTGTTAGCCTGTCTGCTGTCTGTTAGCCTGTCTGTTTGCCTGTCTGCTGTCTGTCTGTTAGCCTGTCTGCTGTCTGTTAGCCTGTCTGCTGTCTGTCTGTTAGCCTGTCTGCTGTCTGTCTGTTTGCCTGTCTGCTGTCTGTTAGCCTGTCTGTCTGTTAGCCTGTCTGCTGTCTGTCTTTTAGCCTGTCTGTCTGTTAGCCTGTCTGCTGTCTGTCTTTTAGCCTGTCTGCTGTCTGTTAGCCTGTCTGCTGTCTGTCTGTTAGCCTGTCTGCTGTCTGTTAGCCTGTCTGCTGTCTGTTAGCCTGTCTGTCTGTTAGCCTGTCTGCTGTCTGTTAGCCTGTCTGCTGTCTGTCTGTTAGCCTGTCTGCTGTCTGTTAGCCTGTCTGCTGTCTGTCTGTTAGCCTGTCTGCTGTCTGTTTGCCTGTCTGCTGTCTGTTAGCCTGTCTGCTGTCTGTTAGCCTGTCTGTCTGTTTGCCTGGCTGTCTGTTAGCCTGTCTGTCTGTCTGTTAGCCTGGCTGTCTGTTAGCCTGTCTGTCTGTCTGTTAGCCTGTCTGTCTGTCTGTTAGCCTGGCTGGCTGTTAGCCTGTCTGTATGTCTGTTAGCCTGTCTGTCTGGCTGTTAGCCTGTCTGTCTGGCTGTTAGCCTGTCTGTATGTCTGTTAGCCTGTCTGTCTGTCTGTCTGTTAGCCTGTCTGTCTGTCTGTTAGCCTGTCTGCTGTCTGTTAGCCTGTCTGTCTGTTAGCCTGTCTGTCTGTTAGCCTGGCTGTCTGTCTGTTAGCCTGTCTGTATGTCTGTTAGCCTGTCTGTCTGTCTGTTAGCCTGGCTGTCTGGTTGCCTGTCTGTCTGCTGTCTGTCTGTTAGCCTGGCTGTCTGTCTGCCTGTCTGTCTGCTGTCTGTCTGTCTGCTGTCTGTCTGTTAGCCTGGCTGTCTGTCTGCCTGTCTGTCTGTTAGCCTGGCTGTCTGTCTGCTGTCTGTCTGTTAGCCTGGCTGTCTGCCTGCCTGTCTGTCTGTTAGCCTGGCTGTCTGCTGTCTGTCTGTTAGCCTGGCTGTCTGTCTGCCTGTCTGTCTGTTAGCCTGTCTGTCTGCTGTCTCTCTGTTAGCCTGTCTGCCTGTCTGCTGTCTGTTAGCCTGTCTGTCTGTTAGCCTGGCTGTCTGGCTGTTAGCCTGGCTGTCTGTCTGTGTGTCTCTACTTTCTCTCACACATACATAAACACACACACAACTCTCTCTCTGTCTGTCTGTCTGTCTGTCTGTCTGTCTGTCTGTCTCTCTCTCTCTCTCTCTCTCTCCTCTCTCTCTCTCTCTCTCTCTCTCTCTCTCTCTCTCTCTCTCTCTCTCTCTTAGGGCAATGACTGGATGAAAAAAAAAAGTATGGGAATGCTTATTCTGTTACCCTTGAAAATTAAAGATTCATTCAATAAAGATTCATTCTGTCTTGTTTGCCTGCCTGCCTGCCTGCCTGACTATGCAATAATATACTGTGATATAACTTAATAAAACTTCTTGTTATGGAATCCCACCCCTCCTCCGTGCGTTCGTGTATTTGTTTGTCGGCCCATCAATCTCTCTCTCTCTCTCTCTCTCTCTCTCTCTCCTCTCTCTCTCTCTCCTCTCTCTCTCTCTCTCCCTC
>CM054161.1:43002984-43062984 GCA_028751875.1 Rapana venosa
CACAAATGGTAATACTTCATCATCACAACTCCCTCAGGGAATGAATCCCCTTTCCAATTTAAAATCCTTTGCTGTAGTTTGATGTTAGTAAAATTTGGGGTATTTTTTAAACAGAAATCGGAGAATGAAAATTAGCTGTTTAAAAGAGAGAGAGAAAAGAACTTATCACATGCATTTTATGGTCTGCCTGGAATTCTTTGGATGGATTAAAAATATGTATACCCTTGAGGCTATGCATGCATGAGGCAAATATTCCTATAAAAGAACAATTTTAAAAAGTATGGGGATTTTGAACACTGTTATCTTCAAAATTCTTCAGGAAAACAAACCTCAGAGCATTGCTAGATTTGCAAAAAATGAAGACACACGTACATTACTTTTCTACACCGCAACAAACGGACAGCGATTCTTCATGCTGATGCAAATGCGATAACCCAACTGAAGTTTCCAGGACAATAATTATAAGAAGGGAAGGGAAGCAAAAGTCTCTGTAATATATAGTTTCTTACTCTGTAAACATTTCAGGTCACCACACCCTTAAGAAAACCCAAAAGAAGACAAACCCCATGTCACAAATGCCATCAAAAATAGACAACGTGGCTCTGATCCCAGTCACAGCACAGATTACATCAGCATAGTGTTCTGCAAACTGAACTGGGAATTTGATCTGAATAAACTCATTGTACATAATGATTCCTTGAATGAGTGTGCATCAAGACATTTCGCACCACTGGTGATTATCAAAGCTTGCACACAGGCAGAGAACCACCATGCCATGCCATGCCAATGGAAGACTGCAGATGTACCACTTGAACAATGAAAATGAATGGAATCAACTGTGGTTTTGTTCAGTTCTAGCTTATCCACACTCCACAATCATCACTTTCATATTCAAAGTGTGTGTGTGTGTGTGTTTGCGTGTGTGTACACATATGCCTAAGAACGAGTTTGAAGTGAACATATACCATATTCAGCTGTATGTAGGTAACTCGGTTCCGAGCACACTGATTTCTGAATAGGTGACAATTAGACTGTCAGTCTGTGGGAATGTGATGAAGGTTGAAGTCATTTCTCAGTTTTCATGCCATTCGTTTCACAGCACATTCAGTGTACCAGCACCCACACACACACTTCTAAAGAAAAACAACCCAAAACAACTACACACACAAAACAGAACAAAAAAAAAAGTCTAGAATTTTCAAAGAAAATATGAATGAACTGACTGAATTGGTGTATGTGAATCACTAAGTGGGGATCTGTTTCCATACCATACCATACTGTGAGGAAGCTTATTTCCACAACACTTGAGCACAGAAGAAGAGAGAAAAGCAGCTCTTTCAGCATAATCCCCTTTCAGTAAGTGATCAACTCGAAGCATCATGTTTCTGCTGCACTGCTAACCCAGTAGCAAGTGCCGGTGTTTTTCACTATTCTTGGGGGGTGGTCAGAGTTTGGACATTTCTTCTTGAAATAAAGTCGCTTCACTTGATCCTCATATTAACTGATTAAAAATAATAAACTGCTCTGTTTTGTATGTAGTAAACAACTGCCGTTATTGCCCTCTTTTCTTGCATTCATTCATACTCACAAAAATACACATGTGTGTGCAAGCATGCATGCAAGTAAGTGCACACACACGCACGCACGCACGCACGCACGCACGCACGCACACACACACACACTCACACACCACACACACACACACACACACACACACACACAGCACACACACAACACACACACACACACAAGCACACACACACACACACACACTCACACATTAAGTTGTTTGTGTTAAAAAAAGAAAGGCTTGGTGGCAATATTCTCTGTACAAAACATCTGACAGTCACTCTCGCAGTCCCAAAGCTTGACAACAAATCAAATTAACAAAAGAATGAACTAACCCTGGTATTTTTCATAAAGCTGCGCAAAAACAAACCCTAAATGCAAACATAATCTGTACAGCACCTCAACACCTTCTGTGATAGCAGTACCACCGTTAACAAAATGCTTATGTACACTACTTACACATAACCCAAATCAATATCATACAGAAAAGTAACTGAGAACTGGCTACTACATTTGATACCTCATGAAAACAGACATCAAGGTTCTCCAGAGGGCAAAGGCCAACCAAAGTAAAACTGTACAATTCAGATGTCCATAAGTAATCATCATACTGTAAGCAAAAAAAGGATAACCAACGGCTTATTCTATCTTTCAATGAACAATCTGCAACGCCAGTACAGAGTAAACAAGTGGAAAACAACATTATTTCATTAGCATGTGCAATCTCAAACACACCTCAGAAGAAAAAACAAAACAAAACAAAACAAAGCAACCAAATGGAACACATGATCATGAAAAGCTGCCTTAAAAAGGTGTACATGGTTTTGAAAACCAAAACAAATTGTTAAAAAAAAATATCCAAACAAAATTCCACACACGCACACACTTACCGGATCAGAAACAGTAAACAATAGTTCACAACTCTCTCAGCCATCCGTTGAACATAGTTATGGTATCAAGCAAGTACAAAATAAACATTTTAAAAAAGTAACGAATAAGCAATCAACCTTTCTGTTGGGAAAAGAAAAGGAAGAAAATTATGAACCACTCACGCCATTTCTCTTTCTCAACCTACACTTTCTCTGTTTCTGTTTGTCTGGCTATCTCCCTCATACATTCGCAGGCACACAGGCATTGACAATGTGCCATCTTCCTCAGACATTCACAGCCACACAGGCATTGACAATGTGCCATCTTCCTCAGACATTCACAGCCACACAGGCATTGACAATGTGCCATCTTCCTCAGACATTCACAGGCATTGACAATGTGCCATCTTCCTCAGACATTCACAGGCATTGACAATGTGCCATCTTCCTCAGACATTCACAGGCATTGACAATGTGCCATCTTCCTCAGACATTCACAGGCACACAGGCATTGACAATGTGCCATCTTCCTCAGACATTCACAGGCATTGACAATGTGCCATCTTCCTCAGACATTCACAGCCGCACAGGCATTTGAAAAGACAGTATGTCAGGAAACAGACTTCTGAGTCTAATGAGTATAACCTGTGTGCGTTACTTACGTGAATATATATACGATGTGTGTTAATGTTAAAAGTAAAAATGTTTCAAAGCAGTACCAGAATTTTAAAACAAAAACAAACTCCGAGCTGTTCCATTAAAACTTTTTTTCTTTAAAAAGCCTATATTATTTTAAATCACATAAAAAAATTTAAGTAGACGTAACACTGAGTATTGTATGTGGTAAAAGTTAATACAAAAGACATTTACAACAGGCAAAAAAAGTAACTAAATTTATTGAATCACAATCAATCACAAAATTTTCCAATACTGAACAAAAATTTTTCGTTCTACCCAAAACTAAGGGTGTTTATCTCCCCTCAATGGGGGGAAAAAGGGGTGTTCTGAAAGAAAAAAAAAATCTAACCTTTTTGTTGTCCCGTCCCCCCCCCCCCCCCCCCCCCCCCCCCCCCCCCCCCCCCCCCCCCCCGGGCCCCCCCCTCCCCCCCCCCCCCCCCCCCCCCCCCCCCCCCCCCCCCCCCCCCCCCCCCCCCCCCCCCCCCCCCCCCCCCCCCCCCCCACCATTTTCACTGTTGTTAAACAGCATTTCAACATCCAGAAGAAAAACCTTACCATATCTGATTTAGAATAGGACGGCTAAAAACACACACCACCTTTCCTTCATGCTGTGAGGATCTACAACAGCAAACATCAAGCCAGCGCAATATGCACCGTTATCTGTGAAACACGGATGTCGTTCCTTCCTATCAGCAAAGCTGCACATCTTCTGTTCACAAGACACCACACCACAACAGAAACCTGCATGATGAACATATAAATCATTCTACACTAACAACTCAAGGGCAAAAAAAACAAAGGAAAGAAAAAGAAATCCACCATATTGTGAAACATTTTCAACACGCATGACACTAAAACACTCCCATTCCGTTTCTACCACAACACAATAATGCCACTTTCCACACTCACAACACAATTAAACACCTTCTTTTTGGTGGTACATGATTTAAACACCAAACCATTCTGAACTGACAATACAGACGAAGACTATTAGTTACACACACACACAATAACAAACACCCAACCATATCGTCACAAGTACCAACATACTCTGTGCTATTAATCTCATCCATGGATGCTACATGCATTCATTTTGTTCACACACATACAAAAAAAGATATTCAAAAGCCAGACATCTGTCAAGCTTTGAGAAAAGTGACACCATCAAACAGTTTATAAAGAGCGTTAGTTTCTGGAGCATGTAGCATACCAGCCAGTTCCACAAAGTCGACAGTAAAAGTATTTCACATTGCCAGCAACTTTCTCCACACACAACATTTTTTGTTTGAAAAACCTGTCACTATTTACATCCACAAAACAGAGAGAGAGATAGGGAGGGAGGGAGGGAGAGAGAGACAAACAGGCAGAGACAGACAGTCAGAAAGAGAGAGTGAAGGGGGTGAGGGAAAGGGAGGGGATGGTGGTCAAAGACTGGATGAGAAAACAGATGAGTTCAAAGATAAGAAGCGAAGAAGACAGAGGGTACCGAGGAAAAGACGGAAGAATTGGGATGATGAAAACAGTCTTTGACATATACATACATATAATCACATTCAGGGCATGTAGGTCGCATCATGACATATGAACAAACATACATTTACAGCGTAAGGGGAAAATGTTCATCAATTATTTGGGGTTGAAAAGTCGACAGACAAGACGTACCTGTCTACTAGCAGCCACTAACCTACAGCTGGGAAAGAGAATTAAGGCAAAACTTTTTCATGAATATTTTCAGGTTTTCCAGTTTCCGGGTTTTCCAGGAATTTTTCCCCCCTCCACTTTCTATCTTCCACTCTCTTCTTCTGTCCCTTGAGTTAGGTTCCTAAATAACGAAACTGCACTTTATCTTTGACAAACTTTCTTAAAAAAAGAAAAAAAAAGTGTTATTAGCCTGGAGCATGACTGTAGTAGACAGTTGAAATACAGATTTCTTCTTAGCGCTCTATTCATTCTAAGTGGCAACTTGTTCTTTCTCGTTGTCTTCAACCAAATAATGTGCCCCATATTCTCAAACATATAAAAGATATCACAAATAATACTTTGTATTGCTAACACTTTATTCAACGAGAACCTGCCCACCTCCCATCCCTACACAAGACGAAGAAAGACCCTGCTTCAGTTCCCAGGTGATTGTCACATATTCAGTCTTACCTTGAAATATTCAACAGATGTATCACTTTGACCATGACAGACTAAATATATATCCATTCTGATAATCACTATTTCATTAACAACAACAATAATTTCCAAAAGTACTAATATCACAAACTCATATTCCAAAAGAGCTGTAGGTGTTAAAAAACAAACAACAAAAAATCCACCTCCAATAAAGACCACAGCCTAGTACCACAGGCATAATCCCCCCCCCCCCCCCCCCCAACTTCATATCCAGACAGTGACATTACCATTTGAAGGAGCTGGCAGAGAACAAAAATCCCCACCTTCACATCACTTTGTTACTTGTTCAGTTATCCCATGCTGTGGCTCATGAGATGCATGGTCAGCAGTTAAAACACTAAAATGGAAAAATATCTTCCACAAAAACATAACTTTTTTAAAGATCTCATCTGCTCATAAATGCATTGTGCCTTTGTGACAGTAATGCATCATCAAAAATATCTCTCTGAGATCTATGGGAGCTCACGATCTTGTTCTAAAAAAAAAATGTTGGGATGTAAGATATTTTAACACAAATAGGGAGTATTCAAATTTTCTGTTTGTGACAAAAAGGATGAAAAGTTGGGTATGTGATAGCCATGATATGACAGTTCACTTTTTTTTTGTTCTTAGCAAAATGTAGGTGTGTAATACTGCACACTTCAGGGAGGGGAGGTTAACATGGTCACTGCCTGCTATGAACAGTTAGGTCTCTACCCAGGATCAGGAGAATCTTTAAAAAAAACAACCACCACCCAACAACTTATTCATTCATAACTAAATAAACAAAATGTCATAAAACAATCTATTCAAAGGCCATATTTGTTCTATAAACCATGAAACCAGCTTTTGACAAAAAGACAGATTTTAACTCTGAAAATGCAGTAAGCTGAAGAAATCACGACGTTCACTTCAAACAATTCTCTTTCCTTTCTCCCAAATTAATATTTAAAAAGAAAACTCCCCCATGCCCCGAAGTTAAGCTGATGTCACACACACGCACTGAAGTTGTGCTAGTTTCTACTGTGAGGAAAAGTAATCTGTCAGGCCCATGAGGTACAGTGAAGGGCGACCACCAAACGCCCCGGTATCAATCACATCTCTTCTGATCAACAACAGCAGCAGACTTACCCACCAAATTGTCAATGATTAGAATTCATTCATTTATTTATTTATTTATTTTACAAACTGACTTTGAAATCATGAAACACTGACAAAACTCGCGGAAGACAACACTCAGATCACAAACTGTTCGATTCCTGATATAATACTGCAGGCAGCCAGCAGACCATGTCAGCAATACTTCAGACCAACAGATCACAAAGGGATACCCGACAATACTCCAGTTCCAACAAATCACATGCAGCTTGTCTGTCTACAGTAGACACAAACAGGACTCGGTTGATAGACGACCCCACGCCACTGTCATGCCTTAAGGTGACCGACCCAACAGCTTGGGTTGGATCCACTTCTGCAACAAATACCAGGTGCTCAGTGTTGACCTGGAAAATGATCACTTCAGAGGTTGCTAGATGCACACCACCACCAAGAATGGTGTGCATGGTAAACAGTGTCCTTCAAGCTGTTCACAACTGCAGCATCACAACTTTGTGCCACCAAAAACATGCTCTGAATCTGCTTCTTTGACTCTGACCTGGCACCTAAAAAAAAGGTAAAGAAATAGGACTTTACTCCACTGATTTGTTTTTTTTCTTTTCAATTTTGGATCAAAACTCTCCATCATACTAGATTTATGTAACAATGGAGCCAGCACTGAATTTAAAATATGACAGAGGAAGATTGAAACTTTAGGCTGTTACTGTAAAACTTTTCAATGTGCTCATCCCTTTTCTTGGTCACCTTGTTTCTTCATGCATGGTTCGTCCACATAATTCACATATTACAGAACTTTCACATTTTGACATTGCTTCTGAAACGACTAGGCTTTTAGTAACAAAAACCCTTTATATTATTATAACAACACCTCTACTATAACATCAGTTACCTCCATTGCTGTTATGTTTTAAAACTTTGCTCTGACACTCATTTTTCTTGCAGCAGTATTTGGCAAAACTCTGAAACTATTTACAGTGTAACCCTTCCACTTCAGAAGTCACCAAATCAATGGGTTTTTTTTAAATGTTTGGAAACTACTAAAATATGGTTGGTTCCCAACTTTGGTCAGGTTAACGATCATGTTGTTGAAATCTGAGGCAACACGATCAGAGGTCAGCCGAGAGGTGTGAGTGAGGGTAAACCATCTACTGTTGAGGTAAGTGTACGCCTGTCCACAGGCAGGCAGGCAGGCACTCCAGATGCTTTGGATGACTGGGGCAGCACTGCATGTCTGCCCCGCACTTCACAGCAACACAATCATTTTACAGATATTCATCATCTTTGGTGGAAGACTTCTGGCCTTAAGAAGCGTAGTATCCTTTACTGCTTCAGAAGCTATCTGAACACTTGAAGCATCATCCATCCTTCCAAAACAGAACATCATCCATCAAGGCCAAGCTGACTGATGGCTTCAACAAATGACGTTATCAAATGCAGCATGAACAACCAAGCTTCCTCCACAGATAACACCATCTCTTTCAAGCAAAACCTCTTCATCCCACTTGTATCAGATCTTGCCTCTACAATCCCTCACACTACTCTCACAATACCATTCACTTCAGAAAAACAACCACACAAAAATAATCCATCCCTTTCATAAACAAATTATTCACTTGAAAAAAAACAACCCAAAAAATCCAAATTGCCAATCCTCAACCGCTTTAAACTCTTCCTAAACAATTCAATCACCACAAAGATTGACTTCATTCCACTTCCTTTCACAAGACGCCTCGTCAATCCAAATGGAATCCATTTACTCTTTCCGCACCCCCCCCTCCCCCAAATATCCACCACCCAGACCTGTGTGTCCCATCTCCAGGCCATCCACTCTTGTGAGGTGATCCCACCACATCCACAACACAGGTAAGGCGCATGCTTCAACCATCACAGCACGTACAAAGGTAGGTTCCGACAAAGATGTTTCCCTGGTTTTCAAGAAGAGTGAGTGTTATCTTTTACCTGATCTCTACTTCTGTGTCCACCCAGGATTGCTAGATAACATGTTTTCCTTTGACTGAACTGCTAACCACTGCTTTCAAACCCCCAGATTCTTAGAAACCGTTTTCTTTAATACTGCTAAACATAGTCTTACTTAGCCTGCAAAAATACTGCTGGATTTCTGCGGACCATCTGACAGGAGGTTCTGCAGTTGTTTGCAAAGCACACATCACATGTGACAAACCACCCACCATTCTTGCCAGACAACATTGTAGTGTTTATCCCCGTTGTTCAAACTCACAGTGTTTTATTTATTGTGAACTGAATGTACATAACTTCTTGTTGTTTCTTTCCCTCTCCTCTCAACAAGCCAAGCATCTTTTCTTTTCACCAGTCAAGCGTCATTATTCATTGAGTGCGATTCCATCATTCTAGAAAACTGTCCTCTTTACCCTTTGTAGAATCAAGCAAAAAGAATCTGTTAGTTTAAACAGTTTTTCCATTCTTGGGTATGAACCACATTCTCCTTACTCCAAGATTTTACCTTCTTTGGATATTACAGGAAGCCTGACTGGTTTGGGGACACACTTTTCCATTCAGGCTGTGGGTGTTAACATGGAGTCGGACCATCAGCCTCCAAGTAATACACCTTTTAAAGAAAAAGCCCTGCACACCAATAGTGGATTCCAGCAAGCAGCAGCAGAACCCCAACCGCAGCAATGTAAACTGCGAAAACTGAAGAGAGGAAAGCGCCATCGCCACAACTGAGCTACTCACCCTGGGGGACACGGAAGTTAAGGCACAGACTCCGCACACCAGCAGAGTCCTGGACATGGAGGACTGGGGAACAGAACACACAGCACGACAACTCAAAGACACCAGCTCTCCAAACCCTGTTTGAAATCAATTTCCACGTTCTCAGGGCTGGTCATCATCTCTTGATCCAGCCCAGTAGATTTCATGGCCTGCTTTTGTAAAGCGACAAATGTATTGATGCCAGAAAAACCCAAACAGATTTCCCTTTCTCCGCTTCATTCATTTTCTGCTCTGAAAGACTTTTTCTCTAAAACTTGGTCGACACTCTTGTGACTTCAGAGAATCAGGAAAGTTGAATGATCTGAATTCTCCAAACATCACAAAGAAGGGCCGTTAACAAACTGACATCAGGAAGAGCATGTATAACACAATGGTAACAAACATCACAAAGAGGGGGTTTTTCACATCGCAAAGGGGGATACCTGACATCACAAAAGGGTATTTTTAACATCATTAAAAGGGTTATTAAAGTCATTTTAAAGGGATTTTTTCACATCACACAAAATCAGATTTTTAACAAATAGGGATTTTTCACATCACACAAAAACAGGTTTTTCACAAATAGGGATTTTTCACATCACACAAAAACAGATTTTTCACAAACAGGGATTTTTCACATCACAAAAACAGGTTAATAACAGTTAACACAAAAATCGCAAACACTTCAATGGAAACAAGATGTCCTTAATTAGCTCACTGTTGCGTCATACAACCGTAGATCTATTTGATTTTTCTCTCAACATTTCCTAGGCTCAACAACACATATATCTGAAAATTAGAATAAAAATATAATAACAAACCCCCACCCCACCCAAAGCAGTTCAACCTTGCCAATACTATTGTTCCTTTTTTCTTTCTCTAAGCCGAGACATCATTATCATCCTCATCATTACCATTTCTTGGGTAGCAGAGCCATTTGAGCAACTTTATAACCAAGATACTGGACCTCACAAACTGCTGTCTGAACTTGGCTATAAATCAAACTTGTCACAATGACAGTAAGAGCCAGCAATAGCGTATACAACCTCTTCTGCTGCAAAATGCTCTCCGTGCCACAGACAGTGGGGGTTTGTTTCACTTACAGTATCACTTTCAGGAAGATCAATTTACCATGTGCAGCAGTCAATCGTGGTTCAAAGGAGCTCAACAGGCGTTGTGCTGAAAGAGACCAATGTCACCACCGAAAATGAATAAAACAATAAAATAAAATAAAGTAAAATTTGGAAAATCTCTCTCTTTATTTTACTGTTTATGCTGGCAGCATTAAAATTTGTAGAATAAAATGGAATAGGTACAATTTTTTAAAAATTATAAGTATATTGCTTCCAAGTTTTCTTCTTCTAGAAGAGTTAAGTAACATATGCATACACACAGGGACTGGATGTAAAAAAGCACACAAGTGCTTATTCCATTATCCTCGATATAAAAGAATAAAAAAAAATTTTTTTAAGTATTACTTTCCACAGAGTTATCCGAAAATCTCACTGTCTACACAGCAGGGTTAGTCCTGGGACCAAGAGCTCCTGATGACAGATCTATCTATCTCTGCTGCTGCTGTCTGCTACTGTCTGCTACATAGATCCACGTATACTTGTTAAAAAACCTCTTCCTTCTTGGTGGTGCTTTCCTACAAAACATGCTTTGACAGCAAGCAATCACACGGACATACACCCCCCACCCCTGCGCGATATATGGCTTAAGATGACTTAAAGGGGGTAAAAAGAAAGAATTCGCCTGCCTTTGACAGCTCAAAACTTCTTAGCTTTACCTGCAGGTGAAATAAGATGCAGGGTTAAACACTAGTCTGTGTCCCTCACTGCTGTCTCTACCGTAGAACATGGAGATAAAAGAAACAGCGATAAATCATTCAGGATAAAAAGCACGCATCTGAACTGATCATTCATAGAAAAGTTAGCATCCAAGACTCGATGCGCATCAACACAGGCAGCTTGCTCTTTTACACGATCCACAAATCATCAGCCTTTGGTCATCCCACACCTTCACCATCTCCATCGAAACCACTGTCACCATTTACACACACAACGGACACTTAATTCTCAGCAGCTGGGTAACTTTACGGGGTTCTAAGTGAAGGTACAATTGTCAGCAATGTCAATCTTTTTTCTTTTTTTTTTCAAATAAAAAGGAAAATCCTATATTTTATTTACAACTGGGTCAGAAATGCACCAGGCTATAAAAAAAACAACAACCCCAAACAACCTCCACCACATAAAATTGTTTTAAAAAAACAACCAAAAAACTGCCACAATCCCTGTCCCCATCATCATGAATAATGAGCACATCACAGCTATTTTGATATTCTACAAAACAAACCAAAAAAACCACCCTGCTCTTCTTCAATGACCCTGTTTGACGAAAACATTCATGACGAAGGTGTCTAGACCTGTACAAGAGTCTATAAATTCTGGCTGGTGATTCTTCAGACCCTGGAGACGGTTTGATTCTGGATAATACACAACGTTCAATACTGCTGACCTAAGAACAGTTGTAAAGGCTCCAGAGGATTGTGACCACTTCAATATCCACAGATACACAACAGCATGAGCAACACCGAAACACCAACACTCCAAGCTTTCCCAGACACACACCGACACACACGATGCCAGGCCATGGACACAGGAGCAGAGGGACAGGTTTTGATACAATCTGGCCTCTCAGAGGTGGAGACAGAGTTGCAAGAACCTCACGGCTGTTATGTGCAATCACTTACATACATGTACATGAGCGCTAACGGTACACATGTTCACTGACTCTTTCAAGCAATGACACTTCCCACACAAATGGAGCCGTGTCATAAGCAGGTATTCAATACACATCCACAGACTGCTTACCAAGGAGGCTAATGCATGGTTTGCAGACAAACACACACACTAAGAATCAGTTCACGGAAGCAAAAAATCTCTCACAAAATTAAACTTGTCCATAAGAAACCTTGCAATCCAACTTTAAAAAAAAAAAAAATTTAAAATGAAAAATTTAAGATGAAATATTTGTGATAAACTTTGAAGATTAAAATCTTGTATGCTAATCTTGAAACCTTTCATTCTAAACTGATACAAGCTTTCATTCAAGCAGTCTTCAAGAATCCTTTTGTAGTATAGATAAAACCTCAAGAGTGTAACTTTTCAAACATGATTTTACATTTAATGAACACAACGGTCAGAGCCAGAAAACCTCTCATATTTTCACATTGCAAACAAAAAAGAAAAGAAACGAAATGCACTAAAAAAAATAAAGAGCCAGTCTAAAACTATCTTTGGAACTGGATGAAAACCTGCAAGTTCCCCTCAACAGCATTCACACGCTCACTGCTTGCTCTGCAAGAGTTGTACATCCTTGTATACATTTTCAAAAAGAGAAATGATGTTACTTGTCCTTTTGCCTGTTCACGACAATGGTCCACAAAGGCATGTATGTGGTCGGCATGTACACATCTGTCAAAGCCAGCACACACACACACATGGCACAGTGTAAAAAAAACAAAACCCCCAAAAAACCAAAACTTGACAATGCATGATGAATCTGTTTAATTCTGACTTTAGCAAGCTAACTTGATTGCATACTTTCAGAATGAATATGACAACACCACACCAGTACTGGCCTATGTATGTAGACTACACAGTATGATCTGAATTCAGGATGCTGAGAATGTGAATGCCATCATACAGTCATATGTTTACTTTTTCCATGAAAACAGTGTTTATTCTGATAAATCACGAGTATTCTTATAGTCTTACTTGTTCATTCTTGTGGGGACAAATGGTATATTAAGCGGGCTGTTTTTAAAACCCCACCTTCCCATCCCCAAATTTTAAAGGACCCCCCCCTCCCCCCCTTCCCCTGACTAAATGTATACAATGAAACTGGCATAAGCTGTGAAGAAGACAAAGCACATTCACTGACATCATGAAAAATGATTACCTATTTCCCCTCCATGACAGACTGGCTACTTCAACTGAAATAAACTTGAAAAGCATTGCCTTCGTGAACATCTTTAGGTCAAACTTACTTCTTGTTAAAATTGCAAGAGAGAGAAAGAGAGACAGAGAGAATTTTACACATATGATAATCAGCAGTTTTTATACATTTATAACTATAAGACTTGCACTTACAATCTTTTTGTTTAAAACTAAAACAAAACAAAACAAAACCAATCCTCCCTAAACATATTATTTACGTATGATACATAATCGATAAGAATCTTAACTCAATGGCTATAAAAATATCCAAACACGGTGACAACAACAGTCTAGTAGATATGTTTTCATATGTATCCGCTTGTAAAATATATGAGTTTGTTTTTTTAATCCATTACAAAAAAATATACACAAATTTTTAAGCATGCATGCTTTAGTCTGTGGCTTGTTTTTCATATCAGGAACATGTCATTTTTCAAAGCAACTGTGTATAAAAACCAGTGTAAAACTTTACATCCCTGCTGTTCTGCACCAAGTCCCATTTATAATCATTCTGGCTTGCTTGGGTTTTGCTTTGGTTTTCTTCTTTGCTTCAAACTCCTGAGCATGTTTGGTGTGGGCCCAGAAGAGTGCAAGTTTTGAGCCTTTCAAGTGTGCACGAAATCTGCCGAGAGTATGTCAATCTTCTTTTAAATGTCATGTTAAGCTGATTTTCTTTAATTTGACGGCTGTTTTATTTCATGGTTGTGAACATCTATTGCTTTCCTAAATTTGCAAAGTATTCACTTTTTGTCTGATAGTCTCTCCCTGCAGCAAACAAATGACCAACTTGACACTTGTGCCAGTTTGATTTCATGATGTTGATTACTTTTCTTTAGGATGGGTTTTTGGGGGCCTTCAATCAATTTCACAATTCATGAGTATATTTGAGTACTCAAATTCAATTTATAAACCGATATATATATAAAATGTCAATATTCCACTGCTAGAGGAAAGCAGGCTTCCATTTCGATACCTCCATGGAAGAAGAAAATAAAATGAAGGCCCTTTCTCACATGCAGACCTCATACACACACTACATGCACACTTAGGTTTCATCTTCATGAGTGTTTAAATCAATAAACATGCTTTTGCAGCCGACAAGGAATCTTTTCTTGCATTGGTACATACATTCATGTATACACGTACGTGTGTGTCCTGTTGAACTTCACTATTCATTAAGGACTGTCTCTACCAGCGGCAAGGACACACACACATCATGCATGGCTGTTGTCATTATGTGCTGGTGGTGGTGTGGCCTTGGCCCCGTAACAGTGGAGCATCTGTATGTAGATCTTCTCAGCTGAACGTTAAACAAATGCCAAAGTTAGCCTTGCGGTATTTAACTTCATGACACAAAAACTCCAGAAAAGAAAAGAACGAAAACAAATCCAGGACAGATACTTTTAAATGCTACCTGGTTTTTTGATCAACTGTCAATGTCAGTAGATGTCTTCCCCGAATCAATCGTCAGTTTGGCGCGTACAAAACAGCGAGTAGAGTTCGACACACAGCTCCTTCATAAAAACTGAAGGACTTCCAGCGTATGCCCCCACAGAGATAGTGCTGCAATGCAGGCACCACCAATAAGTCCTGGTCATGCATGTGTGATAACACCCTGTCAAAAACAGACATCCAACACGTGTGCAGTAGACTACACACTGTTACAAACACGCACATCATAAACAGATAAAGAAGACAGTTATTTGTGTGAATGATGAAGATTGTGGAATATTCCCCGGGTTAATGGGGTCTGGAATCAGAACAAGAAAAAGAACTGTGCGTAATACACACAGACAAGAGGAGAAAAAGAAAGGGGAAAAAAGATTGCACAGTGTTTAGGAAAATGTATTGCCAGTTACTGCATCAAAAATGTGGCCCATACAACACACACACACTCAATATTACACCCATACAACACTTAAAACATTGTCTCACCATGCAGCCACAAGTACAAACCACATCAAACAACAAAACATCCCACACATAACACTTTCTAATCAGCCACCACAACAAAATGTCAAGCATGCACACATCACACTGGCCATAGACAGGTTTTCCATAAAGCTTGCGCAGTGTACAATCTGGCCGTCCAAACTTGTTCGAGAAAAGTTGGTTCTTTTCAATTACAGTACCAAAAAGGAGCTGTCATAAGCCATGCCAGTTTTGGGGGGATCCAATACGACATCTGTAACACCTCTTGGCTACGATGTTCCACAACTACACAGGATTCCTCAACGCGATCCCTTCATCGCTGAAACGCAGGAATCCTCCACTGACACAGGATTCTTCCACATGACACAGGATTCTTCCACATGACACAGTAGCTTCATTGTGACACAGAATTCGTCGACATGACACAAGGTTCTCCAACACGAAACAAAAACCTTCGCTGCGGCAAGGGACTGCTTCACACAGGGGCAGGACAGGACACAGGCTTTTTGGACCACTCGACCTGACAACCTCCCAGTGCTTCCTTGACCAGACAGGATTCCACACACCGCCAGCATCAGTCTGACGACCAATCTGAGGACGCAGAGTAGGCGTGGGGACTGTTTCACCGTGACCCTCGGATCGTGGACAGACTACTCCTCACAACACCAAGCAGCACACCAGCCACAACACCACAAGGTCACAACTAGGTCACAACATGGCAGCCATTCTTCCTCGTCAGAGGGCTACGTACGGTATGCAGATTGCTCACAGAAGAAAAAACAACCAAAAAAACCCAACAACAGGCATACGTTGTCCGGAATGATAAAAAAAAAGAGGTGTGGCACCCTTTTTAATACTCTCATGTCAGTCACAGCTATACTATGGGTGGAAATTTTGTTGCGTTGAAAAAACCCCCCACAACAAATCTTTAATGGTACTGTCTTTGGTGTATAGAATCTGAACAAGGTTGCCTTTTTTTTCTCCCCCCCTTCACAGTAGTTTTACAAAGCATTTCTCAGCAGCTAATGTACAATTTTTTTCCCTTTTTAGTTTTTTTCTTGATATTCGAGAGCAACACAAAATCGTCAGGATCATCTGATGAAACTACCACCTACACTGCAAACTTCATGGCGGAAAAGAAGGAAGCATCTTCCCATCGCCATGGTATGCTGCACCCAGCCAAATATCATATCTTTGGAGAAAGAGAGAGAGAGAAAACCAAACCTCTCAAGCACTGCGGTATAATACTCTGCATCCCTTAGTATTTACTGGCGTAATTTCTGGAGGTGTAGTAGTTCTGGGGGGGGGGGGAGCAGGGAGGGAGTGAGGAGACTCCCACAAACCACCACATGTGGACCACAGCAAAGTCACAGCCACACACAGCTAGAGCCCAGCACTGCCAGCAGCATCATCAGCAACATCAGGAGGTCAGCTGTCTACAAGTACACAGGGTCAGTCACCCGGCGCGGCTGTGAGGACGTCTGCTTGATGGCGGGGACTGGACTGGAGATGCCCTCAGACCAGTCCGACTGCGCTGACCGGGGAGAGCAGCTTGACCACTGGCCGGGGGAGTCGGGGGAGGGGGTCAGGTAGTTGTCGGGAATGAGGCTGGGGGAGAGGTGCTGGGGGGGGGAGTCGCTGGTGTTGCTGTAGTGCGAGGGGGGCGTGGGGAAGGGCTCCAGCTGGGGGTACAGCCCCCCCCCAGCTGCCTGCGCCGTGGTTTGTGATGGCGGCGACGTCGTCTGCGGAGCGGGGAGGTGATGATGGGGGTGGGAGGAGGAGGAGGTCGCGGGTGCATGCTGGGTCGCGGATGTTCGCTGCTTTCCTGTTGACGGCTGTGGCGTAGATGGGGACCGGCGTCGAGGCGTCTGCCGCCACGCCCACACTGCCTTGCGTGGGGAACAGAAAGTTCTGCACCAGCCCATGCTGCTGCTGCTGCTGCTGTGAGTGGTGGTGGTGCTGCGCAGCACGTTGCTGCATGGCTTGGAGGTGGGTGGGGGAGGTGGGCAGATTCTTGCCCTTGGTGGGGGAGGTGGGGATGGAGGGGGGGCTGCCCCCCCCCACCTGGTTCAGCGGTGACGGGGAGACGGAACCCACAGACGGGGGCGGTGCAGAGGGGTGAAGGGGAGGCCAGTCATGCAGAAAGTTGTTGTTGTTGTTGCGGCGGTGCAGTGGCCTCCCTCACCCACCCTCCCCACCCTCACAACTCCCCCCTCCTTCTCCTCCCCTGCCAGCAGTGACGGCAGCAGCATCAGCGCAGGCGTTTTCGTAGCGCGGGGGCGCTGCTGCGTCGTAGTCAGGCGGCGGGGGCTGGGCGTGCATGGGGTGGGCCGAGCCGGCCATGGCCGAGGCCTTGGCCCGCGACCGGCCCTCCTCCTCCTCCATCACCTCCTCCTCCTCCTCTGGTGCGCTCCGCTTCTTGCGAGGCTTGGCTTTGGGAGCGTCGGCCAGCCTGGCACGGGCAGGGGGAGTAGTAGTGGGGTGGTCTGCCTTGGTGGCACCGCCACCAGCCTTGCCGCGCCGCTTGCTCTTGCTCTTGGCCGCCGGCAGGAAGGGCAGCGCAGCATTGGAGGCCGCTGCAGCAGCGCTGCCGGACAGGCCCAGGATGGTAGGGGAGCCCACTTTGTACTGGTCCAGCAGCTGCACGATGTCGTGGTGCCGGCGCTGCACGGCCACGTCGCGCGGCAGGCGGTCCATGTGGTCCGTGATGTTGCGGTTGGCGTAGTGGTCCAGGAGCAGCTGGCACACCAGGCAGCTGCCTTCCTTGCTGGCCAGGAACAGCGGCGTCTCGTCCTGCCCCGGGCAGCGAAAGGTTCTTTAATGTTGGACATGCTGCAGAACTTACATCCTGTGGGCAGGGTTTCTTTAATGAACGCTGGACATAACATCCTGAGGAAAGGGTTATTTAATGAACGCTGGACATACTGCAGAACTTAACATCCTGATACTGCAGGACTTAACATCCTGAGGAAAGGGTTCTTTAATGATGGACATGCTGCAGAACTTACATCCTGAGGAAAGGTTTCTTTAATAATGGACATGCTGCAGAACTTAACATCCTGAGGAAAGGGTTCTTCAATGAACGCTGGACATACTGCAGGACTTAACATCCTGATACTGCAGAACTTAACATCCTGAGGAAAGGGTTCTTCAATGAACGCTGGACATACTGCAGGACTTAACATCCTGATACTACAGAACTTAACATCCTGAGGAAAGGGTTCTTCAATGGACGCTGGACATACTGCAGAACTTAACATCCTGATACTGCAGAACTTACATCCTGAGGAAAGGGTTCTTCAATGAACGCTGGACATACTGCAGGACTTAACATCCTGAGGAAAGGGTTTCTTTAATGAACGCTGGACATCCTGCAGAACTTACATGCTGAGGAAAGGTTTCTTTAATAATGGACATACTGCAGAACTTACATCCTGAGGAAAGGTTTCTTTAATAATGGACATGCTGCAGAACTTACATCCTGAGGAAAGGGTTTCTCCTTTAATGAACGCTGGACATACTGCAGAACTTAACATCCTGAGGAAAGGGTTTCTCCTTTAATGAACGCTGGACATAATGCAGAACTAACATCCTGAGGAAAGGGTTTCTCCTTTAATGAATGCTGGACATGCTCCAGAACTTAACATCCTGAGGAAAGGGTTCTTCAATGAACGCTGGACATACTGCAGAACTTACATCCTGAGGAAAGGGTTCTTCAATGAACACTGGACATACTGCAGAACTTACATCCTGAGGAAAGGGTTTCTTTAATGAACACTGGACATAATGCAGAACTTACATCCTGAGGAAAGGGTTTCTTTAATGAACGCTGGACATACTGCAGGACTTACATCCTGAGGAAAGGTTTCTTTAATGGACACTGGACATGCTGCAGGACTTAACATCCCACTTACCTTTTTACAGCAAAATTAACTATGTTGAACATAATGCGGAACTTAACATCCCCACTCACCTTTTTGTCCCTTATTGGCAAAAATAACTAACTATGTTGAACATAATGTGGAAAATAACATCCCCCTTACCTTCTTTTTTCTTAATGGCAAATATAAACCATGTTCAAACATAATGTGGAAATCAACATCCCACTTACTTTTTTATATGGTAAAAATAAACTCTATGATGAACATAATGCAGAAATCAACATCCCATTTACCTTTTTTTTTATATGGCAAAAATAAACTGACGATAAAGGATGGGTGGGTGTGAATGTCAAAAGGCAATAAAATTACCTGAAAGTACATACAACCTCAAGTACAGGATCAGTAATCTGACTGACTGCTTTGCTCCATCTCATTCTCCAAGTGGAAAAGCAAAGTTTTAAAACACAGCATCTCCATCCAATATTTTCCATTGGAAAACACACTTTTTTAAAACATGAAAAAGAATGAAAATAGCTGACAACTGAACACCAACAACAACGACAACAAAAACGTAGCAACAGGTAAAGGGATAGGGGAGTCGAGAAAGGGAAGGGGGACAGGGAGGGAGGGGGAAATACTGCACTAAAAACTGACAGGTTGATACATTGCAATTGAAACAGCAGTGCAGCAGACAGACAGACAGACAGACGGACAGACAGCCAGCCTCACCTTGCTGTCCTGGGCATCTCTGTTGGCGTTGTGTCTCAGCAGTGTCATCACAGCGTCTCCATTGTTCACCGCTGCTGCCCAGTGCAACGCCGTGCGTCCTGCAGCAGACACACAGACACCAGTGGCGTCAGAGGGGTGGTGTAACACGGTGTAACACTAACCGTAACGTGGTGTAACGCTAACCGTTACATCAAGCCATTCAGTGGCGTCAGAGAGGTGGTGTAACACTAACCGTAACGTGGTGTAACGCTAACCGTTACATCAAGCCATTCAGTGGCGTCAGAGAGGTGGTGTAACACTAACCGTAACGTGGTGTAACGCTAACCGTTACATCAAGCCATTCAGTGGCGTCAGAGGGGTGGTGTAACACTAACCGTAACATGGTGTAACGCTAACCGTTACATCAAGCCATTCAGTGGCGTCAGAGAGGTGGTGTAACACTAACCGTAACGTAGAGTAACGCTAACCGTTACATCAAGCCATTCAGTGGCGTCAGAGGGGTGGTGTAACACTAACCGTAACGTGGTGTAACGCTAACCGTTACATCAAGCCATTCAGTGGCGTCAGAGAGGTGGTGTAACACTAACCGTAACGTGGTGTAACGTAACCGTTACATCAAGCCATTCAGTGGCGTCAGAGAGGTGGTGTAACACTAACCGTAACGTGGTGTAAAGCTAACCGTTACATCAAGCCATGCAGTGGCGTCAGAGAGGTGGTGTAACACTAACCGTAACATCAAGCCATTCAGTGGCGTCAGAGAGGTGGTGTAACGCTAACCGTAACATCAAGCCATTCAGTGGCGTCAGAGGGGTGGTGTAACGCTAACCGTAACATCAAGCCATTCAGTGGCGTCAGAGGGGTGGTGTAACGCTAACCGTAACATCAAGCCATTCAGTGGCGTCAGAGGGGTGGTGTAACACTAACCGTAACAACAAGCCATTCAGTGTTGTCAGAGGGGTGGTGTAACGCTAACCGTAACATCAAGCCATTCAATGTTGTCAGAGAGGTGGTGTAACGCTAACCGTAACATCAAGCCATTCAGTGTTGTCAGAGGGGTGGTGTAACGCTAACCGTAACAACACGCCAGTCAGTGTTGTCAGAGGGGTGGTGTAACACGGTGTAACGCTAACCGTAACATCCCGCCATTCAGTGTTGTCAGAGGAGTGGTGTAACACTAACCGTAACAACAAGCCATTCAGTGTTGTCAGAGGGGTGGTGTAACGCTAACCGTAACATCAAGCCATTCAGAGTTGTCAGAGGGGTGGTGTAACGCTAACCGTAACAACAAGCCAATCAGTGTCGTCAGAAAGGTGGTGTAACGCTAACCGTAACAACAAGCCAATCAGTGTCGTCAGAGAGGTGGTGTAACGCTAACCGTAACAACAAGCCATGCAACACACACTCACCTGCCTTCACACACAAACCAGTTTCTTGTCAAATCATGGGGAAATCATCCCAACACAAAAGTCAGCTCAAATAGGCTTCTATGACAAACCTATTTCTTGTCAAACCATGGGAAAATAATCTAACACAAAAGTCAGCTCAAATGGGCTTATTTCTAAAGCCCCATAGCGAAACGCAATATCTTTGAGTCAGGCTTTAGTGATTGATTTACCCTTTATGGAAAATTTCAGAGCACCCACTCAGTATTAAGGAAAAATCCTCCCAAAATTAAGGAAGTAAATGGTTTTAACCTGTCACAAATCTAAAACCACATTCATCTAAAACCACATTCATAGCATTTCACAGCTACTATAACACCCCCCCCCCCCCCCCCCCCCCAAAAAAACACAAAAAAAAAACCAGCAAAAAAAAAAAACCCCAAACGAACAAACAAAACCAAACCCAAAACCTGATCTCAAATCATGTCTGAGTATAATTATTAATATTTAAGAAATATGGCAATCTGGACAAACAGGCTTGAAGTTTTTCCTAGGCTAGTTCTGAAAACATTAGTTTGTAGCACGTCACGTGAACTTTGCACCCATTTACTGTTTGTCTCTGATCATACACACTACCACACCATACTTCAACATGACCCCCCCCCCCCCCAAAAAAAAAACAACAACCCACCAACTAATGTGGGTTAGAATTCGTCCATACAGCATCCCTGCTGGGAAAGACGTCATTTTTTGGTAATTGCCCATCATGTTTTTGACATGATTCCACTACAACCCTTCAAGCAAGAACAGCCCCAGTGCCTGGATCCTCGACCGTTTGTTAGCAGTGTCCCCACTCACCACTGTTGTCTGTGGCCTCAATGTCCGCCTCTGCTGTGATCAGATCTTCCACCGTGCCCTCGATGGCTAGGCGTGCTGCCAGGATCAGGGGCGTTGTTCCACAATGCATGCGCGCGTTCAGGTTCGTCGACCGGTTGCGAAGAAGAATCTGTCGTAATAGTCAGAAAGCTCATTTTAATTCTGTCATAATTGGTGACTTCATTTTTATTCTGTCATCGTCAGTGACTTCATTTTAATTCTGTCATAATCAGAAAGGTGATTTTAATTCTGTCATAATCAGGGACTTCATGTGAAGTTTCCTGCCAGAGAAAACCAGTCAATAGGATCAAGTTAAGAAACAAACAGGAGGTGGACTGCACTGTGGGTACAGGCTGTCCCCCATGGATAGCCGCCCCAAGTTTCATGC
Organism: Rapana venosa; assembly: GCA_028751875.1. Taxonomy (NCBI): domain Eukaryota; kingdom Metazoa; phylum Mollusca; class Gastropoda; order Neogastropoda; family Muricidae; genus Rapana; species Rapana venosa. The sequence continues at coordinate 43,025,296 of CM054161.1, forward strand.
AAGGAAATCAGCTGTGCATAAATACAGTGCAATGCAATACAACACAACACAAAACCACTGGATGTACACCTTTCCTAAAACCCCAGTCAGTCAGAACTGCATGAAAAATGTTTATTGTTTAGAAATGAAAAAGTTAAAAGTCAATCCTCCGAGAAACAAAAGTCTTCCTAAAATGTTCTCCTCCATGACTTTGTCTTCCTTTGATTTTCTCTAGTGAATCTCAGTCCTACAACAGTTCCAACACTGGACATTTTCAACTTCATAGTTTGCCACAGTGCAGGCACCTGGGTTCATACTTTTCTCTCTCTCTTTTACACTCACACACACTAACATGCACACAGACACACACACACTCACCTGGAACACTCCCTGAGCATCAGCGGCGACGGCCGTGTGCAGTGGGGTGCGTCCAGAGCTGTCCTGCAGGTTGGGGTCTGCCCCAGCGTCCAGCAACACCTTGGCTGCATCAGCACGGGCGTACCTGGCCGCCAGGTGGAGCGAGGTCTCACCTGTCACAGGTGACACGTTGCGAGGGGTCACTTTACACTGGTCACTCTTCCCACATATGTGGGTCACATTCTTGTTACTTACTGCTATCTTTTTCTAATAAGTAACATGACTATAACTGTGACAGACATAGAGTCCAAGTCATATGCTAATGTAATTCACTCCCTTTCCAGATGTCTTCCGATAAGATTCCAACACTGAAGCAACTGTCTACAATGTTAACGAAACACTCATTCAAAATTGAAGCAACTGCTATCCATCCATACAGCAAAAAGATTGTGATCATTATTTAAAGCAACTGCTTCTTACACCACGAACAAAAAAGTATTCCAATGTCACTGAGGTTTGACACGATGACAACAAAAGAAGATGCAGTATAAAATATAAAATCTTCAAGGCAGTACTATACGAGTGAATGGTAAATAATCAAAAAGTCGATATCTAAAAAAGTACTACTTCTCAAAGGCAGATACTAAGATGAAAAGCATGAACTTGATGTAAATAATTGTATATCTTGATCTAAATAAAGATCTACTTCTGTTTTAAAACAATAACTGTCAAGCATCATAGAAAAAAACCCTGAAAATCAGCATCTGTACTGAACCTAATACAAATATTCAAAACAACAAACAATAAGCCATAAAGAGCGCCTGCCATCAATGGATCAGTAGGTTTGTACAACAGCGCATTTCTCACACCAACACCAATGAACAGCCATATCCCTCACCCCCTCCTCTTTCAACACGCCAACCCCATCCCACCCTGCCCCAGTGTTACCTGTGCGGTCAGTCTTACCTGTGCGGTCAGTCTGGGCGTTGATGGCCGCTCCCTGCATGAGGAGGCTGGTGATGACGTCAGCCGTGGTATTCTCCCCATCCCCTTCCCCCGACCCTGACCCACTCTCCTCGTCACACCCCACGTCAAGACCTCCCCCCGGAAAGAAGCCAGCATCAGCGGTGTGAATCCATCTGTAACAGGAGTTTTGTGTTATGAAAACGGCGAAGAAATGATTTTTTTCAAACATGCAAGCACATCATGGTCCCGGCAATAAATGACGAGTTGTTTTATCATAGATGGCTTTCTGTCTGTCTGTCTGTCTCTCTCCAGGCACACCATGATCCCAGCAATAAATGAAGAGCTGTTTATCATAGACAGCTCTCTCTTTCTCTCTCTCCAAGTCCCAAGTCTCTTTTTGTTAAGTAAACATCAACTGAGATTTGAAGCTTACAAAAAATAAAATCAAACCAGTAATATCTTCCAACTCCTGACCTACCTCTCTTTTTCTCTCTCTCCAAGTCCCTTTTGTTAAGTAAACATCAATTGAGAGATTCAACACTTACAACAACCCACATGTAAACCAGTAGTATCTTCCAACTCCTGACCTACCTCTCTCTTTCTCTCTCTCCAAGTCCCTTTTGTTAAGTAAACATCAATTGAGAGATTCAACACTTACAACAACCCACATGTAAACCAGTAGGATCTTCCAGCTCCTGACCTACCTCTCTCTTTCTCTCTCTCCAAGTCCCTTTTGTTAAGTAAACATCAATTGAGAGATTCAACACTTGCAACAACCCACATGTAAGCCAGTAGTATCTTCCAGCTCCTGACCTACCTCTCTCTTTCTCTCTCTCCAAGTCCCTTTTGTTAAGTAAACATCAATTGAGAGATTCAACACTTACAACAACCCACATGTAAACCAGTAGGATCTTCCAGCTCCTGACCTACCTCTCTCTTTCTCTCTCTCCAAGTCCCTTTTGTTAAGTAAACATCAATTGAGAGATTCAACACTTACAACAACCCACATGTAAACCAGTAGTATCTTCCAACTCCTGACCTACCTCTCTCTTTCTCTCTCTCCAAGTCCCTTTTGTTAAGTAAACATCAATTGAGAGATTCAACACTTACAACAACCCACATGTAAACCAGTAGTATCTTCCAACTCCTGACCTACCTCTCTCTTTCTCTCTCTCCAAGTCCCTTTTGTTAAGTAAACATCAATTGAGAGATTCAACACTTACCACAACCCACATGTAAACCAGTAGTATCTTCCAGCTCCTGACCTACCTCTCTCTTTCTCTCTCTCCAAGTCCCTTTTGTTAAGTAAACATCAATTGAGAGATTCAACACTTACAACAACCCACATGTAAGCCAGTAGGATCTTGCAGCTCCTGACCTACCTGGGCCTCTCACATCCACATCGTTGGTGCCGTGGAGGATGTCTCCGTGGGGCGGGGTGAGGGCGAGGTCGGCCATGTTGGGCGACATGTTGGCAGCCTGCAGATGCTGCGGCGTCCACTGGCGCTGATCGCTGCGGCTGCAGTCCATCAGCGTGCTCTCCAACATCTCCAGGCCCTTCTCCATCTGCACCACAGGTTAGCTCAGGTTACTTGTAGCTAGCTCCTTGTGTGTGTGAGTGTGAGTATGAGATGTTTATATGTTTTGGTTGTAACTTTTTCTGTATGTGTGTGATAGAGGCTGAGATTGTGGATTATGACAGAGTGACAGAAAAAAATCATAGAAGTATCTGTTTTGTTGCTGTTTTTCATTACATGAATATGCAGATTCACAGAACAGACATACATATAAAACTCCAAGGAAAAAGTAACAAAAGCTTCTGCTAGGATTTTTATTTATTAATTCTTCTGTTTTGAGGATAATGAAATAAGCACTCGTGTGCTTTTTTGAGTATGTGTGTTCATGTGTGTGTGAGAGAGAAAGAGAGAGACAGACAGACAGAGAGAGTGAGAGAGATTTTATTTATTTTATTCTTTTATATCGAGGATGATGGAATAAGCAGTTATGTGCTTTTTTACATCCAGTCCCCGTGTGTATGCAGTTTTGTAAATTGTGTCATCTGTTCCCACTGGCACACAATGGCCTACTCTTTAGAAAAGCAGAACAGGATTTAATGCGTGCACAAGATTTGCATGCGTTCGCACATGGGGCCTTGGTTTATAGTCTCATCCAAAGGAGAGAGTGTGTGTGTGTGTGTGTGTGAGTGTGTCCATGTGTGTGAGCATCCATGAAAATGTATGCATGTGTGCGTATGTGCTTGCAAAAACTACATAGGTGTGTGTATAATTTCTCCCGCTTTTGAGATATTCGAGAGTTCATATTCATTTTGCATGCAAACATATGTGTGTGTGTGTGTGTGTGTGTGTGTGTGTGTGTGTGTGTGTGTGTGTGTGTGTGTGTGGATGTGCTAGTGCACCTGACCTTGCTGCGTTTGCAGTGGGGCTGGTCCTCCTCCTCCTCGTCCTCCTCCTGCTGCCAGCGTTCATTGCTGGGGGGAGGGGAGGTGTGGTTGTCGTTGGCGTCCATAGACCCCTTGTGCAGACAGCTGAAACACACACACACAGTCACTCACACAGTTAGGTCTGATTACCAATGTGTTTTGTCTGGAAGTGTGTGTGTGTGTGTTGAATGTTGTGTGGTGTGGTGTGGTGTGATGGGGTGGTGGAGGTGTGATGGTTGTGTGTGTGTGTGTGTGGTGTGTGTGGTGTGAGTGTGTGTGTGTGTGTGTGTGTGTGTGTGTGTGGTGTGGTTGTGGGGTGTGTTTGTTAGGGTGTGTGCATGTGTGTCAGAGTGTGAGTGCGTTGTGTGTGTGAGGGATGGTTTTTGTAACAAAGAATCTATCTGCATAGAATATCAGTTTCTACAACACATGAATCAAAAACATAACAAATGACCTAAATAAATACCTGACAGTCTGACACCATAAACTCTATGTGAGAAAAATAAAGTCACACTTTTTTGTGCTTCCCTTTAGTCAGCAGAAAACTAATCTCCCCCCCCCCCCCCCAAGACATCAGTCTGGGTGTATGTATATTCAGTTGCATAGTAAACAACCCCCAAAGGAAAAATAAAGAAAACAACATCCCCCCCAAAAAAAACAAAATACAAAAAAACACCAACAAAAACAACAAACCAACAAAATAGACCAATATACACACATTCCCACTCCTAACTGCAACCATCATAATCCCCTTCCTCCCCCTCTTCTTCTTTCGCTCACTTCATCTCTGATCTGAGATGATCTTTCACTCACTTCATCTTATCATCATCTTATCTTTCACTCACTTCATCTCTGATCTTCCACTCACTCCATCTCTGATCTTCCACTCACTTCATCATCTCTGATCTTGCACTCACTTCATCATCTCTGATCTTCCACTCACTTCATCTCTTCCCCGTCAGGGCCGCGGCGGCTGACAGGTTTGGCGGCGGCCATGTTGGGGGCGTGACCCCTGCCGGCTCGCTGGCGATGGGGCAGGGAGAAGAATCCCTCGGGGAACCAGGTGGAGCCATGCACGCGCTTCCTCGACACGCCCACCATCACCACGATGGTCATGACGATGACCGTGCCACACGCCACCACCACCCACACCATCGTCATGCTGGGCGGGCTGGCCCTGGGCACGATCGGCGGGTCCGACTCGACTGAAAGAAGGGAGATGATAATAACGATGATGATGATGAAGATAATAAATAATAATAATAATAATGTATGGAATTTATATAGCGCTGAATCTTGTAAAGCAACAAATCAAAGCGGTCAGATTTTTATACTGAGGATACCCAACCCCCCTCCAAAAACTATCCAAATAACCACAACACCTCAACTAAATCGTGGTGATACTCACTTCCCACCTGGTAGACAGGTAAGGGCAGGGCGGCGGCCCCCCCCTGACCCCCCCCCTCCCTCAGGACGGCGGTGAGGAACTCGGCCACGTGCTCCGTGTTGTTGAAGCACGCCTGGCGGGGGGGGGCAGGGGAGTCCTGGTTGTACCTCACACACCCCGCTTGTCGATGGTCAGGTACACCTTCGTGCTGAAACACACACACAGCACGCAAGCCCTGCTGCAGGTGAAACTATATAAATCCAGGCCCCTCCCTGTGTAAGCGAACTAGCTCGTCTAATATCACTAGAAGTGAACAGACGTAAAATTGAAGTCAACAACAACAACAACGCAGAACATCTTGCGCACACGTTAAATCCTGTTCCGCTTTTCGAAAGAGTAGGCCACTGCGTGCCGGTGGGAAAAGATGACAGAATTTGCAAAACCGCATACACACGGGGGACTGGATGTAAAAAAAAGCACATGAGTGCTTATTCCATTATCCTCGATATAAAATAATAAATAAATAAAAATACAGGAAAAATGCAAACACTATCCCTACGTTAAGGGAGAGAGCCCCTCTTTCCCAGTACACGTGCACTGTGCACATTTTGTATGCCACTGTAACACAGTAGTGGGTGATACAGAGGGAAGGGTTAGGAGATGGTTGGTTACCCTGTAGTAGGTTACCTGTAGGGGAAAGGTTAAATGAGAAAGAGACTGATTGATGATCTTTATTCCCAAGGGTTGCAGACAGCCTTGACATAACTTGTTTCATTCAGCCCTTGCCCTGAGAAGGGACTATTCTTAATAACACAGAGACAGAGGGGGGGGGGGGGGGGGAGAGAGGGGTGGAGGGAGGGAGAGAAGGGGGGGTAGGGTAAGAGTGAGGGAGGGGGGGAGGGATGGAGAGAGGAGAGAGAGAGAGAGAGGAGGAGGAGGAGGAGAGGGAGGAGAGAGAGAGGAAGAAAAAAAAAGAGGGTGTGTGTGTGTGTGTAGAAATGAAAAGGTAAAGAAAGAAAAGAGAAACTAACCTAAACACAGAAGCAAGTGGTAAACAATAATCTTCCCCACATTTAGAAACCAAAAAAAGCACAACCCCACCCACCCCTAACAACCAACTAGCATTATGAACACAGATACGACTATAATATGAATCACTTGAAAACATACGCTCTGATTCACTTATCCACCACACAGTCCATATCACAGTCTAGCAAAAAAACAACACAACTGATAACTCAATAATAAGAAAACTGCGTGAAAACACAGAAATTCAACCTGTTTGAAATGAAAGATGACTTCTTCTTCTTACCTAGCTACACACAAGAAGTCCTAAAGCACGATATAAACCACTCGCTGTTGCTCACACTGTTTCTGTGTGTCATAACCAAAACCCTGTGGGGATGCCGGGGGCCTGTCAGTATAAATAGCATCCCCACCTTCTGGAAATTCTGTGCTATGAATTCCCTCTTTTTTATCCATCTCTCTGTTTCTGCCTTGTTCCTTTTCTTCTTGTCACCTTCTTGTCTTATTTTCTGCCTTCTTGGTCCATTCTCCTGCCTCATTTCCAGAAAGACTTAAAAGTTAATTCTCTCCTATGCCGAAGTCAGATATCCCGGGCCTGATTTGTCAGGGGCTTGGCAGCAGTGCAATACATTTTCGCTCATGTGACAGACAACAGCAGTTACTTTCTGAGTGTTTGGGTTTTTTTAATTAAAATTTTTTTAAATATTCTTTTATATCGAGGATAATGGAATAAGCACTTATGTGCTTTTTTACATCCAGTCCCAGTGTGTACGTGGTTTTGTAAATTCTGTCATCTGTTCCCACCGGCACACAATGGCCTACTCTTACGAAAAGCGGAACAGGATTTACATGTGCGCAAGATGTTCTACATGCGTTCGCACACGGGGCTTTAGGGGAGAGTGAAGTCTGCACTGATGTTAACTCCAGGAGAAAATATCCCCTTGAACGGGAATCAAACCCGGGTCGTCAGATTGCGAGCGCAATGTTCTAACCACCAGGCTGTTCAACAGAGAAGAAGAAGGAGTCATAACCACGCTATTTCTGAGCCAACGTCTCTTTCAACACACTCACCCCTGCAGAACAGCGCGGCGCTCCCTCCTCTGATCCGTGCCGTCACTGTCCCAACGGAAAACGCCGGCCGCGTAGCGCTTCACACGACCACCAAGGTTGTCGTTCACAAGGGGGGCCTGAGTGTCCTGCCCTTGCCAAGGGTAGATCATCTCCTCGCCGTTGAAACTGCGGGCCACGCTCACGCTGGCTCTGAGCAGACCACCCAGCTGTCGCAGGAAATCCATCTGCAGAGGGAACAACAAAACCAGGATGGAATGGCAGTTGTGTAGAAACTCCCATCTTGGAGAAGGTTTACATTCAGAATGATGAAATAATAAACAACCACAGAAACTTCATCTTGGACAAGGTTTACATTCAGAATGATTAAATAATAAACCACCACAGAAAATCCATCTTGGAGAAGGTTTACATTCAGAATGATTAAATAATAAACCACCACAAAAACTTCATCTCGGAGAAAGGTTACATTCAGAATAATTAAATAATAAACCACCACAGAAACTCCATCTTGGAGAAAGTTTACATCCAGAATGATTAAATAATAAACCACTACAGAACCTCCATCTTGGAGAAAGTTTACATCCAGAATGATTAAATAATAAACCACCACAAAAACTCCATCTTGGAGAAGGTTGAACCTTTTCGCTACAGGTAACCCGCTACAGGGTAGTAACCAACCATCTCCTAACCCTTCCCTCTGTATCACCCACTACTGGGTTACAGTAACATACAAATGTGCACAGTGCATAAAGTGGGGAAGAGGGGTTCTCTCCCTTAACACTAGTGGCGCGGTTCCCGGTACGTAAATATACAGTAACAGCTCACTAGCTGTTGGCGGAATTCAATATTCGATGACTTGGTTTTGGGACAGTATTGCTTCAAACAGTCCATATGAATATAAAACTGAATAAATGTGTTAAGTCGTATAGACACAAAGAACGAGATAATATGATTTTAAGATGGTATTTTTATAATATTTTTTTGGACATCGATTATGTAATTCAAAAAAAAAGCCATGCGTTTGCACTAGAATTCTTTCCACGTAGTTCCGATCGATTTTTACAACATAAGCAAGTCTGCGGTGATAAAGGCTGGATTGGTAAACTATACAATGAGAAAAAATAAGGATTTGGATATGTTTTCGTAAAATACTGGTAAAAGATTCGCGACAGGATGAATCGACGCGGTCTGCGATTTGCATGGATGGCTTTTCTATGACATTGACAAGATACTTATTTTGTGACGCAAAGCTTCGAATAGCGATTTGAGTCAAAATCAGTATTCGAGTACGTTGCGTCAAATAAATCAACAATCTTGTAATTCTTGTCATAGAAAAGCCACCATGCAAATCTAGCATGCGTGGGATTGCAGTCAATCCATGTTTACAAGTTTTCGAGATATTTGCACCTTAAAAACCTCAACTCCTTATTTTTATTTCAAACTAATGTCTAAAATCTCTCGCTTTCAATATTGAAATTTATGAAACGCAAGAAATTTTAGTGCAAAATCGCTGGCCCGCATTGTGAAGAGTGATCTGAGTGGTCTAAAAAAATATAAAATACACTATTATAATAATTTTTACTCTTTTTAAAACGCCTTATCCTTCTTTCCGTGCTACAACGCTTAACATCATTGTATCTTTGAAACAAAGCAAGGTTGTCCTTGACCCACCCTGCTCAACAGCGCCAATATTAATTTCCGCCATAGAAGTGACTTTTGCTGTTTATTTAGCGCTACTAGGGTTAACATAGGGATAGTGTTAAAACCAGAATGAAGAAATAATAATAATCATAGAAACTCTATCTGAGAGAAGGTTTAAAATAAGAATGAAAAAATAATAATAATTATAGAAATTCTATCTGAGAGATGAGTGAATATCAGAATAATATTCTCTTTCTTTTTCACCTTTCACGGAGCGAACAAAACGAAAACTCCTGAGACCAACATCCACTCCTCTCACCTCAGTCGCAACTTCGCTACAGTCAGAACAATGCAAAGATGACTTGACAACTGCAACCCTATCCATCCACCCCTCCCCCCATTGTTTTACCTTCAACACAGTGAATCATACAATTCCATATAAAATAGAACGTATTGATCCAAACAGCGCACAAAGCCAACATCGCTCAGTGAAGAAAGCTAAATCTAGCCTGCCCTTTCCTGTCACCTAGTCCAAGTGTGGTCAGTCAGTTCCTGCTGTAGTAATCAGCACCAGCTGGGCTGGGATGGACAGCAGCTGACAGTAGGGGAAACTGACAGCCGTGTCCATCTCTTCCCTCTTTAACCATTATCAAATAATGAGAAAGAAAAAAAAAAGGAAACTTTCATGACAAATGCAAATTTTTCTTATCCACCTCTCTTCTCTTGTCAACATCACTAAGTTCGGAATTTGCCGCTGTACCCCCCTCTCACATAACATTGGCTAACACCCCTCACTTCAGCATAAAGAAATAAATCAAAAACTTCCAGGACAAATGCACCCTTATTCTCCCCACCTCCCTCCCCAATTCCCTCTCCTCCCCCTCCTTCCCCAAATCCCTTCCCTCCCCTCTCCTCCCCCTCCTTCCCCAAATCCCTTCCCTCCCCTCTCCTCCCCACTCCCCCTCCTTCCATTCCTCCTCCCTCCCCAATTCCCTTCCCTCCCCAACCCCCCTCCTCTCCCCACTCCCCCTCCTTCCCTCCCCATCCCCCTTCCCTCCTTCCATTCCCCCTCCCTCCCCAATTCCCTTCCCTCTCCCCCACCCCCCCCTCCCCAATTCCCTTCCCTCTCCACCCCCCCTCCCCAATTCCCTCCCCACTCCCCCTCCCCAATTCCCTCCCCCTCCACTCCCTCCCACTCCCCCCCTCACCTTTTTCAGTTTGAACTCCTCCAGGCCCATCAGCACGATGACGTAGAGCTTGCCGGGCAGGATGAGGGCGGGGGAGTGGTCGCAGTCCAGGCCGTCCCAGAGGCAGGGGGCGGTGTCGCAGCCCTTGTCGCAGTGGCCGTCCTGGTAGTGCATCAGGCAGTATGTGTCGTACACGGGTTGCAGTCCCCCTGCGCCTCCTGGTGCCACACACACACACACACAACATACGGGGACTGGATGTAAAAAAGCCTCCTGGTGCCACACACACACACACACAAGATACGGGAACTGGATGTAAAAAAGCGCATAAGTGCTTATTCCATTATCCTCGATATAAAAGAATAAAATAAAAAATAAATAAAACACACACAACACACACCACACAAACACACAACACACACACAACACACACACACCAACACACATAACACGCACAACACACACACAACACACACACACACAACACACACACACACACACACACACACACAACACAGACAACACAACACACACCTAACTCGTATATGTGCACGTTTTTATTACCACACATTTACACACTATGTACAATAACAACAATTCACTTTATCTAATACACAGATAAGAACACACACACTACACCATTCACAGCCGTCACACGTACGTGTTGAGTATCTTTTGTATTTGGTCCATGTTTTCAGTGTTACCAGTGCCACCTTGAAAAGTTTTACTATTTGATTTATTTTTATCTTTTTTGAATCATGATCATGGTTTAATGTTAAGCCATCGGCTTTTTTACATCAGTTCTGTTGTTTGGTCAAACGGAAAAATTGTCACTGTTTGACCGGACCAAATCCTTCTAAAGTTTAACTTGTTGGCAAGAATTCGATCTTCAACACCTGGCCTCCTCGTTGTGTGTGCTGTTCATAGGATTGTCCTTCTTAATTCGATTTTTTTACAAATGGAAAGGCAAATGGCTGGGACAATAGAGCTCATGGTTAGCTTGTGAGCGAAGTGTTACATCTTGCATTCTTGCTTGTGTGTTCTTCTTTGATGTATGTCTTTGATATGAGTTGATGATGACAATAGGAGCAGAGCAAGGAGCGAGGAGTGTGAGATGAGGAGATGAGAGAGTGTGGTGGGAGGGAGTGGGTGTGTGTTGTGTGGTGAGAGGGATGTAGTGGTGTGTGTGTTGTGGCAAAGCATGCAAGCAGAGAAGTGAGCGGACAGGAAGAGACGGACATGAGAGCTGGAGTGTTGCAGCTGGAGTATCATGATTATGGCTTTCTTGACTTGCCCTCCAGAAACCAATTGTCACACCTTATATACTTGAACTGTAGCATAACAACACATCTTAGTATTTTTGTATATCATTAAATAGCAGGATCCCTGAAGTCGGAATACGGCTACCTTAGTGGTGGTAAAAACTGTCGCATACGGAAAATCTCACCATTGGTGAACATGGGAGCTCTAGCCAAGCAACAGAGGGGAAAAATGAATCAAACACCAGGCTAGAAATAGTACACCACTTCAACAAATAATAATACACAAAATATACTCTGATAATAATAAAAATGAAACACGTGGAAAATGTGTACGAGTTAAATCCATTCCGTTTCCTGAAAGCCCCTTCCTTACAAATCTAAGCATGCCCTGTCATAACTCGCACACAGATTTAGCAGAAGAGCAGAAAGTCTTCAGAGATGAGGCCCCATGCAGGCAGGCAACTTGGCCCTTAACTTCTTACACTCTGTAGGAAACTTGCTAAATCAATCACATCAAAAATATACCAAAATCTCTATATACAGACACAGGCACACTTGCAGGCTCGCATACATGCATGCACACACACGCACGTGCGCGTGCACACACACACGCGTGTGCACACATGCACACCAGAATGCCACTCACTCCAACTTACCACGCAGTCAAAACCGTCGTACAGACAGCTCTGCGAGTTGCACTCCTCGTCACAAATGCCGTTTTTGAACAGCTGCCAGCAGCGCTTCCCGTTGACGGTCTGGGTGCAGCTTTGCCAGGGGCGCATGCCATAGGAACACTCCAGGCCGTCAAAGCTGCACTCCTCGGTGTTACACTCCTCCTGTATGTTATATATGTATACAGATGTACATACAGCATTACAGACATGACCACAACGTTTTCTTGGCCAAATCAACACTCATTCCTGTCTGACAATGCTTAACTTCAGTGTGCTCCTCTAGTCTCTTCATAACAGACATTATGCCACTCATAATTTCTCTTATGAGATATAAATTTTTTTATTATAAAAGGAGTATTCTCCAGTCTTGAACATATGCCCAGGCTGAAGGAACGCTCCAAAGTGCGATAGAGCTCATGTTCTTTGCATTGCTCTTCTCCTGTGTAGGATCACAGGTAATTCCCTCCCAACAGGCAGGAACACCACTCCACTCTGTCCAAGCCATCATCCTGTGTTACCTTCCTCCTGTACTGGAGTATAAGTCATGAAAAGTGAAGGGAGGAGAAACCCTTGCTGCTGTCCGTTCTTTGGCGTTAAGGAAAAAAGGCTAATGAACGAGGACATGCGGACATCTCTCTGAACTTTATTCTTCTCTTAACAGAACATGCACAAACGCAAATTGCGTTCTGATTTGTCTTTGCAAGATATAAAAGGTAAAGGTAAAGGAGTCCCATAACCTATAAGGTCGTAGGGGAGCGAGGCGTCAGAGACCTCACTTCTCTAGGGCCAGCATATTGAGGGCGGCGCCCATCTCCTCTCCCTCGCTGCTTTAAAGTAAAGTGAGTCACTGTAAAGCAGTGCAAGATATAGCGCTATACAAATTCCATTTATTATTATTATTATTAAACACAAATTGCAACACACCACTTCCAAACATTACAGTTTAGACCCAAAAACCCACTAAAAACTGTGTGTGTGACTGTGTGAGTGAGTGAGTTTGTGTGTGTCCGTCACTGCGTGTGTTTTTATTTATTTATTCTTTTGTATCGAGGATAATGGAATAAGCACTCATGTGCTTTTTTTACACCCAGTCCCTGTGTGTATGCGCTTTTGTAAATTTTGTCATCTGTTCCCACTGGCATACAATGGCCTACTCTTCCAAAAAGCGGAACAGGATTTAACATGTGCGCAAGATGTTCTGCATGCTTTCGAACAAAGGGCCTCGGTTAATAGTCTCATCCGAAGGAGTGTGAGTGTGTGTGTGTGTGTTGGGGGAGGTGGGGGGGGTAGGTTGAGGGTGAGGCATGCGCTATATTACATCTTCCTGAGGAAAGTTGTTCTAGCTTTAGACAAACTCGTTGCGACAATCATGCTTTGCAGTGCACATGTACCCATGTACTCCCCTGTCAGCTCAAGGGGCAAAGAGAGTGAGAACAAAGGCTCGCTCACATCGCACTAACAGAGAGTGAGAACAAAGGCTCGCTCACATCGCACTAACACAGAGTGAGAACAAAGGCTCGCTCACATCGCACTAACACAGAGTGAGAACAAAGGCTCACTCACATCACACTGTCCATTGTCAGCCAGGTTCTGACAACCGTGGCGAGTGCAGTAATCGGCAGCTGGCTCTGGGGTCAAAGGTCGCCCGATGCCCCCTGGGAAAGACTTGTCGTAGGTGTCGCAGTGGACACCGCCCCAGTGCAAAGGGCAGTCACACTCGTAGTATCCTGAACAGACAACACATTGCACATCAGACGGCAGAAATCAATCACTCGAAGACAAAGCTGAAGAGGAGTGCTGGAGATCATTATCCCACTTACAAAAAAAACAAAACCCCATAACATAATTACATGCTGTTCAGCAAAAGCATTAAGACATGTCACAAACTACTCAGAGCCCATTTATCCACTCTCTCTCACTTTGTTTCTTATACCCCCTTCCCTTCCCAAATAACTTTTTTTCCCCTTTTAGTTCGAGGATAATGAAATAAGCACTAGTGTGCTTTTTTACATCCAGTCCCCGTGTGTATGCAGTTTTATCAATTTTGTCATCGGTTCCCACCGGCACACAATGGCCTACTCTTCCGACAAGCAGAACAGGTTTTAATGTGTGCGCAAGATGTTCTGCGTGTGTTTACACGCAGGACCTGGGTTTAGAGTCTCATCCGAAGGATGACAACAGCAGGTCAGTAGTTCAACAGAGCACTTCTAAAAAGACACAGGATTCCCAGTGCTTCGCCAACCAGCTGTGATGAGGACGTACATCCACAACCTGAGGGCATGAACAACTTTCTGAAGACAGGATTAACTCACAACCTTTAAAAAACAACCACCACTTTCTGAAGACAGGATTAACTCACAACCTTTTAAAAAAAGAAAAAGGAAATAAAAACATGAAAATCAAACATACAAACAGACACATTCACGGGGGGACAGGACAGCCTGGTGGTCAGAGTGATGGGCATTGTGGTCATGATCTGCTGACCCCGGTTCAAATCTCGTTCAAGAGGATTTTCCCTCTGGAGTTAACATCAGTGCTGACTCCACTCCCACTAAAAGTCCTTCAGATGAGACTATTAACCGAGGTCCCGTGTGCGTACGCTCACAGAGTATCTTGCGCAGACATTAAAACCCATGCTGCTTTTCGGAAGAGTAGGCCATTTGAGTGCCTGTGGGAACAGATGACAAAATGTACAAAACTGCACACTCACAGAGACAGGATGTAAAAAAAAAAAGTACATGAGTACATGAGAGTAAAAGAATAAATTAAAAAATAAAAAATTCCATTATCATGGAAACAAAAGAATGAAATAAATAAAAAAGTAAGTTCCCTGACCAACACGATCCAGGCAGGACCCCCCACTCTGACAGGGGGACGACAGGCACTCGTTCGTCGTGTCGTTCTGACAGTTCACCCCCGAGGCGCCGGAGGGACAGAGGCAGGTGTAGCCATCATCCTGAGGCTGACACGTGCCTCCATGCAGGCAGGGCTGACTGTCACAGGCTGACGACACATACTGGCAGTGCTCCCCAGAAAACCCCTGAAACAGTCAACAGTCACGCCTCCTAATCCATCACCTACACTATGATTGTTTTTACCCCTGAAACAGTCAACAGCCGCGCTGCCTAATCCATCACCTGCACTATGATTGTTTTTACCCCTGAAACAGTCAACAGCCGCGCTGCCTAATCCATCACCTGCACTATGATTGTTTTACAGGTCACAAGGAATGTCTGATTACCAGGTCACCCTCTATCACACTTTCACCACCACCAACAACAACAAAATGACATGTTAACAACAATACATGACATAGCACACTGCAACGTACACATCAAAAGGACTGACAATAACACAAAGAAGGTTAAAATTCACAGAAACCCGACTTGCAGTCATGTGTATCAACAGCTGAGCCTTGTTGATGAACATTCACTTTAATAATAATAATAATAATGTATGGAATTTATATAACTTTGACAGAGACTGTATGGAATTTATATAACTTTGACAGAGACTGACAAACAACGATGACATCCTGGTTCCAAACGAACAAGGAAAGAGACAGAGAGGAGGGGAAGAAGAGGAGAGACACATGGAGACAGACAAAGAAGAAAACAGGGTTCAGTTAGGACAGACATACTTCAAAACAAATCAGGGAGAAACAGACACAGACATGACATGCTGAAATCAATCACAAAAAGACATTACAGCGACAGAGAAGACTATGGAAGGTGGAGTACGACTGTGAGGAGGCAGATGGGTCAGGTCTGTCCTTCACCGTCCTCATCTTCAGAAATCACAGTACAGCAGCTCATTCTCTGCACACCTTCACACATACTAACACGGCTGTTTACAGGTTCCAACTTCAACACCGAGTCATCAGTGTGCAAAGAATGCTTCATTCAACGTTAGGTGTTCACTACTGAACACATCTGGACTGGCCAACACTGTCCTACAGGGAACAGTGGAGGCAGACAGAGAAAATGACGCAAAGACAACATCACAGAGTGGACTGGCCTTGAGTGGAACGACAAACTACAGGAAGCTGAGAGTAGATGGAGGAAGATGGTTGCAAAATCTTCAGTGGTACCCCAACAGTCAACCAGACTATGGGGCAGGTGAAGGTGATAAATAAAGCACACACAAAAAACGCATTACCTTTTGACAAGAGCAGACGGGTCCTTGGTCTGTATCAGTGCAGCTTCCATCATGCTGGCACAGATCCTGACTGCACTGCAGGCGACTGTCGCACCGAGAACCTGCAGAATAAACACACCATCATTGTACCTGCTAGCTACTACACTTGCCATTCCGAGAACCTGCAGAATAAACACACCATCATTGTACCTGCTAGCTACTACACTTGCCATTCCGAGAACCTGCAGAATAAACACACCATCATTGTACCTGCTAGCTACTACACTTGCCATTCCGAGAACCTGCAGAATAAACACATCAACATTGTACCTGCTAGCTACTACACTTGCCATTCCGAGAACCTGCAGAATAAACACACCATCATTGTACCTGCTAGCTACTACACTTGCCATTCCGAGAACCTGCAGAATAAACACACCATCATTGTACCTTAGCTACTACACTTGCCATTCCGAGAACCTGCAGAATAAACACATCAACATTGTACCTGCTAGCTACTACACTTGCCATTCCGAGAACCTGCAGAATAAACACACCATCATTGTACCTGCTAGCTACTACACTTGCCATTCCGAGAACCTGCAGAATAAACACACCATCGTTGTACCTGCTAGCTACTACACTTGCCATTCCGAGAACCTGCAGAATAAACACACCATCATTGTACCTGCTAGCTACTACACTTGCCTTTCAATGTTGTGAGACACTTACGATAAACTAAGGCAAATATTATTATATGGAATAATGCCTTGTTGCTGTTTTGAATTTAATGTCTTTTGATTAAGAGTGACATGCGACAGTGTGTGTGTGTGTGTGTGCTGTTGTGTTGTGCTGTGTGTGTGTGTGTGTGTGTGCGTGCATGGGAGGGAGGGGGAGGGGGGAGAGAGAGAGAGCATATAAGGCTGTTGTGAAGAGCACAAAAGTCTGAAATGTATGCACACTTGACAGCATGTGAGCATTTACAGTTATAACCCCTTCTTCAGCCAATAAACCAAGCTTGTAGATCTATGCATTGACACTCTCAGTATAATCAACACTGAGTCTATCTCAGGTCTTACTTATGTATACACCACTACCATACTTTGAAATTGCTGTTCACTGCTGCTATAACTTTTTAAGTAATTTCTTGCACAAAAGTAATGACACTGTCATTTCCTTACTAAAACTAAAATATACATACATCCCTCCTGTATACATTTCTTTTTGCTGAAAGATTAAAACCTTGACATACAATTTGAACAAATGGCATATGATTTCCACAAAACAGTATACTTGACAACCTCAATAAAACCCCATATGCAAACCCATTTCACACCCCCCAAAAAATCAAAACCACGTCATACAATCTGAGCTAAACAGTAAAACAAGCAACTCCATGCCTATAAAATTAGGTATGCAAAACACTTTCTTTCAGACCAAGAAAAAATCAAAACATGAATAAAACAGTAAAACAGACAATCCCAAACCTACAATAACAGGTATACAAAACACCTTCTTTCAGACGCAAGATAAAAATCAAAACATGAACAACACAGTATTAAAACAAACAGCCCCATGCCTATAAAACCACATACGCAAACCCACTTCAGACAAAAAAAGTTAAAAACCCCGTCGTACAACCTGAACAAAACCGTACCACAGAGAACCTGTATAAAGGCAGGTATGCCTGGGGAACAGGGCTCTCTGTCTGCTGCTCACCTGTCCAGCCCGCCTTGCACTGGCAGCGGAAGGCGTTGACCAGCTGCACGCAGTCCTGAGTGCCCAGAGGGCTGCAGGGGTTGGACAGGCACTCGTTCACGTCCCCCTCGCACCGCGGGCCCACAAACCCGGGCAGACACAGACACTCGTAGCCCCCGACCCTGTCCACGCACTGGCCCCCGTTGTGACAGGTGGACTCGAACAGGCAGTCGTCCTCGTTGCTGTCGCACAGCAGTCCCAGCGTGCCCGGCGGGCAGGAGCAGACGAAGTCGTTGACCAGGTCGTGACAGGTGCCCCCGTTGGCGCAGGGCTGCTTGGCGCACTCATCGATGTCGTACTCGCAGTTCAGGCCCTGAAAGCCCGGGGCGCACTGGCAGGTGTAGGTGCCCACCAGGTCCCTGCAGGTGGCGCCGTTCTGGCAGGGGGAAGAAGCGCACTCGTCGACGTCGCGCTGGCAGTACGAGCCCTCGAAGCCGTCAGGGCACATGCACATGTGGGAGTTCCCCACGTTGGAGCACACGCCACTGTTCTGACACAGCTCGTGTATCTCCACACCTGCCACAAACAGGTAGGTGTGCACCGTTAGCATGAGCCCTCTTCACTATCCGAGTTGGAAAAATGCAAAACATGGGGACTGCTCTCTGGCATATGAAAAGGTATTGGTGAGAGCAAACCAAGACACAAAAAGGGAAAGTAACAACACAATGATTATCCTGTACTTCACTCCCACTGTCAGCTTTTCATCAAATGTGACACTTTCAAAATAAGTCTTTTAACCCGGAACTTGTAACACGTTTCTGGAGAAAACTTTAGCTCTGATACTGGCAAATCAAATATTTGATCACTCACACACACGCAAAAAGTGAAAAAAGGAAAAACAAACATACAGACAAAAAGGAAAAAGAAATGAAAAAGCTATGAGCAAACAAACAAAAAAATGAATATCATTGTCCATGACAAACATTTTCCATTCTGCATGGCTGCACTGGCCCAAGACACTGAGTGGATGTGTCAAGGGAAACGAAGGGAAGGAAAAGAGAACTAAAAACATAACAGAGCTGCAGCCGAGTGGTTACAACCATCTGACTTCAATCCCATAGGTCCATGAAGCAGTCAGTTCCAATCCTGGTAGCATCTGGTGAAATAAGGAGTGGGAAATTTCACGATCTCCCAGACCAACTTCAAGCGCAAACCTGCCAGTGCATCAACTCCCTCCGTGTATAAACACTTACAGAAGATCAACTATGCAAATCTAAGATCCTGTATTTCATGTCAATGTTCGGTGGGTTATGGAAACACGAACACACCCAGCATACATCCCTGAAGTAAGAATG
Source organism: Rapana venosa (assembly GCA_028751875.1). Lineage (NCBI taxonomy): Eukaryota > Metazoa > Mollusca > Gastropoda > Neogastropoda > Muricidae > Rapana > Rapana venosa. The sequence goes on from CM054161.1 coordinate 43,044,476, forward strand.
TGGCTATCTTCATGGTGGGCAAAAGCAGTTACAAAAGCAAAATCTCACTATTGGTGAACCTTGGAGCTGGAGCCTAGGACAACCCCCCCCCCCCCCCCCCCCCCCCCCCCAAAAGAAAACAACACACAAAAAAAACCCACACTAAAACCCAAACAAACAAACTCAAACAAACCCACACTAAAACCCAAACAAACAAACCCCACAGTAAAACCCAAACAAACTAAAACAAACCCCACACTAAAACCCAAACAAACCCCACACTAAAACCCAAACAAACTAAAACAAACACCCCACACTAAAACCCAAACAAACAAACCCCACACTAAAACCCAAACAAACAAAAACAAACACCCCACACTAAAACCCAAACAAACAAACCCCACACTAAAACCCAAACAAACTAAAACAAAACACCCCACACTAAAACTCAAACAAACAAACTAAAACAAACAAAAATCCCCCCAAACAAACAAACAAAACCGAAGACGACCGTTCCTAACTAGCAACATCCTCCTCCTCCTCCTCCTCCTGCTCCTCCTCATCACCCTCTGCAAGGCAGCAGTGGCGCAGGACACGGACTGGACGTCACACAGGGTGCCTGTCCACCCTGACTGACACTGGCAGTGGTACTCGTTGGCCACCTGCTTGCACCCCGCCCCGTTCTGACACAGCTTCTGACTGCACCAGTCCACGAAATTCTGAAACCAGCAACCAGCAACCATCAGCACCACCCTGGGTAGGTCAGGTCATAGTGGGAGTTGGTGGGGTGGTTGTTAGTGAAGTTCAGGGTGTTGCTCAGTGTGGAGAGTGGTGGTGGTGGTGGTGGTGGTGGTGAATTGGTCTTGTAAGGATGGTGAGTGAGTGTGTGAAAGTGTGTGTGTGTGTGCGAGTGTGTGCATGAGGTATGTGTGTCTGTGTGTGCAAGCACGTGTCCCAATAGCGTCTAAATGTTAGTGTGTGCACTTGTGTGAGTGTGTATATGTGCATGCCAGCATGTCTGCAGGCAGGAAGGAAGGTGGCAGGATGGTTAAGATGTTCGCCTGCCAACAAGTAAACCGTGAGGTTGTGGGTTTGATTCCCAGCCTCGCCCTTTCTTTCCAGTTTGACAAAAAAATCAAACTGAATGTCAAAGTCCTTCGGATGAGACTATAAACCGAGGCCCCGTGTTCAAACGCATGCAAAACATCTTGCACACACATTAAATCCTGTTCCGCTTTTCGGAAGAGTAGGCCATTGTGTGCCGGTGGAAACAGATGACAAAATTTACAAAACCGCATACACACGGGGACTGGATGTAAAAAAGCACATGAGTGCTTATTCCATTATCCTCGATATAAAAGAATAAATAAATAAATAAATGTAAGCACATACTCACATCGATTATGCATGTCCTTTCACCTTTCCCCTACAGGTAACCTACTACAGGGTAGTAACCAACCATCCACTAACCCTTCCCTCCCTATCACCCACTACTGGGTTACGGTAGCACACAAACGTGCACAGTGCACGTGTACTGGGAAAGAGGGGTTCTCTCCCTTAACGTAGCGAGAGTGTCAACCATGGATCTATTCACTCTGAACAGACAGGCAAACAGACAGACGGAGAGACAAACAGACAGACAGACAAACAGACAGACGGACGGACAGACGGGCGGGCGGGCGGGCGGGCGGACGGACGGACAGACGGACAGACAGACGGACGGACAGACAGACAGACAGACAGACAGACAGACAGACAGACAGACAGACAGACAGACAGGCTCTCACCTCGCAGCGAGGACCGGTGAAGCCGTAGGGGCAGAAGCAGGAGTAGGAGGTGTGGCGGTTGAAGCAGCTGGCGCCGTTGAGGCAGGGGTTGGAGTCGCAGGGGTTGATGTGGTGCTGACAGTTGGATCCCGTGAAGCCCGGGGCGCACAGGCAGCTGTACTCCTTCACCCCGTCCACACACCTGCCTCCGTTCAGGCAGGAGCTGAAACACGCACAACGCACACATACATGACGCGTTTCCTACAAAACACGCGCACACACACAACAAATTTCTTACAAAAAAACACACACAGACGACATTTCACACATATACAGGAAACCTGAAGCAGAAACGACTAAAAAAAGAAGATTTTATGATTACCTTGTAGTGCACACACACACACACAGACTCTAATCACAAACACACACAACAAGAAAAACAAAGAAGATACACACACACACATCAGAGAGTCTAATCACAGAACACACACACAACAAGAGAAAAAAACAAAGCAGCAGATGTCGTGATGACTACCTTGTGGTGCACACACACACACAGACACATCACAGACACTCATCACAGACACACACAACAAGAAAACAAAGCAGCAGATGTCATGACGACTACCTTGTGGCACACACACACACACACACACACATCACAGACACTCATCACAGACACATCACAGACACTCAACACACATAACAAGAGACAAACAAAGAAGCAGCAGATGTCATGACTACTACCTTGTGGCGCACACACACACACACACACACACACACAGACACTCACCACACACACACACACAGACACTCATCACACACACACACATAAAGAGACAAACAAAGAAGCAGCAGATGTCGTCATGACGACTACCTTGTGGTGCAGTCATCGTCGTTGAACTGGCAGTGGGTGCCGCTGAAGCCGGCGCGACAGGCACAGGTGAAGGAGTTGACGTAGTCGTGACATATGCCACCGTTCTGACAGGGGCTGGAGGCACACTCGTCTATGTCGTTCTGACAGTGCCGACCCCCAAACCCGCTGACACAGCTACACTGGTAGTCTCCGATCAGGTCCAGACAGGTGCCCCCGTTAAAACATGGGTCTGAAACATATTGAAACGTGGGTCTGAAATATACTGGAACGCGGGTTTGAGATATATTGAAACATGGTCTGAAATATATTGGGCCGTGGGTCTGAAATATATTGAACTGTGGGCCTGAAATATATTGAACTGTGGGTCTGAAATATATTGAACCGTGGGCCTGAGATATATTGGAACGTGGGCCTGAGATATATTGGAACGTGGGTCCGAGATATATTGGAACGCGGGTCTGAAATATATTGGACCGCGGGTCTGAAATATATTGGACCGCGGGTCTGAAATATACTGGACCGTGGGTCTAAAATATATTGGAACGTGGGTCTGAAATATATTGAAACACGGGTCTGAAACACAGGGAAAGAGAAGTCTGACGTACAATGCAGGAATGATTGACAAAATAACTTTACTATTTTATGAGAAGTCTGATAAACAATCGCGTGGAATGATTCACAAGATGAAACAAGTATACAACTTTACTACTTTAAAGAGAAGTCTGATAAACAATCGCGTGGAATGATTCACAAGATGAAACAAGTATACAACTTTACTACTTTAAAGAGAAGTCTGATAAACAATCGCAAGAAATGATTGACAAGATGTAAAGAATATATAACTTTACTACTGTTTTTATCATATACTTCTTCAAAAGCTCAGACAGAAACTCCTGTTGTCTGTCCTAAGAGCAAAATAGCATTACGCTGCCGTTAAGCACCTGACAAGTCAGGCCCAGCACACTACATTTCCACACGGTAGAGAATTGTTTTCTTTTTCAAGTCTTTCTTAAAAAGGCAGGAGAATGGACCAAGAAGGAAGAAAATAGACGAGAAGGAGGTGGTGACAGAAAGAAAAGAATAAGACAGAAACAAAGAGAGGACAGAAGAAAAAGAGGGAATTCCTAGCACGGAATTTTCAAAAGGTGGGGATGCTATATAGACTGAGAGGCCCCCGGCATCCCCACAGGAGAATGTGATGTACTGTGTGGTACACCTGCTATCAGACATATCAACACACACACCCTCACAGACAGACAAGACAGACGGACACACACACACACACCCTCACAGACAAGACAGACGGACACACACACACACCCTCACAGACAGACAAGACAGACGGACACACACACCCCCTCACAGACAGACAATACAGACGGACACACACACAGACAGACAAGACGGACGGACACACACACTCACCCTCACAGACAGACAAGACAGACGGACACACACACAGACAGACAAGACAGACGGACACACACACTCACCCTCACAGACAGACGGACACACACACAGACAGACACACACACACCCTCACAGACAGACGGACACACACACAGACAGACAAGACAGACGGACACACACCCTCACAGACAGACAAGACAGACAGACGGACACACACACACACACAGACAGACGGACACACACACACAGACAGACAAGACAGACGGACACACACACACCCTCACAGACAGACAAGACAGACGGACACACACACACCCTCACAGACAGACAAGACAGACAGACACACAGACAGACAGACAGACACACACACCCTCACAGACAGACAAGACAGACGGACTCACACACTCACCCTCACAGACAGACGGACACACACACACACACAGACAGACGGACACACACACCCCCTCACAGACAGACAAGACAGACGGACACACACACACACACACACAGACAGACAAGACAGACAGACACACACACTCACCCTCACAGACAGACAGACGGACACACACACAGACAGACAAGACAGACGGACACACACACACACCCTCACAGACAGACGGACACACACTCACCCTCACAGACAGACGGACACACACACACCCTCACAGACAGACGGACACACACACACAGACAGACGGACAGACACAGATACTGACTGGGCTGGCAGTCATCGTGGTTCAGTTCGCACTGGCGGCCCTCAAAGCCGAGCGGACAGGCGCAGAGGTAGGAGCCCTCCGTGTTCTGACACCTGCCTCCGTTCCTGCAGGGGGAGCCCTGAGCACACTCGTTAATGTCCACCTCACACAGCGTGCCTGCAACATCCACACACCACCGCGCTGTGTCATTTTACATGTCGTGTTGTGAGTGTGTCAGTTTACATGTCGTATTGTGTATGTCATTTTACATGTTGTATTGTGTATGTCATTTTACATGTTGTATTGTGTATGTCATTCTACATGTTGTATTGTGTATATCATTTTACATGTCATACTATGGACATGTATGTCATTTTACATGTCATAGTATGGACATGTATGTCATTTTACATGTCATACTACGGACATGTATGTCACTTTACATATCAGGCTATGAACATGTATCATTTTATGTATCATGCTATGCACATGTATGTTATTTTACATATCAGTCTATGGACATGTATGTTATTTTACATATCAGTCTATGGACATGTATGTTATTTTACATATCATACTGGCATATATGTCATTTTACATACCATTCTATGGACATATGTGCCATTTTACATATACAATGGACATCTTTGTTATTTTACATATCATACTTTATCATACATTGAGTGCTTTGATTTGTTGCTTTACAAGATTCAGCGCTATATAAATTCCATACATTATTATTATTATTATTATTATACTATGGACATGTATGTGTGATATTTTACATATCATAGTGTGGCTGTATATGTTTATTTTACAGAAACTAACAGCAGAATTACGACCAAAAACTAATACAGGTGAGAACATTGCCTCTTTATTCATTTGTCTTAATTATCAACTTAATCATCCATTATTCAGAAATTTTCATATTTGCGAACACTTTGTTTCCTTGTTTGTTTTCCGATTACTGGCTTCTCCTTTTAACCCTAGTGGCGCGGTTCCCGGAATATTCCGGGAAAGGCGGGTCTAGGCTGTGTGGCGGATCCCGGAATATTCCGGGATGACGTGGGTGGTCATAGTTGAAAGCTTACTTTCGCTTTCAAAGGTCAGCCAATGAATGTTAAGGCCGTTGTAGGCCCGCAGAAAGGGGTGAAGGTCGTTTGACACACACAAGCAACGAAGAATCTGATTGGTTACTCTAAGAGTGTATTTTAATTTTTTTTCGGACCAGCCGAGATCGTCTTCAACAAAAATGGCGGCCAGCGTTTGCACTAGAATTTCTTCAAGCGTTTTTCGAGCTTTTTTACAAAATTGACAGCGAGGAGGAGTTTTAGAGGCTGGATTTGGTTGAAATAAACAATGAGAGAGACGATGAGGTAAGGATTGTGGAATATTTTTGAAAAACTTGGTAAAAATCGATCGCGATCAGACTGAATCGAGCGGTGCTAGTTTTGCTGGATGGACTTTTTCGCTACTCGGCGATTTCGACGTCACAGATTGTTTTACTTTATTTTGACGCAACGAGGCTTCGAAATAACTGTTGTTGAGTCAAATCGCTATGCTGCTGAGTACTTTGCATCACATGAAATCAAGCGATCTTTGTATTTTTGTCATAGAAAGCCACCACTTCGCACATTCCGCCATGACGGTCGCGATGGCGTCAATCCTGTTGCTGAACTTTTCCGAGTATTTGGTGACCGATAAAGCGATACAAACTCATTTTTTGAAAACTAATGTCAAGAAATAGTGTTTACCTAATCATGACATTTATGCACCGCAAGAACTTTGCTTATCGTGTTAAAATCGATCCGGGGCCCTGACAGTGGAACAGTGATCGGTAGTGCGAACATGATTTTTTTTTTTTTTTTTTTTTTTACATAATCATAAACACTACACACTATTATAAAATTATACTAATTTAAAAGCATATTATCTCTTCTTTCCAGTGATCTATAGCTTAACACATTTAATTCAGTTTTATATATCAATATCAAGGGTTGTTTGAGCCCACCATGCTCCAAAACAATGCTAGCCAATGTTAATTCAGCCAATAGAGGTGAGGCTTGTTGCTGTTTATTTAGCGCTACTAGGGTTAATTCGTAGAGATCGTCCTTTTTCTGTGAGTGCTCTAAATCAAAGCAAATAACTTCACAACATATCCATGTATCTGATCCTGACAGGATTTTGCCTGTATAGCCGCTATCCTTTTGGTTTTAATCCCACCATAAAAATAGCCACATTCTGTCTTCAGAGAGCTTCAAGTGCAAATGATCCACTTTGACAACTTTCTGAAGAGCAGGATACATACACCCATACTCCATTTCATATGTCAGATGGTTCCTTTTACACATCAGACGCAAAAAAACAACATAGAACAAATGAAGAGGTTATCTACATAATACATGTTTGTCTGTCACGTTCAACAAAGGCCTCCAAAACAGCAGAGGAGGCAGCTGCTATTTCGGAAATTGGGCAGAAATTTGATTATGGTAGAGATGCCTTGCCCACAGTACACCCCCACTCTCTCGGCCACGTGGGCATAAGGACAGTCAGCGTTGGAGATGTTCAACAATGCAATGCATTTTCTCACATGGTTATTACCTAAATGCATTTAACAGTCTTGGCCATGCAAGCCTGTCTTTACCTACTTGTCAAAGAAATGATGATGATGATTTCTAAAAAATGGTTTACAAGCAAGCAAGTTTTAGTAAAGAGCTTTCGTAATTTAGAAGATCGGAAGTTTAAAACTGTTTCTTTTTGGGCATTTTACCAAAAAAGTTAAGAATTTAAAAGCAAAGAAACCTACACAAAAAGACACTGCACTTACAAACACTGATCAAAACCATAAACAAACAGCAAAGATCTATCAATAACAACAGGCCTTAATTGTTACCAAAGTCAACAGGACTGGATGTAAAAAAGCACACAAGTGCTTATTCCATCATCCTCGATATAAAAGAAGAAGAAGATGCCGCCAAAAGAAATCATGGGTTGACAACATCAAACAACATCAGCCCAACCCCTGCAACACCTTCTACGAGCCACACAGGATCGTGAAGCATGGAAAAAGATCTCTGTTGCGTCGTCTCTCATGTCCCCCCTACGTCCTTTGGGACATGGGACTGACTGACTGATTGAAAAGAATAAAATAAAATAAAATAAAAAATACCCTAGCTGTACCCACCGGTGAAGCCAGAAGGACAGCTGCACTCAAAGTCCCGGTAGTTGTTGGTGGGGACGCACTGGGCGTTGTTGCGGCAAGGGCTGGGGGCGCAGGGGTTCATCTCGGTCTCGCAGTTCTTGCCGGTGAAGGGCAGCAGGCAGTGGCAGCGGTAGTCCCCCACCTGGTCGCTGCAGTGACCGTGCACGCAGGGGTTACTGGCGCATTCGTTGACGTTCCGCTCACACCGCTCGCCTGCACACACACACACCACACATATATATACAACACATATACAACACACACACACACATATATACACACATATACACACATATATACACACATATACACAACACACACACATACAGACACACCCACATATACACATATACACACACAACACATACACACACATACAACACACACACACACAACACACACACAACACACACAGACACACACACATACACACACACACACCACACACAACACACACACACACATACACACACAAACACACATACACACACACATATACACACAACACACACAACACATATATACACATCACACACATATACATACACACACATATACATACACACACAACACCACATATACACACACATACACACCACACAATAACACACAGACACACACACACAACACACACACACACACACACACACACACACATACATACACATTCACACACAACACACACACGCACAACACAACACACATACACACCACACACACACACACACAACACACACAGACACACACACACACAGTGAAAATAAACACCCTTTCTCTTTTTTCCTCTCCATTCCTCTGCTAGAGCTCTGAGGTTCACCTAAGGCGAGATTTTACATATTCCACCATTTTTGTCCACCAACAGGGTAGCCACATTCTGACTTCAGGGATGATGTCTAAGCACGACACCAGAAAACACATTTATCTGTTCCTACAGGCATGCGATGGCCTATTCTTTCAAAAGGTGGAACAGGTTTTAACATGTGTGCAATATGTTCTGCGTGTGTTTGCACACAGAACATTAATTTATAGTCTCATCTGAAGGACTTTTTGGGGAGTGGTGTTGGTAATGATGTTAACTCCAGGGAAAAATTACCTACACAGGCAACTTGATCCCACACCATCAGATAATGCGTGCAACACTCTTAACTACAAGACTATTCCCACTCCCCCCCACCCCAAAATTTTTTTTGTTTCAACTCCAATAGTTCTTGTGGTAAAATTCTGCACAAGCACATCAAAATCACCAATACAACTTGACGTCTGCCTTCACTCCTTCAGGAAGGTGGTGTTGGGGTACAAGAAGGCCGTGACAGGAAGAAAAAGTAAAAAGTAGAAACAAATAGAGGGATAGAAAAGAGGGAATCCCTAGCATAGAATTTCCAGAAGGTGGGAATGCTATTAATACTGACAGGCCCCCAGCATCCCTACAAGGGAATATGGATTTTTAACAGGTGTGTGTAATGACTGCTGATAATTATGTAAGATGAGTTTTTAGCATGTGTGTTACAAACACTCATATATACAAATTAAAAAATTGTATACAGGAAAATGCATAGATCAAAAAAACAAAAACAAAAAGAAGGAAAATATTTTCTGTCACTGTCTTTTCAAGGTTAGACAATTCAAAGTCGGGTAAGACTATAAACTGAGGCCCCATGTTTGAACGCATGCAGAACATCTTGCGCACACGTTAAATCCTGTTCCGCTTTTCGGAAGAGTAGGCCATTGTGTGCCGGTGGAAACAGATAACAAAATTTACAAAACCGCATACACACAGGGACTGGATGTAAAAAAGCACATGAGTGCTTATTCCATTATCCTCGATATAAAAGAATAAAGGGAAAAAAAGAAAGAAAAAAAAGAAGTCCTCTGTCGCTTTCTTTTCAAGGTTAGACAATCCTCTGGTGCTTTCTTTTCAAGTTCAGACAACCCAAAGCCTTGACCACTGACACACTTTATTCTTCCCTTCTTCTGTCCGACTGACCTGTGTAGCCCTTGGGGCACTGGCAGAGGAAGCCCTTGAGGCGGTCCTGACAGGTCCCTCCATGCTGACAGGGGTTGGACAGACACTCGTTGATCTCCCGCTCACACCGGTGACCCCCGTAACCCTCCGGGCAATCACACACGTACCTGAAACCAACCAGGAGTGTTTTCTACCTGTGTTGGATGAAGGTGTGCATCTATGTGGATATGTATGCTTAAAAAACTTGTGTGCGTACGAGCAAGCTGTAAATGTGTGTGTGTATGTGTGTGTGCGCGCATGTGTGTGTGTACATGCATACCTACTGTTTGTAGGAATGCGACAAGCATGCAAACATGTACCTAAAAGAAATATCCAGCATATGTCGGTCTATAAGACCAAGAATGTGCATCTATTTGTTCTCCAATAAAAACTGACGAAAAAGTATATCAAGGTGTTAAAACACATCAATACCAATTTAAAAATGCAGCCAAAAAATCAAAGTTCCTGTCTATAACTTGATTCCAGTCAACAGCCCCCACCCTCAAATAATAATCAGTTTTTAACAACTTCATAATACGGCTGAATAACTAATCCATCAGTAAACACTACGCCACACACATTTGTCCATCAGTAATCACTACGCCACACATATTTGTCCATCAGTTAACACTATGCCACATATTTGTCCATCAGTAAACACTATGCCACACACATATTTGTCCATCAGTAAACACTATGCCACATATATTTGTCCATCAGTAAACACTACGCCACACATATTTGTCCATCAGTAAACACTACGCCACACATATATTTGGTCCATCAGTACATACTGTGTCACACGTATTTCTAAAGACCAAACACAATCTACCTATCGGTCACACTGTGCAGACGTTGCCTTTACCTGTTGACCCCGTCTCGGCAGGTGCCGCCATTGACACAGGGGTTGGGGTCACACTCGTTCTTGTCGGAGAGACACTGGGCGTCGTAGTAGCCAGGCGGGCACTGGCACCTGAAGCCGTTGACCAGGTCGGTGCACACCCCGCCGTTGTGACAGGGGTTTGTGGCGCAGTCGTCGATGTCCACTTCGCAGTGGATGCCTGTTGTGGTCAGGGTGTCATCGTCAGCGTGTCAGGTGGGCCGGCTTTGATTACAGTCACTTTTTATAGCAAAACAACACCCCCAACAACCCCCCTCCCTGCTGTCTCTCTCTTTTTTGTTTTCCCCATCAAGTTTTCTGTGCATGCTCCACTCCTGTCCCAAACCTTCAGAGGAGGTTTTAAAACAAGATCCTCCCCCAAGTCGGAATGTGGTTAGCTAAATGGTGGGAAGGAAAAAACGGCCACATACACAAACAATCTCACCATTGGTGAACCTCGGAGTTCTCGGGAAAAGAACAACAAAACCCCAACAACTAAGGCCCCGTGCATCAAGGCATGCAAACACAATTTTGCCTGCACGTGGAACATGCACCAGAAAATCTGTGGAAGTACTAAAAGTTAGAGTGTTCCCCCACCCCCCACCCCCACAAAAAAATTCTGACAGAAAATTGTGAAAGTGAACAAATGTTCTTGTCTTTCTCACGCGTTTCAATACTTCACAAACATCCACGTCTTACATGAAGTGTTTGTCAAAGAAGCTTCTCTTCCCTGTTATCATTATCATTACCTGTGAAGCCATCCCTGCATTCACAGGTGTAGTGGTTGAGGGCGTCGTGACAGGTGGCCCCGTTCAAACAGGGGTTGCTGATGCACTCGTTCTCTTCTATCTCGCAATTCCGACCTGTAGACAGGTAAGAACAGTGGACACGTCAGAACAGTACACAGGTCAGAACAGTGGACAGGTCAGAACAGTAATCATTAAATGTTTGCTGCCACTGTGGACAAAGGTGTATAAATTCTAGTCCATTGTGGCAAGAGCTACTTATCAGCTTATACATACAGGTTCATAAAAATAAAGGTACCGAGGAACACACTGTGAGTGTGTGGGTGTATGTGTGTGCGTGCGCGCGTGTGTGCATACTTGCATGCGTGCGTGCATACATGCACAAGAGTTATTCAAATCATGTGTGTATCTGCATGCATGTCTGTGTGTGCAGAGTGAGTTGTAGACACGCAGTTCTGAATTCATACCCACATCATCATTTTAATTCCCAAAGTCAGAATGTTGCTACCTTGTACAAGTGCCTGTAATACTGAGGAGACATTGCAGCCTATATGAATGGTAGGATACATTTCAGAAATAGTATACATGTTTGAAAGCGTTTTTGAATGCACCCTAGACGATGTTAGCCCATTTCCTATCAAACATAGTGAATCTCCTTATTGTTAAATTGTGAAAAGAACCATTCATCATCTGAAAGGAAATGAACCTTTCTCAATCCACATTCAGAAAACAGAAGCTTACACCAAGATTTTTTTAAAAATTATTTTAAAAAAACAAGCAGCTGTACAACCCCCATGAAGAGAAGTATAGATTACTTTTTGGTAGGATTTGAAACAACACACACACACAAACACACACACACAACAGCAACATATGCAAAAATCTGTCGCCACTCAAGCTGGTAGGCTTCTTGTTACTTTCTACACTAGGATTACAGATACTCGGAGAATAAAGCCTACATGTGTGTGAAAGGGGGAAAAAAAGGAAAAGAAGGAATAAAAATAAGAATAGGAAAAAGAAGATAAACATGAGAAGGACAAGATGGAAGAAGAGAAGGAGGAGAGAGAAGGACAAGATGGAAGAAGAGAAGGAGGAGAAGGAAGAAGAGAAGGAGGAGAGAGAAGGAGGAGAGAGAAGGACAAGATGGAAGAAGAGAAGGAGGAGAAGGAAGAAGAGAAGGAGGAGAGAGAAGGACAAGAAGGAAGAAGAGAAGGAGGAAAGAAGGAAAGGAGAGAGGCGACAGAGGAGAAGCCAGGCGACAACATGCGGACAGCAGCGCTGCCAGCCCCCTCACCTGTGGTACCGTGAGGACACCGACACTCGTAGCCGTGTCCACTCTGCTGCACATTGACGCACTGGCCTCCCTTGCGACAGGGGCTGGAGGCACACTCGTCGATCTCGCTGTTGCAGTGGTTCCCTGTCCAGCCTCTGTCGCACACGCAGCTGTAGGTGCCCAGGTCGTCACGGCAATAGCCATGGCCGCAATCCACGCCCTCACATTCGTTGATGTTGTCCTCACAGTTTTGCCCAGAGAAGCCTGCAAGATTATCATCCATCTCTTTGTTAGTTTTTTGTTATATTATACAACTACAAAGTCTCTCCACAGAGGCCTGCACATTATCATGCATCTCTTTGTAAGTTTTGTTGCTATATTATACAACAACAACTACAAAGTCTCTCCACAGAGGCCTGCACATTATTATGCATCTCTTTAAAAAATTTTGTCTGTATCATACTACAAAAGGAAAAGAAAAAGATTGTCTTCTTTAATGCTGCAGTGTTCACAGGGAGCTACTTCATTCTGAAAAAAAAGAAAGAAAGAAAAAGAATGTAAGTGCTGCAAATTTGGGGAAATTAGTTCTGTTTTATTTTGGAGATGATTTGAATAACTCTTGTTTTTCCTTCAGTCTTTTATAAGTGTGTGTGCACGCGTATGACTGCGAGTGCATGCATGCATGCATGGATGTAAATGAAAGAAAAATGGACAGCTGCCTACCTTGGCGACAAGTGCAGTTGTAAGCGTTGATCAGGTCGTTGCACTCTCCTCCATTTCTGCAGGGCCGGCTCTCGCATTCATTGATGTCATAGGCACAGGTGGAGCCTTCAAAGCCTGTCCACCACACCAACACACTCTACATTAAAGCCATGAAGAATACAAATAACAGACAGACACATTCGTTGATGTCATAGGCACAGGTGGAGCCTTCAAAGCCTGTCCACCACACCAACACACTTTACATTAAAGCCATGAAGAATACCAAAAAAAAGACATTCATTGATGTCATAGGCACAGGTGGAGCCTTCAAAGCCTGTCCACACCAACAAACTCTACATTGATTAAAGTCATGAAGAATACAACATAACAGACAGACTCATTCGCTGATGTCATAGGCACAGGTGGAGCCTTCAAAGCCTGTCCACCACACCAACACACTCTACATCAAAGTCATGAAGAATATAAAATAACAGACAGACACATCGTTGATGTCATAGGCACAGGTGGAGCCTTAAAGCTTGTCCACACCAACACACTCTACATTAAAGTCATGAAGAATACAAAAAAAACCAAAAAAGAATAAAACCTCCCCTTGAAAAAACCCAACAACAGACACATTCATTTATGTCATAGGCACAGGCTGAACCTTCAAAGACAGTCTTCAGATTAAAGTCATGATGCATAAAATAAAATAAATAAATAATCATTCCCCTTCCCTTGAAAAAACAACCAAAGACAGTGAAGCTAAATAGATGATCATTACAACATTGATGACATCATTTCATGAAGACAATACTAATGTTTAATAATTATAACAATAGTAATAATGATATAATAACAACTATAATTTTTTAAAATTATTAAATGGAATTTATATAGCGCTGAATCTTGTAACAAGGAATCAAAGCACACTATTTCATCATGACAATATTCATGTTGACTATAAGCCTAGTACTTTACCGATACACAGGTGCAGAGGTAGGTTAGGAGTAAAGATGGCGAGTAATGGGGAGGGGGGGGGTAAGGCAAGGCAAAGCAACCATCCCCTACAAAGCTGCAGAATAAATCTAAATATTAAAAAAACAACACAAAAACTCCCATGTTTATTCATGTGAAATGCTTTTGCACGACATCAACCTTACTTAAAATTCTTGAATATCCCATATCTGTTCAACCATGAAACCCCTCCCCCTCCCCAATTTTCTTCTTCCTTATCAAATCCAGACAATTTTTGTTCACAAGTTGCAGAAAAGTGAAAAATCTGTTACCAACAGCAGAAACCAGGCATGCATGATGAAGAAAGGGGATAGATGGACAGACAGATAGATGGACAGACTAGATGGACAGACAGACAGATGGACGGACAGATTCTGAGACGGATAGACGGACAGACGGACGAACAGACAGGCAGTTTGGTTCACCTGGAGGGCAGGAGCATTTGAATTTGTTGACTCCGTCCTGACACACGCCGCCATTGAGGCAGGGCTGACTGAGGCATTCGTCGATATTCTCCTCACAGTTCACCCCCGTGAAACCTGAAACACAACAGAAAAGGAACCACAATGAGGAGGGAAAAAAGAGTTATAAGGAGACGGAGTCTGACATTTGTACCAGACATCCACACTTTAAAAGCAATTACAAGATTAAAACAATCAAAACATAACAAACAAAAACAAAACAGATAAAACTCAACCAAACCACACCAAAAAACCCTGACAAAACAATAAAACCTACACACCAAAAAAAGCAAAACCAGACAATAACAACAACACACACACCCACACAAAAGTCAGAACTTGTTACACGATTAGTTTACTCAAGTTGACACACAGGTTAAATAAAACAAACAGAAAACAGAGAAAAAAACCCACATCTCCTCCCCTCCAGTAAAATTCTGTACACTGAAAAACTCACCAAAGAAAAACAAACACAACAGCCCCAAACCTACCATGTCACAACGATTCAAAGGACTCGTCTATAGCCTGCACTGATCGACTATGTTGTTATCCCCAAAGCCAGAATACAGCCACCTTAATTTAAGAACTGTAAATTAAATCCAGCAGTATACACAAAATCTCACCATCGGTGAACCTTGGAGCTGCAGCCAATGAACAAAAAGGTTTTTTGTATTAAGTGTTTACTCCACCAGCCCATAAAACACTGCCATCAACAGCACCAGCCATCCTCAAGCTCTGCACACCCTGGTTGTCCACAAGCATGCCACAAAGACACTCTGTAGAGCAGCTAAACCAGACTGGAATCCCCATGTTTGTAAAAACTGTAAGACTGCCTTTAGTTACCTTTTCCCTGTGGGTAACCCGCTACAGGGTAGTAACCAACCCTCTACTAACCCTTCCCTCCTCATCACCTGCTACTGGGTTACTGTAGCATACAAATGTGCGCAGTGTATTGGGAAAGATGGGGGTTTTTTCACCTTAAGGTAGGGGTAGTGTTAATGCATGCATACAATGACATTTTTAAACCACTGGTATAGAAATTAAAAGGAATGCTTTATCTTAACTAAAACAAACTTGAAGACTGCCTTTGAGGTGGAGAATGGCATCTTGAACTTTGGAATCAGAGTGCACAACGGTTATCCTACATTAGCTACGCGGTTCCCACCAATGGGGAGACCTGTAATGACACTTACCTCTCTGCAACAAGTACATGGTTCCCACAAACCTCCAGTGATGAAAATCAAAGGCTTCCTAAGGACTGTTCAAGGACCTTCCAAGCTATTACCAGGGCAATGACCTTTCCGGGACCTTTCTAGCAATTACCAGGGCAATTTTCTTCCATGTTCTTTTCCAGTTTGGCTGCGGAAGAAAGAATCAATATGTTATAACTTATACCTGGCGTCAGATGAAAGGTGTGGGGGGGATGTTTTCTTTTTGCAAAATATATGTTTTGTTTACCTGTGTTTCTTAGTTTCCTGGGTTTACAAAAAATTCTTTAACTTTTGAAACTGTTTACTTTACTTTTGTTTTCGCATTTTTTAAAAAGTAATCGTCATATTTTCAAGCACTGAACGCATACACACATAAACGTGCAAATGGGTGTGCACATACACACACCTGACCTTGTGTACATAAACACTTTCTCCTTTCTTGTCTGATGTCATGCTTAGAGAAGGGACAAACTTGAAAAATGAACAAAAGCACACAAAACCTTAGTTAAAGTTGAACAGTACTGAGATTCAACAGAAAATTAACTCTTTCATACTGTCTGGAGCTTGGATACTTTCATGGGTGGGGAAGGGAGAGAAGAGTGGAAAAAAAGAATGATAAAACAGACATTTCAACACACACACACACACTCACTCACATATACACACACACCATAAAATACCAAAACCCAACACAGCTAAGTCAGAAACGCCAAAAGAAATGAAAATCAGTGAACCACGACACAAGATCCCCAAATCCCCTCCTGTCCACCAAGTCAATTGTGTCCCCTGCAAGGTTAAACGCTCCGATGTCCTAACAGCAAACATTTTCCCACAGCGGTGGTGGCGGGGACCATTATCTGCCTGCCTGCCTGCCTTGGTAAAGTTCACAGCGGGCTGTCAACAAGGTAAAGAGGCAGAGCTTGTGGCTGATCTCTCCACTAGAGGGGTCACAAATTGCCCATATCCTGTCCACCATTCTGGGTCACACAGGAAACTCAGCGAGGTGTTTTCCCCCTGACCCCTATCTCCTGTGTCTGGCTTGTAGTAAAAAATATAAAAAAAATGATACACTTTGGAGGTTTATTTCTGTTGGTAGTGATGGTATTTGAAGACCGGTCTTATAGTATAGTCGTTGTACACCGTCGCAGGCTATCAATGTAGAACTGACAGTATGGAATGAAGTAGAGAGAGAAGAAGAAAAGTGATGATGAAAAAGTAGTAGCAGTTTTTGAATTAAAGATAAATATAAGATGGCCCCCCCCACCCCTCCCCCCTCTTTTCCAAAGAATTTGTTTTTACAATGGATATACTTTTTCTGTTGCAATAGAACATTTTTGTTTTTTGTTGTTGTTTTTTAAAGCAACGTGTACCTTTCCTCTTTATGCTGGGAAACCTACAATGTTGTTTGCTGCTTTGTTTGAAGTCTGCTCACACTTGATGATGTCATTCAATGTTATGTTGAAATCTGCTGTATTAAGTGGAATGGATAATCTTCTGCTGACCTAGTACCTGATACAGTGATTACAATTACAAATGTTTCTTCACACAGCATGAAGCAAAACACACAAGTTCTCACTTTCAATTTCCTGAAATATAGCCTGATGCTCTCAAAAGCGACAGTGACTGAACCTTTAGCTTAAAACAACAACAAATTACCTTTGTAAATTTAGGAAAGGGAAGAAAAAAATCAAAATAAAAACAGAACTGAGAATTTTTAATGAAACAAAATGAACCTGCCAATGAATCATACAAATGGGGTTTTTTTAATAATATATAAAAATTCCAGTCGCTCTTTCTCTGTTTCTGGTCCAGCGATCTGGAATGACCTCCCTCTCTCCCTTCGCGAAAAGCCTACTTACAACACTTTTAAATCCAGCCTCAAGACATACCTATTTCAAACCTAAGACCTCCCCATACAGTTTCATCTCATAATTATCTGTCCTTGCCTTCAGTGGCCTAAATTCTCATCACCCTGCTGAAGCATATAACCTGTGTGTGTGTGTGTGTGTGTGCGTGCGTGCGCGTGTGTGTTTGTGTGTATTTGAACTTTTTAAACTATTAATCATTGTTGGTTGCATGTGTAGGAGTGGAATGGATGCAAGCGCTTTGATTTGTTGTTTTTTACAAGATATAGCGCTATATAAATTCCATTTATTATTATTATTATTATTAACTGCAAATGAATAAGGCTGATTCTGGCCCATACTGATTGATAAAAAAAAAAAAAGAATAAAACCCAGAATTACTAGCAGTCCTCCCTCCCCCCCCCCCCCCCCCACCCCTGAAAC
>CM054161.1:43067984-43075484 GCA_028751875.1 Rapana venosa
TTTTTACATCTAGTCCCCGTGTGTATGCGGATTTGTGAATTCTGTCATCTGTTCCCACCGGCACACAATGGCCTACTCTTACGAAAAACGGAAAAGGATTTAACGTGTGCACAAGATGTTCTCTATGTGTGTGTGTGTGTTGTGAGTGTGTGTGTGTGCACGTGCATGCGAGAGAGAGAGAGAGAGTTACTGTTAAGCTTATAAAGTATGTCATGTTGTATTTTAGGTGCACACATATAGACTTGCAAACTGTATGAACACATATTTTTCATTGTAAGCGATAGACATTTCACTCTTTCCCCCTTTTGCCACACCTAATTTGTTGATATTTATATGTACAAATGTAATGACTTTACGATGAAGAACTCACTACCAGTGTGGATGAGACTTTAAACCGAGGTCCCGTGTGCGAGCGCACACAGAACATCTTGCGCACATGTTAAATCCTGTTCTGCTTTGCATAAGGGTAGGCCATTGTGTGCCGGTGAGAACAGATGACAGAATTTACAAAACCGCATACACATGGGGACTGGATGTAAAAAAGCACATAAGTGCTAATTCCATTATCATTGATATAAAAGAATAAAAAGAAAAAAAATTCTAGGTCCATTCTAGGCCATTTAGCCCCATAATCTACTTCCTTACCTAGAAACAAACTTATCTGGTTTGCTTCCTATGCGACTACTCCTTTCATTCCTGTAGAATTATCTTCTCTGGTGCACCCTCTGTGCCGCTGTTCATTCTGGTGCACATCCATGTTTTAACCTTTCCCAGACAGCCAACGTCCACTGTTCCCGTTTCTCTGTCTGACAGGGCCCTGTAATTATCTGCCCTTCAACCAGTGTGCGTCGGCCCTTCGCAGCCATGCTTTTTATCCACCGTTTCTCGTTTTTCGTTAGCTTTTTTTTTTAAAGTTTTGTTTGGTTCGGGGGGGGGGGGGGGGGGGGGGGGGTACAGGGGCGGGGGGATGCAGGAGAGGTGGGGGGCTGTGACTTTCCCTTCCTGTCAAGTGCTCCTTTCACCCCAGCAAAGCTCTCTCTCTCTCTCTTTTCTGTCTACACTGGTTTGTCCATTTTCTTGGATTTGTCTGGGGGGTTTTCTCTTCCTCGCATTGTATAGTTACGATGATCTCTTATTATTCAAATATTCCCTTTACACCATCACAACACCTACTTTACATGAGCTGTATGCTGTGAATGTACATAACAGAACTTGTGAAACAACTATTTTCAAATAAATTACACTCAACCACAAAACAAACACAAGCCATTAAACAAATACTTTCTTCACATCCACTCACTCACTCTCTCTCTCTCTTCACAACACACAACACATTATTCACACAAACACACTACACACACACACATTCACTCACTCACATTCCTCACTCACACACACACACACACTACTACACACACATAACACACACACATACACTCACTCACACACACACTCACTCACTCATACACACACTCTCTCACTCACACTTACACTCAAACACACACTCACCCACACTCACACATATTCACACACACATGCACACACTCACACACATCTCACACACACACACACACAAACTACACTACACTACACACCACACACTACACTACACTACACACACACACACTACACTACACACAACACATATTCACACAAACACCACTATACACACAAACACACACACACGCCTCTCTAGCACTCACCGGGCATGCACAGACAGCGGTAGGCGCCCCTCTCATCCAGACAGGTGCCGTCGTTCTGACAGGGGTCGGAATCGCACTCGTTGATGTTCCGCTCGCAGCGCTTGCCTGTGAAGCCCCGGGGACAGTTGCACTGGAAGGAGCCGTTCAGGTTCTGGCACGTCCCTCCATGTTCACACACCACTGTCGTTGTGGCTGCAGGGCACACACGTTCACACACTTTCTCAAAGACAACGCTTGAGGCCTTTAAAGAGACTTAAGGTTAAGGTGGCCCATCATCACCTATAAGGTCCGTAGGGGAGCGAGGCATCACAGACCTCACTTCTCTAGGGGCCAGCATATTGAGGGCGGCGCCCATCTCCTCTCCCTCGCTGCTTTACCTTCCCTGACCCTAATGAGGGCAGGTACCCATTTACAGCTGGGTGAACTGGGGAACTGTACCGAAGCCAAGGCACGCTAACGGTCACCCATCCGAGTGGTAACCACACTTGATGCTGCATAACATTGGCTGAGGGATAGCGAGCGCTCTGACCACTGAGCTGTCCCATTTTGACTACACTTTTTAAAAATATTACAGAATCCTTGAACAGGCTGGACAGTGCTTATTAGTTCGATAAGGTTTTATCTCTCTTCTTGCTAGGTTCACGTCTTTCTCCTGCATGGGTGCTTGTCTTTCTCCTGCATGGGTTCGTGTCTTTCTCCTGATGTAGATTTTTTTTTTTAATTTCCTTCAGAATGTAAGGTTATACTGAAGGCAATTTCCTACTGTATCTGAAAAAGAAACCTATCACTGTCATCTCCTATCAGAGGCATCTTTCATCTCCTCCAGACTGGTCTCTATACTTTGCTTTCTTTCAATGGAAACATCTTGCACACAGTTTCATTCTGAACTGTTTTCTTTGTCATTCCTAGAACCACAGCAGCATTAAAGCAACTCACGGAAAAGAGGAATATAATAAAAATTACCAACACACACACATGCGTGCGCCAAAGTATCTACACAGGTAAAAAGACTTACACACACACAGAGCCAAAGTATCTAGACAGATAAAACACACACACACAAAAGACTTATACACACATACATAAGGTAAGGTAAAAGGTAAAGGAGTCCCATAACCTATAAGGTCGTAGGGGAGCGAGGCGTCAGTGACCTCACTTCTCTAGGGCCAGCATATTGAGGGCGGCGCCCATCTCCTCTCCCTCGCTGCTTTACCTTCCCTGACCCTAAAGAGGGCAGGTACCCATTTACAGCTGGGTGAACTGGGGGAACTGTACTGAAGCCAAGGCGCGCAAACTGTCACCCATCCAACTGGTAACCACGCTCGACGCTGCTTAACTTGTCTGGGGGAAAGCGAGTGCTCCGACCATTGAGCTATCCCGTCCCACACACATACATACACACATTAAAGACTCACACACACGAGCCAAAGTATCTACACAGATAACACACACAAAAGACTTATACACACACACATACACACATAAAAGACACACACACGAGCCAAAGTATCTACACAGATAACACACACTAAAGACTTATACATACACACATAGAAGACACACACACACACACTCGCAGAGCCAAAGCCTCTAGACAGGTACCTGCAGACTAGACTTACTTTCCAGACACTCGTCGATGTCAATGGAGCAGTCGGCCCCCCGCCACCCTTTCTGGCAGGTGCAAATAGGATCCCCGTTGATGGGGGAGGTCTCGCAGGCGGCGGACGCGTAGCAGGGGTTACTCTCACAGGCGTCCTCCAGGTGACAGCGCAGACCTGGGAACAACGGTTACACACGAAGTGAGCAGGACTTCATTCCTGATATCCCCCACCACTCCTCTGATTTTTCTAACATTTCACACTTTTCTGCCCAAGCGCCAACCCTAAGCTTTTAGTACTCCAGATTTTACACAGTTTTATCACTTTTTTTGGTGCTAGCCTCGGGGATTTACCTGTTAAAATTTCAAAAATCTTGCCCTGAATTTTTTGTAATGTTCATTCAAGTCACCAGCCATAGCCGGCCTAGCCTTCACAGAGATCTACAGGGTTTTCGCCTGAGCGCAAGATGTCCTGCATGGATTCATACACTGGACCTCAGTTTAGTCACGTATGAAGGATTTCAGAGAGTGGAGTCGGTACTAATGTAAACCCCAGGATAGAAAAAAAAAATCCCCTCAAACGTACACCTCAGCAAAGACTTGAACCACCGCCCTCTCTGTCTTCCAGATCATGATTACAACACACTTAACCACAAGGCTATTTCACCCTTTCATCTGTAAAGCGCTTTCCTAAAAAGGCATCCTCCCTGAAAAGGCCCCTTTCCTGCATATTGGGGTCATAACAATGCAGAGCAATCTGACCTCTCTGCTCAGACTCTGTCGTTCTAAAACCCACAGTTTGTTGCTTCTTCAAAGCTCATCATAAAAAGGTTCCTTCCTCCACTCTATGAGCTAATAATAATAACAATAAATGGAACTTATACAGCGCTATATCTTGCAAAGACAAATCAAAGCGCATGCATTCAACCTAATCTTACACAGTCATGCAATCAATGATAAATAATCAATATTTTGTTAACCAACAGATATTTACAAACATGGTGTGCTGCAGACAAAATCTATGAAATAAAACTTCAATAATCAAATGTTTTTCAAAAGCACACACACACTCACACAGGTCATATACTTTAGCAGGGTGATAGGACATGGGTTAGTGAAGGTGGGATAGCTCTGATATGAAACAGGAGGGGGGAAATCTTAGAGCTGAGCTCTACATTCCTGACTGGTACGTCTGACCCCACAATCCTCTCCACCCCGCCTCTCTGGCACCAACCAGCACCTGCCTGCCTACCTGTTTTGCCCAGGGGACACTCGCAGAAGAAGTAGCCGACCCTGTCATGGCAGGTACCTCCGTTGTAGCAGGGGTTCAGGTAGCAATCGTCTTCGTTGACCAGACAGGTAGGACCTGTCCAGCCGTTGACACAGACGCACATGTAGCCACCCACGCTGTTGAGACAGGTACCCCCGTTCTTGCAGATCCTAGAATCCAGGGCGCACTCATCCACGTCCAGCTCGCAGTACTTCCCTGTGCATGTCGGGGGGGGCAGAAAACCAGGTTACGTGTTCACCAGTCAACAACAAAAATGGCAATTTGAAACACTGACATGCATTTATAAATGCATGCACACATACTATACTTAACACACATACTAACACACTCCAAGTGACAAAGACAGTGCTCAGCATTCTTCCCACTTAATTAAGTAACTAACCATCCCTACCACACAGTTCTCTCCCCCACACCCCCCCCCCCACCCTTAAAAATAACCCCAAACAAACCAGCAACCCCCACCCCCCCCCTCCCTAAAAAAACAAAACAACAGCAAGCAAAAACAAAGCAAATAAACAACAACAAAAAACTTCCTCACTTTTTCTCCCCATCCTCCTCCCAAAAAGAGGGGTGAAAAATCACTGCCAACAAAACTACCAACGAAATAAAACCAAACCAACCAGTCAACTAACTGATTGAGTTTAAAAAATAAAATAAAAGTAAATAATATATATATATATATATATATATATATATATATATATATATATATATAATATATATATATATATATACACAGTTCGCAGTGAACTTTACACAATTCAACTATTTCAGAATGACAAATAACAGTGGCATGCCCCCCCCAAATCAATGTCTCAACACACTTCCACCCCCATCCCTAACAAATAAATAATTTTTTTTAAACTCACGCCCTCCACCCCCTGAAACCAAACAATTAAATAAGGGGGAGAGAAAAAACCAACACCACCACACAAAAAAACCCACCCCAACTACCCAATAAAACCAACCAACAAATTCATCAACCACCCAATCAAAAACAAAACAGAAAAACAAACAAACTGACAGACACTAGAGTTCAGAATAGATTTCAAAGAAAAAGAACCTTCTGACACTTGGAGGGGGGGAGGAGGAGGGGGTTAAGAGTCCTGTCTCACATTACTCACAAAAAACCATACATGATAAAACAAAAAAATTTTTGAAGAAAGCCTAATGACAGCCATATATATGTATACATCAACTGACAAAAACAGCACGCAAGTCTTCAACAAGGATTGCAAACACAAACAGAAGGTGCAGGCAGGCAGGCAGGTAGGCAGGTAGGCCATTGTCTCACTCTCTCTCTCACCTGTGTAGGTAGGGGGGCATTCACAGCGATAATCCCCCACCAGGTCCACACAGGTGCCATTGTGACAGTTGTGGTTGGCGCAGTCGTCGATGTTGTTTTCACAGTTCCGGCCACGGAAACCTGCCACAGACCATTTCCATTTCTTTACATACATGTTGTATACATGTGCACATGTGAATTCAGATTAGCGGGATAGGGAAGGAAGAGTGAAGAGTCGCAGGGAGACACACACACACAAATACAACAACAATTTGGGCATAGGACAAGGTGAAAAGGTAAGACACAGCAGTCAGCAGGAGCTGAAGTAACTAAGACCCCCCCAAAAAAAAAAAAAAAATTGAACCAATTTCTAAAAGAAAAGGGGGGGGGGGGGGGGGGGTAGTGATTGCAGACATATGGGGGGTGAGGGGTGAGAGACAGAGACAGAGAGAGAGAGAAGGGGGGGGTAAGCAGCGGCAGAGATGAGGAGTGCTACAGAGCATAGAAAAGTGCAGCAGCAAGAGACAAACACGAAAGCAGATCAGGTATCATGATGTTCATGACAATCCAATGTCAAATATTAGAAACTTCAACTGTTTTTGACAGCTTTAATCTACCAGACTGAAAATTTGTTTCAGCTCTGCTATAAATATTTGAATTCACTGCCTTTTTTTATGTTTTGTTTTGTTTTGGTGAGCTTAACTTTTTATAGGTTCAAGAGAAGCTATAAATAATAATAATAATAATAATGTATGGAATTTATATAGCGCTGAATCTTGTAAAGCAACAAATCAAAGCGCTCAGATTTCACTTCATACCACTTTTTAGTCACGGCAGATTTCTCTCCGTGAAATTCGGGCTGCTCTCCCCGGGGAGAGCGCGTCGCCACAAGCGCAGCGCCACCCTTTTTTTTTCTTTTTCATGTCTGCAACTGTATTTGTTTCCCTATCAGAGTGGCTTTTTTCTAAGAATTTTGCCAGGTATAAATGTACCCACTGTTTCAAATGTGCTCAATTGTTGTTGATCCTCTAGCTAGAACTCAAGAGGTTCACCAATGGTGAGATTTTTGTGTATCTGACTGTTTTTACCCACTATTTAGGTAAACACACTCCGACTTTGAGGATCTAAACATTTTATTTGTTCCCCTCTCTCTGTCTCTCCCTTTTTTTTCTGATAAGTGTGTGTGTGTGACTGTGTGTGGTGGTGTGTTGTTTTGTGTGGATGTGACTGTGAGACAACAAGAACAATAATGGTTAACTCAGTTTTTGCGGGCCATCTGGATCATATAAACAGGAGATATATTATATGCACTTCTGATAACATGGTGAGCAAATAGACTACACAACAACAGACTTTCTGTGCTGTTGAACTGCATACTAATACGAAATGTTCATGAATATCATTTCAGAGTACATGTAAGCATAAAGTTCTTAACTATGAGGCAGGAATAGTTTTGTTTCTAAGTTTCAATGATTTTACAGTGAACATTGCAATTTTGAAAACTGACTTCTCTGATCAATATGTTGTTACACAAAAAAGATAACTTAAATTCTGATGGGAAGCCTTATACAAAATGTTTCCGAAGGGTAATGTTGTAACAAAGGTGGATCATGCAATTCAGAGG
>CM054161.1:43080484-43087984 GCA_028751875.1 Rapana venosa
ACCAACAAAGAAACTATTTATTCAACATCAGTGCAATTCTTATTTATTTAAGGAAACATGCCTAACAATACTCACAGCACAAAGCCCAGAAAAGCAGCCAACAGATCGCCCAGGGGGCGCTAATCCTTCTTGATCTGGTCATAGCTGCTCCTGATCAATGCCAGACTTCTTTCTGGTTGTTGCAGTCACCACACCACTTGTTTTTCCTTATGTCACAGATTTCATTCTGTCCATTTCTTAGCTGCCCGATGATATTTGGTAAGTCCACTGCGTTCACATACTCTGTTTCTTTTATGCTTCTTCTTTATAGCATATCTTTAAAGTCCATTGTCAAAGTGTTAATCTGTTTCTTTTATGCTTCTTCTTTATAGCATATCTTTAAAGTCCATTGTGTTAATCTTTATTTCCCGGTGATTTAAATAATCAGAAGAGGCTGATTTAGATCTAGGTGGCAGTGTGATCATCAGCTCTGCATCACATTTCTCTTTTTGTTCACTTTCTTTTCCTAAATGCTCACTGTAACATACACATTTGTAAGTAAAGCTATTGATATAAAAAATGAAAAAAATTAATGTAGGCACTCAAGTTAGATCCATTTCTCCCCCAAAAAATCTACTCTTGAACGTTAGATCCATTCTTCCCACAGATCTAGCTCATTCCATCATTTGTCAGTCAGCCCAACAACATAAGACCTGTTGTTCTCAGATCTAAGGGTACTTTTCTTAAGTTCTCTGTATGTTGTGTGTTAAAAAACAACCTAGCAGGCCAGCCATTGGGAAAAGCCCAGTTTGCACTGGGTGGTGTCTTGGTACAAACACTGCTCCTTTGCATTCATTATAATCACTGAGGCTTGTTGAAAAGGAAAGTGTAGGCCTAGTCTGGGATGGGGGAAAATTTGGGGAAGGAGGGGGTTGGGGGGTGATACTATGAGAAACGATGTAGAAGGATGGGGGGGGGTTGGGGGTTCAGACAAAAATCAGAAAAGAGGGCAGTGAGAGAAGGGGGAAAAAATAAAAGGGGAGGGGGGGGGGGGTGTAAGTAATAGGCAAAGCAGACGACAGGTGGTTATCATATGTCGGTAGTGTCACACCAGAGGCGAAAAGAGTTACAATATCCCCTCACTGCATTCCCAGTCACACGCTTTCCAGTATCATCAGCGTGGCCTGCTAGTCAACCCCCACCTCCCTTCTCCCTTCCCCCTCCGCCCTAGCGCTCCCATCCTTTACGTGTAACAGTAGAGTAAAACCACCACAGCCACAACCACTCTATTGTCTCAAATTCATCCTGGGTCCCTTCGCCAGCAGGCAATAATCAAATTATTTCAGATTTCAAATTTGCCTGGGACTTTTCCACCAGACACCCGATACTAGCGCCCCCCCCCCCCCCCCCACCAATGTCAACAGTAAATAAAAATGCCGAGATGTGGCTTCTGACCAATGTACCCTATCCGTGCAAGCCCCCCCCCCCCCCCCCCCCTTCCAAAAACCTACACTCGCTTTGTGGGGAGAGTGCAAAAGCACTATTTAAAAAAAAAAATTTTTAATCCCACCAAAACAGCTTCATTGGATGTTTCCTTGTTCTTCATTTGTTCCTTCTTACAAAATGTAAGACAGAAAAGAGAAAGAAAGAAAAAAGATGGGGGCAGAATCTCTAATTCACAGAGGGTAGGTGTTGTGTATACTACACTAATACTATTCCGTCTCCGGGCCCAATGATGGGTGACCTTTTTCTCTCAGTTTTGCCCACATGGTAGTAGCTACACCAGCCTAACTGACAGCACTGGCTGCCTGGAGGAGGGTAGGCAGGCAGGCAGGCAGGCCTGGAGGAGGGTAGGCAGGCAGGCAGGCAGGCAGGCCTGCAGGGGCATGCTCCTGTGACACAGTGCCATGTTCCCTGCACTACTCAACCATTAACCAACTAACCGCTTACAGGCCAGCAATGAGGCTTACACTGTTACAGGCCAGTAATGAGGCTTACAGGCCAGCAATGAGGCTTACAGACAGGCCAGCAATGAGGCTTACAGACAGGCCAGCAATGAGGCTTACAGACAGGCCAGCAATGATGCTTACAGACAGGCCAGCAATGATGCTTACAGAGGCCAGCAATGACGCTTACACAGGCCAGCAATGACGCTTACACAGGCCAGCAATGAGGCTTACAGGCCAGCAATGAGGCAGATTTGTCCTCTGGTCTGTCTGTCCACCCTGCCTGCCTGCCTGCATGGGTGCTAGTCTCACCACCTGTTTGTTTTGAGTTTAATAAAAATGAATGAATTCCTTCTGGTTTATCATTATTTATAGCATTTTTATTATTATGAATTGATTATTATTATTATTATTATCATTATTTAGGGGGCAATCTCACAAAGACAAATGTTTCCCTATCTAGATTTTTTAAAAATACAATTGACCAATTTTAGTCGGCATAAGCCCATTGCATTTCTCAAATGCACAGAGAAGTTCAGTGTGACCTTTCAAGTAAGTGGTTGGCACAACATCTGTACTAAAAGCTACTGAAGTGTGCTGCACTTCTAGTGCAGACTTTTAACCAATAACTGGTGATGCCATGAAAAAAACACCTTGACCTAGAATTACACTTTTGCAGGACAACCCAAAGCAATACCTGAAAAATAAGGGGGGGGGGGGGGGGGGGGGGGGGGGGGGGGGGGGGGGGGGGGGTTATCCAATGCCTAGAAAAACTGAGGGTTAAAAATTCATTTCAAAGTTTTGGAGATAAAATGTGAGGACATGGACATAATGGGAATCGTGATCTAAAAAGGAAAATTTTTAAAGAAAATAAAAAAGAAACAAAACCAAAAAACCAAATTGTGAAATGAAATAATAGGCCTCCCCCCCCCCTTTCCACATTAGCAGAATAAAGCAGTTACTTGCTTATTTATGATATTCCCCCAATTGCATTTAAACATTCTTTTTAACACTTTGACCAAACACTCTCATCAAAATATAAAATGTTAAAGAATCAATGTGACTGCTTGTTTATA
The DNA here is from genome assembly GCA_028751875.1 of Rapana venosa. Taxonomy (NCBI): domain Eukaryota; kingdom Metazoa; phylum Mollusca; class Gastropoda; order Neogastropoda; family Muricidae; genus Rapana; species Rapana venosa. Next base: position 43,083,486 of record CM054161.1, read on the forward strand.
TTCTTATTTTTTTCTAAGTCATTTCCGTCTACTTGTAACAGATATTTTGTATATAAGAGCCTCTCGTTATTTTTGTATTATTATTTTTTTAATAATAAAAGGTGAAATAAATAAAACCTTGTGCTTGCTCACTTAACCCAGTAATCATGGTCCGTTGGCCTTCTCTGCTATGAAACTGAAAGCCAGTCGACCAACCCTTTCAGGGCGACAAAATACCTGCCAAGTGATAGTGAATAGAGAAAAATGAATGTGTACACCGTAGACCTCTTCAGAGCCATCCACAGACCTTTCAACCTTTTCACAGGACGGTATGAAAGACCTCTAAAATGCCTTGCTCCACAAGCTGCCTTGATATGCAAATTGCCTTCAACAACCATGACCTCCTATTGGCAGCATTACAATAATTATCGCTCTTAGTTAATACTTGGAGAGGTAGAGAGTACTGGCATGAACAGAAAAAAGCATGCTGAACCCACACATACCACCACATACATACCAGCTGAGTAAAAGTTGTTCATTACTGAGAACATTATCAAGTATATATACGCCTATAAAGACCAGGATTGGTATCAAATGGCAGTCCATTCCCCAAGTCGGAATGCAGCTACCTTTGCTTGTTGTATAACAGTTGTATATATATATGCAAAAATCTCTAATCTTTTCTTATCTTACCCTACTTGCTAATTCTTATTCAATAAACAAATCTTCAAGTCTCACACAGTCACAGTGAGAAACAGAGTGAGAGAAAAAGGCAGGAGAAAGCCAGTTACTCTAATGTGTAGACCTGTTGAAAATCAACACTTCTGAATATTCTTCTGTTTGGGGGGGTGTTATGCCTAAGCTGCAAGCATAGCAAATCAACAACTAAATTTAACACAAACAACAACATTGGGAAAACGTTTTCATCAACTGGTGAGGAACTTGGACCTACAAAATCTACTTCACTTAATAGTTATTGTTGTAATTTCTTTCTGTAGCTGACAGGAACAAGAACCTCACTGAACTTTTTTTTATCTAGCCCAGAAAAAAAAAGAGTCCAAAGATGCATCAGATACAATTGTACTGATACAGGATACAAGTGAAAAGTGATATACAATCTGTACCAATTAAAGATTGAAACTGCCTTATAAATACAAACTAGTACTGGCCAGTCCAGTGCAAAGTTTAGGGTTTTATCTTCACTGTTGAAATGATTCTTTTAACTTTTTTATGTAAAGAATTTGTTTAACCACTGCCACAGGATCACTCCAGCTTCAAAAAAATAAAAGGAAACAGCATATCGATAAAAAAAAAACCAACAAAAACAAACAACTGATGACAAGAGCACGTGCACAAACCATAACACACAGTAACTTCAGTCGTTTTCTTCAAAAATGTGCAACCATCACTGAAATAAAAACAACCAACTGAAGAACTTGGAAGATGCCACTAGGCCTACAAAGGATGCGGGCAGGAGAAGAAGTGCACGCACACCACCCCACCCCACATCACCAGCACCACACATGCATGAAAGCAGGCGTACTAGCTAGGCTAGCAGAGCGAGGTAACCTAACAACCCAGCGACACCACACCACACCACACCACGCTGATGCTACGCGGAGGGCAACACTTTCTCACGCCTCTCCCCTCCACTTCACCAACGGACAGCCAAACACATACGCTAGGCTAGGCCTAGACACCACCCAAAAAAAAAAAAAAAATCCTCCTCTTCAAACCTCCTCCCCCTTCCCTCAAAGACGTGTCGCACGTGTTTCTGCCGCTCCGATTCGTCTGCGAGCGGCGGCACCAGCAGACATTTGAAAAAGCAGAAAGCTAAAGAGGGGGCTGCAGCGTCTCTATACTCCCTCCGACTGGAGACAGGGTATCTCCGTGATGTTTATTCCACACAAGGGGGACAGCCCTCACTGCTTAGGCCTAGGCCTATCTCACGCGCTCGCTGCCTTTGCTAAGGCACTGTACTAGGCTATACGAGGCTAGGCTGGCTAGGCCTGTAGACCTCGCCTATACACGGGAGATTGCCGCCTGGCTGGTGGGAACGAACTCGCGACCCCGCTTTGCAATCTACGCTCTCTAGGCGACACGTAGTAGGGACTTGGTAAGGTGGGTGTAGGGGGTAGTGGAGAGGGGGGGGGGGGGGGAGGAGAGAAGGGGGGGTGGGGATTTGGGGTAGGGTTAGGGTAGGGTAAAAAGAGGAAAGAAAGGGGAATACAAGTGGAGGTTCAGGGAGGAGGGGGGGGGGGGGGGGGTTACTAGGCGTGACACACATGTTCTGGTGAAAGGGAGGGGGAGGGGGGGGGGGGGGGGGGGGGGAGTATCACGGCCATGTGACGGCAGGCAGGCATCGTATAGCCTAGCCTAGCGTGGCAGCCTACACAGACAGAACACATGGGTTCCAGAAAGACGAAAACACTTCTAGGCCTACACTACAAGGCCTACTAGGCCTACACTGCCTTCTATTCTATCTTCTATTCTATCCTGCAGGCTTCATTCACTCTTTCCCCTATAGACCCACTATTCTAGGCCTAGGCCTCTGGACTGTGTTGAGATTTCCTGTTCAAATGCATGCACGATCTTGGCGCATATATAAAATATATACAATTATATATATTATATATTATATATTATATATTTGGTGTGTGTTGTGTGTGTTGATTGTGTGTTGTGTTGTGTGTGTATATAGTATGTATGCACACGAGGAAAGGGCGGTAGGATAGAAGTCTGAGAGCGGGCACATTACTTAATGTATGACTGTGCGCGCTACACTTTTCAAGAGATTATGTGAGAAAATGCACTGGTGCTGCCATATAAGCACACAATGCCATATTATTGGGAAGTTAGCTATTTTTCATAAGTACACAATACGTGCGCGCGCGCACACACACAACTCCCCCTCCACCCCCACCATTCAAACAAAACTATTCCACCACTCGGACAAACAATAAAACATCCCCTACCAAAAAAACAACAACAAACAAACAATAACAAAAGCAGGACACCACTGTCCTTATTTTTCTCCACTTGTCATCACGAATACGTAAGCATTAGCAAGTATTCCACTTTATAACTCGTCCCACAAATATCACATTATCACCGTTATTTCTTGGTGGTGGTGTGTTTGGTTTTGTTTTTTGTTTGTTTGTTTTTTGGGTTTTTTGTTTTTTTAAGCTCTTTTTCCCATGGTAGAAGCAGTGTAAGCATCCAAACCGTGGCATCTGTTTTCAAACTGGACAATGTGTGTGTGTGGTGTGTGTGTGTGTGTGTGTGTGTGTGTGTGTGTGTGTGTGGTGTGTGTGTGTGTTTGTTTTTTGTTGTTGTTGAAAAGAATCAAGTGGTAGAGCGTGCTGAGGAGGATTGATAATACAATAAATTTCAGCTGTTTTCAATTTTATTTTTATCTTTTTGTATTTTGTTGAATAAAAAAACTCAAACAATTAGTGCTTATACTTACAACACACCAAAAACACACACACACAACACACACCACCACACACAAAACACCAAAACAAAGATAATCGTGAGTCTAGCTGCATTAAAGTGAGGTATGTAAGCAACATGCCAAATGCCCCCAGTTTTTTTTTTCTTTTAAAACCCCCTGCCCCCCCCCCCCCCCCCCCCCCCTTCCGCGAGAGGAGACGAGAGTGAGAGGGGCACACAACACAAGAGGGGGGAGTGGGCACACAGACAGACACAGAGGGGGGAAAGAAAAGGAGAGAGAGAGAGAGAGAGAAGAAGAAAAAGAGAAGAGAGAGAGGAGAGAGAGAGGAGAGAGATCAGAAAAGAAAAAGGGGAGAGGAAAAATTGCCTAGCGTACCCGACATCCAGACAGGCAGAGAAAAAGGGGAAATTTTCACACACCACACACCACCCCAAAAACACACACCATCACACAATCTCTCTCACACACACAAAACCACCCATTTTCCCCCACATACATTTTTTCAACACACCCCACCACACACACACCCCACACACCCCCACCCACGTACGTACCCCCCTTTTTCCCCCCCCCTCTTCTCTCTTCTCTCTCTCTCTCCCCCCCCCCCCCCCCCTCTTTTCCCCCCCCACCCCCTCCACACACCCCACACACACACAAAATCTCACCCACAAAAAATATCACACCACAACCACACACACAATTTTTCCCACACACACCCCCCCCTCACACCACACACCAAACACTACAAACCCCACCACACACACACACACACCACACCACCACACACACACACCCCCCACTTTCCTTCTTCTTCACTTTTCTTTAAAAATCAACACACACAACAACACACACACACCACACAAAATCAACTCCCCCCCCCCCACAAAACACCCCAAACTCCACCACACACAAACACACACACACAACACACCACCCCACAACCCCCCACACAACACACAACACACCCCCCCACACCCCACAACACACACACACACACAAACACACACACCACACACACACAACACACACCATCTACACATCTCAATCTCTCTCTCTCTTCTCT
>CM054161.1:43089793-43154793 GCA_028751875.1 Rapana venosa
TCCCCGTGTTTACTGTTTTGGGAATTATAAATGGATATTATCTTTAAAACACACACACACTCTCTGCTCTGTCTCTGTTCTCTATCTCTCTACTCCCCTTTTATCGTTTTGCCATATTTATTTGATCCTATGAAGGTTTCTTTTTTATTTTTTAAAATACTTTTTGGGGACTTGTCCTCTTTTTTTAAGTTTTTAACAGTGCCCTATTTCAATATCTTTTTGTTTGTGAAACAATATATGTACCTTTTGAAAATGTTAGATGTTTTTCTTTAGATTTTTAAGTTTGGTTTTTATTCTTTTTGGTTTTGTTGTTTTTTTTTTCTCTTTTTTTTTTCTTTTGTTGGTTTGGTTTTTCTTTCTTTTGTTTGTTTGTTTTTTTGGTTGTGGTTTTTTTTTGGGGGGGTGGGGGGGGGGGGGGGGGGGGGGGGGTTTTTTTTTGGGTTTTCTTTTATTAGTTTGCTTTCGGGGGGGGGGGGTTGGGGGGGGCGGGCGTTTTTGAAGGGGTTATTTCCCCATTTTTTCTACTGGAGACTGTATAATTTTTGGTTATTTTTAAAGATGTACCCCTGGGGCGGGGACTGGTGAAAAAAAAGCAAATGAGTGTTATCATTATCCTCGAAAAAAAAGAATTTGTCTTTGTCATTGTCTTTCATTTCTCTCTTCTTCCTCTCTCTCTTTCTCTCCTCTACGCTCCGCTCTCTCTCTCTCGTCTGTTTCTCCCTCCCCCTCTCCTTGTCCCCCTTCCCCCCTCTCCCCTTTTGGTGCGTGCGATGTTTGTGTGTGTGTGGTGTTGTGTTGGTGGGTGTGGGGTGTGTGTGTGTGTGTGTGTGTGTGTGTGTTTTCTGTGCTGTTGTTGCGCGCGCGTGCGTGTTTTCCCTACTGCGTGAAATTTCAGTACCTGTAAACATACGATGTGGTGTATGTTTGTTGTGTGTTTTGGTTTGTGTGTTGGTGTGTGTGTGGGTGTGGGGTTTGTGTGTGTGTATGTTGTGTGTGTGGTTTTTTGTGTATGTGGTGTGTGTGTGTGTGTTATGTTGTGTGTGGTTGTGTGTGTGTATGTGTGTGGTGGTATGTGTTTTGTGTGTGGTGGTGTGTGGTGTGTGTGTGTGTGGGGGGTGTGGGGGTGTTGTGTTGTGTATGTATGTGTTGTATGTATGTATGTTCTGTATGTCGTATGTATGTTGTGTTGTGTGTGTAATATGGTGGTGTGTGTTATGTTGGTTGTGTGTTGTGGGGGGGGGTGCCGGAGTTCCCCATGGGGGTGTTGCAGCCCCCCTTTCCTGCTGGCCTCCACTATCGTACCCGGGGTGGTCGAGAGCCAGCACACTTCGCCCCTGCAGCTTCGTGGGGTGGATGCTACCCCCCCGTAATGGGGGGGGGGGGGGGGGGGGGGGGGGGGGGGTTGGGGGGGGGGGGGTTGGGGAAAGGGGGGGGGGGTGTTGTGTGTTTTTTGGTTTGTGTGTGTGTGGGTTTGTTGTTGGGTGTTGTTGTGTTGTGGGTTGTTGTGTGTGTTTTGTGTTTTGTTGTTGTGTGGGGGTTTTTTGTGGGGGGTTTTGTTGTGGGGGGGGTTGTTGTGGTTTTTTGGGGGGGGGTTTGTGTGTTGTTGTGTGGGGGGGGGTTGTGTTTGTTGTGTATGTGTGTAGTTGTGTGTTGGGGGTGGTTGTTGTGTGTTTTGTTTTGTGTTTGTGTGTTTTGGGTGGGGGGTTTGTTGTGTGTGTGGTGGTGTGTTTTTTGTGTGTTGGGGTGTTGTGTGTTTGTGTGTGTGTGCGGGGGTGCGTGCGTGTGTATGTTTGTTTGTGGGAGAGAAAGAGTGTTTTGTGGTTTGTGTTGGGGGTGATGCGTGGTGTGTGATGTGTGATTATATAGGTGTGTTGAGGAAATTTTGATTTTTTTTTGGCGTGGTCCCGGTGTTGTGTATGGTGAAAATAATTTGTTTTAGGGAATTTTTGTTTTTGTGTATGGGGGGTTGGGGGGGGGGTGTTGGGTGTGGGTTTTGTTTGTTTTTGTGTTTTTGTGTGTTGTGTTGTGTGTTTTTGGGGTGTGTTTGGTGTGGGGGGTTTGGGTGGGTGTGTGTTTTTTGTGTGTTGTGTTTGTATTCTTCTTGTTTTTTAAATGTACATATAATAAAACCATAAATCCAGCCCGCACGCAAACACACTTGTGCCTTAAAGCTGTTCAATCCCCCCCCCCCAAACCCCCCACCCCCCCAATTTCACCATTCACCCCAAACATTAAACAAAGCACGCCCCCCACCACAACACACAACCACCAAAAACAACCACAATTTTTAAACACCCCACACAACACACACACATTTAAACAACACCCCACTTAAACACACACATTACAAAACACAACACCCCCAACACACACACACCCCACACAAAACCCTCCCACACACAACACAAAACACACATTTTTACAACAAAATTTACACACACACCACACACACCACACACACACACACACACTCTCTCTCTCTCACAAAACCACTTACACACCACAAACACACACTTACCCCAACATTTCAAACACACACACACACACACACACACTCCCCTCCCACACACACCACTTCCCCCCAAAAAACACAACAAACTTACACACAACACAACACACACAACACCCCCACACACACACACACCCCCCACACACACACAAAACACACAACACAAACACACACACACACCCCCCAAACAAACAACCAAAAAACCGAGGAATACGACGCAGCACTACCTAGGCACTGTCCGTCACCTTCTTTCATCACTGCCCGGGGTGCTTTCGGTATGATACGTCAAACGGAGAACCATTCCCTATTTCTACGTCAACCTTGGGAACCCGCATGGGTCCTACGTCTGGGGCTGATGGCCGGCACGTTCTGAGCCGTGTGAATTTAACTAGATCAAAAAGGTCATGTCTGTGTCAGTCTTCAGTGTGTGTGGCGTCTGTGTGTGTGTTGGGGTGTGTGTTGTGTGTGTGTGTGTTGTGTGTGTGTGTGGGGGTGTGTGAAAGTCAAATTTTTTTTTCAGATTTTTTACCTTTTTGGTGTGTGTGTGTGTGTTTTGGGGTGTGTTGGGGGGGGGTTTTTGGTGTGTGTCGTGTGTGTGTGGTGTGGTGTGTTGTGTGGTTGTGTGTGTGTGGTGTGGTGGGGTTTGTGTTTTTGTGTGTGTGTGTGGGGTTAAAAGTCAAAGTTTTTTTCAGATATTTTTTGTGTGTGGTGTGTGTGTGTGTGTTGTGTGTGTGGGGTTTTTGGGGTGTGTGTGTGTGTGGTGTGTGTGTGTGTGTAAAAAAAGTCAAAGTTTATTTTCAGATTTTTTCCCTGTGTGTGTGTGGTGTGTGTGTGTGTGTGTTGTTGGTGTGTGTGTTTGGTGGGTGTGTGTGGGGTTGTGTGTGTATATCTTCTTTTTAACCTTTCACATTTAGTTTTTAGACGGAAAAAAGAAAATCTAAAAAGGAACGCAAACAATAACGAAAAGTGTCAAAATAACATACTTAAAAAAAAACCCAAACTTTAACATACTACAAAACTGAATTTAAACGGACTTCTTATAAACCCTATACAATGTCCAACAGTAAACAATGGTTCGAAAAATCTGACCCAATGACAGGCTTGGTGCAGAGGTAAAAATGTTTTTTAAATTTCCCACAATAAAAAAAAACTGATATTGGTAATCTTCTCCCAACAAATACAGTTTACATCTTCACGTACTTTGTCCTGAAACATTTATTTTAATCTTACAAAAGGGATAACATTTCTACGATTATCCCCAACCACAGCCTTTGTTAGAAAGAAAGTATTCGAAAACTACCGTATTGCTTGTACCCATTATAAAGACAATACCCCCAATCATATATTTTCTTTATAATGTTTCCCCAGCAAGCTTTTTGTAGCAACTGATCCCCATCAGAGATAAGGGGCCACGTTTTTATAATTTTTATTATCTATACTGAGGGTCCTTTTCTAAATACTGATGAGGCTGGGGGGTTTTTCTTTTTTATCAAAAAAAAGTAGAACGACTGTCAACCGGGGAAAAAATAAATTATATTACAGCGAGCTAACTGCTATGTGTTGGCCCCTACTATGTATTGCCCCCCTAAAGAATATTCAATACCTTATAATTAGTTTGATTCTAAATCTTTTTTACATGTTAAAAAAAAATTATTTTAAAGTAAAGTTTTGTGTTCATGGTGGAGTGTGTGCATGCGGTGTGTGCATGTGTGTGTGTGCATGTGGTTTGTCTTGGGGTGCTTGTGTGTGTGGGGCATGTGTGTGTGCTGTGTGTGTGCATGTGTGTGTGTGTTTATGTGTGTGTATGTTTGTGTGTAATGTGGTGTGGGGCATGTTTTGGTGCATTGTTCTGTGTCGTGGAGGGTTGTCTTGTGCATTGTGTGGTGTGGCGGGTGTGTGTGCATGTGTGTCGTGTCTGTGGCATGTTGGTGCATGGGTCTGGTCGTGTCTGTGGGGTGTGTGCATGTGTGTGTGTTCTGGTCCCAGTTCCTCACCTGTTTCTGTGGCGGGCGGCCACGGGGGCGGCCATGGGGTGCTTAGGGCCCTGTATACCCTTAAGGGGCCACCCCCTGGCCATCGAGGTGGCCGCCCCTACAGGCCCTGCACAGACTGCGGGGGGGCCTGCGGGGCCTGGGGGTCATTCGCCTGCTGCCCGGCAAGGGAGGCCCGTTTTTCCCCCCAGATTTTGACCCCCCCCCCTCCCTAGGGGGGGGGGGGGATGATATACTACTACTACTATACTACTACTAAGGGTAGTAGTGTAGTAGTAGTGTAGGCGGGTTATGGTAGTGGGAGTAGTATTTGTAGTAGTATATAGAGTAGTAGTAGATTATAGAAAGTAGTAGTAGTATAGTAGAAATTTAGTAGTAAATTAAAGTATTTAGTAGTAGAGCACAGCAGCACACAGCGCAGCAGCAGTAGTTAGTAGTATGAAGTAGTAGAGTAGTTAAAGTAGTAGTAGTAGTAGAGTAGTAGTAGTAGTAGAAAGTAGTAGTAGAGTGCTGGTTTTAGTATTAGTGTAGTTAGTAGTATAGTAGGGGGTTTAGTAGTAGTGTGTATAGTAGTTATAGTTAGTAGTGTATAGTAGTTTAAGTTAAATCAATAATAATTTATAAAATAACTGGCATGTAACAGCGCCTACTCGGGGAAAAAGATCTAGCCCTCACATTAAAATTCAGTGCAGCCCCGACGACTCTTGATGGAGTTACCCCCCCGTGCCCCCTGAGCCGGAGTGGGCCCAAAAGGGCCCGGGAGTAGGCGTGGCTGTTGTTTTCTGTTTTTGTTTTTGTTGTTGTCGTTGGCGCCACCCTCAAAAGCTGGCCCCGGAGAAATGAGGCCTCTGACGCCCAACTCCTTACACCTTAAGGTTAGGGGACCCAAACCTTTCCATACCCTTTTAAAGAAGGAAGAGCAAAAGGAAAAAAAGGAAGATGACAAAGTAAATGTGTCGGGTTTTTTCCCCTTTTCTCTTCTCTCTCCTCCTCTCCTCCCTCTCTCTCTCTCTCTCTCTCTCTCTCTTCCTCTCTCTTCCCCCCCCCCCCTCTTTCCCCCCCCCCTCCTCCCTCCCTTCCCCCTCTCTGCCTCTCTCTCCCCCCCGTAAGTCAAGTCAAAATTTTTTTTCCGATGGGAATTGAATAAGCAATGCATTGCTTTTTTTCATCAAGCCATCTATCTAAAAACTTGGTTTTGTGGTTGTGTGTGGTTGTGTGTGTGTGTTGTGTGTGTGTGGTTTTGTTGTGTTGTGGGTGTGTGGGGGTTGTGTGTGTGTGGTGTGGTGTGTTGTGTTGTGTAAGTGGTTTTGGTGGTTAAGTGGGTGTGTGTGTGTGTAAGTGTGTGTGTGTTTGTAAGTGTGTGTTGTGTGGGTGGTGGTGTGTCTGTGTGTGTGTGCCTTGGTGTGGGTCTGTGTGTGTGTCTGTGTGTGTGTTGGCCTGTGTGTGTGTGGTGTGTGTGGTGCTGGGTGTGTGGGTGGTGTGTCTGTGTGTGTGTTGTGTAAGTGTGTGGTTTGTGGTGTGTGTGTGTGTGTCTGTGTGTTGGCCTGTGGGGGTGTGTTGTGTGTGTGTCGTTGTGTGGTGCCTGTGTGTGGGTGGTGTGCCTGTGTGTGTGTGTGGTGTGTTGTGTGTGGTGTGTCTGTTGTTGTTGTGTGTGTGTGTGTGTGTGTGTTTTGTGTTATGTGTGTGCCTGTGTGTGTGTGTGTTTGTATGTGTTGTGGCCTGTGTGTGTGGTTTTTGGCCCGTGTGTTTGTGTGTGCCGTGTGTGTGTGCCTGTTGCGTGTGTGCCTGTGTGTGTGTTGTTGTGTGTGTGTGTGTCTGTGTGTTTTTGTGTGTGGTGTCTGTGGTGTGTTGTGTGCCTGTGTGTGTGTGTTGGTTTGTGGTGTGTGTCAAATCAAGTCAAGTCAAGTCAATCAAATTTTTTTTCCCGATGGGGCATTTAAAAAGCAATGCTTTGCTTTTTTTTCATCAAGCCATCTATCTAAAAAAATTTCGTAAGATTTACAAGACATTACTTATTGCATCTTTACCGTTAAATTAAACCGTAAAAAAAAGGAAAAAAATCGAAAGGAACATTGAAAGACAAAATTACCCCATATAATTACATGCACCACTACTCATGCCTGCCTGAGCGCTGCGCGCTCCGTCCACACACACATTTAAAAAAAAAATGTTTTAAAAAATTAAAAAAAAAATCATAAACTCAGGGGCAAACAAATTACTTCACCTACGTTACCCATTTTTTCAGTTTACTTTGATAATAAAAAGGAAAAGAAAAAAAAATTAGAAATACTAGGGATTTGTCATTATGACAATATTACCTTCAATGACCCCCCCCTTCCCCCTCCCCCTCCCCCACAAACGTTCTTTTTTTTTTCGTTTATTACTTTTCAAAAAGCGCTTTTAAAAAAAAAAAAAATATTCACACAATAGCTATCAAGCAAGATAAGGAAATAAGATTAAAAAATGATTATCATAATAAGAACAATTATAACAACAACGTCTTTTACCATGAACACAAATAACAAATGATCCCCATCACCATGAGAAAAACAACATAAACCCTGATAACAGAAAACATTTGAAAGGTGGGGGTGGGGAGGGGGTTCAAGGGGGGAAAGGGGAAATACACCTTCAATCAAATTAAAAAGTTTAAAAAAAAAAAAACACAATTCAAACAATAGGACCCCAAACGAACTAAATTTAAAAGCCCAAAAATCCACTGAACACAAAAATAAAAAAAATATAACTAAAACAGTATCGCTTTAATATCTAATAAATTTATCTCTAACTGCAATAAAAACAACATCCACGATAAAATCTATTAAAAAACAAGACAAAGGGCATGAGGATGGGGAGGAAAAGGGAAAGGGGAGGAAGGAGAGAGAGAGGGGGAAGAAGAGAGAGAGAGAGAGAGAGAGAGAGAGAGAGAGAGAGAGAGAAAAGAGAGAGAGAGAGAGAGAGAGAGAGAGAGAGAGAGGAAGAGAGAGAGAGAGAGAGAGAGAAGAGAGAGAGAGAGGAGAGAAGGACATATATCAAGCTATCAGGTTTTTATATAAAAAAAATTTTTAAAATTTTCCCCCTTTCCACTTGTTTCAACATTGCAGATTATTTACTAGCTGCATAGGTTACCTTACTTCTTTTCATAATTAGTGTGCCTTTTCCTGCCTCCCCCCCCCCCCTCCACACATACAGTGTGGACTGTAGAAATTTTGGTCTCGTTTAAAACATACTTTAATTTTGTTGTAAGGAAAACCCTTGTGTGGTAAATGTAAAAAGGTTGATTTTGCCGTATTAATCATGGTTGATTGCCTTTTAGTCAAAATTCCCAGGGATTTATGCATTAGATGGCTTTAGGTGTCTTAATGGTTTTTTTTTTGATACATTTTTAAACTTTTTTTGGGGTTGTTTTTAAAGTCCTACTAGTACAAGAAGTGTTTTGTAAAGATTATTTTTGGGGCTCGGAAATGTTGTGATATTTTGTCTGTGTTCATTGATTTTGAAGCTATTTGGGGATCTTTGTAGGGGGATTTTCCCTTGACAACTTTCTGGACAAATAGAGCTTATTTAGATAAAATCTTTTTTGAAGGTTTTTGGATTTTGTTCCTTTAACGTTGATGGTTAGGGGGCTTTATTTTAGTAGAACAAGTTTCAGTCTCTTTATATAACTAGAATCAATTTTAAATTTTTAGCACTGCAGCTGTCCCAAAGAATGAAGCATATCAAATATAGGCAAAATATGCCGCAAAAAAAAAATTTGCGAGAGTGGTTTTTTCAAAAATTTTTATTTTTGATAAGAAATAGCTTTTAAAAAAGACTTTTTCCCGCGCCTCACATGGTAGCCCCAAATAAAATTTTTGTCAATAATTACACCCAAATTCTGTGGGGGTCAACTTCTTCAATTACTCTTTTACCCCATCAACGAGGTTGGGGTTTTCTTTCATTTTTTTGTCCTTTTTTTCTTGTATAAATCATACACTTTGTTTTCGCGTATTTAGGGACAATGGTTTTGCTGAGTCCCAAAAACCAATTGTCAATATTTGTTTTTAAGTTTGATTGTAAGTCGTGGGGGTCAGATCATACAATAGGGATGTTCATCCAAACATTTCACAGCTACATTCTAGAAATTGGGTAAGTCATTTACATAGATTGAAAAAGAATGGACCCAAATTTTACCCCTTTTGGGACCCATGTTTAAAAGGTATAGTTTTGATGTTTGGTTATTTCAGTTACTAGCTGCTGCCTATTTGACAAAAAAGCTTTCAAAAGATTTTTCGTTTCTGGTGTTTTTTATACAATGAAGTTTACGCAATAAAAAGGAATGATTGATTACACAAGCTTTTTCAAAGTCAACAAAAAAAAGGCCTGTATATTTATTTTTATTGATATTGTGTAGGGGATGTCTGTAATTTGTGTAAGATTGTTGACAGGAATATTTTTTTCGAAAAACCGACTGATCTTATTATAGATTGTTTTTTTACAAAGTGGGGAAAATACGGGTTTTTTTATATGTTTTTCAAAGGGTTTAGATAAACGACAGAATTGAAATTGGTCGTAATTTGAAGACAAGCAGTATCACCTGATTTGTGGCTGGTATGATTTTTGCCTTTTTAAAAATGACAGGGGAAAATTGTTTTTTTCATGCCAAGTTATACAAATGTCATGTTTTAGCTATACTTGACCACAAAGCTTTATTATTCTTCCATTAGATTTCTAAACCACGTGTTCTGGAACTTTTTTGAAGAACAGGGTTTCCAAGCGTCTGTATTGTCATTGCAGTAGTTTGAATGGAATTTTTTTCTTTTGATTTTATATATTGTTCAAATAAGGAACATTTTCATTTGACTTGTCATTTGATATTACTTTTTCGGCAATGTTGAGAAGTGTTTTTCAATTTTTTATCAGCTGATATATCTTTAACTGTCTGTTGACTTTTTGATTAGTTTTTTAATAATGTTTGATCGCTTTCCATACTTGTCAGAGTCGGTAGTTGTAATTTAAAAACTTTTGAAGTAATCACTTTTGATTTGCGTTTTAGTGAATTTTCTTTTTTCTTTGTGCCCCGAAATGCTCATTTGAACCATGTGTTTTCAAATAGTCTCTTTGGTGTTTTTTGGATTCTACTCTTTTTATCCAAAAGGGGGTTTGATTTTTTCTTTAACCTTTTTTTTTTGGTGTGTTTGTGTGGGGTGTGTGTGTGTGTGTGTTGTGTGTGTGGTTTTGGGGTGTGTGTTTTGTGGTGTGTGTGTGCCGTGTGTGGGGTTTTGGGGCCCGTTGTGTGTGTGCCTGTGTGTGGTGTCGTGGGTGTGTAAGTTGTGTGGGTGTGTGCCCGTGTGTTTGCCTGTGTGGGTTGGGGGGGGGGGGGTCTGTGTTTGTGTGGTGGTGGTGTGTCGTGTGTGTGTGTGGGCCTGTGTGTGGGGGTGTGTGTGTGTTGTGTGTGTTTGTCCCGTGTGTGTTGTGTCGTGTGTGTCTTGGTGTGTGTGTGCTGTGTGTGTGTGGTGTGTGTGTTTATGTGTGTGGTTGTGTGTTTTGTGTTGGGGGTGTGGGGGTGGGTGTGGGGCCTTTGGGGTGTTGTTTTTGTGTGTGGTTGTGTGTGTGTGGTGTGGTGGGTGTGGGTTGGGGTGTTGTGTGTGCCTGGTGTGTGTGTGGGGTGTGTGGGGGGTTTTTGTGTTTTCCTGTGGGGGTTTTGTGTGGTGTGTGTGTTGGGTTTGTGTGTGTGTGTGTGTGTGTGTTGGGGCCTGTGTGTTTGGTGGTGGTGGTGTGTGTGTGTGTTTTGTGTGGTGTGTGTGTGTGTGTTTGGTGTGTGTGTGTGTGTTGTGTGTGTGTGGTTGGTGTGTGTGGGGTGTGTGGTCTGTGTGTTGGGGTTAGTTGTTGGGGGTTGTTGGTAGGTGGTGTGTGTGGTGTGTGTCCGTGTTGTGGGGGTGTGGGGGGTTTGTCTGTGTGTGTGTGTGTGTGTTGTGTGTGGTGTGTCTGTGTGTTTTGGGGGGTTTTGTTGTGTGTGTGTGGTGTTTTGTGTGTGGTGTGTGGTGGGTGGGTTTTGGGGGTTTTTGGGTTTGTTTTGTTTGGGGGTGTGTGCCTGTGTGTGTGTCTGTGTTTTTTGTGTGTGTGTGGTGTGTTTTTCTTGTGTGTGTGTGTCTTTCTGTCTGTTGTGTTGTCCCTGTGGTGTGTGGCCTGTGTGTGTGTGTCCTGGTGTGTGTGTGCCTTTGTGTGTCCCTTTTGTGTGTGGTGGGTTTGGTGTGTGGGGGTTTTGTGTGTGGTGTTGTGTTGGTGTTTTGGGCCCTTTGTTGTGTGTGTGTGTTGTGTGTGGTGTGTGTGGTTGTGTTGTGTGTGTGTGTGTGTGTTGTTGTGTGTTGGTGTCTGGGGGTTGCGGGGGTTTTGGGACAGCCTGCTTCGTGGCGGGGGCTGGTCCCGCGAGCCCGGCCCTGACCAAACTGCATTTTACCTGCTGCACTTTCCGGCATGGACCTGTAAAAGATGAACCAGCAAAAACCCCCCTTTTTACATGTCCGACATAACACCCGTCAGCCCCAAAACCCCACCCCTCCCCCTCTTCTCCTGTCGGGTGTTGTCGGGTCTGTCGTCTGCCCGTCTGTCTGTTTTGCCCTGCCTCTCTCTCACTCACTCTCTCTCTCGCCCCTGTCTCCCCTCCCCCTCTATCTTTGTTCTTCTGTCGCCCTGTCTCTAGGGCCCTACCCTTCTTTCTGTCCTCTCCCCTCTCTGTCCCGGGCTCCTCTCCCCAATCTCCCCTCTTTTTGTCTGTCTGCTGTCTGTTTGTCGTCTGCCCTGTCGTCTGCCCTTTTCTGTCCCTGTCTCTCCTCTCTCCCCTCTCTCTCCTCTCTCTCCCCCAATCATCTCTCTCTCTCTCTCTCTTCTGTCCTCTTTTGTCTGGGATGGGGGGGAGGGGTTTGGTTGGGTGGGGTGTTTTGGTGTGTGGTGGGGGTTTTGGTTGTTAAGGGTTTTTTGGGTGTGTGTTTTTGGTGGGGGGGGGGGGGGATGTTGTGTTTGGTTTTTGTTGGGGGGGCCCAAAGGGGGGTTTAAGTTTTTTTGGTTGTGTTTTGGTGTGGGGGGGTTTTTTGTGGGGTTGTTTTTTTTTTGGGGTGTGGTGGGGGGGGATGTTGTGTTGTTTTTGTGTGGGGGGGGGAGGGGGGGGTATGTGTTTTTTTGTTTTGGGGTTTGGGGTTTGTGGTGTGTGCTTTGTATGTGTGTTGGGGGGGGGGGGGGTGTTTGTGGGGTGTGTGGGGGGGGGTTTTGGTGTTTGTGTGTTTTTGGGGGGGGGGAGGGGAGGGTTTTTGGGGTTGTTTTTGGGTTTGGGGTTTTTGTGCTGTGTGCTTTTGTATGTGTGTGTGGGGTGTGTGGGGGGGGGGGGGGGGGGGGAAATTTTTGTGTGTGTGTGGGGGGGGGTTTTTGTGTTTTGTTGTGTGGGGGGTGGGAGGGGAGGGTTTGTTTTTGGGTTTTGTGTTGTGTTTGTTGGGGTGTTACGTTTATGTGTGGTGTGTGGGGAGGTGGAGGGGATTTGTGTTGTGGTTGGCTTTGTATTTTTGTGTTTTGTGGGGGGGGGGGGGGGTATGTGTGGGGGGGGTGTGTGGGGGGGGGGGGGGGGTTTTGGTTTTGTTTTGTTTGTGCTTGGTAGGTGTTGTACATGTGCGCGGGGTGCGTGCTTGCGCGTAGTGTTTTATGGGGGGCGTCTGTGGTGTTTGTGAGGAAGATTTTTTTTTGATTGATTGTTGTTTTACAATCTTTCTCCCAAGGGTTACAGAGAGAAAAAGAGAAGAAGAGAGGGGAAAAGAGAGAAGAGAGAGAGAGAGAGAGAGAGAGAAAAGGAGAAGAAGAGTGAGACAGACAAACGGGCAGACAGACAGAAAGGAGACAAAAAGGGAAAAATGAAACATAAGCAAAAATTTTTAATATCCCTGAATATTCATTGAGAACATAAAAGTGTCAATTTTATTTTTAGGAAAGGGGGACCCTTTATTTTAAACACAAAGGAAGATCAACACACACACACCACACACACATACACCACAAAACAATTTTTCACACACACTTAAAACACACATACTTACACACACCACACACACACACAAAAAACACACACCCCTTTTTTACACACACAAACCCATAAATTTTTATTAAACAAAAGCTTAACATACACTCCTTTATCATTGGCAAATAAAAAGGAAAAAGGGAGGAAAAGTTTAAACATTCAAAAAACAAGAAAAAACCCGGGGGTTCTGGTTTGATTCCCACCCGAAACCCTTTTTTCCCAGTTTGACGGAAAAAGTCAAACTAATTTGAGTCTTTTGGAAAGACTCTAAGCCCGTCACAAACCCCATTCTTAAAAGACAAGTGCAAGGAAAAGAAAACCCCTGACAGTTGGAAATCAGAAAGACAGGGGGGTAACCCACACCCCCTCCTGGCAAAAAAGGCAGGTTCGTTTTTTCCCAGCTGTAGCCCCCAATCGGGAAAGCAGCTACCAATTTTGGGGTGGGGTGGGGGGGGTGGGGGGGGGATGGGTCCTGGAACGTAAACAAACCACCCTTTTTAGCCCGGAGCTTTTAGCTGAAAAAACCCCAAACAAAAGCCCCCTGCCAAATTTTACCAAAAAAGGGGGGAGGGGGAAAAGCTCAGGGGCCCGAGCACTCGCTTTCCCCCAAAGGGTTTAAACAGCCATCCAAAACGTGGTTTTCCACTTGGAAAGGGGGAAATGTTTGCGGGACCTTGGGTTCAGTAAAAGCCCCCCCCTTTTACCCAGCTTAAATGGTACCCTGCCCTCCTTTTTGGGTCAGGGAAAAGGGAAAGCCCCGAGGGAGAGGAGATTGCGCCGCCCTCAATGTGCAAGGGCCCCCGGAGAACTGAGGTCTCCCGAGGCCTCACCCCCCCCCTTTTTTAATCACATAGGATATGGGAAAAACCTGTAAACCTTTTCACAAAAAGGGAAACGGGGGAGCACCCCCTGGGAAACGGGCTGCATCGTGTTGCAGGTGATGTTTTTCCTGGGCTCGCTGGTCGTGTCCTACATGGCAGCCTTTGTCGTCTCCCTCGCTTTCGAAGCTCCCATGATGGGCCTGGAGAAAATATTATTCCGCCGTGGCAGTGAACCGGCAAAGCCTGCCGCCAGAGAAAAGAGTGCCTGGAAACACACCTACACCAACGGCGCTGCCAACATCTCAGAAACTAAGCTGTACCACTGAGGACATTAGGGGAAAGAAAGAGACCGTCACCCTCCCCCCCCCCCTCTCCTCTCTCTCTCTCTCTCTCTCTCTCTCTCTCTCTCTCTCTCTCTCTCTCTCTCTCTCTCTCTCTCTCCAAAATTGATATGAAAATGGACAAAATGATTTGTACCGGAAGATTTTGGATGGATATCTTTATGGCTGATTGGTTGTTTCTATGTATAGATTTCATATTCAACAGTCAAAGACTATAAATGGGTGACATCTTGATTTCATGACGTTTGCAGCTCATCGGATCTCTAACGTCCAATTAAGACTGACATCAAAACCAGCCACAATGTCCACTATTTTAACCTTTACACCCCGTTTTTTCAGTTGACAAAAGAACGATAATTAAGTCATATTAGAATCTTAGACATCGTATTCCAAAAAAAAGGCACAAAAAAGACTAGGTCACACTGAGAACACGAGGCCTTGAGCCTGTCCCCTTTAGCTGTAAAGAGACAGGCGAGCCAGTGTTCAAAGGCGTTGGAAGGACATAGCAGGGCAACACTAACCAATACTGCTGCAGTCAGAGTGTCCCGTGCTCTCCTGTCACCTAGCCTGCACTTTGTGGCTTGGAGAGGAACAGACTCCACCGGCTTCAGTTTTCCACAGACACACTAATTCAGTCGTTGCAGTCCCCCTAGGTCCCTTCAGGGAATCCTTCTTGTCCTTCTTGTTGTTGCTGTTCTTCTTCTTTTTTTTTCCACCCCCCCCCCCCCCCCCCCCCCCCCCCCGCCTCCTCCCTCCTCCTCCTCTTCGTCTTCTTCTTGGGCTGCCATTAAGCACCTGTCAAGTCAGGCCCAGCGCATCCGACTTCGGCGTAAGGAGAGAATTGTTATCTTTTAAGTCTTTCTGGGAAAAAGCCAGGAGGACGGGCGAAGAAGCAAAAAAAAAAGATAAGAATGAGGTGACAGGAAAGAAATGAACGAGGAAGAAATAAAGAGAGGGATAGAAAAGAGGGATTCCTAGCAAAGGATTTTCAGGAGGTGGGGATGCAGTTTATTCTGACAGTCCCCGGGCATCTGTTCAGTCAGAATATCCCGTGCTCTCCCGTCATCTGCAAAGGCAAGAACAGCAAGTCAAGAAGTCATCCTTTATTATGTACATCATCATCATCATCATCACCATCATCATCAGTAGTAGTAGTAGTAGTAGTAGTAGTAGTAGTAGTAGTAGTAGTAGTAGTAGTAGTGGCATTATTATTATCATTAGTAGTAGTAGTAGTAGTATAGTGCAGAAGACACGACATGGACTACCGGAAAAACTGTGCAACAGAAATGAAGAGGGAAACAGTTGTTGTTTTTTTACATGTACTGGCTGTTTTAAACTTAACGTGGAAAGAGTGTGTCATCTTTAGTTGTTGTTGTTTTTTAAAGAAAGGCAAAAAGATCTTCAAAGTCGTTGAAAACAGAGAACATGTCAGTATTAGCCAGTAAGACCGCAGTAAGAAGACTAACTGTCACCTGCCCTCTTTTCATCAGCTGCATTCTGGCTTTGGAGAGGGACAGAGTCCATCCTCCTCCATTATAATCATCTTTGAGTTTACCAAGTCACCTTTTCTCGTTCTGTATAACAAAACCTTAGGTAAAACTTTGTCATCATGGCCCATCCATTAGCTGTGTGCTTATAGGTTGGCTTGTTGTGTTTTTTTTTGGTATTTGTAAAGATACTAATCACAACAGACTCAAGTATTCATGGAAATCTTTTGATGTTTTCTTTTGTGATTATTTGAAGAAAAAAAAAAGAAAATCCTCAGTGCTGGTAACAATTCAGTGTTGGTAATTCAGAGTAAGAACTTTAAAACGTCGATATTTCTAAAAGGTATTTGTGTCTTTAAAATTAATAGATGGAAACGGCTTTTCGTTAGAATTCCAAATGTCGGGGTGAATGTTGTTTATAATACATGTTTTAAAATCAAACAAAAAAAGAATCTGTGATAAGCTTATGTGATATTATGATTAGGAATGATATCAATGTGTACATCTTTTTATCAAATCTGTCTGGATGATAATGAAAATATGACCGTTAGCATTTTCCGTTACTATTTTTAGACTTTGATATTTTGAATGAAGAATGGATATAATGTTGTTTATTGAGAAGGATAAGCTTTGTGTAACAAGTTAGGGGATGATTTGGCTGATCTGACCTTTGTCCATTCTTGAAAACAAATCAACGATTTCTCCACATGTATTTGTTTTTTTAGTTTCAGATTTAAGCTTTCAAATTTCAAAACAGTGCTCTTTTTTTTTGATCGAACAGGCTTTAAAAAAAAATTCTTTAATATTCTGGTTGTGTTGACTATTTTGTTACTCAAGCCAGATGAAGTTTTAGTAAAGTGTGTGTGAAGAATGGAGTATTATTTTCTTTCAGAAATTTCAGGTATTAGAAGAGAAGTGACTGCTATCTCAAATGGTTAGAACGATGATAAAGATACAGATAACCAGGATCTGCTCAGCTGGGTGGGCTCATGGCAGCCTTGTGTTGATAAACTCCACCAAAATCTGCATGTTTAGGAACTGTTGTTGATAATGGTTTAACAGGCACACCGACGAATAAACTGCTTTAAAAAAAAGACAAAAGACAAAGGTTGCCTTCGTTTAGCTGAGTGAGTGAGTGCAAACATCCTGACTGTTTCCTGAGTTCTGTTGTACTGTTCTGGGCATTGCCTTCACGTAGGCTTGTCATGGTTGGCACAACCTTCATGTATATTTATCAATGTTGGCACTGCCTTCACGTATGTTTATCAATATTGGCACAGCCTTCATTTATGTCTGTCACCATTGGCACAGCCTTCAGTTATGTTTATCATCATTGGCACAGCCTTCATTTATGTTATCAATATTTACACCACCTTCAGTTATGTTTATCATCATTGGCACAGCCTTCAGGTATGTTTATCAATATTGGCACAGCCTTCATGTATGTTTATTATTGTTGGCACAACCGTTATATATGCTTATCAATGTTGGCACAACATGCAGTTATGCTTATCACCGTTGGCATAGCCTTCATTATTAGTTGGCATCCTTGGCCTCAGCTTACTCTGCCTTGTTTAATACTCCCCTCAGTGCAGTGTCTGTCTGATCCCTCCCTGATATTTCACACCATTGTCTTCTTTTACATCATAGATCTCTCCTCCCTGTTTCTTCACTCGTGAATATTTAACCCCATGTTCTTATCTCTAATCAATATTTAACGTCACGGCCTTTTTCCTCATTGATATCTCAAGGCACTATTTCTTCCTTCATGAATATTTAGCATTCACGTTCTCATTTGTAATTAGTATGTAACGTCACTGTCCTTTCCCTCATTGATAGGGAAGTCACTATTTTGGGGGGCTCATTTCTACCTAACCCAACTGTTTCTTCCCTCATGAATATTTAATATCACTTTTTCCTCCCTCATGAATATTTAATATAACTTTTTCCTCCTTCATGAGTATCTAACATCATTGTTTCTTCCCTCATGAATATTTGATATAACTTTCTCCTCCCTCATGAATATTTAATACCACTTTTTCCTCTATCATGAATATTTAACATCACTGTTTCTTCCCTCATGAATATTTAATAGCACTTTTTCCTCCCTCGTGAATATTTAACATCACTGTTTCTTCCCTCATGAATATTTAACATCACTGTTTCTTCCCTCATGAATATTTAACATCACTGTTTCTTCCCTCATGAATATTTAATAGCACTTTTTCCTCCCTCGTGAATATTTAACATCACTGTTTCTTCCCTCATCAATATTTAACATCACTGTTTCTTCCCTCACGAATATTTAACATCACTTTTTCTTCCCTCATGAATATTTACAATTCATGTCATTTCTCTTATCAATATCAAAATGTCACTGTCTCCACTCATGAACATTTAACACACACAGTTTCATCTGTGCATACTCTTCTGTCAAAAATACTGGTATCATAGTCTCCCTGGTTATCAATAACTAATGTCGATGTCTCTTCTCTCATGACTAGTCAATGTCACTATTCCCGTCTCTCCTTTATCTGCAACACCTTTCGCTTGTTTCTCATTCATTCTTGAATTCCTTCCATTGGGTTTGTCTCTCATTATGATCAACATTACTGGCCTGTCTCTCATTACTGGCCCGTCTCTCATTATGATCAACATTACAGGCCCGTCTCTCATTATGATCAACATTACAGGCCTGTCTCTCATTATGATCAACATTACTGGCCTGTCTCTCATTATGATCAACATTACAGGTCTGTCTCTCATTATGATCAACATTACAGGCCCGTCTCTCATTATGATCAACATTACAGCCCTGTCTCTCATTATGATCAACATTACAGGCCTGTCTCTCATTACTGGCCCGTCTCTCATTATGATCAACATTACAGGCCCGTCTCTCATTACGATCAACATTACAGGCCTGTCTCTCATTATGATCAACATTACTGGCCTGTCTCTTATGATCAACATTGCAGGCCTGTCTCTCATTACGATCAACATTACTGGCCTGTCTCTCATTATGATCAACATTACTGGCCTGTCTCTTATAATCAACATTACTGGCCTGTCTCTCATTATGATCAACATTACAGGCCTGTCTCTCATTACTGGCCCGTCTCTCATTATGATCAACATTACAGGCCCGTCTCTCATTATGATCAACATTACAGGCCTGTCTCTCATTATGATCAACATTACTGGCCTGTCTCTTATGATCAACATTACTGGCCTGTCTCTCATTATGATCAACATTGCTGGCCTGTCTCTCATTATGATCAACATTACTGGCCTGTCTCTCATTATGATCAACATTACTGGCCTGTCTCTCATTATGATCAACATTGCTGGCCTGTCTCTCATTATGATCAACATTGCTGGCCTGTCTCTCATTATGATCAACATTGCAGGCCTGTCTCTCATTATGATCAACATTACAGGCCTGTCTCTCATTATGATCAACATTACTGGCCTGTCTCTCATTATGATCAACATTACAGGCCCGTCTCTCATTATGATCAACATTACAGGCCTGTCTCTCATTATGATCAACATTACAGGCCTGTCTCTCATTATGATCAACATTACGGGCCTGTCTCTCATCACTGACCTGTCTCTCATCATTATTAAAGGTCTTGCCCTGTCTCATTATGATCAACATTGTTGGATTGTCTTCCATTATGTGCAACGGGATTGTCTTCCATTATGTGCAACGGGATTGGGGACGGGATAGCTCAGTGGTCGGAGCACTCGCTTTTCCCCAGCCAAGTTAAGCAGCGTCGAGCGTGGTTACCAGTTGGATGGGTGACCGTTTGCGCGCCTTGGCTTCAGTACAGCTCCCCCAGCTGTAAACGGGTACCTGCCCTCTTTAGGGTCAGGGAAGGTAAAGCAGCGAGGGAGAGGAGATGGGCGCCGCCCTCAATATGCTGGCCCTAGAGAAGTGAGGTCTCTGACGCCTCGCTCTCCTACGACCTTATAGGTTATGGGACTCCTTTACCTTTTTTTTTTGCTTATGTGCAACATCCACATAAGAAGCAGAAGCTCTTGGGATCGATGCCCGCAGAAAGACAAACGTTTACCCATTTCATTCCACCATGAACGGTGGTCTGAGTGCTAGTCTTTGCTTTAGGATGAACGCCTGTTGTGCATGTACAAGAGGCTACCCCGGGGTGAGGGCTGTCCCTGGCACCATTCTGCAGAGTCCACTCCACTCTTGACAGCCTGGCCACGAGCCCCTAGCAGAAACAGGCTGCTGGTGTAGCAGAGACATACACACCTGCACACCAGGGAAAATGGTATGTTCTTTCGAGCCAGAAGGCCCATAGAGCCGGAGCTTATCCCGGTTTCTGTAGCGTTAAGCGAACTGATGGTTTTTCACCACCCCTGTGACAGGACGCTAGTCTGTCGCCAGATACTTCCCCAGCAGAGCTGGTACCCACTTGCACACCTGGGTGGAGTGAGGAAAATAGGAGTAAAGTGTCTTTCCCAAGGACACAACACCGAGCCGAGCGGGATCGAACCCGTGACCTCTGGATCACGAGTCGACCGCCTAAACCACTCGACCACGGTGCCTCCTAAAGGACAAATGGGATGTTTATTTATTCTTTTTTTTAAAATTCTTTTATTTTGAGGATAATGGAATAAGCACTCGTGTGCTTTTTTCCCCCACCCAGTCCACGTGTGTATGCAGTTTTGTAAATTTTGTCATCCGTTCCCACCGGCACACAATGGCCTACTCTACCGAAAAGCGGAACGGGTTTTAACGTGTCAGCAAGGTGTTCTGCGAGCGTTCGCACACGGGGCCTCAGTTATCCGAAGGATTTTTGGGGAGAGTGAAGTCGGCACTGATGTTAACTCCAGAGGAAAAATCCTCATGAACGAGATTGGAACCCAGGTCAGCAGATCACGAATGCATCACTCTAACCACCAGGCCATCCTGTCCCCCTGGGGAGAGAGAGAGACGATTTGTCGTCCTGAGGTGATGGTGGGCATTCATGCAGACGTCTGCCATGGATGACACTGTTATTCAAACCAAAATAATACGATAATGAATACAGTACAACTGTGAATATAAACAATACAACACAATAAAAAGAATTACACTGAATACAATAGTGTAATCCTGCCACATGCATACGTACACCCAACCCCATCCCCATCCCCAGCCACACACACACACACACACAAACACACACGCACACACACACACACACACACACAAACACACACAAACACACGCAAACACACACACACACACACACACACACACACACAAACACACGCAAACACACACACACAGAGTGAAAGAAACACTACTTTTATCAGGATGATTTTATTAAGACTACCACAGACTGTAGTATACATACACACAATGAGAACAAGTGGAGCAGACACATCAACTTGTGTGTTAACATCAGTTACTGTTGTTGACAAACGTCATCGATTCCACAGAAAAAAAAACCAATGACAGTAAAATGGAATCCAGGCCAACAGAAACAAAAATGTCCTTTCACACAAAAAGGCCAACCTATAAAGCAATTGTCATTTCTCATCCTTTCTTGAATCAAAACAATATATATATATATTTTTTTTTACAAAATCTTGAAATTGTCTTTTAACACAAACCATGCCAGCCTAAGAAGCGACTGTATCTCCTGATTGTTGTTTTGTTCTGAAAACTAAGACTTCAAAAGTCTACAGTGATGGATAAAAGTTAAACTGGGGAAGGGGGGGGGATGGTGGTTTCAAAAGTGGGTTCAAAACACATGCAAAATGTCATCTGGGAAAAAAAAGCACATTTCTTTTAAAATTCAAAGCAGTAATCATACCTTATCTTGTATTACCAATTGACAAGTTTAAGAAGCAAAAAAAGACATTATTATGGTACCCGTTAGTATAAACAGTCTAAACCAGATTTTGTACATTTATTGAAAGCAAAAAAAAATATAAAAAACAATATAAAAAAATTAGTGTCCAAACCAGAATTATGAGCAGTAGATCAAGCTACTGAAATATTAAGATTCAGATGAATCTTTTTTTTTCTCTTTTTTTTTTACAGCAAAAATGTCCATATTATTACTTACAAAACAGACATTGACAGGCATATGCATTTATACACACATTGCACAGGCAAAAAGACTATTCTGGTTTTAAAAAAACAAAACAACCCAACAAACAAAAACTAAAATATACAAATCTTTTTTTCAAAATCACTGTCAGAGGCCATCATAACGATGTGCAATGAAATCAGCTGTGGGGATTAAATACTTATGCCTGTGATAAAGGGATTAGCAGATTAACCATAAAACTGAGGACATGGATGGTTCAGCCACTAAACATGACCACACAGCATTGACTCAGCATAACAAACAGTATGCTGCAAATAATAACACCATATGTCAGAGTAATTTCATTCTAAAATTAATCATCTGTATAGTCACACTAGTAGTCATGCTCAGCTCATTACTTTTACATATTACTACTAATACTGTTTGTTTGTGCTTGATATATATGTATGTATATATATAATGTCAATATATTTCAAATGTAATGGTGAATATTTTCAAGATGAAGAAGACAAAAAAGGTAGCACCCCTTTGAGAGTGAATACACAGCTCAGCTGTGGAAGAAATTCAGCATTCAATCTTTCTTTCCATCTTTCTTTTTGGTGGTGGTGGTCACGTTTAACTTGTCACTTTCCTATCAAAGTTCCTTTCTGACTTTATTGCTACATATAATTGCCAATAAGAAAAGAATTATCCACAGCTCTTTCAAAGCAATCTGTAGTATTCATGGGGCAGTGTTTGCACTGTTGTTAAACAATGTCTTCTAAAGATGGAAGAACTTAACTGCTTAACCCCTTCATTGCCCAGTCTGATTACACTGCAGATTAGAGTGCATAATTATATAATTATATAATTATATATATATATATATGGAGAGAGAGAGAGAGAGAATGATTTAGGGAGGAGAAATTTACGTAAAATTATTTATTATATAATATATAATATAATTATTATATATATATTATTTAGACAGAGAGGGAGTGGAGAGATGATAGATAGATAGATAGATAGATATAGATAGATAGATAGATAGATAGATAGATAGATAGATAGATAGATAGATATTTAGGGAAGGAGAATTTTCGTTAAAAAATTTTTCATGTAGCAAAGGACAAACACTTTTGAAGTAGCCTACACAAACCCTGTATTGTTTGTAACTATTAATAGCCATACACTCCATTACAAAAGGGTTTGAGACAGTCATGCAGGTATCTAGCAGCTGTTCAAAACTACTGTAAATCCATCATTCTTGATGCAACAGATTCCCTAATCAACCCAACCTAACCCATACCCAACACAAAAACTGCTGGCATCTTCCCCTAGCCTGGGTGTAGACCACACAGTGAGAAACACACTACAGAGTGAGAGGCAGACAGACAGAGACAGAGAGAGAGAGACAGAGAGAGAGACAGAGAGAGACAGACAGACAGACAGAGAGAGAGGGGGGAGAGAGACACACAGAGAGAGACAGAGAGATACAGACACAGAGAGACAGACAGAGTGAGAGAGAATGCGAATGCGAAAGTTTTATTCATTCAGAGAGAGACACAGACAGAGAGAGAGAGACAGACAGACAAACAGACAGAGTCACAGAGAGCAATGTGATGTGATGTGATGTGATGTGGTGTGGGGAGTCTTTTTCACAGCTCACACACAACTGCATGGGGTGATTAAGCAGAAAGGGAGGACAACTGAGTCTACAGCCAGGCAAGAAATGTTGCCACCACCATCAACTGTATCATGGATCGATCACACATCGCCTCAAACTTGTGGCTTTTGAGGCCATGCACTGGACCACACTGCTTCTGTCCATAAATACAGTTTGGAGAATTCTCAACATACGCTGCATGTATGTATGTATGTGTGAGCATCCTTGCAGCATATAATTGTGTGTGTGTGTGTACGTCTTTAGTACTAAAGGGGTTAATGGCAGAACAATGATAACAATGCAAATGATGGTGCAAGATAGCATGACATCACAGTCATCACTGTGGCATGGGGGGTCTTCTGCTATGTTGTAGGCTTTAGAGTGTAGGCTTTAGAGTGTAGGCTTTAGAGATTAGGCTTTAGAGTGTAGGCTTTAGAGTGTAGGCTTTAGAGATTAGGCTTTAAAGTGCAGGCTTTAGACTGTAGGTTTTAGACTGTAGGCTTTAGACTGTAGGCTTTAGAGTGTAGGTTTTAGAGTGTAGGCTTAAGAGTGAAAGCTTTAGAGAGAAGGCTTTAGAGAGAAGGCTTTAGAGTGAAGGCTTTAGACTGTAGGCTTTAGAGTGTATGCTTTAGACTGTATGCTTTAGAGTTAAGGCTTTATATTATAGGCTTTAGACTGTAGGCTTTAGAGTGTAGGTTTTAGAGTGTAGGCTTAAGAGTGAAGGCTTTAGAGAGAAGGCTTTAGAGAGAAGGCTTTAGACTGTAGGCTTTAGAGTGAAGGCTTTAGACTGTAGGCTTTAGATTATAGGCTTTAGAGTGTAGGTTTTAAACTGTAGGTTTTAGATTGTAGGCTTTAGAGTGTAGGCTTTAGAGTGTAGGTTTTAGAGTGTAGGCTTTAGACTGTAGGACTTAGAGTGTAGGCTTTAGAGTGTAGGCTTTAGACTGTAGGCTTTAGATTATAGGCTTTAGAGTGTAGGCTTTAGACTGTAGGTTTTAGATTGTAGGCTTTAGAGTGTAGGCTTTAGACTGTAGACTTTAGTGTAGGCTTCAGAGTGAAGGCTTTAGACTGCAGGCTTTAGAGTGTAGGTTTTAGACTGTAGGTTTTAGATTGTAGGCTTCAGAGTGTAGGCTTCGGAGTGTCGGCTTTAGAGTGTAGGCTTCAGAGTGTCGGCTTTAGAGTGTCGGCTTTAGAGTGTAGGCTGAATGATCATGGTTTTTTTCCCTAGCATACTCTGGCCTCATGGCTTAAAAAAAAAAGTACAGAGTGCGGATTTTCCCAAAGTGATCTTCAGGGACAAAAAAACACACAAAAAACCAACAAAACGGATAATCCGACAGTCAGCAACATGATTGTATATTCCCATTTTCATGTGCATCTGTTCTCACACACATTTGTGCTACGCACGCACACACACACGCACACAAACTGCGCGAAAAGTGGACATATGTCTTACATGAACTCACAAGTACAAATTTTATTGACTAGATGACCATGTTCATGCCAAGGCCAATGACTTTTCCTTTCCCCATGTCAAACCTACTGATCCCCCAGTTCTATACTATGCTGCTTATAGCCCAGCCCAACAAGCGTGCCACGTCAGTGTTGTTGCCTCACTCAATTAACAAAAAAACAAACTCGATGACCATGCAACTTTAACCCAAACATACACCGTCCCCTTCAACTACCCAACACTGTCCACCTGTCCTGGGGAAAAAACACCATTAACATTAAGGACACAGAACCACAAGTTAGCTTTTCCAGTCCTTAACGGCAAATTAAACCAGCCCACCCCCCCCCACCCCTAAACATTTCCCCTCCTTCGGAGAAAAACTGTTTTTCCTCAATTTCCTAGAGAAAAAAATCCAAGTTTCCTTCTAGGCCTAATTCCAGAAAAAAAAAGTTTCCTTCTACTTCCAGGGGAAGAAAACATTTCTCTTCTACTTCCAAGTAAAAGTCTTTTCCTTCTACTTCCAAGTAAAAGCCTTTTCCTTCTACTTCCAAGTAAAAGCCTTTCCCTTCTACTTCCAAGTAAAAGCCTTTTTCTTCTACTTTTCCAAGTAAAAGCCTTTTCCTTCTACTTCCAAGTAAAAGACTTTCCCTTCTACTTCCAAATAAAAGCCTTTCCCTTCTACTTCCAAGTAAAAGCCTTTTCCTTCTACTTCCAAGACAAAATGTTCCTTCTACTTCTGAGAAAAAATTTTTCCTTCTACTTCCAAGGAAAATTTGCTTCCTTCTTCCAAGAAAAAACCCATTTTCCTTTTACTTTCAAGAAAGAAAAATTTCCTTCTACTTCCAAGAAAAAACATTTCCCTATATATATATATATATATATATATATATATATATATATATATATATATCCATATATATAGATATATACATATATATATATATGAACTACAGACATTGTCTCCCTTGTTCTTTCTTCCTCATCTAAAACAAAATGTACCACTTGTAAAGGTTTGACCAGCAGTTTAAGCACAAGCAAAAATTACAAAAAAAAACAAACAAACAACCCCAACATAAAATAGCAAACACATAGGTTTCAGACAAACCATTCATTAAACTTTAAACAAAATCATTGACAAAGGTACCAGACAACAATATCCACCTTGAGCTCTGACCAAAAGCACTGTCTGGAAGAAGCTAAGCAAGAGTGCACTGCAAGAGTATACAGCTGAGGTCTGACCACACTGTGTCGACTGTTATCATGTTATGGGGATATCCATTTATACACAGCACAATTCTCTTTTCTCCAAAGAAAGCAACATCCTCAGAAGACAAGAAATGGCTGCCTATAGAGCACCGCACAAATAAAAACCTAACCTGTCTTTAAATATTCTACCCTTCCAGTCCTGGTGTACTCCTGGTCTCACTGTGACTTCTCCCAAGGATCCCCTGCCTGATAAGGAAACTGTTAAGGTTCTGGGTTCGATTCCTAGCCTCGCCCTTTCTTCCCAGTTTGACCCCCAAAAATCGAACTGAATGTCAAGTCTTTCGGGAGAGACTCTAAACCAGTCAGAACCATGTGCTTTCAGACTTGTGCACGTCAAAAGAACCCACGACAGTGGAAAATTGGAAAGAGCACAGAGGTACCTCCTCCTGACTGTCCTGGTAAAATTAGAAGTAGGTTCAATTTCCAACTGTATCCCTGAAGTCGGAATGCAGCTATGTTAGTGGGGGAGGGGGGTGGGGGGGGGGGGGGGGGGGGAAGGTATCAAATGCAAAATCTCACCATTGGTAAACCTCGGAGCTCTATCCAAGGAATGAGAAAACAAAATCCCAAACCAGTGTTTGCTTGATCAAAGTCTTTGTAGAGAAGAAGACGACTGACGTTGACACGGGGGCTAAGACGACTGTCAACAAGGCCACCTAACATGTTTCGATTCTTGTCTGACTGACTGACTGACACAGTTGTTTTTAGATTTTCAAGTTCTGATCCTTGCTGTGTACAACGACTCATAACATACTCCCAAACCCAATAAAATGTACTTCTAGCTTTTAAAAAAAAAAAGCAAACAACAACAACAAAAAACAACAACAAAAAGAAGTCAAATACAACCCCTCCCCCCGCCCCCCCCCAAAAAAACAAAACAAAAACCAAACCAATAACAAAAAACCCCAACAACCAAACAAACACACCGCCCTAAAAAGAAACCCAACAACAAACACAAAACTGAACACACACACACGAAATAAAACAAAAAAAACCCACCAACCTATCACACACACACACGAAACAAAACACAACAAAACAACCCCCACCAGCCTATCTGTAAATCTGCTCTTTTCCCACGTTGTCTTCAACACTATCAGACAAATCGACTTCTCCACTGCTGATCTTGGCTTCCTCCTGAATCCACATGTACCACCAGACATGCTCCATCACTCCAATGACAGTTTAGTAAGTAAGAAAAATCAATCATAACAATTTTTATATTAAAAAAACAACCCCCCCAAAAAACAAACAAAAAAAGAAAAAACCCTCAAAAAAGAAGAAAAAAATCATTCATAGATACAGGTTACTTCAGAAGATAAATCAATCATAATTTTTTTCAAAAGAAAAATCAATCATAGATGCAGGTTACTTCAGGAGAATTTATCTACAAGAAAATATCAAGAACAGCCAGAGAAACGCATTAAGTTAAACAGAACTCAATTTTTTTTTTTTTTTTTTTGGGGGGGGGGGTCTGTTCTTCAGGGAATTGATCAGAAAACAAGCAGCTTGACAGGATACCAAATCAGATTTTCACTAAACCAACTGTGACTTTTTTTTCTCAAATTGAACATCATGTAAACATAAACATTTTTTCTCCAAAATCAAACCCCAAAAAAACCCCAACAAAACGGAACAAATTTGTATAGCTCAGCAATCGCCATCAAAATAGTCCTCAGAGATATTCACCAGAAAACCTCTTTACATCCAGACAAGCAAACTCTTTGAAGAAACATACATGTATAAAAGAGCTGATGGCATCAGAAGAACTGTTCCTGACAAAGTTCTATCAAAGAAAATAAATGTCTCAAAGGAAAGACGGTAGAAGGCTTAAAAAAGAAAAAAAGGAAGTGGAGGTGGTGATGGTGATGGTGTGTGTATATTGGGCTAGGGGTGGGGGTGGGGGTGGGGAGTATGTGTATGCTCTTTCAAAGAACAGCAGCCCCAATCCCACATAAAAATCTGCTGTAACCACACCACACCATACCATATCATACCACACCATACCATACCACACCATACCATAACATACAACACCACACCATACAACACCACACCATACCATACAACACCACACCATACCATACCATACCATACAACACCACAACCATACAACACCATACCAGACCACACCACACCATGCCATACCCTTCTGTGTTGCACACCATACAATACAATACTGCATTGTACTGTATTATACTATACTACACTACACTGAACTGCACTGCACTGCACTACACTGCACTACACTACACTACACTACACTGCACTACACTTCACTACACTACACTGCACTGCACTACACTACACTGAACTGCACTGCACTGCACTGCACTACACTGCACTGCACTACACTGAACTGCACTACACTACACTGAACTGCACTGCACTGCACTACACTACACTGCACTACATTACACTGCACTACACTGCACTTCACTACACTGCACTACACTACACTGCACTGCACTACACTACACTGCACTACACTACACTACACTGCACTACACTGCACTACACTACACTACACTACACAGCAGTGCACTACACAACTAATATCCCACACCATACCAAACCACACTACACTGTCACTACAGTACGCTACACTTTTTAACGCCAACATTACAAAACAAAAATCCTGTTCAGCATTCTACCCTTACTTCTGCTTTTAATTAAAGACAGGATACGAGCTCAGACAGCAGATCTGAACTGATTTAACAACCAATGTGATTGTTCTTCAGCCTTGAAAAGTCTGAATAAAAAAATGACTTGAAAAATGAAAAATTTAGTAATGAAAAGAATTCAAAATGGCTTGGAAAATGACAATTAAAACAATGACTTGAAAAGTGAAAAACTTAAGTCACAAAAAGAATTAAAAATGACTTGAAAATATGAAACAAACTTTGTCTTGAAAAGAATTAAAAATGACTTTAAAAAATTTAAAACTTCTTGAAAAGAATTAAACTTGACTTGAAAAATGGAAAACTTAGTCTTGAAAAGAATTAAAAATGACTTGAAAAATGAAAAACTTACTTTTGAAAAGAATTAAAATTATTTTAAAAAATGAAAAACTTGCCTTGAATACAATTAACATGATTTAAAAAATGAAAAACTTGTCTTGAAAAGAATCTTTAAAAAATGACATGAAAAACTGTCTTGAAAATTTTTTTTTTTTTAATGACATGAAAATGAAAAATCCAGTCTTGAAAGGAATGAAAAATGACTTGAAAAATGAAAAAGTCATAAAAAGATTTAAAAATGACTTGAAAATAGGAAACAAGCTTTTCTTGAAAAGAATTAAAAATTATTTGGAAAATGAAAAAACTTAGTCATGAAAAGAATTTTTTTTAATAGAATAAAAAAACTCTTGAAAAGAATTTTTTTTATTCATTTGAAAAAATGAAAAACTTTATCTTCAATAAAAGTGATAAGCTAGGCCCACTGAAACGTAAAGTAAAGGACTTGCTTTAAAACAAACAAACAAAACCCGATGTATTCTGAATTCTCCACCTACAGTCAAAACAGTCAGAACGTCAGCAGCAGCAGCAGTTTGGACCTAAGGATTCCTGGTGTGGCTACATCTCCCACCTCCTTCTCACAGATGATTGTTATTCTAGGAATCAAAGAACCAGCCCAACTTCACAAAATCATCCCCCCCCCCCCCCCCCCCCCCCCCCAAAAAAAAAAAAGAAGCGCATTAAGAAAAAACCAGACCTTTAAAAACAGCGTAGCATAAAATGTTTAAAAAAACAATAGATAAAACAGCTTGTGTAAAGCGAAGCGGCGACAAAAGCACAATGCAACTCACCCGTACACACACACACACACACATCACACACACACACACAACACACAACACAGCACACACACACACACACACGCCCCACACACACATACACAACACACACGCACAGAGCACACTACTGGTTAAAACGGTCACAGTGTCTGACATTTTTCATACAGTAACACCTCATCCAAAAAAAAAAAAAAAACAAAAAAAATTAGCAGGAAAAATTAAAAGCAAATGGCATGAGGTTGAGGGTTCAAAAATCTGGTTTTAAAAGACATCAACTAATAGTGCAAAAAAAACTGTACAAAATGTGTGGGTGCAATATGCGCCAATGCTATCTGCTTTGTGTGATCAGTTTAAAAAACAAACAAACAAAAAAGGACAGTGAGGGTGGGGGCTGGGGAAGGGTATTCTATGTACACACCGTTATCTTTTGGATTTCATGTCATCTTAACTGGGTTCATCGTATTCTAAATAAAAAGAAGTTTTCATTCACACACTCTGGCTTTGACAAACAATTCTTCCCCCCCCCCCCCTTCCCTCTCTAACAATGTATGTGCAAGACTGCACACTTCACATAGACAGGAATCCTAAGTCAGTCCCTTTTCATCAAGCCAAAGCGAATACAGAGCGGCAACAGGATTCTGCAATATGCAGAACTTTGATATAATTTATAACATAACGTTGAAGAAATGCGACATGACCATAAAATTATACTTGTGAAAAAATGAGCTAACAGAAACAACACAGAACGCGCAAGAAACAAGCAAAAGCGAGAATTACAAGTAAGTACACGCACACACACACACATACACTCACACACACACACACACAGACAGAGGCTCAGACATAAAAACACACAAACTAATGTTTTATGTACAACAAAACATTTCCAACATACTAAAACATGAAGATACTGTCATACATAATCCACAAACCTTTCATTAAAAACCCACATACAATATAGAGTCAAATCCTTATACAAAGTCATATCCAAAACATACACAAATCCTTCGTTCAAAACAATATACAATACATACATAAATCCTTCATTAACAACAATATACAATACATAAACCAACCCTTCATTCAAAACCATATACAATACATATACAAACCCTTCGTTCAAAACCATATACAATGCATACATAAATCCTTCATTCAAAACCACACCCAATACATACAAAAACGCTTCCTTTAAAACCATACCCAATGACTTGACGCTGAATGACTAACCTCACAAAATAACGATGTGAAATCCATTCATCGATGCCTTCTCACTGACAACACAGAATACAAGTTTTCATGTCATCAACACGGAAGAACCATGACGGACCAACACTATTGTCATTTCGCTGATCTGTAAAATATCTACATTCATCAAACGATGTTATACCAGCATGGCAAATGTCGAACTGTCATTAAAAACAACAACCCAACAACAAAATGTACCAGTGACTTGACAGTCGTTACGTTATATCAACGACTTTGACATATGCAATCATGGGATAATACATAATGCAGGACATGATACACAAAACGACACATCGGACGCACGAAACGACACATCGGAACCCCACGGAAATGTGGGGAAGTGAGACATCGCCACACCCTGCAATGAAACACTGCAGAATGTACCAAGCAGACACAGACACACAGACATGCAGACACAGACATACAGATACACTCAGACATACAGATACACACAGACACACGACACACAGATACACAATACACAGACACATGACACACAATACACAGACACACACAATACACAGACACACGATACACAGAGACACACGAACAAAATACCGGTGACCACAACTGATTGCTTTTTGGCAGTGTCGACAAGAACTGTGGGATGAAGCCATTCACCTGGACCCTCACTGTAGCGTGGGCAGTAATACACAACAACAACAAAGGGAGGGAAGGGCGTAAAGACAGTCGCTTTCTATGAGATCTACATTACTGAGGGTGTGATTTTAAAAAAAAAATGTTTATGATTTTTAAAAAAAGATTTATCTACAATGGAAATTTAATAAAAGCAGACAGAAATATGCGCACATGGCTTGATGAAAATAAAAGCACATGTTTGCTTATTCAAAGTACTCTCTCTCCCACACGCACATGCACACCACACCCCACCCCCCCCCCCCCCCAACTACACAGACTTTATGATACAGAGATCAAAGGCTAAAACCTCAGTCAAGTGACACACTACAGGCAAACAAACACACACACACACACAAATACTTTACGTCTCAAACCAGAGAAATTCATGTAAGTTATGAGTCAACATTTTAACAAAAGAATAAAATAACATCAATAAATTTTAACAAAATGAATTAATCAACAAAAAAGCATGAAAAACATATCGGTTACTCAGACAACGAGGGAACAGACAATTCTGGTTCTCTGTTTTGGCTTCCTGAAGACATAAGCCTTCGTTTCAGATATTGTCATACTGAAGTTGGCACAGAAAGACATGGCTGACGTGTTCAGATTTTTCCTCCCCCCTGAAGTTACCATGAAACGACAGGTTTACATGGATCAGTTGCCTTCAACTTCGTACCTCCCTCTCCCTGAACAGATTGGCTTACCAAGTGGGGAAACGTTGCTGTAGGAATCCACTTAGTAACCTATCCCCGAGATCTAGTGGAACAACAGGGTAAAAAAACATACAAAATTCCCAAGAACAAATCTACTATGACATTCACAAAACAGGACCGATTTAACTTTGGAAACTTTGGTTGTAAGAAAAAGACCAGCTTTTTAACTTACCTGTCACCTTTATTCGTTTTGTTTTTTGTGTTTCTTTGTTTTCCCCAAGAAAATTATGCATTATGAATGAGTGAACATTTAACTGTTTTTAAGGCTATGATTACTCCTCGACAGTTTAAATAACGATACTTTGGCGTTTTTAGTCTTTCTGACTGGGATTACATCTTGTTGGTATTTCTCTTTCTGAGATTATAGAGAATAGATTGATGACTTTTTAATTTTTGCATCATATTTTTTTTATTGTTCGTTTGTGTGTGTGTGTGTGTGTGTGCATTTCTTGGCTAAAGCTCCAAAGTTAGATTTTGAAAATGTGTTTACCCACCATTAAGATAGCCACATTCCAACTTCAGGGATACGTTACATTTTTGTTTCATCTAAAGTGTCATCGCGCTACATTAGAGCTGAACCGGGTCATCTCCTTCTTGGGCACACTGGAGATAACCTGGTTTGGCTCTGACGTAGCGATCTTTCACTATGCACTGTTAGAAATGACACACAACGTCAGATTTCCAGCGTTGCTCAAGACACAGAAGACTTCTTTTGCTTGTCTCTCAGCAGCGTTAGATACTAGGCTGTACGGTCAATGCCATGGCCGTTCTGGCCGAGATGTCTTTTCTGGACAATCAAGCTCCTGTGTCACATTTGGAAAAATGACAGCTTTGCATTCTACAAGGACAACTTCAGTTGACACTGCCTCCACTGTTTCAGTTTTATAGCTGGGTTTGACCACTCTGTTTCCCAGTCATGTAAAGTCATACCGGTTTTTTAAAATCATATTTTCACAATTTTTTTCATATGAAAAAAAAAAAACGATATCAAATTTTTATCTATACTGAGAAAGTTTTGAGGTTCTCCAGGGTATGTGTGTGTGTGCCTTGTAAGAAAAGTGTTCCCATAACCTATACAGTCATCGGGGAGTTAAGTATATCAATGTCAAAACTGCCACCTGCCTGGTGAGTGACTGTGCAGTGCGTGTTTGTTCAAGGGTGTAAGCTCTGTATGTCATTTTAATGAGTATCTTCATCATGTGACCTGTTGGGTGTTTAAAAGTGATGAATTCTTGTAATTTTCGTAATTATGGCAAACATTGCTGGCATCTTGCTCCACGCTATTGTTCTAAATAATTTCAACATGGAACAGGACAATATAATTGACAAACAAATGAACAAAGCTTAGCTAATCCAAATCTAAACATGTTACACAAGTAAATACACCTCAAACACAACAAAACAACACACAATACACACACACACTCACACAAGGGAAAGGCCTAACATGAAAAAAACATGCAAACTCTTCCATAAGGAGAAAACAAAACAGACACTATTTCTGTTAAAAATAGTCTACTTTACAAACCAAACTTCCTGGCAGAAATTGTCATTTTACTTGAATACAAAACAACCAAACAAAACAATAACACAACGAAATAACAAAACACAAGGGTACAACTTCCTCTCTTTTTCATCTCAATGACAACAAAACTCCAAAGAAGGAACATGCTGAGTCGCTACAATTTCTGAGATTCATTTCCAATTTCCACATGATTTTAGTTTTCTATATTCACCACAACAACACCTATATATCTTCAATGTATATAAGACTGACACCAATTACTGGTTCATCTTCCACACTCACATCAACCTCTCTTTAACTTTCATAATTATAGGGGGGGGGGGGGGGGGGGGGACCCAACAAAAACCTAACTCAGCTAAACCAAGCAATAAAAGATCAATCTTTTTTCCTTTTTTTTCATTTTCAGCTAAAACCCGACACAGAAATAGTGAAGCAAGTGTGGAGGAATCCAATCAAGTAGTTTTGGATGGCTTCCTTCCCACTTTCTATACCTACCACCACCTCTGTCCTTCACCCCGTAAACACTCCTTCATCACCACCACCCCTCCCTCCCCCCCCCACTCTCTCTCTTTTCTTCCCAGAGCAAAACCACAGGGTAAAGGGAGAAACAGCACAAAACATTCACAGGGCAAATGTTTAGGTTGCGTGGTCTGTCTTATCAGGGCAGGGACAGATGAGAATGTAGTCACTATGACTGTTTACACTATGAGTGTTTACACTATGACTGTTTACACTATGAGTGTTTACACTATGACTGTTTACACTATGACTGTTATGAGTGTTTACACTATGAGTGTTTCCAATAATGGGCAGGCAAAGAATGACGACAGGTCAGGGAAAAGTAGGGGAGACCTTGTTACAGACATAGGTGAGGATGCGTATGCGCACGCACACACCAACACACACTAATCTCACTAACAAACAAAATACCTGTTATGTGCATGAATACATACCAACACATAAGCATACTGTATGCACCTATACTCCAGTCTTACACAAAATGTGAGTACAAAATGATAAAGAAAAAACCCCACATTAACTTAAAAAAGGTAAAAGGTAAAGGATCCCATAACCTATAAGGTCGTAGGGGAGCGAGGCGTCAGAGACCTCACTTCTCTAGGGCCAGCATATTGAGGGCGGCGCCCATCTCCTCTCCCTCGCTGCTTTACCTTCCCTGACCCTAAAGAGGGCAGGTACCCATTTACAGCTGGGTGAACTGGGGGAACTGTACTGAAGCCAAGGCGCGCAAACGGTCACCCATCCAACTGGTAACCACGCTCGACGCTGCTTAACTTGGCTGGGGGAAAGCGAGTGCTCCGACCACTGAGCTATCCCGTCCCCTTTTTTTTAACTTAAAATCAGCACCAAAACTGAAACTGGCCAAACTCCACGCATTCCTTAACACACACACACATACACCCACACATAGACATCTTTGTAAACAGCAAATCTCAGTTTATACTTGTAAACCTCCCCCCCAAACCTTCCCCTCCAGGCCAAAAAAATTATTTAAAAATCTAAAAAAAAACCCAAACAAACTAATAAACAAACAGACGAAAAAGTGCACACACACACATGTATAGTATGAAAAAGAAACTCACAAAAACTGACTGTCGCAACATCTCACAAAACTGCTGTGAAGCGCACGCACGCACACACACACACACTTACAAAGAGGACTAGAAGACTGGCACACCAACAGGCCTAGTTCACAGCACTATGTACAGCAAGCACTCACAAGTCGGTCTTCCTACACCTGTCAGGGAGATTCTGTCTTCACTCAGCGTCAACACACTTTTTAAAATGTCAGGCTTTTTTCACCCATCCCCCCACCCCTTTTTTAACCTTAGATTTTTGGGTGTGGTTTTTTTTTTTTCAAAACTTATGTTAGGTACCTAAAAGAATGATAAAACACCTATATTCATGTCAAGAGTCAGTCTTTACATTTGTAAGAACATTAAACACACAACATTTCATGAGTTAATTTTTATTAAACAGAACCTAGTACATATTCCTGTTCCTTTCAAAAGTCAAACTTTACATTTAAAACAAAGAATGTAAGTTTCAGGTTCCAAAATTCATATTTCAAAGGATGTAGACACACACTGCTATCAATTTCAAGAGTCCATCTTTAACAGAACATAGAATATACTCCTACACAGTAGAAGTGTGAAATTTTACACTTAAAGGACACAGAATGCATTCCTATCTATTTCTCAAGTCTGTCAAACTCTATAAAACAGAGAACATCAGTTTCATGTATCATTATTTCAAACTTACAACAAGACAGAACACACTCCTATCAATTTCAGCAATCAGACTTCCGCATTCAAAAGGACACTCAGCATATTCCTATATATTTCCAGTATATAAAAAAAAGAAAATC
Organism: Rapana venosa; assembly: GCA_028751875.1. NCBI lineage: Eukaryota > Metazoa > Mollusca > Gastropoda > Neogastropoda > Muricidae > Rapana > Rapana venosa. The sequence continues at coordinate 43,125,723 of CM054161.1, forward strand.
ATACTAAAGGAGGACAGAGACATGTTTCTAGCAAATTTCGGCAGTTAAATTTATACTTGAAAAAAGACAGAAACCCTTCTATAAATTAGGTGTCAATGTGGGAACTGTAGAACAAGTGCCAAAAACGCACCTCTTCCATGGTTACAAGCATCAAACTGTTATACTGGAAGAACACGATCCCGACTCACTATATGCACCGTCCCAATGTCAGTTTCAATAAAAAACAAGACAGTCTCTAGCTTCTCTCTAATCTCACACGCACACACACATCAACACTGTAAACCATGAACCATCTTTCTGTTTAACTTCTGCTGTCATAATGTGCGCCTTGAATTCCCCCTCTTCTATATTTCAAGTAAACTGTCCTGTTTGAAAAACACAACTATACATATTCAGAAGACTGCATGTTTGAAAAAACAAACAGCTCTTTCTAACAAAAATAGATCCCTTGACCTAGGTTTCTTTTAACTCGAACATCACACACATGAGCACATTTTTCACTTCACTAATATACAAGTATACTGGGCACGTTTAAAACACGAAACATGATAATCATTTAGAGATGCTTTTGAAAAAACAAAATCAGCATTTGATAACAAAAATAGACATCCCCTTTGACTATAGGACTCACACACACACACACACACACACACACATGCACACACACACTATCGCACATGTGCACATAAACACATGCACACACACACCCTTGAGACACAGAGAGAGAGAGAGAGAGAGAGGAGAGGAGAGAGAGAGAGAGAGAGGAGAGAGAGAGAGAGAGAGAGAGAGAGAGAGAGGAGAGAGAGAGGAGAGAGAGAGAGAGGAGAGGAGCAGAGACAGACAGACAGACAGACAGACAGAGAGAGAGAGAGAAGAGAAGAGAGAGAGAGAGAGAGAGAGAGAGAAGAGAGAGAGAGACGACAGACAGAGAGAGAGAGAGAGAGACAGAGAGAGACAGACAGACAGACAGAGAGAGACACAGACAGACAGACAGACAGACAGACAGACAGAGCGGTTGCTGACCACACGCTCTATTCACTACAATGGACAAGTCATGCTTTGTCAATGCTGGCTGAGGGGAAACACAAGCCTGAAAATCTGTCTGTCTCCTTTCCTCCTCCTCATTTATTTTTAAAAAAACCACAAACAAACCCAAAACTCTTATGATCAAGTCTGCCATAAGCTGCAAACTTTGAAGTAAAGTCATCTGAACTGATTCTATCTATCACGCCATGCAGATTATGCAAATTGCAGGCGTTTCTGACTCGCCTTATTAAAAGTACTGGGTACATGTCCCTACACGCTCTGTGCAGTCATCCCTTTAACCTCTTCACTGCCGAGTGCAGGTGCACCCTATATGCCAGGGAAAAAAATCCTATGTACCACTTGTTATGTTCATGTCCCTCTTACTCAGAAATTACTAAATGAATAATCCTGATAGTTTGGCCAATGACAGTATATATATCGTAGATTACTTTGAGGTAAGCTCAAATTAGTTAGCATATTTCACTACGAAAATACATTTAAACTGTAAAAAATCGACAAAAAATACACTTTCTTCATCACCACTGTCATTCTGAGTACCCCCCATCTCAATAACGTAAAACATAAGTCCAGGCAAAATCTCAGTCATTTTTTAAAAATGCACTATCTCCTGAATCATACGAGATCATTTCATCACTGTCAGGTATATCTAAAGTTTTATTTGCCACTTTTTCAGCTGTGTAAAGTTATTGATACCTTCAACGAGAAGTGTCAACCATTTTGAACAAGAACTGCCCAAGCAGTCATGCATAATAACACAAAATACAAGCTAAAAAACGATCGCTTTTGCCACGATTTTTGCAACTGGATGTTGCCAAACAACAGGAGAGTGATCTCCACTAGTTTTGGAGTTCTTTCCCTTTAGCTGTAGTCATGGAAGCTGGCTTGTTTACCTCGGTTCGAAACCCCGGAAATGTTCCGGGTTGTAGGCATAGAGAGTGCACATTTAGCCCTGGAAAATTTCCAGGGTGGGGCAGTCTAGAGGTTAAATGAAGAACAGATTTGACCACCAGCCTCAATATGTTTTCCCTGTTCTCCAGCATGATCGCTTTACTGGCTGCCATTATGTAAACACTGCATACACACACACACACACACACGCACACACACACACACGCACACAGAAGACAGAACGCACCTATTCACCGCACAGCTGTGGCAACACTGCAACATTTCTCAAAGGACGGCACCACAGCAAACAGACAAAGTCATGTTTTTGATGTGGTGAAAATTGCAGTTTTCAACTCGCCACCATAGTTCTACTCAATTTTGCATAAAAACTACAGGGACATTGTAGGGAATAGATAGAAAGAAAGAAAGAAAGAAAGAAAGAAAGATAGATAGATAGATAGATAGATAGATAGATAGACAGGCAGGTAGTCCTGTGAACGTGCTACTGTGACAGAGAAGAGTGGCGGGCTAATGAAACGGAGGACAGGGTTGGGAAATATGTGAACATGCTCAGGAAGCTATTTGGAAATTTGGAAAAAAAACGTCTAAAATCACTAAATGTGAACAGACGTTAAACTGAAGATATCTACTTGGAAATGTTTTAACTGACACTGTGTGTTTCAAGTTGTACAGTGCAGTCAAGGGACATTGTTCCCATGGCTAAGTGGACAAGCAAGGCTGTATGTTGTAACACAGTCCTAAACAAAACCTCAAGTGTCAAAGTCTATATATATCTAACAGGACAGAGAACACACCCCTGAACACTTATAAATACTGAAAAGACATAGAAAACACCCCTGTTGATTTCCAAGGTCACACTTTACATTAAAAGGACACAGAACACACACACTCCTATGAATGTATGTCAAGGGCCAAACTTCACACAACAGTGTATGCTCATTCCTATACATCTGAAGTGTCAACATGTATATCTATCTATAAACACAGAAAATACACTCTTAAAAACTGGAAGTGTTCATATGTCAAAAGGACAGAAAACACACCGCCATAAATTTCAATTGTTAAAGTTTTAAATTTTAAAAAAGAACATTCCCACTTTGATGTATTACTCTTTCAAAAACCAACAGCTTCTAGTTTTGATTGAACAGAGATCATCAGCTTATCCAAAAATACTGACATACTGGTTTGATTTATGTGCTTGTTTACACAATCATTTTGACATAGGGCTTTTTTAAAAGCTACCACTCCATCCTGTGCAACTTTGTTCTGCTTATCACATCAATGTTTATACAGAGTCTGGTCTGACTTTTTGGTATTTCAGTTTGAGACCAGCTCAAGATTTCAACTCCAAAAGTGCATGCATGCATATGTGCATGAAGTATATGCACATGCATGTGAATGCAAGTTTGTGCAGGTAGGCATGTTTATACGCAAAAGTATGTCCAAATAACTCTGCACGTGGCTGAACACGGCCAAGTATGGAATAAGCCTGTAAGTGACCTCCTGCCCCACTCTCAGCCACTGCAGCCTCACTGCAAGGAACCCTACAAACATCTCCGTTTGTTCCCACAGACACACTGCACTCTGTATCTCAGCAACGTGGCCTTCGTTTGATTCATAGTGTATCGTCTGTCTACCCACATATGTGACACATTGTGTCACTGTTCCTTCTGTTTGATTCATAATGTTTCGTCTGTCTACCCACGTATGTGACACATTGTGTCACTGTTCCTTCTGTTTGATTCCTAACAGTCTGTCTACCCATGAATGTGACACTTTGCTGTCATAGGTCATTTGAGACATAAATTTAAGTACATATGCCTAAAAAGACGTCAAAATAAATGTAGGAAATAAACTTCAAAAAGGACAAGAACGTGGGGGGAGAGGGGACAAAATGACTGAAAATTGGATTTACGATGCTTGTAGTCTGACAATGTCCATCTTGTCCTCAGGCCTGTCAAGAGTTGTCCTTCCCTTACATTTCGTTTCTTTTTTTCTTTCCTTCATCCTTGTTCACACACACACACACACACATGCACCTTGCACATACACAAACATGTGATTGTCCTTGAACAGCCCCCCTCCCCCCACACACACACACACACACACATATCCAATCCTGTTGTTCACAGCCCTGCCGACCACAGAGGCCATATCAGGGCTGTCACCTCGCCCAATCCCAAACCTCAGACCAAAAACGTGCAAATACACACATACACTGACACATCTACTGATGCAACTTCCACACACCTCAAGTTTCCAGTTCAACATGCTACGGTTTCGTTACAACAACAGACTCCTTTTGACCATTCGTCGCATTTCCGTTGTGTACAGACAGACAGACATAGAGACAACACAGAAAGTTCTATAACACAGATTTGCTTTGTTTCCACAAGGATACAGCCAAAAAAACCCACCATCAGTGGACGCAGACAAACATCAACACAGAAGACATAGATGAACACTCCTGTGAAAGGTTGACTTCAAAATCTCATCATAAGAAAATTTTAGCACGGGACTATTCCTGCACACCTCACACCAGTACACATTGCCAGCATGCGCGCACACACACCACGCACACACACCACACAAACCACACACATACACATGCACACGCACACGCACGCACGCGCACACACCCCACCACACACACAACAAACACACACACACTATACAACACACACACATACCCAAGTCAACACACAACAACAACTCTCACAACCCCCCACACAACATCCACATCCCTTAGCTAGGGCGGATTTTTTCGTACTGGAATCGGTGACCTTTCTCCTTCAGTTGTCCAAGGTCATCGGTTTCGAAGAGCTGTTCCTTGACGTAGCGGAAGTGATCGCGCACAAACTCGTAGAAGTCGTTCTCCATCTGCCAGATGGGCGACTCGTGGATCTTGCTGATGGTCTCGGGCTTGGGGGGCACCTTCTGCGCCGTCCTGCGTAGGTGGGAGTTCCCTGTGAGGAGACAACAAAGCACACACACAACAATCAATCAATCAACGCATCTCTTTTAAAACAGAGGGTTTTTGCTTGGTTGTTTGTGTTTTGTGCATTCCTCTAGCTCAATGCATCTTTTAAAACAGAGGGTTTTTGCTTGGTTGGTTTTGTCTTGTGCATTCCTCAGCTAGAGTTCTGAAGTTCACCAACGGTGAGATTTTTTGCATATTCGATCCACAGCTGTCAGTCAGTGTCTCCCACTTTCAGCTGCTGTCTGTCCCAGCCCAGCTGGTGCTGATTACTACAGCAGGAACTGACTGACCACACTTGATGAAAAGATATGGTCTTGCTAAGGCTTTTTTGTGTGCTTGTTTTAAGTTTATGGGATTGGGATGTGGGAGGTGTCTGTCTTTAGTAGCTTAACAATATTTCATTCAGAGAGTCATGCATACATATTTACTGAAGGGCATCAACAACCCAAAAGCTTACAGTACTCTCAACATGAATTCTTAGTCCTTCGGATGAGACTATAAACCGAGGCCCCATGTGCGAACACACGCAGAACATCTTGCACACACATTAAATCCTATTCTGCTTTTCGAAAGAGTAGGCCATTGTAAGCCAATGGGAACAGATGGCAACATTTACAAAACCGCATACACATGGGGATTGGATGTAAAAAAGTACATGACTGCTTATTCCATTATCCTCGATATAAAAGAATAAATAAAATAAAGAAAGAAATGTTCAGATTTTTACACTAGACAGCTTGTTGACATCAATAATGACATTTTACAGCTGAAGCACTTTTAACCTTTGCCCTACAGGTAACCCGCTACAGGGCAGTAACCAACCATCTCCTAACCCTTCCCTCCCTATCACCCACTACTGGGTTACTGTAGCAGACAGATGTGCACAGTGCACTGGGAAAGTGGGGTTCTCTCCCTTAACGTAGGCATAGCGTTAACCATCATTAAAATTAATAAATCATCTCTTCGAAAATCACTGCACTTAAGAATACTCTTTAAAGAGGACGAACTGGGACCTGTCTTTCGCACTGTTATCATTGCGTCTGAAGTAGGAATGACTTGGGGAAAAAAAGTCGTACTTTAAGAAGAATGAGTCTTCACTCTTGTCTACAATAATCTCTACCCCTCCCCCCCCCCCACTACCCCACCCCACCCCACCCACACCACCCACCCACCCCACCCCACCCACCCACCCACCACCCACCCCCCCAATCACCCACACACCCACCCCACCCACACCACCCACCCCACCCCACCCACACCACCCACACCACCCCACCCACCCACACCACCCCACCCCACCCACCAACCCCACCCACCCACCACCCCTAAATCTTGCAGCAGGAAGGGCCCGGGCGGGTGGGTGTCCCCCAAGCCAACGCACCGCTGCGGTAGAGGCTGGCGGCGCCCCTGAAGAAGCGAGGCAGCACGGTCTCCAGGACCAGGATGAAGTCCTCCATCTCCTCCGTCACACCCACCAGCAGGTAGTGGTGCAGCACGTTCTGCTTCGCCTTGTTCAGCGCCCACTCGCTGCCCGCGACCCTGGTGCAGCAACGGCCGGCCCTCAGTCAGTCAGTCAGGCAGTCAGGCAGTTCAGTCAGTCAGTCAGTCAGTCAGTCAGGCAGGCAGTCAGTCAGACAGTTCAGTCAGTCAGGCAGTCATGCAGTCAGTCAGTCAGTCAGTCAGTCAGTCAGGCAGGCAGTCAGTCAGGCAGGCAGTCAGTCAGGCAGTTAGTCAGTCAGGCAGGCAGGCAGGCAGTCAGTCAGTCAGTCAGTCAGTCAGTCAGTCAGGCAGGCAGTCAGTCAGGCAGGCAGGCAGTCAGTCAGTCAGTCAGTCAGTCAGTTCAGTCAGGCAGTCAGTCAGTCAGGCAGTCAGTCAGTCAGTCAGTCAGTCAGTCAGTTCAGTCAGGCAGGCAGGCAGTCAGTCAGTCAGGCAGGCAGGCAGTCAGTCAGTCAGGCAGGCAGTCAGTCAGTCCGTCAGTCAGTCAGTCCGTCCGTCCGTCCTTCAGTCAGTCAGTCAGCCTGCAGTGTTTTCCTTTAGAGGTCAAGGTGTCCCCTCATAACCTATGTGGTCGTAGGGGAGCGAGGAGGTATCAGAGACCTCAGCTTCTCCAGGGGCCAGCCTATTGAGGTTGGCACCCATCTCCTCTCCCTCGCTGCTTTACCTTCCCTGTCCCTAAAGAGGGCAGGTACCCATTTACAGCTGGGTGAACTGGGGGACTGTACTGAAGCCGAGGAGCGGAAACAGTCACCCATCCATTTGGTAACCACGCTTGACGCTGCTTAACATTGGCGGGGGAAAGCGAGTGCTCCGACCACTGAGCTAACCCATCCCATTTCCTTTATACATTTTTTTTTTTAAAGTATCTATTTATGTTTGTTTTTTTTCTGTATCCACTGTCTGCATGCTTCATAATTCATACAGGCACCAAAATTCACACTGGCACATGTATGAATTGCTACTAACTATAAACAGAGGTCCCATGTGCAAATGCATGCAGAGCATCTTGCACACACATTAAAACCTTTTCTGCTTTTTGGAAGAGTTGGCCATTGTGTGCCGGTGGGAACCGATAACAAAATTTACAAAACAACATACACACATACGCGCAGACACACACACACAAAACACACACACAACACAAAAAACACACACACATGTACAACATACACACACACACACTACAAAACACACACACATACACACACACACACACACACACTCACACACACACACACTGAACGCACGCAGAACATCTTGTGCACACGGTAAATCCTGTTCCACTTTTCGTAAGAGTAGGCCATTGTGTGCCAATGGGAACAGATGACAAAATTTACAAAACCGCATACACATGGGGACTGGATGTAAAAAAGCACACAAGTGCTTATTCCATTATCCTCAATACAAAAGAATAAAATAAAATTAAAATAAAAAAAATAAAGAGTCACACATACAGTAACACACACACGTTTCAATATCACCATAGGTGAACAGAAGTTAAAATGAAGCAAACCAAACCTGCCAGTCGTGCTTCTATCAATTACGGCACATCAGTGCAGTTAGAAAGTACCTGTCCACTGATGCAACATTCAAACTAGTCACATCTCTCATTCTCTCACGTCTGGACTATTGCAATTCTCTTCTGGCTGGTCTGCCAGCATCATCTATCCACTCCCTTCAACGTAAACAAAACTCTGCAGCTCGACTAGTCGTCAGAAAGAAAAAATCTGAGCATATTACCCTTCTTTTGCGATCTCTCCACTGGCTGCCTGTGTCACAGAGAATAAACTATAAGATCAGTACCCTATGTTACAAATGCCTCCATAAAACAGCACCTTCCTACCTCTGTGAATGTGTACACTCCTTCTCATTCCCTCCGCTCTGCTGCAGATACCTTGTGCTTAAGAATACCTAGATTCAATCAGTCCACCATTGGCCGTCGCTCTTTCTCTATTTCTGGTCCATCAATCTGGAATGATCTCCCTCCCTCCCTTCGCCAAAAGCCTTCTTATGAAGCTTTTAAATCAAGCCTCAAGACACATTTATTTCAAACCTAAGATTCTCCTCTCTTGTTCCATCTCATTTTTGTCCCTGCCCTCAACAGCCCAAACCCCATCACCCTGCTGAAGTGTATAGCCTTTGTGTGTGTGCGTGCATGCATGTGTGTGTGTATACATTTGAATTTGTAAAAACTATTACTTGTAACTGGCTGCATGTGAATGAGTGGGATGAACGAAAGCGCTTTGATTTGTGTTTTTTTGCAAGATATGGCGCTACAGAACTTCCATGTATTATTATTATCATTATTAACACACACACATGCACACACATACAGACTGACCAGCACTCAGAGATGTGGCCACAAAAATAAGGAATCTGCAGCCACAGGTTGACAGGGTCACAGTCATCCCCGTCCCTCTCCACACACTCGTCAAATGTCTGAAACAATCCCACCATTTCTTATTTTTCAATTTACTATCGTCATTCTTTTGTTTTTCCAATCACACTGAGCATCTGCAATGCAGCTGTATGTGAAAGCGTTGATCAACGTTATTGGTGCATCACAGTATAGCAAAAGTCTGAAACAGTCCCACAATTTGTTTTTCAATTTACCATCACCATTCATGATTTTTTTTTTCTAATCACAATGAGCATTCGTAATGCAGCTGTATGTGAAAGTGTTGATCAACGTTATTGGTGCGGCACTGTATAGCAAAAGTCTGAACTTTTTTTTATCCAATTTCATTCAGTGATGCAGCAATAACTGTTACGATTAATAATTGCATGTTGCTGCTTTCTCCTCCATTCCTCAGCAAGGCTCACAAACGGCAGGAATTTTGCATATGAGACCGTTTTTGCCCACCATTAAGGTAGCTGCATTCTGACTTCAGGGACGATGATGTCTAAACACGACACCAGTGTACCAAACGCATGCAGAACATCTTGCGCACATGTTAAATCCTGTTCCGCTTTTCGAAAGAGTAGGCCATTGTGCGCTGGTGGGAACAGATGACAAAATTTACAAAACCGCATACACACAGGGACTGGATGTAAAAAAGCACATGAGTGCTTATTCCATTATCCTCGGGAAAAAAAGAAATCTGAGTACTTTGATTTGTTGCTTTACAAGATTCAGCGCTATATAAATTCCATACATTATTATTGTTATTATTACTATTATTATTATTATTACATGCATACTTTAAAAAAAAAATCTTTTGTCATCCATTCTTATTGGCATGAAAGGCCCACTCTACCAAAAGGTGGGATGGGTTTTAACGTGTTACTATAATTATGCGCAAGATGCTCTGCATGTGTTTGCACACCGGGCCTCAGTTTACAGTCTCATCCGAATCGCTTTAGGAAAGTGTAGCAGGTACTGATGTCAAATTCCCCTTCATTACACTGGCATCCTAGAGGTGGCTCAAACCCAGGCTTGATCCCAAGTCATCAAACTGCAAGTACAATGCTCTAACCACTAGGCTATCCTGCCCCCCCCCCCCCCCCCCTCCCCCCTCAGTGCGATTTCTTCACATCACAACAACCAACCATCCAACCAAACACAAAGTCAGAAAATTATCTTCAGAAGGCACAGGAATCTTCAGGTTTTTTTGTTGTTGGTCTTCTTCTTCTTCGTTGAACGCTCATTTTTTGCTTTTGGGTCTAAGACAGACGAAAAGTTTTCACGTCATTGTGAAATCAGCAGACACTTACCTCCTTTGTGCGCTCCTTCATTCTCTCTTTGGTGGGTCGTATGTCGTCCCCATTGCGGGTGAAGTAGTAGAAGGACACCAGTCTGTCCAGTGGGTCCCGCACCAAGTTTATGTACAGTGGTTTTCTCTTCACCCCAAACCTGGGGAGGGGGCGCAAAGTCAGAGGGGATCAGTCATACCACAGACATATCCGTACGACAAAGAGGGACAAAATCATTGCTTAAAACACGAAGAATTTCATAGTGCTGCATTAAAGAACAGTCTACTGTTTATAAAGCAGACCACCAGCTTCTCTCACTGGCAACAGCACCAAATCCTGTGGCACGAGAATCCATGAAGTCAGCAGGGCCAGCAGAAGACCTCAGCAAATGGAAAAGGATGACCATCATGTCATCGTCACTGGGTGTGGCGGCTTAAGCCAAACCGAGTGATGTTGACAGGTGAGACTGTTTATATTTAACAGCTTTTTCATGAATAAAGACAATATAGCAGACAACACACTTGTTCATCGATTATCACAGTCGCTTGTACCAATTGTCACAGAAGAGAGAGAGAAGAGAGAGAGAGAGAGAGAGAGAGAGAGAGAGAGAGAGAGAGAGAGAGAGAGAGAGAGAGAGAGAGAGAGAGAGAGAAGGGGTGGGTGGGAGGGAGAGAGTGAGAGAGGGAGGGAGACAGAGACAGACAGAGGAAAAGTAAATACAGTACTAATGATTATGGACCAGGAAAACATATCAAAAACAACTTGCAGCACTATCAATCTTGTTTACATAAAAAAAGAAGACTGTTGTTGGTTTTTTGTTCCTCTGATAGAGTTGTGAAGTTCACCAATGGTGAGATTTTTGTGTATGCAACTGTTCCCCCCCCCCCCCCCCCCATATATAGGTAGCTGCATTCAGACTGTGGGGATGGTCTGCAAACAGACACCTGTGTGCATGCATTTTTTAAAATTCTGTCAACCATTCCTACCTGCATGAAATGGCCTACTCTTCCAAAAAGTGGAACAGGTTTTTAACACATGAGCAAGAAGTTCTGCGTGCATTTTAATAATAATAATAATAATGTATGGAATTTATATAGCGCTGAATCTTGTAAAGCAACAAATCAAAGCGCTCACACGGGGCATCAGTTTACAGTTGTACCCAAAGGACTTTGACATTCAGTTTGATTTTCTCATTAACCTGGGAAGGATGGGCAAACCTGGGAATCGAACCCAGAGCCTCACGGTTTACTTGTTAGACAGGTGAATGTCTTAACCGTCCTGCCACCTTCCTTGTTACTGGAGACCTATAAACAAAAGTTGGGGTAGGGAAAGACGAGGAGGGTAACAGAATCTAGATAAATGGTGTACCAAGGACCCCAGAAAAGAAGAGAACATGGCAGAAACCCATTTAAAAAAACAAACAAAACCCACATACCTGATGACAAGTTAAAGAGTGGGAAAATATACAGGCAGACATAGGAACACATGCACGCACACACACACGCATGCATACACATACACCACCTTCGGACGACTCTATAAACCGAAGTCCCGTGTGTAAACGCACACAGAACATCCTGCGCACACGTTAAAACACGTTCTGCTTTTCGGAAGAGTAGGCCATTGTGTGCTGGTGGGAACGGATGACAAAATATTCAAAACTGTATACACCCAGGGACTGGATGAAAAAAAGCACATGAGTGCTTATTCCATAATCCTCCAAATAAAAGAATAAGATAAATAAAACACACACACACACACAGAGCATATCCTGAGAAAATAGTAACACCCACTAAAAAGGCAGACAACTTAGTACACTTCACAGCACACCAGAAAGCTGTCCGTGTTGACAAAGCGACCCCTTACTTGCTGTAGTCGATGAACGCCATGTGACCATGGTACAGTGCTGGCTTCTTCTCTTGCCAAGACGTGATGTTGTTGATAAAACGCATCTAGGATCGACAGAGAAAAAACAAACCACACTTCTTTACCCTATATACCTCATTCACCAGCTGACACACACACAAACAAGGCCACACTGCCACCACCCCTTCCAAAAAAATTTTAAAAAGGAAAAAAATCTTGCTTGAAAATTTACTGGTCTAGCAGAAACATGTTTACAGACGGGATGGGATAGCTCAGTGGTCAGAACACTCGCTTTTCCCCAGCACAGCACAGTTAAACAGCAACAAGCATGGTTACCACTTGGATGGGCGACAGTTTGTGCACCTTGGCTTCAATACAGTCACCCAGTTCACCCAGTTGTAAATGGGTACCTGCCTCTTTAGGGTCAGGGAAAGTAAAGCAGCGAGGGAGAGGAGATGGGCGCCGCCCTCAACATGCTGGCCCCTTGAGAAGTTGAGGTCTCTGATGCCTAACTCCCCTACGACCACAAAGGTTATGGGTCACCTTTATTTTTTACCTTTATATTTATAGATCTAGGCAATACATCTTTGCTTGCTGAAGGATGTTTGGTCTTTTTGTTGTTGTTGGGGTTTTTTGGGGTGGTGGTGGGTGGGTGGATTTTTGTTCTTTTTTGCTTTGCTTCTGTTTTGTTTATGTTTTTTTCCCGAGGAATCAGGTTATTGATATACAAGATGCTACCTCCTTATCCCAACATTACCTGTTGCTGTCTTTGACGGTCACCAATCTACTGCTTTATTTTCCTCCCTACCATCTACCCCCTCATTTTTTTAAATATTTCTTTCTCTTGATTTTGTAAAAGTGTAACTCCAACCCCTTTCCTGTTCCTCTCTTTCTTCGTCTCAGATTTGGCTTCTTTCTCTGTCTTGTATACTGGATATTCTCCTTACAGTCTCTTTCTTAGATTAACCACCACCACCAACCTTGTTTCCTAATTCAATTTCCCTGTAAATGAAATCAGATTACAACTCCCACGCTTTTAACACACACCAATCCAATCCTGTTGTTTATAGCCCCGCCAGCAACAGAGGCCATTTCAGGGCTGTCACCTCGTAAAATTTTAAATCTCATAATAAAACTGTGCAACTATACACACACAAACACAATGTTGTACACACAAACACATTGTACACACACACACACATTGTACACACACACACACGCAATGTTGTACACACACACACACACATTGTACACACACACACACTTACACACACACATGTTGTACACACACACATGCACACACACACACATATATTGTACACACACACACACACATGTTGTACACACACATATTATTGTACACACACACACACACATATATTGTACACACACACCACACGTTGTACACACACACACACACACATGTTGTACACACACACACACGCTCACACACATGTTGTACACACACACTAAAAACTCATTCATTCCTCCATTCCCCCCCCCCCCCCCCTGCCCCACCTGGTCAGAGAGAGCGATGGTCTTGGCGCTGTGGAACATGCCGATGTGGATGACGTAATACTTGTTGGTGCTGCACAGCGTGTACATGATGCCTGCCAGGGTGGTGCTCCCCGTCTTGGGCACCCGGTTGTAGATCACCACCGTGTCATCATCCCCAAACTGCCGACCCCCCTCCTGTCCCCGCCACACCCACACAGCCATCACCAAGTCAAGTCAAGTCAAGTCAAGTCAAGTCAAGTCAAGTCAGTTTTTATTTCCATACGGTACATTGATTAAGCAATGCATTTGCTTTTTTTTTTTCTCATCATCAAGCCATCTATCTAGGAACAACAATTACTTAATATGTAATAATAATAATGTGATTTCTTCACGATACTATAACATACAGTAGTAGGCGCTGCAGTTTGTGGCACATCAATCTGCTTCACTGACTGGACGACGATTTTTTGTTGGGGTTTTTAACGTTCAGAAGTTCTCTACCAGACTGAGAGAGGGCTTGTTTTTGACGTCAGTATTTGTGCAGCATGCCGTCCCCTTTCAGTCCTTCACATCAGAGTTTGACATGGAGGTCCCCCCCACCCCCACCCCCCCACACACCCGCCCCTCCAGGTCACAATGTGGCTACCTACTAAGAGTGGGGGGAAAGTGACCAGTCACATAATTATGTGAAAATATCACCACTCAGAGCTATGGCCGAGGAACAACAATAACAACAACACCCAAATGAAGCACAAACAAAAGAACATAACAAACAGCGGTTGCATGTGTGCGCACGTGCACAATCTTGCACTCAGTGTCGAAACCTTCTCCCTCTTTCAGAAAGTGGGCAACAGAGCGCCAGCAGGGATGGATGACAAATGAGCGCTTTGATTTGTTGCTTTACAAGATTCAGCGCTATATAAATTCCATACATTATTATTATTATTATGACAAATTATAAAAAAGGACACACATATATTACAACGCAAACTGGCACCGTGCGTAATCATCATTTCTGCCAAGATAAAATATGGCATCCTTTATAAATTATGGTGAGCAAGTCATCGCTACCTAAAATCCTAATTTTTAACTGTGGACTTTGGACTTCTTGCAGAGGAGAGTAGTAGTGTTAGTAGTGTTAGTAGTAGTAGTAGTAGTAGCAGGAGTAGTAGTACTAGTGGTAGTAATAGTAGTAGTAGTAGTAGTAGTATAGCACTAGCAGCAGCAGCAGCAAAAGTAATCTACATGAGTACGAGTAGCAGAAGATGATGACGATGATGAAATTCTCCAAACAGCAAATGTCCAGTTTCCCCAAGATACTAATGGCTAATCCCAACTATGCCACTATTTATCAGGTTCACTTTTGCTCTTCTTTTCAAACTCATGGACCGTTACTGCCAAGCTAACTTGCTCTGAAAGTACATGCTTCATGCAGAATCTGAGCACATTACCCCTCTCTTACAATCTCTCCACTGGATGCCTGTGCCACAGAGAGTAAATTATAAGATCAGTACCCTCTGTTACAAATGTCTCCACAAAACTGCACCCTCCTACCTCTGTGAATGTCTTAACCTGTACACTCCTTCACGTTCCCTCCACTCTACTGCAGATACCTTGTGCCTACGAATACCTAGATTCAACCAATCCACTGTTGGCCGCCGCTCTTTCTCTATTTCGGGTCCATCGACCTGGAATGAGCTCCCTCTCTCTCTTCGCCAGAAACCTAGTTATGACACTTTTAAATCAAGCCTCAAGACATATTGATTTCAAACCTAAGATCCCCCCCCCACTCCTGTTTCATATCAGAGCTATTCCCTTCACTAACCCATGCCCTATCACCCTGCTAAAGTATACGACCTGTGTGAGTGTGTGTGTGCTTTTGAAAAACATTTGACTATTTACATTTTATTTCATAGATTTTGTTTGCAGCCCATCATGTTTGTAAATATCTGTTTGCTTAAACTATTGATTATTTATAATTTATTGCATGAATGTGTAAGATAAGGTTGAATGCATGCGCTTTGATTTGTCTTTGCAAGATATAGCGCTATATAATTTCCATTTATTATTAGTATTATTATAGAAGTATGATAGCTGTTTCTTTACTGAACAACCCATGGAGCCATACAAACCTTCCACATAATAAACAAAACTTGAAAAATTCCACTTATCATCTGATCCAACAGAACAACTTTCCAAACAACAATTGCTGATCAGAAGCAAACAAGAGGAGAAAAAAAAATCAATACAACCATCATCATGAATGTATGTGGTCTACTGTATGATAAACAAAAAATCATTTCTCACAACAACAAAAAAAGGGGGGGGGGGGAGGGGAAGAAAAGAGAATGAGTGTACAGAGCAGGTGGTGGGCGAATACCTGATCATCAGGAGACAGGTGGGCATTTGACATGGGAGCTGCTCCTCCTGTAGTCGGTACACTGCTCGCTCTGCAACACCAGTCAGCGAAAATCCATCATCAACTGCTGCACTGATGATGATGATGATGATGATGATGATGATGATGATGATGATGATGATGGTGATGATGATGATGATGATGATGGTGATGATGAGATGATGGTGATGATGATGATGATGGTGATGATGATGATAATGGTGATGATGATAAAATAATAATGATAATCATGATGATAATGATGATTACAGAGAATTTGTAGAGCGCTAAATCTTGTAAAGCGAACAAATCAAAGCGCTTGCATTCATAGCATTCACATGCTACAACTGTTCAAAAAAGATTAACAGATTTTGAATGTGTACACACACACATACACACACATGCGCACATGTTAAAACCTGTTCCGCTTTTCGGAAGAGTAGGCCGCTGTGTGCCGGTGGGAATGGATGACAAAATTTACAAAACTGCATACACAAAGGGACTGGATAAAAAAAAGCACATGAGTGCTTATTCCATTATCCTTGAAATAAAAGAATTTTAAAAAATAATAATAATAAACACACACATACACAAAACAAACTTTCCAAAGCTCTAAACTCTGACCCAGTTTGAGGCGAGCCCCATCCAGCTGTGAGAGCTCAGTGAGCAGGTGCAGACAGATGCAGGTGATGACGAAGGTGACGACAGCCAGCACCAAGGTGAAGTACCGTCCCTGCATCATGCTTCAAGCATCTGAAAACAACGTGCACACACAACCCTGGATCAAGGAAACATGTTTGTCCCTGTGTTTGACAATGACCTCCAAAACAGCAGAGGAGGCAGCTGCTGTTTCGGAAATTGGACAGAAATTTGATTATAGTGGAGATGCCTTGCTCACAGTACATAATAATAATAATAATATATGGAATTTATATAGCGCTGAATCTTGTAAAAAACAAACAAATCGAAGCGCTTGCACTCAATCATTTACAGGCATGCAACTCTCCTTAAACATAATGAGCAACAGATTTCAAATCCATGCGCGCGCACTACACACGCACACGCACACACACACACACACACACGGAACAACACTTAGAAGGTGAAAGATGCTGTTGAAAATTAGGGACAGATATGTGGGGGGAAAGTCTCAGGTAGGAAATAAGTGTGTTTTGAGGCTGGATTTGAAGGAATCAAGTGAAGGCCTTTGACGAAGTGAAAGAGGGAGGTCATTCCAGGTGGATGGACCAGAAACAGAGAAGGAGCGACGGCCAACAGTGGTTTGTTTGAATCTGGGTGTTCGAAAGCACAAAGTATCTGCGACTGAACAAAGGGAACGGGATGGAGTGTACAGGTGAAGACAGTTACAGAGATAAGAGGGTGCAGATTTGTGGAGACATTTGAAACAGAGGGTATTGATTTTATACTCCAGTCTTTGTGAGACAGGCAACCAGTGAAGAGATCGCAGAAGAGGAGTGATGTGTTCAGATTTTTTATTTCTTAGGACCAGTCGAGCTGCAGAGTTTTGTATGCGTTGAAGAGAGTGGATAGATGATGCTGGTAGGCCAGCCAAAAGAGAATTACAGTAGTCTAAACGTGAAAGAATGAGAGATGTGACAAGCTTGGAAGTTGCATCAGTGGACAGATACTTGCGAATCGCGCTTATGCGCCGTAATTGATAGTAGCAAGACTGGCAGGTCTGGGTTATGAATTTTTTCATAGAGAGTGTGTTGTCAAGAACTACTCCTAAGTACTTCACAGAGTTGGACAAAGGAACTGACGTATTGCCAAATTCTATTGAAGTTTTTGTGATAGAGGAAAGTTTATGTTGGGTCCCTATGAGCATGGCTTCGGTTTTATCGGCATTAAGTTGTAACTTGTTCTGAGTCATCCAGTTTTGAATGTCTTGAAGGCAGTAGGACATATTTGTCAGGAGGGAAGGCAAGTTTTCAACAGTATCGCTGCACTGAAGTTGAGTATCATCGGCATAGAAATGATGATCAATAGGGTGGTTGTTTATTATATGTGAGAGTGGAGCAGTGTAGAGAGTAAAAAGAACAGGGCCCAGGACTGATCCCTGCGGGACTCCACATTCCATTTTGACAGGTTTTGATTGAATTTTGTTTACAATAACTTTCTGGAACCGGTCTGTGAGGTATGAAGTAAACCAGGTGAGGGCTGTGCCATTAATACCAAACGTATTTTGGAGGCGAGAAAGAAGAAATGAGTGATCTATGGTATCAAAGGCTGCAGATAAGTCAAGAAGAGTGAGGAGGGAGATTTTTCCTGCATCAGAAGCAAGTAGAAGTGTATCTAAAGTATGGACTAGGGTGGTTTCGGAGCTGTGGTTGGGGCGATAGGCAGACTGAAAAGTGTCAGCGTTGGTGATGTTCTCCACAGGCCAACTAACCCCCAGGGCTGCAGCACATAAGGACTGTGCAAGTCAAGCCTCCTAGTCTGAGTCATAGTCGATCACTAAAGACTAAGCTGTAAAGTGGAATTCCATGAGTGGGAAAGCCACTGGTCATACAGCCTCTCTCTTTGCTGTTGCCCCCAGCAGCAATGGTTTAATCAAGAACTGTCATAAAGCCAAGGCACTGAAGGCATGACTCAATGAAAACCATTTAATAATAGTGATAGTGATAATTATATACCATGAATATTAAATTCTTGAGACACAAACAAGTACACACAGGCTGACAAAGAAGTAATTCAATTTTAACCAGTCTTGTTAAAGTCTACAGAGCTAAACTGTCTGCAAGTGTAGATATTTTCTTTGAAGGTTTTCTACCCCCCAACTGACTTAGTTTACTTCTAAGACAATTGTGTGTGTGCATGACAAGCTATCACGCTGAAATGTTGTCACAAGCCAGATAAGGCTAAGTTATACTTGGCGTTGCATATCAACGCAACTTTATGAATCTGGTCACCATGTCCCTTATCACCCCCTTATTTGTCAAAAAAATTTTAATGAAGAGAAAATACATGATATAATTATATCTTTTTTTGTTGTAAAATCACAATATAATGCATTGCAATTACAAAAGAATTAATCACAAGCATCAACCTAAAGACTAGCTCAGCTGCTGATTCTGCCAGAAACTAACAGTGTGTGACACACACACAAAAAACCTCTACACAACAACAAAACAAGTTTTTATTTAAATAACACCCTCCCCCCCCCCCCCCACACACACACACACAGTACCATACACACTCATGAGAATAGTCTGTGGTCTTCTGACCCTCAAGCAAGACCCTCACAAACTTGTTCACTTCATTATCACTTGTAGTAAACACACAATGCATACACTTCAGTTTATTGAACACAGGATGAAGATGCCTAGGAGGACTGATTTATTTGTGTTAAATAGCAAACTGCAAAGACTAAGTAAGCAGGTGCAGTGCAAGACCACAGGTTGAGATTAAGTTTAAATTTTTTTCTTTCATTCAAAACAATAAATTCCATGATCATTCTCACCAGTAATTAACTCCCTTCATTAAAAAAAATTAACCAACAAGAGCAAGGGATAATTTTACTCGTAAGATAAAAACTGAGTGATGTGCAGGTTTCTTAGATTTTTTTTAGCATTTCATACTTAATATAAACAGGTCTGGCTGGTGCTGTGGCAACTAGTGCTAGTTTTAGGTCCACCATGAGGATGGTTGACTGGTCATTGAAATTGAAAGTGGCAGTCCTATTTTGCCTTGGGTGTGATTAAGATTCTAGTACAAGATTGTGAGAACTTTACACTATGTATGCATGCAAATGTGTGCTGATTTGTGCTGTGTTGTGTTAATGTTGTGTCGCTCTGTGTTTGTGTGTGTGTGTTGTGTGTGTGTGTTATGTGTGTGTGTGTGTGTTGTGTGTGTGTGTGTTGTGTCGTTCTGTGTGTGTTGTGTGTGTGTATACATGTGTGTGTGTGTTGTGAGTGTGTGTGCGCGTGCATGTGTGTGTTTGTGTATCCATGTGATGCATGTTGTGTTGTTGTTGTGTGTGTGTATGTGTGTTTGTGTGTGTGTGTGTGTGGCGCGCGTGCGTGCGTGTGTGTGTTTGTGTATGTGTTGTGTCACTATGTGTGTGTGTGTTGTGTCCCGTGTTGTGTGTGTGTGTGTGTGTGTGTGTGTGTGTGTGGTGCGCGCACGTTGTGTTGCTGTGTGTGTGCACGCACATTGTGTTTGTGTGCGTGTGACTGTGTGTGTATACATGTGCATGTGTGACTGTGTGTGATTGTGAGACTCGCGTGTGTGTGGTGTGTGTGTGTGTGTGTGTGTGTGTGTGTGTGTGTGTGTGTGTGTTGTGTCTGTAAGTGTATGTGTGACAGTGTGTGTGCAATCAGGCATACAATTCATGCTTGTGATGCTTTTATTGCTATAATTACCAAAGGCATTATGTCTAATGAACACATTAAAAAGAAAGAAAGAATATAAAGCTACTGATCGCTGTTTTATTACTTTTATTATTTAATTAACAAATGAAACAACCGACAGTTTCATATACGGTCAATTGCTACATTTTCGTTCGATGCACTGCTCTACTTTTTTCTACATCAAATTATCAAACTGAAAACAAAGTAAACAATATGTGATTATCTATAATCCAAACAGCTCAAGCTTCCCGATCTCCTCTCCATTCCTCCTGAGACATTTCAGTCTATGTTGTGTTATTTCCAGATGTCTCAGTCCAATTATAATCTAGAAATTACACACTTGTTATTTCTAACAGTAAAAAGAATACATTTTATATTATGTATGAGTACTCACTGAATTATAATATAGACATACCGATCGTACTTACATCGCTGATGAGAAGAGAAATGTAATTTTCTACACTTCTATGCCACCTCTGCGACGAAAACAGACGCCATGATTGAACGATTCGGTCAACCAGCATCTTTGATGACATCTCTTTACCAAACTGTCCCCAAATTTCAGAATAGCAATGTACGTTTCGAGTGTTCTTATTATTTTTTTTTTTTATTTCGAGGATAATGGAATAAGCACTCGTGTGCTTTTTTCTTTACATCCAGTCCCCCTGTGTATGCAGTTTTGTCAATTTTGTCATCCGTTCCCACCGGCACACAATGACCTACTCTTCCGAAAAGCGGAACAGGTTTTAATGTGGGCGCAAGATGTTCTGCGTGCGTTCGCACTCGTGACCTCGGTGTATAGTCTCATCCGAAGGACTTATAGGGGGAGTGGAGTCTGCACTGATGTTAACTCCAGAGAAAAAAACTATCCTGAACGAGATTCAACCCGGGTCAGCAGATCACGAGCGCTACGCAACGCAACGCGAGGATACATGGAATAAGCACTCGTGAGCTATTTTACATCCAGTACCCATATGTATGCAGTTTTGTAATTGTCATACGTTCCCACCGACACGCAATGGCCTATTGTTCCGAAAAGCGGAGCGGGTTTTAACTGCGCAAGATGTTCTGCGTGCGTTAGCACACGGGACCTCGGTTTATAGTCTCATCCGAAGGACTTTTGGGGGGGGGGGGGGGGGGGGGGGGGGGGGGAGTGGGGGGTGACGTTAACTTCAGAAGAAAAATTCTCTTTGAACGAGATTCGAACACGGGTCAGCAGGTCACGAGCGCATCACTCTAAGCGCGTGCGCGCGCGTGTGTGTGTCAAAGTCAAACTTTTATTTTCAGATGGTACATTGAATAAGCAGTGCATTTGCTTTTTTTTTTCATCCAGCCATCTATCTAAAGAAAAAAAAGAGAAGAAAAAAGATAATAATTATATATGCAGACATAGAACAAAAAACCTAATCAATGATAAAGCATACAAATCAAACAAGAGAAGACAATAATATATGCATACATGGAATTAAAAACAAAACAAAAAACCTTGAAAAATATTAAACCATACAATTCCAAAAAGTTAAAAATATCCAGAAAATATATCCACCATAATACAAACAAACAAGCAACAAAGAAAAACCAAACCAAAACAAAGAAGACAAAACAAAATATAAAAAAGGACACACCAACTGCTTCCCCCCCCCCCCATCACACACACACACACACACACCACACACACACACACACACACACACACACACACACACCACCATACATACATACATACATACACACACACACAAAACCTTCAACAATACAAACAATTGAATAAACAAACAAACAAAAATAAAACAAGTCCAACCACAACAAGCACGAACATACGTACACAACAACAGTGACAATAACAAACATAAAACAAAAATAACAGCCAAAACAAATAAAGAACAATATAGAACTACAAAAGACGAAAAAAGAGTCCAAGATGCCCCCCTCCCCCTCCCCAAGAAAACCACCCTAAAACAAAGGAAGACCCAAAACAAACAAACAAAAAGCAAACTAAACCAGAACTCTACCACCAACAACAATAACAACAACAACCAAATGGATATAAACAGAGGAAACTGATGTATAGTTTCCTTTTAAATCACTTAAACACTTACATACACATACACACTCTCACCCATATCCCCTTCACCACATATACTCATATATAAAGGAAAACAAGAAATAACCAAACAGACATTGGATTCAGAGCAAAAAAGTAAAACAAAGACATCCATTCCCTCCCTCTCTCCTGGTCATAAACACTCATGTACATGTGCTTTTTTATTTCAGGCAGAATTACGTTAATCCTTCCATCAAAGAATAAATTCAAGCAATATAAACCTGCCCAGCAATACTAACATCAGCAATAACAATTTAGGTCATCTAATAATATGAAAAAGAAAAAAACAGGGACAAAATAAAATAAATCAGCATATTTTTGTGTAACACAAAAACAAAAAAGCCCCAAACAACCAGAAAGTAAAAATCCAAAACGAAACAATTACACAACACACACGAACTCACACACACACACACACACGCGCGCGCGTGAGCACACACACACACGATCCAAAGCCTGTTGGGGTCGATATCATATCAACCCATATGTAGATCAATGATTATACATGTATTCTATTTGAATTTGAAAACTTGGGTCATATCTGATTTTAATGACAAGTTTAACGTCAGTGACACCTTAATCACTCTCTTAAGTTTACAAGTCCTGTTCTGAACTTTTATCCATGAAATATCTTTTTAGATGTGTTTTATACCAATCTTTGCTTTTAATACATTAAAAATTTTGGGGGTGTTTATCCCATAGGTCACTGCCTGAATACAAGAGTCTCGATTAAGATAGGTTATTTCTAGGTCTTGGAAATGTTAGCAAATGGTTGTGTCTATGTTGGTTAATTTTGAAAGCTTTGGTAATCTTCGGAGGTGCATTTTGATTAACAACTATTCGCATAAACACAGCTTTACTGAATAAAATTCAGTTTCGAAATGTCAGTTTATTTATTCGCTTATAATCCTCAATTGTCAGGGTGCTTGTTTATAACAATACAAGTTTTACTGCTCTCTTTTTTATATTTTTTTTATAAACGATGAATGAATTTCAAGTTCGTTCCACTGCAGGTATCCCAAATAGTTGATGCATAGTCAATGATTGGAAAAATGTGACTGCCAAAAAAAAAAAAGTTTTCGAGAATGATTATTTAGAAAGTGTTTTATTTTGGATAACTGAAGTAGCCTGTGAGCTAGGCGTTTACCTAGTGATATTATGTGATCAGTCCAAGTCATATTTTTGTCAATGGTAACACCTAATATTTTATGTGAGTCAACTTCTTCAACTATTCTGTTATCCAATAACAGAGGTTGAAACCTATGTTCATTTTTTGCCTTTTCTGTCTTGCTGATATGTACACACACTTTGTTTTTTGTGCATTTAAGGACATATAGTTTAATTGAGTCAAAATAATCAATCTGTCAATACTATATTGAAGTTTGCCAGTTAACATGCAGGAGTCTGAATCACTACAAAAGAGAGTGGTATAGTCAGCAAACATTTCACTGCTACATTTAATAAAACAGGGTAAAACATTTACATAGACTGAAAACAAGAGTGGTCCCAATACTGAGCCTTGTGGTACCCCATATCTAATGGGTAGTAGTTTTGATGTTTGATTATTTACAGATACAAGCTGCTGCCTATTAGACAGAAAATATAATCTAGTAGTTGGATAATTTCAGGTGGCAATTTGTACAATTCTGATTTGCGCAATAACAAAGAATGGCTGATCCCACATATGCTTTTTCAAAGTCAACATAAAGGAGGCCAATAAACTTATTGTTATTTATATTGTGTAGGAGACTATCAGTCAGCTGATTTAGAGCAGTGTGACAGGAATAGTTTTTACGAAACCCTGATTGATCCTCCTGCAATAGACTGTTTTTTTTATAAAGTAAGAATTTAGGGATGTTTGTATGTCTTTTTCAATGGGTTTAAATAATACAGAGAGAATTGAAATTGGCCTGTAATTCGAAGGAGAAGAACAGTCGCCTGATTTATGGACTGGTATAACTTTTGCCTTTTTAAACTTGAGAGGAAAACACCTTTTCTCAATATACAAGTTGTATAGATATGTGAGTGTTTCAAGATAACTGGACTGTATGTATGTTTGTCCGTCGTGTCCGACGATGACCTCCAAAACAGCAGAGGAGGCAGCTGCTGTTTTGGAAACTGGGCAGAAATTTGATTATAGTGGAGATGCCTTGCCCACAGCACATGCCCACTCTCTCGGCCATTGGGCATAAGGACAGTCAGCGTTGGAGATGTTCTCCAAAGGCCAACCAGCCCCCAGGGCTGCAGCACATAAGGACTGTGCGAGTCAAGCCTCCTAGTCAGAGAGTCATAGTCGATCACTAAAGGAATTCCGTAAAATAAAGGGAGCATGTTTGCATACACTGAGATAAATGTGTTAACCCAAAATTCAGCTTCATTGGGGTCTCTGATTTGATATGCATCATCTAATGGTGAATTCACCAGGTCTGAAGAGCAGGCGCGCGATGTGTGTGTGTGTGTGTATTTTGGTCTCTGTAACAATGGTTCATTTCTGGATACAGCTGCTTGACATCCAGTCTGAAAAGCTATCCTCAAATGTTTATCAGATGATGAAAGATTTACATGACAAATCTTTGATTCAATCATCATGGCTAAATAAGATCAAAAATATTTTAGTACAAAGCGGATTTGACTGTTTGTGGGAGAGACAGTTTTGCTCAAGTATTCATTCTACAAGTTCACATATCAAAGCCCTCTTAATAGAAAATGTTGTTAATGCAAGGAGAACTGAGCTGTGGAATAATAGTAGATGCCTTTATTATAAAAACTATAAGATCGATATTGGTATGGAAAAATATATAACTTGTCCACCAGATGTATATGTTTACGCTCTTATGAAGTTTCGTTGTAGCTGTCACAAGCTTCCTATTGAGGTTGGACGTTTCCATAATATACCAATGGAAGAAAGAATATGTTCAAAATGCAATATGTCTGTTTTAGGGGATGAATTTCATTTTATCATGGAATATCCCCACTTCAAACATTTAAGACAAGATTTTATTCCCCCCAACCCATGTCCAGTTATAATTTTTGTAGGCTAATGAAATGCAAATCTCGAAAAGTTCTCCTGCCGCTCTCAAAATTCATAAGATTTCCAGGTATTTCTTGAAATTTCAATTGTCTTTCATATGTGTAGATTATGTCTTTTAAAGAAATGTATATACTTAGAAATAGTATTGAGTCATTAATACTGTTTGCTTATCATTATGCGATGAACTCTTGCTTTTTAGCTACTATTAGTATTCATATTATTTTGGGTATATTGCTATTAGGTTTATTCTCCTGTTCAATTTGTTTGTAATCCTCCATACCCCAAAAGGGGTGAAAGGAATTAAATCTGAATCTTGAATCTTGTATGTGTGTGTGTGCTAGTTTTCGGTGTTTGTCCTGGTTCTACTGCCAAAATGAAACTGACAGCATTCCTCTTGCTTTCATAGAATCTTGCAGTAAATAAAGTATGTGTTGCTAATTGGGCCTTAACTTTACCTCATTGTGTGTATGTGTGTGCGTGTATGTGTGCGTACGTGCGTGTATATATGTGTGCGTGCGTGCGTGTGTGTGCGTGTTTTTTCGTTATTATTTCAACACCCCAAATCCCCATCACTTCACCAACGTGTATTATTGTGTGTGTGTTTGTGTGTGTGTGTGTGCGCGCGCGCGCGCAAGCGAGAGTGCGTGCGTGTGCATGTGCTTGTGCGTGTGCGTGTGTGTGTGTGGAACGGGCATACATGGACGCTCAATCTCGAAATGCGTATAATCACTTGACATTATTTTTTTAAATTTTGATTTAATTATTTCTGAATTTCTTGCGGCGTTGTCCTTTCTTGTTGTTGTTGCTTTTTTTGTTATTGTTTCAACAAACCCGAATCCCCATCACCTCGCCAAAGTGTATTGTTTTGTGTGTGTGTGTGTGTGTGTGTGTGTGTGTGTGTGTGTGTGTGTGTGTGTGTGTGTGTGTGTGTGTGGTGCGTGCGTGGTGTGTGTGTGTGTGTGTGTGTTTGTTTGTTTGTTTGTTTGTTTGTTTGGGGGGGGGGGGTGTTGTGTGTGTAAATTTCAATGCATTAAAACTATTTGTGATTGGTTCCATGTGTAGTGTTTACAGATATTCAGCGCAATATGGATTCCATAATTATATTATTGATATTATTGTTATCATAGCAGACATATGAAAATATAGATTTTACATAGCCTTTTCATGCATGTTTTATTTTCTGACAGGCCTTTTGATACATGTGAATAGGTTGGAAAGTTGTTTGCATACATATGATGATCTGATTGAGTACATTTGAATGTAAGGAAAGTGACAGACAGACAGACAGACAACAGACGGGCAGGGCACATATGCACCCGAGATCTTGTTCACATACTGTGCACTTGCAAACGCACTGTCATTCATGAATGGAACTGTCAACAAAGACTTTGATCAAGGTTTTGTTTGTTTTATTTTTTGGATCTTAAGATTTTTCTGCTTATTCATATTTCTATTCATCTAGTTTTGAAAGGTCATTTTGAAGTTTCCCTTTCATTTTGTTTTATTTCAGAGTTGCAAGTAGTCTACTCAACCCTGTCCCCATCTTCAGTCATTTCACCTCTTTCACCATCCCGAATTTAACGCAGAAAAATCTGCCGTGACTTAAAGTTGTATAAAAATAAATGAATATATCCCTTCGCGTCAGACCATTTTAACCCCCCCCCCCCCCCCCCCCCCCCCCCCACCAATCCCACCCTTTTTAGCAACCTTTCCCCAGAATTCTAGCACCCTTCTCACACCACTCCCTGACTATAGACTATAAATCGAGGCCCCGTATGGGAATGCATGAGCACAGGTTAAAACCCCGTTCCGCCTTTTGGAAGAGTAGGTCATTGTACTTGTGGGAACAGATGGCAGAGTTTCCAAAATTGCATGCATACGAGGAATAGATGCAAATAATCAGATGAGTGCTTATTCAATTACCCTCGGAAAAAAAGGAAGAAAAAAACGAATACAAAATGTTCTGTCATTGTGTCAACATATACACCAAGTTATTTGCCTGCCTGTTGTGTCCACATGTGGGGGCCAGGGTTAGAGTTGAGGTTAGTGTTAGTGTTAGTGTTACGAGTTAAAAGCAGGTAAGGATTGTCTGTCAGCTGGTCAGTCTAAATGTTAGAATAGTGGACAAAACAGCACATAGACAAATGGTATGTAGCTGTAGACACAATGGTACACATCTCGCAATGGTATAGAGCTGTAAATCAGAATCGCCAGTCCTATCAACAGCTAAGGCTGTGCTTTGTATTTCAGTGTCGGCAAATTTCCAGTTTTGCCATCATCACATGTTTTTTCTTTCGTTCCTTGGCTAGAGCTCCTGGTTCACCAATGGTGAGATCTGGCGATGCAACCGGTCAACATGATTTCAAACCAGAGACATTTTTGGAACAGGTTGATTCTGTTAAAAAGAGAGCTGAAAATAAACAACGTAAAAAAAGAAGATTCAGCCAGCCGTCTTTGTTTTTCTTTCCCCACTGCTCTAAGAGTGCTGCTCTACCCCGCCTCTCCCTCCATAAACACCTCCTCCCTTCCTGCCTGATGTCTCCTCCCAGCAACTACTCCCTTTTTAATTATTATTTATTATTATTATACCACTTAATCACGAGATTCCTGCTGAACATCGGCGCTCCCCGGAGCACGCCACAAAGCACCACACACCCAGTTTGTTTTTTTTTTTTTTTTTTATGTTGGGTAGCAAACATGATTCCTATCAGTAGTGGCCCTTTTCTAAGAATTGTAGCGACGAGGACAAACTCTCTGTTGCCGTGGGTTCTTTTTCGGTGCGCTGCCAATTTCTGTACACACACTCGTGTTTATCTTCCTATCCTGAAAGACTGGCCAGGACCACACTCATGTCTAAGTGGATGGGGGAAAATGTTCGGCCCAGACGGGATACGAACCACCCGGACATCGCTTCAGACGGCGCGTTACTTGCTGACCACCGATGCCACACACCACACTACACTCCCAACACAACAAAAGCACGACGACACCACACACACACACAGCACACAGCACGCACGCACGCGCACACACACACCAAAAGTTATGTAACACCATGTTTTGTGACACCAAACTCCTCATGATTTTTTTGAAGACATACCACTATTCAGTCTAACTGGTGTACTAGGTTTTCCTACAGTGGTGAACAGTCCTGCTTAAAGTCATCTCATGACCAGGATAGACAGTTTTTGGAATAATTCTTTAGGATTTTTAGCACAGAATACTACTTCAGGCAAAATGAATGGCTGTTTAATTGCTTGTTTTATATTTTTGAAGTTTTCGACACTTTTCTATCCAAGGACTGCATAGGTTATGGAACACATGTATCTATTTTCCAACAACTGTGGTTACTTTCCTATTAGAAAGCATTTAAAACATTACCAGCTATACATGCTTGAAGGGCCAGATTTTCAACAAAAGTATTTTCTTCATCATTTGATCCGATTCACTGGAAAAAGAACCCCTCCAGTTTCATAAGACATATTCGAACAAGAGTGCTTTCACATTCAATCTTGATTCAGAATCATTTTTTAAAAGAATTACTACAAATGAGAATGTGAATCATGGACCCTGACTGCAGATTTGGAGAGAAGAGTACAGGCGGTGGAGATGAGATGCTTTTGGAGACTCCTTGGCATCTCCTACAAAGACCACATAAGCAACGAAAGCGTGCATAACA
>CM054161.1:43164793-43292293 GCA_028751875.1 Rapana venosa
AGGCCATAGCATAGATCTGGCCAAGGCCATAACATAGATCTGGTCAAGGCCATAGCATAGATCTGGCAAAGGCCACAACATAGATCTGGCAAAGGCCATAACATAAATCTGACAAAGGCCATAGCATAGATCTGACAAAGGCCATAACATAGATCTGGCAAAGGCCATAGCATAGATCTGGCCAAGGCCATAGCATAGTTCTGACAAAGGCCATAACATAGATCTGGCCAAGGCCATAACATATATCTGGCCAAGGCTATAGCATAGATGTGGCCAAGGCCATAACATAGATCTGGCCAAGGCCATAGCATAGTTCTGACAAAGGCCATAACATAGATCTGGCCAAGGCCATAACATATATCTGGCCAAGGCTATAGCATAGATGTGGCCAAGGCCATAACATAGATCTGGCAAAGGCCATAGCATAGACCTGGCAAAGGCCATAGCATAGATCTGGCAAAGGCCATAGCATAGACCTGGCAAAGGCCATAGCATAGACCTGGCAAAGGCCATAGCACAATGATGCAGAGGGCTGGGCAGTCAGACATGGAATGGACAGGTGTCTCTGAGGTACAGTTGTCACAAACAATGCATGACCTGACAGCCTTGCAGTCAGAGTAACCATCTCCTGTGAATGGTAAAACAAGAAGTCTGGTATGAGTAAGTATACGGATGATATTAAAAAGAGTGTACATGTATGTATGTATGTATGTATGTATGTATGTATGTATGTATGTATGTATGTATGTATGTATGTATGTATGTATGTATGTATGTATGTATGTATGTGAGTGTGTCTGTATATATGTATGTATGTATGTGTGTATGTATGGTTGTATGGATGGATGGATGAATGAATACGTATGTATGTGTGCATCTGTCTGTCTGTCTATCTATCTATCTATCTATCTATGTATTTATCTGTCTGTCTGTCTGTCTGTATGTCTGTTCGTCCGTACGTCTGTCTGTCTGTCTCTCTATCTTTCTGTCTCTCTGTCTATTTATCTGTCTGTCCGTCCGTCAGTCTATCTGTCTCTGTCTGTCTGTCTCTGTTGTCTCTTGCCTGTCTGTCTCTCTGCCTGTCTGTCTCTGTCTGCTGTCTGTCTGTCTGTCTGTCTGTCTGTCTGTCTCTCTCTCTCTTCTCTCTCTCTCTCTCTCTCTCTCTCTCTCTCTCTCTCTCTCTCTCTCTCTCTCTCTCTCTCTCTCGGGACGGGATAGCCTAGTGGTTAGAACATTGCACTCGCAATCTGACGACCCGGGTTCAATTCCCGTTCAAGGGGATATTTTCCCCTGGAGTTAACATCAGTGCCAACTCTACTCTCCCCAAAGCCCTTCGGATGAGACTATAAACCGAGATCCCGTGTGCGAACGCACGCAGAACATCTTGCGCACACGTTAAATCATGTTCCGCTTTTCGTAAGAGGAGGCCATTGTGTGCTGGTGGGAACAGATGACATAATTCACAAAACCGCATACATACGGGGACTGGATGTAAAAAAAAAGGCACATAAGTGCTTATTGCATTATCCTCGATATAAAAGAATGAAATAAATGATAAAAAATGTCTATCTATCTTGCCGCAACTCAACCACTCCACTCCACCTTACTTTCTGACCTCCCCCAACGCAGTCACTGCCTCGCCCCTCCCCTGACAGTCAGTACAGCAACCACACCACTGCAGTCAGTACAGCAACCACACCACTGCAGTCAGTACAGCAACCACACCACTGCAGTCCTCCCCTGACAGTCAGTACAGCAACCACACCACTGCAGTCAGTACAGCAACCACACCACTGCAGTCAGTACAGCAACCACACCACTGCAGTCAGTACAGCAACCACACCACTGCAGTCAGTACAGCAACCACACCACTGCAGTCAGTACAGCAACCACACCACTGCAGTCAGTACAGCAACCACACCACTGCAGTCCTCCCCTGACAGTCAGTACAGCAACCACACCACTGCAGTCAGTACAGCAACCACACCCCTGCAGTCCTCCCCTGACAGTCAGTACAGCAACCACACCACTGCAGTCCTCCCCTGACAGTCAGTACAGCAACCACACCACTGCAGTCTGTACAGCAACCACACCACTGCAGACAGTACAGCAACCACAACACTGCAGTCAGTACAGCAACCACACTACTGCAGTCCTCCCCTGACAGTCAGTACAGCAACCACACCACTGCAGTCCTCCCCTGACAGTCAGTACAGCAACCACACCACTGCAGTCCTCCCCTGACAGTCAGTACAGCAACCACACCACTGCAGTCCTCCCCTGACAGTCAGTACAGCAACCACACCACTGCAGTCCTCCCCTGACAGTCAGTACAGCAACCACACCACTGCAGTCAGTACAGCAACCACACCACTGCAGTCAGTACAGCAACCACACCACTGCAGTCAGTACAGCAACCACACCACTGCAGTCCTCCCTGACAGTATGTACAGCAACCACACCACTGCAGTCCTCCCTGACAGTCAGTACAGCAACCACTGCAGTCCTCCCTGACAGTACAGCAACAACCACACCACTGCAGTCCTCCACACAGCAGCCAGGGGCTGACATCCCACGGAAGGCCACTCGTCAGAGCAGGCCCTGCACTGCCGCTGGACCCTTGTGGATGTTGAGCGGTGCCTTGCCAGCTGAAGACAGACGACAGTCTGCCGCTTGCCCAGAGCAATGCTGACTCAGGAGCGGGGCCAGGCACGGTGAGGTTCTCCCTGTGAGGGCATGGCCAGCACTGCCGTCCTTCCTTCCAATGGCTGTCCCCAGTGAACCCACGGCCTTCAAGATTTCAACGCTAACTCAAACCAGACAAAGACAAGGAACAAGATTTCCAGAGTAATGTCAACTTTCAATTTTTTTTTAAAAAAAAGGAATAAAATATGGCGCGTGTTTCCGAATCTCTGAGAATGCGTCTACTCCTATGACTTGGCAACCAAAGTTCCCATGGTATGGACATGCATAGAGAACGATTGGAGAGAGAGAGAGGCTATGCCAGGGTCAGCTGTAGTCCATAGCAGTGATGACTGTAGCATACCCGGGGTAGAGTCTACCACCTGGAGAGAGCGAGAGGCTATGCCAGGGTCAGCTGTAGTCCATAGCAGTGATGACTTGAACATACCCGGGGTAGAGTCTACCACCTGGAGAGAGAGAGAGGCTATGCCAGGGTCAGCTGTAGTCCATAACACTGATGACTTTAACATACCCGGGGTAGGGTCTATGAGAGAGTGGCTGTACCAGGGTCAGCTGTAGTCCATAGCACTGATGACTTTAACATACCCGGGGTAGGGTCTAGGACCTGGAGAGAGAGGGGGGCTGTACCAGGGTCATCTTGCACAAGACGCCGCCTGACACCCCAGTGGCGTTTTGCAGGGACCCCTCCTGGAGGTGAGGGAGAAGGGAAGCTAGGCAGGTTAGGATGTGTTTGTATCCGAACATTGTATGGTATTGCATTGCATTGTATGGTATTGCATTGCATTCCATTGTATTGTGTTGTATTGTATTGCATTGTGTTGTATTGTGTTGTATTGTATTGCATTCCATTGTATTGTGTTGTATTGTATTGCATTGTATTGTGTTGTATTGTATTGCATTGCATTGTATTGTGTTGTATTGTATAACGCTTTAAGTCACGGCAGCTTTCTCTGCGTGAAATTCGGGCTGCTCTCCCCGGGGAGAGATGGGCGCGTCGCCTCAAGAGCAGCGCCACCCTTTTTTTTCTTTTCCTGTCTGCAACTATATTTGTTTCCCAATCAGAGTGACTTTTTCTACAGAATTTTGCCAGAGACAACTCCCTTGTTAACGTGGGTTCTTTTACGTGCGCTAAATAATTATGTGTATAATAATAATAATAATAATAATAATAATAATAATAATAATAATAATAATACATGAAATTTATACAGCGCTATATCTTGCAAAAAACAAATCAAAGCGCTCTCATTCATCCTAGTCTTTCATATGCAGCCAGTTACAATTAATAGATTTTTACAAATTCAAATATAAACACACACACATGCACAATTAACAGTTTTTTTACAAATACAAATGTAAACACACACACGCGCGCGCGCGCGCTCACACACACACACACACACACACACACATACACACACACAAAAGTTGTACACTCGGGCAGGGTGATGGAGGGGGGGGGGGGGAGTTGGTTGTTGCTGGCAGGGACAGAAATGAGATGAAACAAGAGGGGAGAATCTTAGGTTTGAAATAAATGCGTCTTTAGGCTGAATTTAAAAGCATCATAAGTAGGCTTTTGACGAAGGGAGAGAGGGAGGTCGTTCCAGATCACTGGACCAGAAACAGAGAAAGAGCGACGGCCAACAGTGGATTGGTTGAATCTAGGTATTCTTAAGCACAAGGTATCTGCAGCAGAGCGGCTGGAACGAGAAGGAGTGTACAAGTGAAGACATTCACAGAGGTAGGAAAGTGCTGTTTTGTGGAGACTTTTGTAACAGAGGGTACAGATCTTATAGTTTACCCTCTGTGGCACAGGCAGCCAGTGGAGAGATCGCAAGATAGGAGTAATGTGCTCAGATTTTTTCTTTATGAGGACTAGTCGAGCTGCAGAGTTTTGTATACGTTGAAGTGAGTGGATAGATGACGCTGGCAGACCAGCCAGAAGAGAATTGCAATAGTCCAGACGTGAGAGAATAGAGATGTGACTAGTTTGGATGTTGCATCAGTGGACAGATACTTTCGAACTGCACTAATGCACCGTAATTGATAGTAGCACGACTGGCAGGGACCTCGTGACACACGGGACCTCGGTTTATTGTCTCATCTGAAAGACTAGCATCCAGACCACCACTCACGACCAACCACACACTTCGAACCCGGACTTTTCGCTTTCTAGACAGGCGCGTTACATCTAGACCACTGCTCCATCTTCTCTTGATGATTCTGGCATACCCAGGGTAGAGTCTATGACCTGGACATCCACGATCTCTTTCTTCTCTGCCTTCCCTCACTGCTGGGTGTGGTGGGCAGTGCCTGGTCTTCCTTCTCCTGTGCTGGTCTCTCTGCTGCAGGTCTGCCCGCTGGCCATAGCCGATACATTCCCAATTCAGAGCAGCTCATTTTCTTGTACAGGATGCATGCTGGGTATGTTCCTGTTTCTGTAACCCACCGAACGCTGACATGAATGACTGGGTCCTTAACGTGCATAATCTACATGTGTACATACACGAAGGAATTAAGGCGCTGGCAGGTCTGCACTTGAGGGTGACCTGGAAGATAGTAAAAATCCCCACCCGTTGCTCACTAGACGCCGAGATTCGAACCCAGACTTCATAGACTTAGGGGATTGAAGTCAAAATTGAAGGTCCTAACCACTCGGCTGTAGTCAGTCCTATCGGAACCAAAAACGAAAATGGAAACATTTCACTCAACAAAGGCCACAGCCTCTACTGAGGGGGTTTGAGTTTATTCGACATTGATAAAATCAATACAATACATAACAGACAATTATAGCATCTGTCATAAACTACACATAATACTTCGTATTTTGGATGCCTTGTAAATAGAGAGTGTAGTTAATAATGACGCTTTCCTTTGCATAAGCCATTACCAGTGAGAGTATAAATGTATAGGGGTGGTTGTAGTCTTTTCTTAGGGAAAAACTGTATTCTGCGATCCTGTAAAACCGGATAACATCCGGACAACACAGCACAAAATGAGCTTTGTTTTCCTCAGCACTGTTACACAGAGACAAATACGGTGATCTCACTGTCCTTCTTATAACAGTAGCAATGAGGATAAAGATCAGAAATACCCAGCCTTAACCTTGTCATAACACAATGTCAGTCCATTTTCCCTCCTGTTTAAGAATGGATACGAATGTGCAGTGGGCTGAAATGCCTAAAAAGATCAAAGCGTTGACTTTGATCAATATGACTAGAGAATTTCTGCTATTTGCAATCAATTAACCTCGCTCAAAGTGTACAGATAAAAACATTTACATTTGGTGTAAAGTGTTCATCATCAAGGGCTTTCTCAAAAGCCTCTGAAAATCATTTCATCCTTGCAGACCAAATTTCTTCACTCTTAAAGACCAACTTTCTTCATCCTTATAAACCAAATTTCTCACTTGGATGTCAAACATGACGGTAAGAAACAAACACAGAAAACGAACATAAGAATAGCATGTTGAGAACGTGGAGAGAGCAGAACAAACAATGCAGACTTGTCACAAATGTCACATAACTCTTTATAAACGAGAGACAAAAACCTTGCAATACTTCCAAGCATGTTGACATTTTTGTAAAGCAACAATTCTGGAACGTATTCATTCGTTCGTTTGAGACTCCATAAAAGCTTTCTTTCTGGAATAGACGTTCTGATGTTGTGCCTTGTTCAACCTCAGTTCAGCAGGGCTTGCTGCTGAGGCAGAGATACCTCTTGGCTTCTTGTCTGAATCTTCTGCCACTCAACAGGTAGAGGTAAAAGTTGGTGGCCCCGGTAGACATCCACAGGAAGAAAACCACCGCCTCAACAAGCTCGATCCTGGCTTTCAACTCGCCGCCACTGGCTTGCACACTGGAGCTCGTTCTGTCATAGAGGTCAAAAACGCATGTGGGGAGGGAGAACACCAGGAAGGCTGTGGACGTCAAGAGCAGCGTCCTGGTCATGGGGTTAACTCGCCTGTTTCCCGGAGCGTCCTGCTGGCCCCTGCCTCCTCCTCCTCTCATAGTTCTGGACAGCCGTGCTGCAGTCAGGACCTGCCAGATCAGAACGGAGTTTCCGATGATGAGGAAGAGGAAGGGGATGGCTGACACGACAATGAGGTCCGTCAATGTGAACACAGCCGTGAAATGGAGCAGGCGGGTTCTGAGCACACACTCCCCATACTCACTGTCGTAGGTCAGCAGGAAGAGCAGAGGCAGGTTGAACAGCAATGCCGAGGTGGCGATGGTGGTCACGATGACCTGTCCTCGCCGCACAGTGCACAAAACCCCAACACGATGCGGTGCCACCACTGACGTCACGCGCTGATAGGTCATGGTCACCAGAAACCAGGAGGATGTAAAGGAGCACGTGTACCAGACGTATGACGGAATCTTGCACAGCAGATCGTAGCGGAAAAAGGAGGGAGGCCACGCGAACACGTTTTCCACCCAGAAATTGACAGTAGTGGCCGTCAGCAGAAACTGGTCCGACAGGGCCAGAGCAGTGAAGTAGACAGACAGACAGGCCGTGGAGTGGGAGGTCCGCATGCCCCGCATCACCACCACCGTCATCACGTTGCCGAACGTGCCCAAGATCAGGAGTACAGGCGGAACTACAGACCACAACGTAGCTGTGATGTGGTGGAAATAGGCCGCTGACGCTGAGGTGTCGTTCAGGCCATGTTCTGCAGTGAAGGTCAGGCCATCATCTGTTGTTCCTGCTTCACGGACACTGCCAGTGTCCAAAAGCTGTGGTGGAAAACCTGTGTCCATTGGGTTTGCTGGTGAGGTAGTTGCTGTACACAGTAGTCCACAACATGAGAAAAAGCGCAAGTAGATTACTGTATTATAAAACTTTAAAGCTGCGGTGCAATGAATCTAATTTATACAGATTTGTGCATCGTAGCACCAAAAGCGTGTAGTCCTTTACAGGTAAACTGAAAGGATGCTAGAGGAAGAGAAACCATTCTGAAAGGAATACAGTTGGCTTAGAAAAGTCAGCCAAGTCTAAGGCATGTTATACAAAAAAGTATCTAGAACTGTATTGAATTAACACCAACGTTTAATTAATCCTTTGGAAAAAACCCATAAAACTACTGAAGATGATGCAAAAACGTAAATCAATACAACTCTTGCTCAATTTAGAAACAGTGAGTTTGCTGATAAGACGTCATCCACTCTTAAAGAAACTTGCACTCTCTTTTTCCAAGATCCGGACACATTGCAAACTGTATTCTATGGCTTAGGGGAAAATCGTAATGGGACTCATGGACACTGCAAAATCGAGTAAATCAGCCTGGCGATTAAAATGAATATGACTAAAGTAATACAGCTGATGTATGACATGAAGTTAAAAGGTTATTTACATTTGAGACCAAAAGAGTCAAAAGTACTTTATGCAATATAACAAATCTCTACAATCATCAAAGTTAGATAACTATTAATTTATCTGTCAAAGTCTTTCTGAAGTTTAAGGTACCAATAATAAAACTATGTACGACTTTGCATAAAATAAAAAAGACGAATACAACAGAAATAAAATATCATTATACGCACAATGCTTAGGAAGTAGCAGCAGGCTATGGAAGCTACAGAATATTGGGCTGTTCAACTGTAGGCACGAAAACGTGCACACAAACATAGAAACAGAGAGTCACAGTATGCGTACTGTGTCCTAAGAGCTAAAATCTAAGGAGACAAATACAATTTAAGACATAGAGCCCACACTATCAGAAAAGATCATATTTACTGCCCCATCTTCTGTGACGTTCCTGTCCTGCTGTTCCCACGCCACTCATCCTGCTCTCTCTGCATTAGCAGTGCCCAGCCTCAGCATGCCATAATTATCCTCACCGCCATGCCCTTACTCATGCCATAATTATCCCCATTGCCATGCCCAGATTCATCATGCCATAATTATCCTCACCGCCATGCCCATACGCATGCATAATTATCCCCATTGCCATGCCCAGATTCATCATGCCATATTTATCCTCACCGTCATGCCCATACTCATGCCATAATTATCCCCATTGCCATGCCTAGATTCATCATGCCATAATTATCCTGATCGCCAAGCCCCCCCCCCGACTCAGTATGCCATAATTATCCTCAGTGCCAAACCCACGCTCACCATGCCATGATTATCCCCAACGTTACCAGGTCACAGGCCACTCGTCTAATGGCGGGTCACCTGGCCTAGGACCCTGCCCTGCTGCTGGTCACTGTGGTCCTGTTCAGCGGGGCAGGGTCTGAGCTAGCATAGCAGCACTCCACCAGCTAGCAGCGGGGCAGGGTCTGAGCTAGCATAGCAGCACTCCACCAGCTAGCAGCGGGGCAGGGTCTGAGCTAGCATAGCAGCACTCCACCAGCTAGCAGCGGGGCAGGGTCTGAGCTAGCATAGCAGCACTCCACCAACTAGCAGCGGGGCAGGGTCTGAGCTAGCATAGCAGCACTCCACCAACTAAGCCCCCTGCTGACTGACGACAGTCATAATACCTCAGCAGCGGAGCCAGACTGAGTGAGTGAGTGATACACTGGTCTGGGGTAGTGACCACCACAACGTCCCTCCAACAACCTTCTCCTATTTTCCAACATACGACCCTAGAGGCTTTGACACCAGCTCACCACAAGCACAGAAGTGCGTGAGCAATCGAAACTGAGGTCACCACGCAACGTGAGCAACAGCACCACCTAATCAGATACAACAGTTGTTCTGTACTGTATCATGATCGATGGTGATGACGATGAAGGAATGACGGTGGTAAGGAAGTGCACGGGTCTGAGACGACAGGGTGGTGCTCTACGCTTCCCTTCATCACACATCTCAGTGTCAGCCTGAGCCCTAGAGATACCGACCCCTGCAGAGCTGGTCGAGTAGCAGGAGCAGCATCCACAGAAACGCCTCCATGACGGGCTGCATGAGGCTCGACTGGCTGCTCCCAGTCTTTGCAAAGACTCACTCTGGATAGGAGACGGTCTGAGTTAAAAGCTGACACCAACAACGTAAACAAACAAATAAACAAACTGGTGACTAGTGGAATTTGTTGTTGTTGTCGTTGTTGTGAGTTCCCCAGCTTAACACTCTAGGGGTCATCCATAATGTGTACTCTGACTCACTCATCCCACCTAAGAATCCCTGTGAGATTGAAATTGCACACTGAATAAGTGTGCGTGTATGACTTTTTGAGTACCTCGCCCTATGGGCAGCCATACTCCGACTTCAGAGGATTTTTTTTCCTGCCAAGGAGAGTGCATAAGAGCTTGTTGTGGCTGAAAGCAATCTCAACACAATATTTTGCAACATAACAACATTTTAGTGAAAGACTTGGCAATTAGCTGACATCAATAACTGACACAGCTTTTGGCCTGGGCCATGATGGAATTTGAACGTAGAACCTTCCAGCTGGGAACCCGACAGTTTAACCACTAAGCCAGAGCAGCTGAGAAAGAGAGAGAGAGAGAGAGAGAGAAGAGAGAGAGAGAGAGGAGAGAGAGAGAGAGAGAGGAGAGAGAGAGAGAGAGTGTGTGTGTGTGTGTGTGTGTGTGTGTGTGTGTGTGTGTGTGTGTGTGTGTGTGTGTGTGTGTGTGTGTGTTGTTTGTTGAATTCATGGAGAACAATCAAGTTTCGCCAGGCCATGTAGGTATCAGATAGCCACTGAAAGCGGAAAGACGTCTCTTCTTTTGGCACAGTTTTTTTACCCATCCGTCACAACTCAGTTTTGGCAGTGACTGATCTCTTTGGCAGGGTTTATAATATTATATATATATATAATATATATATATATATATATATATATATTAATATATATATATATATATATATATAATATATATTAAATATTGAGTTGCAGCCGTCAATCAGCAAGTGCTGAATGAGCTGTACATTTGTCTGCACCTGTCTTGGCAAGAGAAGGAACCTATTGCAGAACGCAGGCACAGAAAAATGGAACAGCGAACATTTCAAAGGGAACTGTTACATCAGTTACTGCATGATGCTTACACTGAGAAATGTAACAGCGAACATTTCAAAGGGAACTGTTACATCAGTTACTGCATGATGCAGACAGAAAATATAGCAATGAACATTTCACAGGGAACTGTTACGTCAGTTATTGCAGAATGCAGACACTGAGAAATGTAACAGTGAACAATTTATAGAGAGCTGTTACATCAGTTATTGCAGAATGCAGACACTGAGAAAAGAGAACAATGAACATTTCACAGGGAACTGTTACATCTATTGCAGAATGCAGACACGGAGAAAAGAGAACACTGAACATTTCACAGGGAACTGTTGTATCTATTGCAGAATGCAAACAGGGAAAGGTAACAATAAACATTTAATAGAAAACCGTTGGATCTATTGCAGAATGCGGACCCAGGGAAATAATAACCAACATCTTAAAGTGAACCATCATCACATCTGTAATGAAAGCAGACCTGGAGACAGGGAAGGAGAAACATTTCAGGTACAGGGAATGACGTAATCTCTCACAGACATGAACACAGAACAAATGCATTTTTCAAGTCAAACTTACCACTGGATAGGCAGGCACCTAAAACTCCAATTGGAGCGTTCAAACAATTTAGTAACTGACACACATTGGTTGCAGTGTGTTACACACATACAAGCACACACGCACGCACGCACGAGGACACACGTCATCAAGATGGCGGAGAATGCCTGGAGCTAATTTTTAACTGCCAGAGTATTATGCAAAAATCACGAACATGACGAGAACAAGGAGTATGGGAGGCATCTACAAATGCACACAACCAACATCTGTGAAGTGTGCTCTCAAGAGCAAGTCAACCATTAGTGCTACTGATGGGGAAAGTAGTCTGATCAACAAGGTCAGTGTCAAGGGGAGCCAAACAGACCCAGATCTACTGTGCAAAAGGGACAGTTTTCCATCGGCTACTCCTAGCCCTCCAGCCACTCTTCCAAACTACTCGACAGTGACAGAGGTCAGTATTAAAATCGAAGAGCTTACTGGAATAATAATAACCTTGTGTGCCAGGATCTCTTCACTGGAAGAGACAGTCCGTGACCAAAGGAAGAAGAAAACCGATGAAACTGAAACATCCACATCGAAAAAGGTCAGTTGCGATATGTGCACGCAAACCAATGCACAAGACAAGATATATTCATATGCCGATGCTCTCAAGCAGGAAAAACCGGTTTCAATTAAAGCAATTGTCAAGAAAAAGAAAACCAATGCTTCGAAAAAAACAGAAGAAAAGAAGAAAAAGACGGAGGTCAAGCCATCCACTAGAAATGACATCACCAAAGCAAATGACGTAAATTCTTCTGCTCAACAAAAATGTGTACAGTACCCAACTGAACAACACGAGGATCTGCCTGTGTGTGTCATTATTCAAGATTCTGTGATGAACGGTGTGGACAGAAGACTTGGCCGTTCATACGGCATCAGGGCCTTCACCAACAAGTGCTGCACCACAGACAAGATAGAGGATGCCGTGCACTCCACCTGTTCCAGACTGAGCCAGCCACCTGATGCCATCATGATCCACTGCGGAATCCACGATCTGAAGTTGAAAGATGTTCCCAGTGTTAGCAAACCCTTTTTGGACAGTGTTAGAAACATCACACGAGACTTCCCCCAAACAAAAATGATCATCAGCAAAGCAGCACCAACCGCAGATGCTCAACTAGAAATCAAAAGGAATTTATTCAACGCTTTGATCTCTGCAGACCTGTACAATAATTCTCGAGTATCTATCCTGCCCCATGACAACTTGAAGACCAGTGTGGACTTTATCCAGAAGGACAAACTCCACCCAACTCAGAGAGGAGCCTCTGTCCTCGCCTCAAATATCGGCAGACACGTTCGCAACTTGTTTTGGGAGCTTCCACGAAGACCGATCAAACGACGACACATACTACCTGCTCAGAGACAACTACCATCTTTCTACCACAGTGGCCACCAGGCAGGAAATATTAACCCGTGGCGGAACCGTTATGAACAGTTGTATAACTATTGCTGACTATTTAGATGTTCCATTATTTCAGTCATCAAGCCTACAATAGTTATTTTTGAATATCCAACAGTTCCAGTTCATCAGTAATGAAGTCATGTTTGTGTATAAACTGCATAATCTCTGTTTTTCAACATATTAGCTTGTCAGTGTAACAGAGCTAACCCGTTTCATTTGAGGACGCACATTTTAATCTTATCATTCTGGACACTCTTTCCCTCCCCCTTTCCCCTGTGTGAGTGTGTTTTGGTTCATATTGTTAATACTGTTAGAATCAGCCTTTTCATTTCTAGAGATCTAGTCAAGTTGTTCATTTTTCCTTAGTTTTATTTTATATACATGTTTTTTCCAGTGTTTTTTCAAGGTTAGATCTGGGTTGTATTTTTTCTTGTATCATTCATTCAACAAACAAACACACTTATATTCACACCCATCTCCTTTCCATATCCTGTCTAAAATTCCCATAGAAGACTTAGTAGGGTTTTTTCTTTACTCATTATTGTTATTGCTTGTTTTTTAATTTCTACCCTCTTTTCCTTTATCCTACTTAAACAATGGTCTCGAAGAAAAAGCAGGCTGTTAAAATCATGCAGTGGAATGCAAGATCTATTTCCACAAACCTGGCGTATTTGATCCACCACCTTTCAAAAAATGATTTCCAGGCCCTTGTTTTACAATCTCTAAATGTGAACAAAAATAAATTGCCCAGATTACCAGGGTACTATTACCCACCTATACATCAAAAAGTAGAGGGTCTAACAAAGATTAGTGCAGCAATTTACATCAAAGAAGGAATAGAGTACAGTGTGAAATCTCCACCAATACCTGGTAACATTCCAGATCTACATTCATGTGCAGCGCGTGTCAAATTTAATGATCAGTTAATCTTAAATATTATTTCTTTGTATTTACCAAAAGGACCTAACAACTTTAACACAGATTGGATTCATAATCTCCAAGATAATGAAAAATGGTTTATTGGAGGAAAATTTCAACGCACATGCACCGTTCTGGGATAAAGATTGCATTTCAGTCACCAGCAACAGGTTCGTAGAAAACGTAGTTGATTCTTGTCTATGTTTATTGAATGACGGCAGCATCACTAGAATTCCCGATGTCTCAAGTCACAGAGCCTCGGCAATAGATCTAACTTTAGTGTCACCAACACTTGTTTCTGATTGCGATTGGTCAACCCATAAAGATACTCTAGGCAGTGATCATTTACCTATCATTATAACTTTTAATAACCAATTATGCCAGTGTGATATTACAAAGGACAAAGTTCCAAAATATAATTATAAGCGTGCTGACTGGAAAAAGTTTCAACATATTCTTGCTTCTTACAATACAGAGTGCATAGATACACAGGACATAGATCAAATGTATTCTGCCATAACAAGTATTATACTACAAGCTGCCAATATATCTATTCCTAAATGCCACTCAGGAAAATCTATTAAACACTTTGGAAATGTCTGGTGGACACAAGCATGTGAAACAGCTGTGCATAAAAAACATTTAATGCATAAAGCTTTTCTAAAAGATAAATCCTCTAGTAACCATGGATGAGCAGAAAAAAGCCAAGAACTACTGTAACATGGTCATAGCACAAGCTAAAAAGCAGTATTGGTCATCTTTTTGTAGAAGTGAAATTTCAAATCATAAAGATATTCAGAAAGTATGGAAAAAATTTAATGAAATGACAAAAGGTATTAACTTACCATCATGTCCAATTATTCTAAAAAACAAAGAGTTTCCATCTAGTTCAGAAAAGGCTGAGGCATTTGCCACGATGTTTTCAAATACCATGCGTAAGGAGGGTCTATCGGCTAATCATAGAACATTTAGAAGTGAAGAAGAAGTCAAAAATGAATATGTAGACCCAGTGCCTGATACCACTCTTTATATTAATGCTCCAATTACACTCCAGGAAGTAAAAGATGCAATTCTATCACTTCCTAGTAAGAAAACATCTGTTGGCGCTGATGCGATTTCCAATGATATGATCAAAAACTTACCAGAAAACTTCATTATAGTACTTCATAAACTTTTTTGTAAATGCTGGGTCCAGGGTGTCATTCCAGTACAATGGAAACAGTCCATTGTAGTACCAATCCACAAGCAAGGAAAGCCCAAGACAGATAAGGCCAGTTACAGGC
Source organism: Rapana venosa (assembly GCA_028751875.1). Lineage (NCBI taxonomy): Eukaryota > Metazoa > Mollusca > Gastropoda > Neogastropoda > Muricidae > Rapana > Rapana venosa. The sequence goes on from CM054161.1 coordinate 43,179,645, forward strand.
CTATAGCATTGACCTCACATACTTGTAAGCTCATGAGAGAGTTGTTCTTGGGAGGTTATTATACTATTGCCAGAAAAATAACATTATTGCAAGCAACCAAGCAGGCTTTCAGCAAGGTAGATCTGCTATAGATAACCTAGTTAAACTTACAACACGTGTAAAACAACAATTTGCACGTAGAAAAAATGTCCTTGCAACGTTTTTTGACATAAATAAAGCCTATGATCAAGTTTGGCATGCAAAATTATTAAGAAAGTTGAAAACAGTTGGCCTTTCCGGAAACATTTATTACATCAAGAGCTTTCTTAGCAATAGATCTATTCAAGTAAAGGTAGAAAATAAATACTCAGATCCCAGATATCTTGACATGGGCTTACCACAAGGCTCCGTTATAGCACCAGTTCTATTTAATATCTTGTTACATGATCTTCCCAAACATTTGTCTCAGAACGTTGTCTTAGTACAATATGCAGATGACATTTGCATGTGGATGAATGTTACCATGAAACAAAACACATCGAAAAGGTCTTTAAACTATATTAAAAAACTATACCAAAAAGACCTTGATAATTTAAATAAGTACATAATTGAAAATGGCCTAAAGTTATCTACAGAAAAAACGCATATGATGCTTTTTAATAATGGTAGTAATCCAGAAAACTTGCCTGTGTTCAAAATTGAAAATGAGATAATTGAATAAAGCACTTAGTAAAGTTTTTAGGTGTTTTTCTTTCCTCAAAGTTAACTTGGAATGCCCACATTGAATATATCTTAACTAAAGGAAGAAAATGTTTAAATCTGCTTAAAGTTGTACGAAAGCAGTATTGGGGACAAGACATTACAGTTCTGAAACATCTATCTACTTCTTTAATTAGATCTAAATTATCGTATGGACAAGAAGTTTATTTTAGTGCACCTAAATTCTTACTAAAGAAGCTTCAAAGTGTAGATTGCAAGGCATATAGACTCGCTCTAGGTGTACCATTTCATGCCTCTGCACTTGATACATATAAAGAAATTGGAATGTTACCACTTGATGAGTACCGACAACTTGTATGTGCCAAATATATTCTTAGAAGTTCAACATCTGAAAACTTTGCTTCAGAAGAAATAAAAATGAGGTCTGAAACAGATTTTCCCAAAAGAGCCCGAAACATAAGCTCTTTGATGACTATAAGTACCTACACATCAGATCTCTATGAGCGTTCTAACATTTTAAAATATGATGTGGACCCACAAAGGGCAATTCCAGTTTGTCCTGTTTGGGAAATGAAGCAAGCTCACTTTGATGTTGACTTATCAACATGAAAAAGAATGAAAATCCAAATATAATGGCAGTTAATGTTCATGCACATTTACAACAAAATTACTGTCATTGTCTTAAAATTTATACGGATGGCTCACTTTTAGATAACCATCACGCAGGTTCAGCATTCGTCATACCGGCACTAAAAATAGAAAAGTCATATCATGTTGGTAAAAATCGATCTGTTTTTACAGCTGAACTGATCGCTATTCTCATGGCTTTGAATTTCATTTTAGATCATCCATACTCTTTCTTTCATATATTACTTTGTGTGGATTCAAAATCAGTATTATATGCCTTAAAGTCTATAACTTATAAGCAATCAGCTAAACTTATGCTTGACGTCAAATACTTCATAAATCTTATGCGTTTAAGAGGAATTAATGTTTCCTTTTGCTGGATTCCTTCACATATAGGATTGTTTTCTAATGAGTGGGCTGATAGGGCTGCAAAGAAAGGTGCACGTAATGAAAAGGAGTCTATAGTACTGCATGTCCCTCTATCCATTGCAGAAGGTTATCGGTTGTTAGAAGAAGCATCCTTTAAAAAAAATATAGAAAAGTATCAGCAAAACAATCGGCTTTCACATTCAACTCTGAGTGTGAATAGTGTAGTTGAATACATTGAAGACTTAGAGATTCATACAAATGCTGTAAAGAGAAGACAACTCAAGGCCTTATTTTTTAGGATAAGATTAAATGCATTTACAACAAAATTCAGCAAGGATGTTAAATGCTTATGTGGTGAATATATTTCAAATACTCATATCATACTTGAATGTGAGAAGCTAAAACCTCATCTCCCTGCATTTTCTGAGAATTCCATTGAAGAAATTTTGAACAATGTTAAGTTAACAATTGATATTGCTAAGGGTTTATTGTTAAGTCCTATAGGGCATTTATTGTAGTTATTGTAGTTATTTTTTAATTTTTTTAATTAATTTTTATTATTTTATTTATTTATTTTTAATTTCTGTTCTTGATTTGTTCATGTTAAGAATACTATTTCCTTTGTTATTACTATTTATTACACACACGAGCGCGCATGCATGTAGGGACGCCCACGCACACTCCCACACAAAGAGTAGATCTCTCTCTCTCTCTCTCTCTCTCTCTCTCTCTCTCTCTCTCTCCTCTCTCTCTCTCTCTTCTCTTTCTCTATCTCACATATTCAGTCTCCTATTTAAGGATCGTCTGGTATCACTTTAAGTGGAAAGACGTTAAAATTGAAGACTTACTTACTTACACACACACACACACACACACACACACACAACACACACACACACACACACACACACACACACACACACCACATATCTATATCTATTTAGATAGATAGATAGATAGGTAGGTAGTAGGTGATAGATAGATAGATAGATATTGTTTGTTTGTTTGTTTGTTTTCAAAGCAGTTTTATACGTAGATTTGGTTGAAACTTGAAATAAATTTTATATATATATATATATATATATATAATATATAAAATATTATATATATATATATATATATATATATATATATATATTATCAGGTGATTATTGAATTTGTGTTCTATGTCAAGTCACACAAAGTCAATTTTTCCCCCATGTGGTACATGTAAGATAAGATATGTATGATAACGGTTGTGTGTGTGTGTGTGTGTGTGTGTGTGTGTGTGTGTGTGTGTGTGTGTGTGTGTGTGTTCCTTAGCTAGAGCTCTGGGGTTCACCAATGGTGATATTTTGCATGTGCGACTCTTTGCCCACCACTCGTAGGGACCAAACACAAACTCTCTTCCATTGCAACAGCTTCAATAGAACTCGGCAATACATCAGTCCCTCTATCCGCTGCTGTGAAGTATCTAGGTGTTGTTATTGACAACACACTCACTATGCAAAAATTCATCACCCAGACCTGTCAGTCATGCTACTATCAATTACGGCGTATTAGTGCCATTCGAAATTACCTGTCCACCGATGCAACATCCAAACTTGTCACACATTCTTTCACGTCTGGACTATTGCAATTCTCTTTTGGCTGGTCTGCCAGCATCATCTATCCACTCCCTTCAACGTATACAAAACTCTGCAGCTCGACTAGTTCTCAGAAAGAAGAAAAATATAAGTACATTACTCCTCTCTTGCGATCTCTCCACTGGCTGCCTGTGCCACAGAGAGTAAACTATAAGATCAGTACCCTCTGTTACAAATGTCTCCACAAAACTGCACCCTGCTACCTCTGTGAATGTCCTCACCTGTACACTCCTTCACGTTCCTCCGCTCTGCTGCAGATACTTTGTGCCTACGAATACCTAGATTCAACCAGTCCACCGTTGGCCGTCGCTCTTTCTCTATTTCTGGTCCATCGACCTGGAATGACCTACCTCTCTCTCTTCGCCAGAAACCTTGTTATGACGCTTTTATATCCAGCCTCAAGGCATTTATTTCAAACCTAAGATTTTCCCCTCCTGTTTCATATCAGAACTGTCCCACTTTCACTAACCTATGTCCCATCACCCTGCTAAAGTATATGACCTTGTGTGTGTGTGTGTGTGTGTGTGTGTGTGTGTGTGTGTTGTGTGTTGTGGCGCGCGCGCGCACGCGCTTTTAAAAACATTTGACTATAGAAATTTTTATTTCATAGATTTGGTCTGCAGCGCACCATGTTTGTAATATCTGTTTGTTTAAACTATTGATTGTTTATCATTGGTTGCATGACTGTAAGATTAGGTTGAATGCATGCGCTTTGATTTGTCTTTGCAAGATATAGCGCTATATAAGTTCATTTATTATTATTAATAAGGTAGCCACATTCCGACTTCGGGGATGATGTCTAAACACAACACCAGTGTGCATACGGTTTTCTTTTCTTCTGTCTCCAGTTCCTAAAGACACACAATGGCCTGCACTTCTAAAAGTGGAACTGCTTTTATCATGCGCGCAAGACGTTCTGCATGCGTTCGCACAGGGGACGTCGGATTGGTATCTCATTAGAAAGACTTGGGGGAGTGGAGTAGTAGTAGTTCTTCAGTTTAACGTCCTTCCACTAAATAGTGATATCAGACGGGAAAGTGTGTGTATGTGTGTGTGCGTGCGTGTGCGCGTGCGTGCGTGTGTGTGTGCGCGCACACGTGCTTGTGTGTGTAGGGGGGAGGGGTATGCACATAACTAATCAATCGCAATAAACAACTATTATGAAAAAAGCATAAACAAGAATTCTGAAAAAAAACCCACAAAAAAACAAAAAAAAACCCAAACACCCAACAACAACAAAAAACAACCAACCCCAAAAACATCAAACAGCAAAAATACTAACTTTCCAATTCATATTACTTGAAGCTATCCTTATATCAGAGGAGTCTGAAAATAGGAGTATGGCTTAATGACAATACAATTTCTTTCATTAATGGAATGTCTTTAAGAACTTGCTGCAAGCTACGGACTGGGAAGGGAGGTAAGATGTTTTTCAGATCTCTGCATCGTAAAAGAATGTGATCATTGGTAAGATTTTCACCACAGATACATGTTGCTTTTTTTAAAATTTTGTTCTAAAAGCATTTAGCTTAAACCTGTATATAAGAGATACAACATTTCTATATTCATGTAAATTACGATATTTGATCTTATCAAAAGATAATATATAGGCTACATCATCACTCCAGGAATAACCGGTACTTTGTAGTTTCTTTTTAAAGTGTTTCCAACATGCATTTTGTAACATGCTATAGCCCTCATGGATGGATAGAGGAACACTTATGCTGCAAGACCCATCGATATGCTCAGCTCCACATTTTGCTTTTCTGTCAACTTTTTCATTAAAGTAAATACCACAGTGCGAGGGTATCCAGCAAAAGGTAACACCAGTGCTTCGTATCATCAGAAAATGAATTAGATGAGTAATCTCAATTATGAGATCTTGTCTCACTTTTGAACTGAAGTTTCTCAGGGCAAGTAAGGCTGACCTGGAATCAACACAGAAAAGCGTTTGAAATATGTCTTTAGGAAAATCTACAAGATAATATGTGCTCTGGAGGAACAGTCTATCCACAGTGCGTCTTGCTGGTGGATTTGAACCGGAACCGTCAGACTGTGTATTTAACGCTCTGACCACAAAGCTATCCTGACACACACACACCCTCCCCCACCCCAACAAAAGAAGTAACCAAACCAAACAAAAAACCAAAGTAAACAACAACAAAAACTAGATTGAGAGAATGATGACTTTGTCTGAACTGAAAATCGTGCAGTCAGTGTCACAATCATCTGGATGATGCAAATAGTCTACTGGACATGACAACAGTTGCTGCTAGTGTGTGTACCACCTGCTAGTGTACTTGAAGCAGAAACAGTGCCTGCATACTGTTGAAAGTAAACGCGTGGAAGTGAGTGTCTCGATCAAATGGTTTCTGAATACCAAGGAGTCGCTAACTAGATATTGCACACATTGATTTAGATCAAAAGTTAATGACAGCTTTTTTAAAAGAGTCTTTACCAGCCTGCCTTTGTGGGATTGATTTATAAACAGCTCATTAGAACATGTACACACACACGCACGCGCGTGCGCGCACGCATGAAGGCACGCACAAGGGCGCATGCACACACATAAAACACAAAAACAGAAGTATGCACACGTACATATACAAACACAGCACGCACACAGGCATGCACACACACACACACACACACACACATGCTCACACACACACAAACACATGCTCACACACATACACACACATCACACACATATACATACATACATACATATATACATACATGCATACATACATAAACACACACAGACACATACATACATACATACACACACGCGCTCGCGCACACACATAGGCACGCTTGCAAACGCAATTAATCACAGACAAGAATAAGCATGCACTCCCACATGCATACATGTACACACATGCACCCGCAGGAGCGCGACAACCCTCCCCCCCCCTCCATCCACACACACACACACACGCACGCACGCACACACACACACACACACACACACACACACACACACTTTTGTGCACCTGCGTATTGTATTTGGAATATATACATTTTTTAACAACCGTAATAGGGAACAAAGTATTGAGATGGCATCACTACAGTCATTGCATTGTAAAATAGCTAAGGCATATTGTGCGCGCGTGTGTATATGCGTGCGTGTGTGTGTGTTGTGTTGTGTGTGTGTGTTTGTGCGCGCGCGCGAGCACTTGTGTGTGTGCATCTCTGTGTGTCTGCAGGTAAGACTGCAATAGACATAAAATAAAATATTTTTTTTTAATCTCAAAGACAGAGAGAATAATGATGTAAAAAGTTTGTTTTTAAAAAAAACTGTGGGGAGAGAAAGGAAGAGACAGAGACAAAAACAGAGACAGACAGACAGACAGACAGAGACAGATAGAGACAGATAGAGACAGAGAACCTGTATGTATTTTTGTGAGAGTGTGCTTGTGTGTGTGAATACGTGCGTGTCTGTGCATGCGTATTTCTGCCTGCCTGCGCGCGCGCACGCGTGCGTGTGTATGTGTGTGTGTGTGTGTGGTATTGTGTCAAGTCAAGTCACGTCAAGTCAAATTTTTATTTCCAGATGGTACAATGAATAAGCGATGCATTTGCCTTTTTTCATCAAGTCATCTATCTAGGAACAAAAACAACTTGCCCAGTAATATCTAACTACATTAGTACAATAACCAATAACAATAAACTTGACTCAAAGAGAGAAAAAGCTGAAGAAAAAGCCAAACACACCACAAAATAACAACAACAAAAACAAAACAAAAAACCCCAAACAAGAAAAATACACTTCAGAACTCGCGCGCGTGCGCGCACACACACACACACACACACACACACACACACGTACATACACGCGCACACATGCTTACACACTTAGATGTGGCTTTTTTAAAAGTAGAAAAAAAATTTTAAATCACAAAATGTCAAATTATATCAGGCTACAATATTACCCGTTCTTTCACGTTCATATTTATAACAAAAGACAAACAAACAAAAACTACAACAACAAACAAACAAAGCAAACAAAACAAACCACCCCCAAAATACTAGGCATTCATTGCTGTTACTGTCGGTGGTCATTATAGTCCTCCTCTCCACTCAACATACATGAACATGTACTCATTTGAGCTCATGCTCTTAAATTAATGCTTTTTAACATTTACAGTATCCATTCAATATCAATCAGATAAACAAAACAAAATCAAACAAATACATCAGCAAGGATGATAACGATAAGCTGATACAATAGTAATGATAATCACCCATCACAACTACAAGTACTAATACAGCAATAACAAAAAAGGCAGTGGAAAAGGACAGGGGCAGTATTGAGGAGGAAGGTAAAAACAACCAGCAAACAAACAGATAATTAAAAAACCTAGTATACAAACAACCATGAACCCCCACATAATAACCCCCCCCCCCCTCCCAAGCCCACAACTAACTAGACTATTAAACGGGAAAAACTTATAACAGTACTATTAATCCCATCACTAAGAATAACAAAAGTGATATCCATAATAAAACATATTAAATTTGGCAAGAGAGAAGGCATTGGGGGAAAAATCAAGTCTAGCCAGCACGTCAACCTTTTGCTTTTCTCCTTCCTTTGTTAAACTTCAGAGCTTGTATAAGTTGATCATAGGCTTTCATTAACATTAACAGTAGCTAAAAACAAAATGCCTCTTTCTCTCCGCCCACCATTTCCACTCTCTCTCTCTCTCCTCTCTCTCCTCTCTCTCTCTCTCTCTCTCTCTCTCTCTCTCTCTCTCTCCTCTCTCTCTCTCTCTCTCTCTCTCTCTTCTCTCTCTCTCACACACACACACACACACACACACACACACACACACACACGCACACACACACAACACACACACACACACACACACACACACACACACACCATATAACAGTGTAATATTTCCAGTCACAGTATATCACACCTATAACATGTTTATGGGATGCAGAAAGTACTGATACATTTAATCTAAGCATGGCTCATTGACTTATCAGTCAGTTCCTAAACATTATGCTTTTAATGATTTTTTCAGCTGTGTGAAAACTGATTTTTATTTTTGATACATTTTTAACTTCTTGGGGGCTTATTCCATAAAAAATACACTACCTGAATATAACAAGCTTGTTTTGTACAGATTATTTCTGGGTCTCGGAAATGTTAGTAGATGATTGTGCCCGTGCTCATTAAGTTTAGAATATTTGTTTGCTTATAATCGTTGATGGTTACGGAGCTAGATTTTAATAGAACTAGTTTTAGGGCTCTTTTATATATAGGCAATGAATGAATTTCAGATATTTTGTTTGACTGCAGCTGTCCCAAAGAGATGAAGCATAGTCAACTATATAGGCAGAAAGTGTTTTATTTTTGATAACCGAAGCAGCTTGCCAACAAGACGTTTTCTTAGTGCCATCACATGGCCTGTCCAAAGTAAGATTTTTTATCAATAATTGCACCCAGAATTTTGTGAGTCAACTTCTTCAATTACTCTTTTATCTATCAACAGAGGTTGGAATTTTTCTCTCTCTCTTTTGTCTCGCTAGTACGTACATATACTTGGCTTTTTGTGCACTTAACATACGGTTTAACTGAGTCCAAGTAATCAATCTGTCAAAACTGTTTTGAAGTTTGAGTGTTAGTTTGTGGGGGTCAGAATCGCTACAATAGAGGGATGTGTTGTCAGCAAACATTTCACAGCTACATTCTAGAAATGAAGGTAAGTCATTTATAGATTGGAAATAAAAGGAGACCCAGTACTGACCCTTGTGGCACTCCATGTTTAATAGATAGTAGCTCTGATGTTTGATTATGTGCAGTTACTAGCTGCTTCCTATCTGACAAAAAACTTTTCAAGAGATTGATTATTTCTTATGTTAGTTTATACAAGTGAAGTTTTTTGCAATAGCAAGGAGTGATTGATTACATCAAACGCTTTTTCAAAGTCAACAAAAAGAAGGCCTGCATATTTATTTTCATTTATGTTGTGTAGGAGACTGTCCGTAAGTTGAGTAAGAGCTGTATGACAGGAATAGCTTTTACGAAAGCCTGACTGATCTTCATTTATAAGATTGTTGTTTACAAGGAGGAATATAACAATTTATGGATAGGTTTTTCCATGGATTTCGATAAGACAGATAGAATTGAAACTGGTCTGTAATTTGAAGGACAAGAAGATTCCCCTGTTTTGTGGGCTGGTATAATTTTTTCCCTTTTAAACATGAGAGGGAACTGGATTTTCTCTGTACACAAGTTATATAAAATAATATGTTAGTGTTTCAACAATAACTGGACCAGAAAACTTAATGATGTGTGTGCGTGTGCGCGCATGCACGTGAGAACACACACATGCACATTTAGCACGCACATTCGTGCATGTGTACAGGTTCATGTGTGCCTTCTCGCCCAGCACTGGAGCATGTGTATGGATTTTTTCTACCCGTCTTTACAGCAAGGGAGGCTATGATTCGCAGAAGTCACAAGAGTTGTCTCCAGTCGACCCTATACTGGGGACAGACAGGCTACCTAGTGGTTACTGTACGATGACTTATGTTCCACTTGAAGTCAGGGCGGGTTTCTCTGCAGCCTCCGTGTGGACTGCTAGGAGTGCTGGAGAACAGCAATACAGGCAGGATACATCGCATGTCATGATTATTACAGTCCTCGTGGATCGGTGGTCTAGAGATAACGCGCCTGTCTAGAAAGCGAAGAGTCCGGGTCGGAAGTGTGCGGTGGTTCGAATCCCGTTTGGACACGAAACTTTTCCCCCATCCATTAGACCATGAGTGGTGGTCTGGGCGCTAGTCTTTCGGATGAGACGATAAACCGAGGTCACGTGTGTTACACATAATTATTTAGCGCACGTAAAAGAATCTACAGCAACAAGAGAGTTGTCCCCGGCAAAATTCTGCAGAAAAAATTCTACACTGATAGAGACACAAATACAGTTGCAGACAAGAAAGAGAAAAAAAAAAGGGTGGCGCTGCTCTTGTGGCGATGCGCTCTCTCCAGGAAGAGAAGCCCAAATTTCACGCGGAGAAATCTGCTTGACTTAAAGTGGTATAAACAAAGAGATAAAATTAATGAATGACTATACAGTTAAAACATGTAAACAGACAAAACAAGGAGAAAATGAACAAACACTTGTGATGGATTTATTACAGTACCTTGATTCGTCTGCTCAGGGCAGTGCAGGAATCAGGTGGATGTAAATAGCTACATAAGTGTATGTACTGTGTAATGCTTGCACACATTAAGAATATCTGGAAATCTTACATCTATATCTGGAGATCTTACATACGCGCCACCAATCAAAATGTACTTCAAAGGAAAACCAGTTAATAAACGCAGTGCATCTGATCATGTATAATGTAATGCATAATACACACTTCTACGAACAACCTCGTTTCTACTGCTGCAACTGCTGCTGCTGCTGCTGCTGCTGCTGCTGCTGCTGCTGCTGCTACTACTACTACTACTACTACTACTACTATGCTGCTGCTGCTACTACTACTACTAATAATAATAATATATGGAATTTATATAGCGCTGAATCTTGTAAAAAACAAACAAATCGAAGCTACAACTACTACAACGACTGCTGCTGCTACGACGACTACTACTAATATGGATACTGCTGCTGCTGCTGCTGCTACCACTACTACTACTACTACCCATAATAATGATATAACTGATAATAATAGGTAGAAGAAACGATCAGAAGAAGAAGAAGGAGAAGGAGGAGGGGAACAAGAAAAACAAGAAGAACAAGAATAGCAACGATGACGATAATCATTCTAACAAGAAGAAGAACGATAACATAATAACAAGATAAATAACGATAACGATAACTACGACGATAACAGTTATGGTAAAAATCATCGTCATCATCAGCCTCACCACCACAACCAATGAGGATAATAACAACATGTGAAATTTCTATACCTCTTACAAAGCAAAGGGCTCGTATTCAAATCATGCACACGCATGTGCTTATTTACAAATAAGATTAATATGTTCTGAACGTACACACACAGACAAACAAACACACACACACACAACACACCCCACACACACACACACACACACACACACACACACACACACACCACTCTCCACGCACACAACACACACACACACTCACACACACACACAACACACTCACAACACTCTCTCTTCTCTCTCTCTCTCTCTCTCTCTCTCTCTCTCTCTCTCTCCTCTCTCTCTCTCTCTCTCTCGCTCTCTCTCTCACTCTTTATCTCTCTTCTCTCTCTCTCTCTCACTCACACACACACACACACACACACACACACACACACACACACACACAACACACAAACACACACAAGAACACGCAGTCTACAGGTAAGGCACACCTTGAAAAGATGACAAGGGGCTGGTTTGATTCCCGGTTTTATTCCGACTTTTGCACATTAACAGAACCCAGGGCAGCAAAAAAGTTGTCTCCTTCACATGCACACTACACTGACATATGTGAAATGCTTTGCTCCGCTCTTGTAGCGAGGCGACCGTCCAGACAAGAGCAGCTTTACTTTGGTATGAAACTAGTCTGTGGGGACTCAGCGTAGTATTCAGAACAATACACTTCAATACAATGCAGTACAGTGCAATACAATGCAGCACAACGCAGTACAAAGCATGCGCAATATGCGCGTGCGCAAACACACACACACACACACACACACACACACACACACACACACACACACACACACACACACACACACGCAAGGTTCTGCCTTTGCTCCAGTTTTATTAAATGTTACATGGTCTTCCAAAACACATATAACATGACGTAGTCTTAGTGCAACAAGAATACGGACGATATCTGTATTTGAATGAACGTTACTATTAAACGAAACAGTCAGAAAGGGCTTTACATTACAGTAGAAAAACATACCAGAAACAACTTGATAATATAAACCAGTAGATGACAGAAAACGGTCTCTCTTTTTCTGCGCCCCCCCCCCCCCCCCCACAATATGGTGTGATTTTTAAAATAACAGTGATCCAAACGAATTACCAGTGTTTAATATTCAAAACGAGACCATTCGTTACCCCCCAAAATAGTAAAAATATTTTAGGTGTGTTTCTTACACCGAAGTTAACTTGGAATGGCCATATTGAACACAAGTAAAACCAGAAATAGCTGATTAATAACCTGCCACTGCCACTACATGACACTACACTACCTGACACTACACTACCTGATACTACACTACCTGACACTTCACTACCTGACACCGCACTACCTGACACCTCACTACCTGACACCTCACTACCTGACACTACACTACCTGACACTACACTACCTGACACTACACTACCTGACACTACACTACCTGACACCACACTACCTGACACTACACTACACTAACACTGACACTACCTGACACTACACAACCTGACACTAACACTAACCTGACACCACACTAACCTGACAACCACACACTACACTGACACTACACTACACTAACACTACACTACACTACCTGACACTACACTACACTAACACTACACTACACTACCTGACACTACACTACCTGACACTACACTACACTACCTGACACTACACTACCTGACACTACACTACCTGACACTACACTACACTAACACTGACACTACACTAACACTGACACTACACTACCTGACACTACACTACCTGACACTACACTACACTAACACTGACACTACACAACCTGACACTACGCTACCTGACACTACACTACCTGACACTACACTACCTGACACTACACTACCTGACGCTACGCTGCTGCTGCTGCTGCTGGCAGTGACACTGACTGGGCAAGGCATGGCGACGACACTGTCACCGTCAACACCAGTGCCGCTGTCACAAAGCAGGCAAGCCAGCCCCCCCCCCACCCCCCCATCCCCTCTACAGCCATAAAGCACGAAGTCTACAAAGCAGGGACCTGCCTACACCGTCATGCTCACAACAGGAACGCCTAACACACAGGAGAAGCCAGGTCTCCTCCCTACAGCGGCCATCCCTCCACTGCCGGCACTGCCTGCCTCAGAAGGGGTCAGGGGTCAGGGGTCAGTGGAAGACCAAGGCAGCTTTCTCTGAAGGGGTGGACAGTGATGGCCCTTACAAAAAAAATATACTTTAAAAAAAACACACCTAAAAACATCATGTAATACCACTTTGAGTGAAAAGTCGTAAAATCGAAGCAGCAACAACAACAACTAAAGACAACTCCCCACTGCCTACCTGGGTTTGAAAAAGAAGTTGGCTGGTTTTGGGTCGTTGTTTTTTTTTTTTTTTCTCTTGATGTGGGCGATGGTGATGGTGGTGGTGATGGTGGTGGTGATGGTGGTGGTGGTGGTGGTGCTGAGCAGGGGGGTGGAGGTTGGCTATTGGTTGTTTGTTTTTAAAACAAAGCTTCATGATATTTTCTTTTTCAAAGGCATGTTTACATTTCTGCCCAGATTTGTCATGTGATCGGCAACTAATAACTGAGGTTTTCAGAAAGGAATTCATTCACAAATGTTTACCTCATAACTGCCCCCCCACTCCTCTCTCTCTCTCTCTCTCTCCTCTCTCCTCTCTCTCTCTCTCTCTCTCCTCTCCTCCCTCTCTCCCTCCCTCTCCCCCCCCCCCTTCTCTCTCTCTCCCTCTCTCCCCCTCTCTCTCTCTCCCTCTCTCCCCCCTCTCTCTCTCTCTCTCCCTCCCCCCCCCCTCTCTCTCTCTCTCCTCCTCCTCTCTCTTTCCCCCCCTTCTCTCTCTCTCCCCTCTCTCCCCCTCTCTCCCTCTCCCCCTCTCTCTCTCCCCCCCCTCTCTCCTCTCTCTCCCTCTCCCCCCCCTCTCTCTCTCTCTCTCTCTCTCTCCCTCTCTCTTTCCCCCCCTTCTCTCTCTCCCTCTCTCTCTCTCTCCCCCCCTCTCTCTCTCCCTCTCTCCCCCTCTCTTTCCCCCCCTTCTCTCTCTCTCCCCTCTCCCCCTCTCTCTCTCCCCCCCTCTCTCTCTCCCTCTCCTCCCCCTCCCCCTCTCTCTCTCTCCTCTCCCTCCTCATTTCCCCCCCTTCTCTCTCTCTCCTCTCCCCCCCCTCTCTCTCTCTCCCTCTCCCCTCTCTCTCCTCCCCCCTCTCTCTCTCCCTCTCTCCCTCTCCCCCCCCTCTCTCTCTCTCTCCCTCTCTCTCCCCCCCCTCTCTCTCTCTCTCCTCTCTCTCTTCCCCCCCTCTCTCTCTCTCACTCTCCTCTCTCCCCCCAAAGAGCACTCTCCTGTACAGACCCTGCTACTCCTGTACAGACCCTGCTCCTCCTGTACAGACCCTGCTACTCCTGTACAGACCCTGCTCCTCCTGTACAGACCCTGCTACTACTCCTGTACAGACCCTGCTACTCCTGTACAGACCCTGCTACTCCTGTGCAGACCCTGCTACTCCTGTACAGACCCTGCTCCTCCTGTACAGACCCTGCTCCTCCTGTACAGACCCTGCTACTCCTGTACAGACCCTGCTACTCCTGTACAGACCCTGCTCCTCCTGTACAGACCCTGCTCCTCCTGTACAGACCCTGCTCCTCCTGTACAGACCCTGCTACTCCTGTACAGACCCTGCTACTCCTGTACAGACCCTGCTACTCCTGTGCAGACCCTGCTACTCCTGTACAGACCCTGCTACTCCTGTACAGACCCTGCTCTTGCTGTGGCTGCACTAAGCGGTCTGATGCTCACCCTCACGCTACGTCAGTTGTTCCGCCTGCTGCACCAACTACAGCCACATTTCGGAAAACGTAAAAAATAAACACACAATGCACCAGTGGCTTGCCATGGCAACCTCAACCTGGTTGCCAGGTAAGGCCAGCAAAGACTAAAGTTCAGCAACAACAACAACAACAACAAACAAACAATTTTTTTTTAAAACAGAGCAGGCATTTCTGTTGAAAGCAAGAGGGCAGGCAGGAGAGAAATATCCTTTACATAGAACAGATTATACTATAGCATGGTACAATGACGTCATCCACGTCAGACGTAGATGTCAGAAGGTGATGACGTCACGTGGCCCAGTGTGGCGGCGCTGCAGTCAGGGGCCAGGGGACACTACCGTCGTCACCCAGGGGAGGTCACTTTAAGAGTACAGCGTTTTCTGGATGTGGCTGGCTTTTTCCTGAAACAGAACAACAGACAATTCCAGCTTTATTCTGGGAGTTGCCGGCCATTAATGAAACAACAATAGTGAAAGAGCGAGGGCAGGGAAAGACAAAGTCCGTGTGATCTGCAGGAAACAGACACAGACGTGTGATCTGCAGGAAACAGACACAGACGTGTGATCTGCAGGAAACAGACACAGACGTGTGATCTGCAGGAAACAGAGAGAGACGTGAAAGTTCAAAAATATTTTCATTAAGACAACACTTTTCTATTTTTACTTCTGAATTATTTGCAATTCTTATGGCTTTGAATTTTTTTGTCTAATACTGCTGTTGATGTTTGCCAAATTCTGTTTTGCGTTGACTCAAAGGCAGTGTTAATGGCATTAAAGTCATGGCATGGTAAAATAAGGAATGATATTGTATTTGAGATAAAATTCCTGATACATTCTATTGCAAGCAGAGGCATCAGCATAACTCTTTGCTGGATCCCCTCTCACTGTGGAATTTATTCGAATGAGCTGGTTGATTCTTTGGCAAAACAAGGTGCCTCTGAATACAGTACTGAAGTGTTTGCTTCTAATCTTGCATTGTCCTCTTATGAAATTCATTCTAAGCTAATGAAATGCATACATTCAAAGTTTATATAAAAACATTATCAGCAGTTTCCTTGCCCACGGAAATTAGAAATTCTAATACATAAACTGAGATTAAATGCATGGAATACTAAATATTCACAAAATGTAACATGTTGTTGTTCTATTCCACTTTCAGTCCACCATTTGTTGTTTGATTGCCCAATTCTTCTTGACATGTATAAAAGGAGAGGTTTCGATATTCATAAGAAATATGCCACTAGTCAAGAAGTTTTATATGACTCTCAGCAATTCATAATGTCAGTTGCTGAAGTCATATATTCTTCACCTGTAAGACCTTTACTGTAATTATATATATATATATATATAATATATATATATAATATATAATATATATATATATATAAATATAATATATATATCATTATATTTATGTGTGTGTGGTGTGGGGGGGGGGGTGCGTGTAGGGGAAAGAAGGAGAGAAAGAGAGAGATACAGTGTGTAATAATAGGTACTTTGGTATGAATGCGGGTGTGTCTAAATCACCATGTAGTGAATAGACATTAAACAAAAAACAAACAAAAAACAAAAAGACAGACGTGTGATCTGCAGGAAACACAGACACAGACGTGTCATCTGCAGGAAACAGAGACAGACGTGTCATCTGCAGGAAACACAGACACAGACGTGGCATCTGCAGGAAACAGACACAGACGTGTGATCTGCAGGAAACACAGACACAGACGTGTGATCTGCAGGAAACAGAGACAGACGTGTGATCTGCAGGAAACAGAGACAGACGTGTGTCTACCAATCTAGACACTGCAGCACACAGGCAGGTGTCTCTGTGACAAAGACGTGTGACTTCTAATCTAGAAACTGCATCACAGGTGTCCGTGTGACTACCAATCTAGACACTGCAGCACACAGGCAGGTGTCTCTGTGACAAAGACGTGTGACTTCTAATCTAGAAACTGCATCACAGGTGTCCGTGTGACTACCAATCTAGACACTGCAGCACACAGGCAGGTGTCTCTGTGACAAAGACGTGTGACTTCTAATCTAGAAACTGCATCACAGGTGTCTGTGTGACTACCAATCTAGACACTGCAGCACACAGGCAGGTTGAAGACGAAGACACTACAGTGTCTGAGAGTGGTCAGTGTGGTGTGGACATAGAGTGGACACTACAGTGTCTGACAGACAGTGGTCAGTGTGGTGTGGACATAGAGTGGACACTACAGTGTATAACAGTGGTCAGTGTGGTGTGGACATAGAGTGGACACTACAGTGTCTGACAGACAGTGGTCAGTGTGGTGTGGACATAGAGTGGACACTACAGTGTATAACAGTGGTCAGTGTGGTGTGGACACTACAGTGTCTGACAGACAGTGGTCAGTGTGGTGTGGACATAGAGTGGACACTACAGTGTCTGACAGTGGTCAGTGTGGTGTGGACATAGAGTGGACACTACAGTGTCTGACAGTGGTCAGTGTGGTGTGGACATAGAGTGGACACTACAGTGTATAACAGTGGTCAGTGTGGTGTGGACACTACAGTGTCTGACAGACAGTGGTCAGTGTGGTGTGGACATAGAGTGGACACTACAGTGTCTGACAGACAGTGGTCAGTGTGGTGTGGACATAGAGTGGACACTACAGTGTATAACAGTGGTCAGTGTGGTGTGGACACTACAGTGTCTGACAGTGGTCAGTGTGGTGTGGACATAGAGTGGACATACAGTGTCTGACAGACAGTGGTCAGTGTGGTGTGGACATAGAGTGGACACTACAGTGTATAACAGTGGTCAGTGTGGTGTGGACATAGAGTGGACACTACAGTGTCTGACAGACAGTGGTCAGTGTGGTGTGGACATAGAGTGGACACTACAGTGTATAACAGTGGTCAGTGTGGTGTGGACACTACAGTGACAGACAGTGGTCAGTGTGGTGTGGACACTACAGTGTCTGACAGACAGTGGTCAGTGTGGTGTGGACATAGAGTGGACACTACAGTGTATAACAGTGGTCAGTGTGGTGTGGACATAGAGTGGACACTACAGTGTATAACAGTGGTCAGTGTGGTGTGGACATAGAGTGGACACTACAGTGTATAACAGTGGTCAGTGTGGTGTGGACACTACAGCAGAAGGGGGTGTAAGGGGTCAAGCTGTCTGACCTGCTCTCCTCTGTCTCCAGCAGTTTGCGGTATGCAGCAATCTCCAGCTCCAGAGACAGCTTGGCATCCATTTCATTCTGTACAACGGTTACAACAGTACCCTACAGTACATTACAGTACACATTACATCTACTTACTGCAATGCACTGTGGTCTATTTATGGTGTAGTGTGTACTGTAATGTACTGTAGGGTACTGTTGTAACCGTTGTATACAACAGTACCCTACAGTACATTACAGTACACATTACACCATAAATAGACCACAGTACATTGCAGTACACTACAGCATATAGACTACAGTACACCACACACTACAGTCTTCAGTTTGACATCAATAACATTCTGTGCAACAGTCATAACATTACACCCATACAGTAAGCTACACTACATTACCCTACAATACACAATACACTACAAATCACAATACACTACAATACATCATGCACTACAACACATCATACACTACAACACATCATACACTACACATACATCATACACTACACTACAATACATCATACACTACAATACATCATACACTACAATACATCATACACTACAATACATCATACACTACAATACACCATACACTACAATACACCATACACTACAATACATCATACACTACAATACATCATACACTACAATACACAATACACTACAATACATCATACACTACAATACATCATACACTACAATACAATCATACACTACAATACATCATACACTACAATACACAATACACTACAATACACCATACACTACAATACACAATACACTACAATACATCATACACTACAATACATCATACACTACAATACATCATACACTACAATACATCATACACTACAATACATCATACACTACAATACATCATACACTACAATAGATCATACACTACAATACATCATACACTACAACACATCATACACTACCACTACAATATATCATACACTACAATACATCATACACTACAATATATCATACACTACAATACATCATACACTACAATACATCATACACTACAATACATCATACACTACAATACATCATACACTACAATACATCATACACTACAATACATCATACACTACAATACATCATACACTACAATACATCATACACTACAACACATCATACACTACAACACATCATACACTACAATACACCATACACTACCAATACATCAACACTACAATACACAATACACTACAACACATCAATACACTACAACACATCATACACTACAATACACCATACACACAATACAATCATACACTACAATACACAATACACTACAATACATCATACACTACAATACATCATACACTACAATACATCATACACTACAATACACAATACACTACACAATACATCATACACTACAATACATCATACACTACAAACATCATACACTACAATACACCATACACTACAATACAACATACACTACAATACATCACACACTACAATACATCATACACTACAATACATCATACACTACAATACATCATACACTACAATACATCATACACTACAATACACAATACACTACAATACACCATACACTACAATACATCATACACTACAATACACAATACACTACAATACACCATACACTACAATACATCATACACTACAATACACAATACACTACAATACATCATACACTACAATACACAATACACTACAATACACCATACACTACAATACATCATACACTACAATACACAATACACTACAATACACCATACACTACAATACACAATACACTACAATACACCATACACTACAATACACAATACACTACAATACACCATACACTACAATACATCATACACTACAATACACAATACACTACAATACACCATACACTACAATACACAATACACTACAATACACCATACACTACAATACACCATACACTACAATACATCATACACTACAATACATCATACACTACAATACATCATACACTACAGTGCACTACACTACAGTCTTCAGCATGGCATCCATCAGAGTCTCACAACAGTCACAACAGTACATCTATACAATGTGGTATAGACTTTCCCGAAGTCGGAATATGGCTACCTTGTTACTTGCAGGAAAGTTATTCTCTCATAGTTGTTGTACCTATCGCATTTTTGTTACTATCACCTTGTTGTTGTTGTTATAGCGTCATTATCGGCATACCTTCAATTCCTTCAAACCGGCCTCCATCTCAGCATGCAGCATCTTCACTTTGTCCTCCAGCTGCTGGACCTGCTCCTTCTGCTCCTTCTGCTCCAGCCCACGTTGGGCGTTCTGCAGAATGATCACACACACAGAGGACACCAGACACACATGACACAACACACAGACGAAACACCATACACAGAACAACACACACACACACACACACATACACACACACACACACACACACACACACACACACACACACACACACACACACACACACACACACACACACACACTGTCCTATGGACAAGAGGTCTTTTTCAATGCACCCAAGTACCTACTCAAAAAGTTTTAAAGTATGGACTGTAAGGCATACAGGCTTGCCCTCGGAGAACCTTTTCATGCACGGGCTCTTGGAACTTACCATGACATTGGAGAATTGCCCCGAGATGAATACCGACAGTTGGCATGTGCAAAATACGTAATCAGAAGTAAAACCACAAAATATTTTACTTCAGACGAAGTAAAAAATAAAATCAGAAATCAGTTTTCCTAAAAGAGCAAAACAAATAATTATCTTCTTTAAAGCCAACATACCATGGACACACAAACTAAAGTTCTACCTTATCCATCATGGGAAATGAACAGAGCAAATATTGACACAGAATACATTAATATGGAAAAGAGTGAAAATCAAAATGCTATGATCTCTAAAGTTCTACCTCACATTCATCATAAATGAGTGCTTTGATTTGTTGCTTTACAAGATTCAGCGCTATATAAATTCCATACATAATTATTATTATTATTATTAAATATTATCATCATTTAAAAGTCTTTACAGATAGTTCACATCTAGATGATCAAGAAACAGGTTCAGCTATTGTAATACCATCGCTCAAAATAGAAAAATGGTATTACGTTGGTAACATCCTTCGATATTATCCACAGCTGAGCTAATAGCAATTTTAATGGCTCTTAATTATATTCTTGATCTTCTGGTGAATATATTTCAAACTTTACTATGCGTTGATCCGAAATCGGTTCTCTATGCATTAAAAGCCACAGGTTCTAAGAAAAGTTGTACTAGAGGTTAATCATGTCATACGTGTTTTAGCTTTAAGGGGTATTTGAGTCACCTTCTGTTGGGTACTTTCGCATGTGGGGTTCTTACCAAATGAGTGGGCTGACAGAGCTGCAAAGAGAGATGCAAATCATGGAGAGGATTCTGTAGAACTACATGTTCCATTATCTTTACAAGAGGGCTGTCATTTACTAGAAGAGGCATCGTGGAGCAGGGCTAAAAAAGCTTATTATCAAAAGGAGCACCTTTCAGACAGATCTTTAATCACTGTCCCTGTTTTAAGGAATATTGATCACTTTGAAACCTTCACAAGTTTGGAAATGGCAAGAAAGGTTAGCGCTTTATTTTTTAGGATAAAACTGAATGCTTTTATCACCAAATATAGCAAAAATATAAAATGTTCGTGTGGTGAGAAAATTACTAGAATTCATATAATTTTTTTAATGTAAGAGTCTAAAACCATTCTTACCTTCTTTTTCTGAAAAATCCGTGGATAAGATATCAAAAAATATTAATTTTGGCGTTTCGTATAACAAAATCTTTAATGAACAGTCCTATAGGACATTTGTTATAGTTATTTATTATTTTTATTTATTTTATCTATTCTTTTATATCGAGGATAATAGAATAAGCACTTATGTGCTTTTTTACATCCAGTCCCCGTACATATGCGGTTTGTAAATTCTGTCATCTGTTCCCACCGGCACACAATGGACTACTCTTACGAAAAGCGGAACAGGATTTAACGTGTGCGCAAGATGTTCTGTGTGCATTCGCACACGGGAGCTCGGTTTATAGTCTCATCCGAAGGACTTTTGGGGAGAGTGGAGTCTGCACTGATGTTAACTCCAGGGGGAGAATATCCCCTTGAACGGGAATCGAACCCGGGTCGTCAGATTGCGAGGGCAATATTCTAACCACTAGGCTATCACTAGGTTCTTGCAAACTCCATGTGCTAAAAGGGTTTTTTATTAGTCGTATTAGCATTTGTTATGTATTCATTTGTTGTTATCATTGCTTAGCCTTTTTCTGTATACTGCCTAGGATATTTAGCAACAGATACCAATTTCACAGCATATAACCAAACCATCAACATCAATGTCCCCTCCCCTCCCCTTCCCATCGTCTAATATCACTTTGAGTGAACAGACGTAAAATCGAAGCAACAACAACAACAACAACAACAACACACACACACACACACATGACACAACACGCAGACGAAACACCACACTCATATGACAACACACACACATACACACACATATGACACAACACACATACACACACAATGACACACACAAAAACACACACGCGCGCGCACGACACAACACTCAGACGAAACACACACACCACATACACACACACACCGACACACACACACACACAACACACACATGAAAACAACACACACACACCGACACACACACACGACACACACACACACAACACAACACACACACATGACACAACACACACACACCGACACACACACATGGCACAACACACACACACCGACACACACAAAATGCACAACACACACACCACACCGACACACACACAGGCACAACAAAACACACACCGACACACACACATGCACAACACACACACACCGACACACACACATGGCACAGACACACACACACCGACACACACACATGGCCAACACACACACACACCGACACACACACATGGCACAACACACACACACCGACACACACACATGACACAACACACACACACACCGACACACACACATGGCACAACACACCACACCGACACACACACACATGGCACAAACACACACACACCGACACACACACATGACACAACACACACACACCGACACACACACATGACACAACACACACACACCGACACACACACATGCACAAACACACACACCCCGACACACACACATGGCACAACACAACACACACCGACACACACACATGACACAACACAAAACACACAACCGACACACACACATGACACAACCACACACACACCGACACACACACATGACACAACACACACACAACCGACACACACACATGACACAACACACACACCCGACAACACACATGGCACAACACACACACACGACACCGACACACGACACACATGACACAAACACACACACACATGGCACAACACACATGACAAAAACACACACACACCGACACACACACATGACACAACACACACACACACCGACACACACACATGACACAACACACACACACACAACCGACACCGACACACACACATGACACAACACACACACAAACCGACACACACACAGGGCCCACAAACACACATGACACAACACACACACACCGACACACACACATGGCACAACACACATGACACAACACCCCACACACCGACACACACACATGACACAACACACACCGACACCGACACACACACATGACACAACACACACACACCGACACACACACATGACACAACACACACACACCGACACCGACACACACACATGACACAACACACACACACCGACACACACACACATGCACAACACACACACACCCCGACACACACACATGACACAACACACACACACCGACACACACACAGGCACAACACACACACACCGACACACACACATGGCACAACACACACACAACCGACACACACACATGACACAACACACACACACCGACACACACACATGGCACAACACACACACACCGACACACACACATGGCACAACACACACACACCGACACACACACATGGCACAACACACACACACCGACACACACACAATGACACAACACACACACACCGACACACACACATGCACAACACACACACACCCGACACACACACATGGCACAACACACACACACCGACACACACACATGGCACAACACACACATACCGACACACACACATGACACAACACACACATACCGACACACACACATGGCACAACACACACACACCGACACACACACATGGCACAACACACACACACACCGACACACACACAGGGCACAACACACACACACCGACACACACACATGGCACAACACACACACACCGACACACACACATGGCACAACACACACACACCGACACACACACACACACAACACACACACATGGCACAACCACACACACACACGACACACACCCCACACAACACACTCGACGCTGCTTAACTTGGCTGGGGGAAAGCGAGTGCTCCGACCCACTGAGCTATCCCGCCCCCTATATATATAAAGAGAGAGAGAGGGGGGTGGGGGGGGGGGGCCAGAGACACAGAGACAAAGACAAACAGACACATACAGACAAGGCAAGACAAGAAAAGCAGACAGAGAAACAAATTTGGCAGACAGTCAAAGCCAAGCACCACAACCACCCCCACCCTCCAAAAAAAAAAACAACAACAAACAAAACAAACAAAACCACCCACAACCAACCAACCAACCAACCAACCACACAAACAAAAACCTGCGTCCACTGACCTGGCATGTGCTGGTGGCAGGAGACAGAGCAGAGCAGAGTCGCAGCTGAAGATAAGGACCATCACACTGTTAGGGACAGCAGCCATCCTTCTGTGTCTGCCTGCCTGAGCCTGGCGATGATGCTCAGTGGCTTCAGGGCAGCGGCTTTATATAACAGCTTGTGCCGACATCGGATAGGCTGGGCCTGACTTGTCAGGCGCTTAACGGCAGCGTGGCACACTTTCGCTCACCCTATAACAGACAACAATAGTTGCTGTCTGAGCGTTCGATGAAGATGAAGAAGAAGGAGGAGGAGGAGGAGGAGGAGATAACAGCTGGCGGAAAAGAAGCACAACATGATTTATATTGAGTAAACAATGTTATATCTTCTGTGGGGGATTTCAAACAGTTTGGAAAAAGAAAAGAGTTTTTGATATTTAAAAAAAAGTAGGTCTTTTGTGACAATTTGAAAAAGAGAGAAAAAGAAGAAGAATGTTGAGTAAAAACAAAAAAAACAAATATTGTTGGTTTTTTAACTTGAAAAAGAAAGAAAATCGTGTGCGAATTTTTGCTGTTTGTTGGTGTCGTTGTTTTTGCATGCAGTATATCTATCAACGCTTCTTCAATTTAATGTCTTTACACGATACATGATATTAGACGTTTGTGTGTGGTGTGTGTGTGTGTGTGTGTGTGTGTGTGTGTGTGTGTGTGTGTGTGTGAAGACTCAATAAGAAAGAAAAAGAAAAAAAAATATATATATATATATGTGTGTGTGTGTGTGTGTGTGTGTGTGTGTGTGTGTGT
This sequence comes from Rapana venosa, assembly GCA_028751875.1. NCBI lineage: Eukaryota > Metazoa > Mollusca > Gastropoda > Neogastropoda > Muricidae > Rapana > Rapana venosa. The sequence continues at coordinate 43,205,412 of CM054161.1, forward strand.
GTGTGTGTGTGTGTGTGTGTGTGTGTGTGTGTGTGTGTGTGTGGTGTGTGTGTGTGTGTGTGTGTGTGTGTGTGAAGAAGCAAAGTATAATATAGCAGTGTGTATACATAAGGCAGACCACTCTCTTGGTACTAAGTGCTTTGATTTGTTTGCAAGATGTAACGCTATATAAATTCCAGTTATGATTGTTGTTATTATTATTATTATTATTATTATTATTATATTATTATTATTATTATATATTATTATTATATTATTATTATTAATTATTATGTTATTGTTGTTATTGTTATTGTTGTTGCTGCTGCTGATGTTGCTGTTGTTATTATTGTTGTTATTATTATTATTGTCGTTGTTATTATTGTTATTATTATGGGTGCTGCGGGCTCTGTTGCTGTGCAAAAATTGGGATAAGACGGGACTCGAACCGGCTCCTTGTCACATCGTCTCCATATATGCCTTGTTCTTGAGTATGTGTGTGTTTGTGCGCGTGCATGTGTGCACGTGCTCGTGTTTATGTGTGCGAGGAGTGGGTTTTTTCTGTGCGTGAGCGAGCATTTCTCGCTAGCCCTGCACTGTGTTGTGGTGCATTATATCGTATATTGTCATCAATACTGTTTGTGATAATATGTATCGTTCCGTATACTGCACTACTTTTCGTTCCAGACCTGAAGTTGGAATGCGGCTACCTTGATGGCGGGCACACAGGCGCGTGTCATGCTGAACCTCGCCATCGCTGAATCTCGGAGCTCATGCCGATGACCAGGGAAATGGTTATTCCTTTCTTTTTATTCGGAAGCACGAGAGTGACCAATGGTGATGACAGAGAGAGAGAGAGAAAAGAGAGAGAGAGAGAGAAGAGAGAGAGAGAGAGAGAGAGAGAGAGAGAGAGAGAGAGAGAGAGAGAGAGAGAGAGAGAGAAGGATGTACAAAGTCAATGGGGTTGTCAACAGCTGTGTCTGGTTTATCCACTTGGACACACGCTGGCGTCGTCACTTTGTCCTTTCTCTTCGTTTCCCCCTATCAGGTTGTCCCTCTGCCCACTTACGAGTTGATTTCGTCCTTTTCTTTTGAATTCTTGTTCTTTCGTGCATAAAGTCTTTGATCTTACTTTTTAAATCATAGGGCGGAGGGGGTAGCTTACTAGTTTCGTTTTGTGGGGTTTTTTTTTGTATAAAAGCAATAGAAAAAAGATCTTGAATTTCCAAGTACAATAAGCTAAATGAGACTAAACAACAAAACAAATCAGAAACAAGAAGTTAAAACAGAGAGCAGAATAATGTAAAACACAAAAAAACACAAAAAAACAACAACAACCACCCCAAACAAACACACTAACTCATTGGAAGGGAGACAAAAAAAAAGGTCTACTACTGTAACATGGTGACTATAGTGTTACCTCCCGTGCAGAGCGCGTCACACCATTAATGTCACAACGGCCAAAACAACCAAAACCAACAACAACAACAACAACAACAAACCCCAGTGCGGTTGCTGGGGGCCTTTGTTACCTTGCCTGCAGCTCCAAGGTTCCCTGGAGGTCAGAGTTTACATGATTATACAGCTGCTTGCCCACCTTAAGATAGCCACACTCCGACTTCGGTGTTGATGTCAAAAGAGAACACCAGTGTTCAGAGGGGATTTTTTTTTTTTTTTTTTTTTTTTTTTTTTTTTTTTTTTTTTTTTGCTGCCTCATCTTCTGTGACGTCCCCCGTCCTGCTGTTCCCACGCCGCTCAATCCAATCTCCCCGCCACAACCATACCTAGGTTTGTTATGTCTCATCCTCAGAGTCGGAGGTCCACAGGGAGCCAATCACTATCAGGCCGCCGTGGGGCCACCAGCTAGAGGGGCCCTGCACTGCTGCTGGGTCACTTTGGCGGTGTTCAGTGGTGCCTGTTCTGAGCTAACATACGCAGGACACCACCTACTAAACCCCCTACTAACGACAGTATTAGCTCAGTCGCGGAGCCAGACTGAGTGAGTTGCCCACCCGAGGTAGCAACCACCACAACGTCCCTCCAACAACCGTCCCCTGCAAACCCCCAACCCCAAAGGCTTTGACACAAACTCACCACAGGCACAGAAGTGTATGGGCAAACCGAATCTGAGGCCACCATGAGACCAGAGAAACTGGGACCACCGAATCAGAGGCAATTTTTTTAATTGCATGATGATCAATGACAATGAGGATGACGTAATGATGCTGCTGTGGAAGTGCATATGCTTTGAGACTACTTGACAGGGCTGTACTCTACGCTTACTATCATAAAAAAATTATATCCCGGCGTCAACCGGGCCCGAGAGATACAGACACCTGCAGTGTTGGTCAGGTAATTTGAGCAACACTCTCAAACTCGCATCCGTTAAGTGGATGAAGCTCGACTGTGTAGTCCCAGTCTTCCCACTGAGCCCACAGCACACTCACTCTGGGTAGGAGCCGGCCGGAGTCCGAAAAATCCCTATGACTCTTATGGGATTCGAACCCGCGACCTTCCAGTCCGTATCCCAAGGCGCTAACCACTGCGCCATGGCGGCTGGTGATTTTTCTTTTCTTTATCCAATTATAATTCTGTCATCTCTTGCTGCCTGCATGCAGTGACCTACTCTCCCTAGAGGTGGAATGGGTTTTAAACGTGTGTGCAGGGTTTCTTGCGTGCGTTTGTACAGGGGACCTTAGTGTGTGAGTGTGTGTGTGTGTGTGGTGTGTGTGTGTGTGTGTGTGTGTGTGTGTGTGTGTGTGTGTTGTGTGTGTGTGTGTGTGTGTGTGTGCGTGTGCGTGTGTGTGTGTTGTGTGTGTGTGTGTGTGTGTGTGTGGTGTTTGTGTGTGTGTGTGTTTGTGTGTGAAGAAGTCTTTCTCCTTTATAAACTCACATTCAAAGGGAGTTAAGGCACTGGCAGGTCTGCACTTGAAGTTGACTATTGAGATCGTACAAATCCCCACCCTTCATTCACCAGACGCCAACGCCAAGATTGGAACCCAGAACTCCGTGGACCCATAGACATGAAGTGAAAGGACCTTAACCACTCAGCTTAGCATCCATCAACTCCAGAAGAATAAAACAACAAAATCTCCTTGAACAGAAACCTCAATGGAGACTGGAACCCAGGCATTCAGCTACCATAGGATGAAGAGCGCTGAATGCTCTAACCACACGCTGATTCTGACCCCCTTTGTAGCGTCCTTAAGTAGATTCTTGTCGCTAAATGGATCAAGACGTTCATCTCCGCGAACCCAGTCAAAAAGTAACTGGAAATTAGTTTTCAGCGGCTAAACACATTGCTTTATTTCAGCACATAAAAATATATCCCAAAATAATAGCCCAAAAGAAAGACATTACAGAAAAGAAAACTCAGTCAGGACCGTGAAGGTAAAATGAGTACTAGTACTAGTCCTACCTTACCAAGTAGAGTACACAGCATTCCATGGGAAGTTTCCACAGGAAGTTCCCACAGGAAGTTCTCACAGGAAGTTTCCACAGGAAATTCCCACAGGAAGTTTGTTTCCACAGGAAATTCCCACAGGAAGTTTCCACAGGAAATTTCCACAGGAAGTTTCCACAGGAAGTTTCCACAGGAAATTCCCACAGGAAGTTTCCGCAGGAAGTTTCCAGACCGGTGAAGAAGTTCTTGTCTCCACTTGGCATGCAGATCAGCAGAGAAAATCCTGTTGATGACAAACAGTGCCAATGGCATCAGCACTTGATCAAAACCCTGACATTCTCTCCAGAATAACCCAGACCACAGCTTTATGGCCAAACTGAAAGTCCCGTAGAACGACAAGAACATCGCCATCAACTTCAAGATCAGACATGCATTCTCAGATCAAGTCTGTATTTTTGTACGCATCCTCTGGCGAAGAAGTTCTTGTCTCCACTGAGCCTGTCCACTTTTAGGACCACAGCCACTTAAGGACACCACACACACACACACACACACACACACACACACACACACACACACACGTTCTCTGCATTTTGCCCTGGGCTGTGGTCTGGTCTTTGGGTGTGGAAATTTATAATGAGGCCTTTCATAAGTCATGGGCTTGTGTGGAGGTTTATAATGAGGCCTTTCATAAGTCATGGGTTTGTGTGTGGAGATTTATAATGAGGCCTTTCATAAGTCATGGGTTTGTGTGTGGAGATTTATAATGAGGCCTTTCATAAGTCATGGGTTTGTGTGGAGATTTATAATGAGGCCTTTCATAAGTCATGGATTTGTGTGGAGATTTATAATGAGGTCTTTCATAAGTCATGGGTTTGTGTGGAGATTTATGAGGCCTTTCACAGTCATGGGTTTGTGTGGAGATTTATAATGAGGCCTTTCATAAGTTATGGGTGTGTGTGTATATTTATAATGAGGCCTTTCATAAGTCATGGGTGTGTGTGGAGATTTATAATGAGGCCTTTCATAAGTCATGGGTTTGTGTGGAGATTTATAATGAGGCCTTTCATAAGTCATGGGTTTGTGTGGAGATTTATAATGAGGCCTTTCATAAGTCATGGGTTTGTGTGTGGAGATTTATAATGAGGCCTTTCATAAGTCATGGGTTGTTGTGGAGATTTATAATGAGGCCTTTCATAGTCATGGGTTTGTGTGGAGATTTATAATGAGGCCTTTCATAAGTCATGGGTTTGTGTGGAGATTTATAATGAGGTCTTTCATAAGTCATGGGTTTGTGTGGAGATTTATGAGGCCTTTCACAGTCATGGGTTTGTGTGGAGATTTATAATGAGGCCTTTCATAAGTCATGGGTGTGTGTGGAGATTTATAATGAGGCCTTTCATAAGTCATGGGTTTGTGTGGAGATTTATAATGAGGCCTTTCATAAGTCATGGGTTTGTGTGGAGATTTATGAGGCCTTTCACAGTCATGGGTTTGTGTGGAGATTTATAATGAGGCCTTTCATAAGTCATGGGTTTGTGTGTGGAGATTTATAATGAGGCCTTTCATAAGTCATGGGTTTGTGTGTGGAGATTTATAATGAGGCCTTTCATAAGTCATGGGTGTGTGTGGAGATTTATAATGAGGCCTTTCATAAGTCATGGGTTTGTGTGGAGATTTATAATGAGGCCTTTCATAAGTCATGGGTTTGTGTGGAGATTTATAATGAGGCCTTTCATAAGTCATGGATATGTGTGTGGAGATTTATAATGAGGCCTTTCATAAGTCATGGGTGTGTGTGTATATTTATAATGAGGCCTTTCATAAGTCATGGGTGTGTGTGTGGAGATTTATAATGAGGCCTTTCATAAGTCATGGGTGTGTGTGTAGATTTATAATGAGGCCTTTCATAAGTCATGGGTTTGTGTGTGTATATTTATAATGAGGCCTTTCATAAGTCATGGGTTTGTGTGGAGGTTTATTATGAGGCCTTTCATAAGTCATGGGTTTGTGTGGAGGTTTATTATAAGGCCTTTCATAAGTCATGGGTTTGTGTGGAGATTTATAATGAGGCCTTTCATAAGTCATGGGTTTGTGTGTGTATATTTATAATGAGGCCTTTCATAAGTCATGGGTGTGTGTGTATATTTATAATGAGGCCTTTCATAAGTCATGGGTTTGTGTGGAGGTTTATTATAAGGCCTTTCATAAGTCATGGGTTTGTGTGGAGATTTATAATGAGGCCTTTCATAAGTCATGGGTTTGTGTGGAGATTTATAATGAGGCCTTTCATAAGTCATGGGTTTGTGTGTATATTTATAATGAGGCCTTTCATAAGTCATGGGTGTGTGTGTATATTTATAATGAGGTCTTTCATAAGTCATGGGTGTGTGTGTATATTTATAATGAGGTCTTTCATAAGTCATGGGCTTGTGTGGAGATTTATAATGAGGTCTTTCATAAGTCATGGGCGTGTGTGGAGATTTATAATGAGGTCTTTCATAAGTCATGGGTTTGTGTGGAGATTTATAATGAGGTCTTTCATAAGTCATGGGTGTGTGTGGAGATTTATAATGAGGTCTTTCATAAGTCATGGGTTTGTGTGGAGATTTATAATGAGGTCTTTCATAAGTTATGGGTGTGTGTGGAGATTTATAATGAGGTCTTTCATAAGTCATGGGTGTGTGTGGAGATTTATAATGAGGTCTTTCATAAGTCATGGGTGTGTGTGGAGATTTATAATGAGGTCTTTCATAAGTCATGGGCTTGTGTGGAGATTTATAATGAGGTCTTTCATAAGTCATGGGCTTGTGTGGAGATTTATAATGAGGCCTTTCATAAGTCATGGGTTTGTGTGTGGAGATTTATAATGAGGTCTTTCATAAGTCATGGGTGTGTGTGGAGATTTATAATGAGGTCTTTCATAAGGCATGGGTGTGTGTGGAGATTTATAATGAGGTCTTTCATAAGTCATGGGCTTGTGTGGAGATTTATAATGAGGTCTTCATAAGTCATGGGCTTGTGTGGAGATTTATAATGAGGTCTTCATAAGTCATGGGCTTGTTCATTCAGTGGTGTGGGGCGGGATAGCCTAGTGGTTAGAGCGCTAAGCTGCCGATCTGACGGCGATGGTTCCAACCACCTCAGTTCCATAGAATGTTTCCCCTGGAACTAACATCAGTTCCCACTCTTCCCTCACTCCTCACCTATCCCGTTGTCTCGTACACCTTTGGGTACCGCTGTAGATTTTGCAACCCGCTTCTTCCACTCCTTGCGGTTTTCAGCTTCTGCAACAAGTCGTTCCACTCAAGGTCAATCCCCTCTCTGATGCTGTCTTCCCATCGTTTTCTCTGTCTACCTTTTCATCTTCCTCTTTGTACTGTTCCTTGTAGGACAGTCTTGGACAGTCCAGATGTTTGTGTGACGTGCCCGAACCACTTCAGTTTGCATTTTTTCATTGAAGTCAGGAACTCTTCGTATGATCCGATGGCGTTTTCAATTCTGGTTTTCACTTTGTCCTCAGTAATGTGATCTCTGTATGAGATACCAGGAAGTTTGCAGAAGCATATCATCTCCATTGTATGTATCCTTTCAATGTCTGCTGTTATGGTCCACGTTTCAAATGCGTACAAAAATATGGATATGATCAGGGAACACATCAGTCTGATCTTGAAGCTGATGGCGAGGTTCTTGTCGTTCCAGAGAAACTTTAGCTTGGTCATTGCAGCTGTGATCTGGGTTATTCTGAAAATGATTTCATGTTTTGCTCTAGTGCTGATGCCATTGGCACTATTTGTCATCAATGGGATTTTCTCTGCTGATTTGCATGTAATATGCCAAAGAGGCTTCAACAAGGTGATTTACAAAGTTGACTAGTTCTTGCTCTTCTCCAGCTAGGCCGTCAATGTTATTGGCAGAACGTAAGTTTGTAATTGTTCTGCCTCCTATGCTGACTGTTCCCTCGGTCATTATTCTCTCTAAGAAGATGCAGAAGAGGGTAGGAGAGAGCAGACATCCTTGGTGTACTCCAATTATTTCGGAACCATTCTCCTATGGTGCTGTCATAGTAGACTGCGCTGGTTGCCTTGTTATAGAGGCATTCTATGGTTGTGATCAGGTTGGCGTTGAAGTTATACAGCCTCATGGTTGCCCACAGAGCTGCATGCCAGACTCTGTCGAACGCCTTCTTAAAGTCTACAAAGACGTGGTAAAGGTATTTCTGGTGTCGCAGGTATTTCTCACAGAGTATTCTAAGGTTGAAACTTCGTTCTGTTGTGCTCCGTCCTGCTCTGAAACCTGCCTGCTCTTCTTTGATGATCTCCTCAGCTTGAGGCTTTAGTCTGTTCAGGAGGATTCTCAGCAGGACTTTGCTTGGATGGCTGGTCAGGCTGATGGTACGGTAGTGTTGGCATAGGTGTAAGCTGCCTTTCTTTGGGAGAGAGATAATCAGGGACTGTGTCCAAGTTGTGGTCACTTCCCTAACACCTCTACCATAGCCTCCCCTCCTGCCTGGACTATTTATGACGGAATGTTGTCCACTTCTGCTGACTTCCCTCTTTGTTATTGACCTTCTTCCCGTAGGATGGGTAGCTGCTGTCGTTGGTTGCTGGAGGGACATCTAACTCCTTGGGGTTTCCTGTTGCTGCGTATGTGTGTGATTGTGTGTGTGAGACTGTGTGTGTGTGTGTGTGTGTGTGTGACTGTATGTGTGTGCGTGCGTGTGTGTGTATGTGTGTGTGTGTGTGTGTGCGTGTGTGTGTACAATTCAGAACAGTTATCTGTCCACCTCTTTAAAATATCTTGGTCTTCTGTGAGACATGTCCCTGCTTTGTCTGGGATGGTGGTAGTTCTCCCTTGTTTGGGGCTGATCAGGCCTTTCACATGCTGGCAGGCTTTCTTCTTGTTCTTTTTCTGTAGGTTTTCTTCGATACCTTCGTACTGTTCTTCAGTCCATGCCTTCTTTACTTTTTTGTACCCTTTTAAAACTTGCTGATTGGTTTCTCGGTATAGTTTTGAACCTTCATCCCCAATCTTCCTCAGCTCCAGTTCTCTGCGTTTGTCACACAGCTTGAGTGTCTTCTGTGACCCAGGGCTCCTGTGTTGGAAAGCTCCTGGTCTTTGCAAAATGGGCACTTGATTGGAAGCGACATTTGACCATGATGTAGTCAATTGGATTGTGGTGAACTCCTCTTGGCTGGGCTATGTCCACCGTCTATACGGTTCGTGTAGACCTAAATGTGTTCACCACCTTCAGGTTGTTTTAGCTGGCAATTTCTAAGAGCCTTGAGCCTCTTTTATTGGTATCAGGGTTGCAGTATTTGCCACACATCCCCTTCCAGTTCTTGCTCGCCCCTCCTATTTTTATCTTCCAGTCACCCTGAACTACAATGATGTCGTTCCCTGGCATCTGGTCTATGACCTCTAGCACTTGATCGTAGAAGTCTTCAACATCCTCGTCATCATGGTCAGTTGTTGGAGCATAAGCGTGTGTATGATGGTGATGTTAAAAGGTGTTGCCCTCACACAGATGGTAATGAGTCGGCTTTTGGCTGGTGGACACCCCATGATGACATTCACAGTGTCTTTGTGGATGAGGAACATAGCTCCATGTCTGTCTTCTCTGCCACTGAACTAGAGTTTGTGGCCTTCAAGGGTAGAGTACCAACTTCACTCCCCTGAAAGTTCTGCAGATGAGACTATAAATATAAAACACAGGTCCTGTGTACGAACGCACGAAGCTTGCCCACATGTTAAAAAACCCGTTCCTCCTTTGGGAAAAGTAGGCCATTGCATGCCTGTAGGGTCATTTACATTTTTAAGCGCATGAACGCTGGTATAGCGTTTAAACAGCATCCAAAAGCCAGAATGCGGCTACCTTAATGGTGGGCAAAGCCACACACACATCTCACCACTGGTAAAGTTACCCTCGGAAGGGAAAGTCCTCACTCTTGTATACAATCGTGCAATGCCAACATGGTCCCCACTCCTGGGAAATCTCTGCTATTTTCGTCCTCCCCTTCGGCAGAGGTCACCAGGTCAAGGCCAGTCAGACAAGGTGGACTAGTGATGCCTCCATGGACTTTGCCGGAGGTGTTTTGTTTGGTAAAGAAGACACAGCGTTCTCCTTTATGTTTTGAGCCTCTGCCTGTCTTTGATAATTTTGGCAATGAAAATAGATTTTTCAAAGTGTGTATGTGTGACATATGTGATCAAGTATAATTGATATCATCAATGCAATGTATCTTCACTTGAAAGTGGTTCAGAATGGAGATATTTGATATGCTACGACAGCACAGTATAGTATAAACATGGCAAATATGGCCTCTAACAAAGAGGCTGTTTAAACATTACATTTTACCACTAAGGTCAAGTGTAAGCAAACGGTAGTTTTGGAGCACTGCACAATTTGCAGGTGAGTCCCAAATTAGTAACACATCGCTCTGATCGCATGGGAGGTAATCTACTTACCACACCATCACAGAGGGAAAAGGAGAAAGAATGGTCACATCTGAGGCTTTTTAACATTTTTATGACACACTCAGAGATCCTGTAGTTTGGGAAAAGACTATTTAGAAAATCACACAATACACTCTTTTATAATGGGGCAACAACAAGGTAAAATTGGCTTGTCTGTCTGTCTGTCTGCTTATTTCCTGGTCTGTCTGTCTGTCTTTCTGTTCTTTGTCTATCTTAAGACATTCGTAGATTTCAAAATTTTGTTGAGAAAATCACACAACACACACTTTCAAAATGGGGCAACAACAAGGTAAAAGTTTACAGTGTCTTGTCAGTGTCTGTCTGTCTGTCTGTCTGTCTGTGTTCTTGTCTGTTTTTATTTATGTTTTTATTCTTTTATTTTGAGGACAATGGAATAAGCACTCGTGTGCTTTTTTACATCCAGTCCCCGTGTGTATGCAGTTTTGTAAATTTTATCATCCGTTCCCACCGGCACACAATGGCCTACTCTATCGAAAAGCGGAACGGTTTTTAACGTGTGCGCAAGATGTTCTGCGTGCGTTCGCACACGGGGCCTCGGTTTATAGTCTCATCCGAAGGACTTTTTGGGGGAGTGGAGTTGGCACTGACGTTAACTCCAGAGGAAAAATCCTCTTGAACGAGATTCAAACCAGGGTCAGCAGATCCCGAATACAGCACCGTAACCACCAGGCTATCCCGTCCCGTTCCTGTCTCTTTGTCTGCTTATTTTCCTGTCTCTCTGTCTGTCTGTCTATCTGTCTGTCTGTCTGTCTAATTCTTTGTCTGTCTTGAGACATGCACAGATTTCAAAATGCGAAAGTCAGTACATGGGGGGAAAACAACAACACCGAATAGAGAAATATGGGACAGGGTTGAATGGAGTTGGAGGTGGGGAAGGGGGGGAGGGAGAAGAGGAGGAGGATAACGGAATGGGCGGGAGAGGGTCAAGGGAAGGGGGTATGAGGAATGAGGGTGGGGGGTGGGGGGACATCACTTGAGTGAAGTGAAGGGCTGTACATGACCAATTAGCGGGGTGGGGTGGAGAGCGGTGGCAGTGGCAGTGGCATGAAACGATAAAACGATAACGCGCCACCGGCACCGCAGAGAGAGACGGGAATGGGGGGTGGGGGGCTGTCAGAAAGAACAGACGGTTTCTCCTCCTTATGTCAACACCTTTTTTCCCCAAATCCTTGTCTTAATCCCTGTTTACCTTCTTTCACCCCTCACCCTCTTCGACTTCTCCACCTCTCCACCCCCTCCCCCTCCCTCCTCTTCTCTCTCTCTCCTTCCTCTCCTCTCTCTCTCTCTCTTCCCTTCTCCCCTTCTCCCCTTCTCCTCCCTCTCTCTCCCCTCCCCCTCCTCTCACCCTCTCTCTCTCCTCTCTCTTTTGAGTTTTTTTTTCTGAATCCCCTTCTCCCCCTCTCTCCTCTCTTCTCTCTCTCCCTTTCTCTAAAACTCTCTCTCCTCCCTCCCCCCTCTCTCTCTCTTCCCCGTTTGCTTTTTTAATTCTTACCCTCCCCCTCTCTCTCTCTCCCCACCCCTCTCTCCCTCCCCTTTTCCCCTCAGTTGTTCTCTCTCTCTTCTCCCTCCCTCTCCCCTCTTCTCCCTCTCTCCTCCTACCCACACACACACACACACACACACACACACACACACACACCACGAGGCCGGGAAAATCCATCCATGGCGATTTTTACACTCCCCTTTTTTCCGGGGGAAAATTTTTGGGGTTAATCCCTGAGGTTTTACCTGCCCAATAACACGAAGGAAAAAAGGGCAGGGATTAAAACACGGGTTTAAACGCTTGGCCACTCCGCCCCTCTTTGCTCAGGGCCGCTTTGCCACCCGGGGGTAGGGGAAAAAGATTTGTACTTACGTGTGTTGTGGGATGGGGGGAAGGGGGGAAGGGGGGGGGAGGTAGAGGGGGGGGGTGTATAAAGGGGAGAAGAGCAAGAGAGACAGAGAGAAAGAAACCAGAGAGGGGAAACGGAGGAGAGAGAGAGAGAGAAGAGAGAGAGAGAGAGAGAGAAAAGGAGGAGGGAGAGAGAGAGAGAGTGAAGGAGAGAGAGAGAGAAAGGAGAGCAAGAAAAGGAGAGAGAGAGGAGAGAGAGAGAGATAAGAGAGAAAAAGGATAGGGGTTAGAGAGAGAGCGAGAGGAGAAGGGAGAGAGAAAAGAGAAAAGGAGAGAGATTTCTGAACCGAACTCTGAAAGGGTTTTAATGTACTCGCCTTTGCCACAAAAAACCATTGAGAGAGAGAGAGAGAGAGAGAGAGAGAGAGAGAAGAGAGAGAGAAGAGAGAAGGAGAGAGAAGAGAGAACTCAAACTCTGAAAAGTTTAATGTACACCCCTTTTGGGCCACAATACACATTGGGGAGAAGAGAGAGAGAGAGAGGAGAGAGAGAGAGAGAGAGAGAGAGAGAGAGAGAAGAGGAGGGTAGAAGAGAGAAAGAAAAGAGAGAGAGGGGAGAGAGAGAGAGAGAGAGAAGAGGAAACAATGAAAAATTCTTTTTTTTCGGGGATAATAAAAAAGCCTCATGTGTTTTTTTACATCCATTCCCCCCCCGAGGGTACCTTAATAAAACCCCAAACATTTAACATCTCACGAGAAAAAGGGGGAAAAAAACCCCCTTTTTCAAAGCAGCCCCCCCCCCCCCCCCAACCCCCCCCCCCCCCCCCCCGAAAACAAACAAAAAAGAAACCCTAAAAAAAAAACCCCCCCCCCCCCCCCCCACCCCCACCCCCCCACCCCCCAAAATAACCAACAACCAACCCACAACCAAAACAAAAAAAAAAAAGAGAAAGAAACCAACCAAAAAAAGAGAAAAAAAAGAGAAAAAGAAACAACACAAAACAACTACAAAACCAAGAAGAAATAACAACCAAAATAATAATCACAAAGATAACATCACACTTATCAAATGTACATATACTTGTTTCACATAACAATAAGATATTAAATAGGGGACCGTTAAAACTTAATCAGAGGACAAGTCCAAAAAGGATTGAAAATATAAAATATAATCCTTTATCAATACAAAAACCAAACTATAAACAAAACGAAAAAAAGGTGGAAGAAGAGAGAAAAAGAACAGAGACAGAGGGGTGTGGTGGGGTATTTTAAAGATAATACCAATTAAAAATTCCCAAAGTACCCGACCATCAACACTCATTTTTGATTTTACTCGTTTTCAAATTATATTCCCAAAATGAAATAAACTCAATACCATATATTCACACAATATAAATAAGAAACAAACAAAAGAAAAATCTAAACCTATACATTTAAATTGAGGGAGGAAAGTGAGTGAGTGAGTGTGTGTTGTGTTGTGTTGTTGTTGACTTAAATTTAAACGTCTGTTCAACTTTAGGATATTAGACGCCCCCCCCCCCCCCCCCCCCCCCCCATCCCCCCCCCCATTCCCTCCAAAAAAAACCAAACCAAACCAAACACAAAAAACCAAAAAAAACCCAAAAAAAACCGGGAGAGGGGAAATGGGGTGTTAAAAAAAAAAATAAATAATCTCGAAAAACTTGGCAAAGCGACAGGAAATTTAAAAAACAACAAAAAAAAAAAACCCAACAAGTCATTAACGTTAATGTAACAAATAACAAATGTCCATGGGACTGTAACAAAGACCTTTCACAATTTCAAAATGCCAATTTTAAATACTGAATATGCTGGTGAGGGAGTTTTTCAGAAAAATGGGTATGAAAGGTTTTACACTCTGGCATTCAAAAAGTACAGAGTTAAGTGATATTCCACCACACAGGCATTTACCATTTTGCTGAATTTGGTTATCAATGAATTTAGTTTCATTCTAAAGAATAAAGTATTAATTCCCTTGACGTAAAAACACTTGTACTAACTTCTGAATGGTTCCCCACTGTTAGATTATGGGGTATTGATTGCAGTTCAAAGTTAAAAGTCTCTCATTTTGCTGATTACTAACAGTGACCTTTTTTCCATGATTTTTTTCTAGTAAGCTATACCCTTCCTTTGAAGGATAAAGGCACATGCAATTCTATTGCATCCCGTCCATGTTTTGCACCCTTTTTGGCAGCTCTATCCGCCCACTCATTTGGAAAGAACCCAGTTTTGTGAAGGCACCCAACAAAAATTCACACTTAAAGCCTTTAAGGTTAAGAATTATGACATGCTTAATCTCTAATATGTTTTTCGAATTTTCTTGTAACATGGCGATTTTAAAGCATACAATGCCGATTTAGAATCAACGCAAAGAAGAATTTGAAATATCTCAACGGCAAATCAAAGATAAAAGTAAGACCCATTATATTGCTCCCAAGTTCTGCTGTAAATATCGATGATGTTTCCCAATAAAATTTTATGATTTTTCAATTTTTTAACGCTGGTATAAACAAAAGCAAAACCCTGTTTTCTTGATTATCAAAGGCGTGATCCATCTGTATAAATTTGTAAATGGTCAAATATTTATGATGGATGTGGGATCGACATCAGAAAACCATTATATTCTGGTTGTCATTCTTGTTTTTCATTAGACACCTCATATCAAAGTGTGCTTTATTCATCTCCATGATGGGCAAGGTAAGATTGCTTCTCGTGTTCCATGATTGACTTCAAGTTTTCTACCAGATCAGACACATATGTACTTAAAGGGGATTAAAAGGATATATATTTCGCTCTTGTTTGGGAAAAATTAAACTCTGATTTCCCCTTCTATTTCTTCTGAAATAAAGTTTTCTGTCGTTTTGTTTTTTAAGCAAATATTTAGCACATGCCATTGACGGTAATCATCTAAAGGCAATAAAGCCGACTTCGTTATATGTTCCCAGGCTGAGGCGTGATAAGGCACACCAAAGCCAATCCCGTATGCTTTGCAGTCTATACTTTTTAACTTTTTTAAATAAATACTTAGGCGCACTGAAAAAGACCTCTTGACCATACGATAATTTTGAACGAATAAGGGATGTAGCTAAATATTTCAATTTAATGTGTCTTGGGCCCCCGAACTGTTTACTTACCATCTTCAAAAAGTTTAAGCCTTTCTTTGCTTAGTTAAATTGTCTTCGATATGTGCATTCCAAGTTAGCTTAGAAGTGAGAATAACACCCAGAACTTTACGGTGTCTTATACTCAATCATGTTGGTCCCAATTCTAAATGCTGGTAGGTCATCTGGATTACTTTCCATTGTTAAAAAGCACAGTGTAACGTTTTTTCTGTGGATAAAGTAAATCCATTTTCGAGCATATAATTATCGATGTTGTTAAGCTGGTTCTGGTATACCTTTTTAATGTATTTTAACGCTCTTTTTGGTGTGTTTTCGTTTCATAGAAACATTCATCCACATACATATATCATCTGCATATTGTACTAAGACGACTTCCTTCGACAATTTCATAGGAAGATCATGCAGCAAAACATTAAATAAGAGAGGCGATATTACAGAACCTTGGGGAAGTCCCATATGAAGAGATCTAAAACTAGAATATGATTTAGCTACTCTAACCTGTATAGTGAGTGTGTGTGTGTGTGTGTGTATGTGTGTGTGAGTGAGTGAGTGAGTGAGAGAGAGGGAGAGAGAGAGAGAGAGAGAGAGAGAGAGAGAGAGAGAGAGAGAGAAGAGAGAGAGAGAGAGAGAGAAGGGAGAGAGAGAGAGAACTCTGAACTCTGAACACTGAAATGGTTTAATGTACATCGGCCTTTGGCCACAATACACATTGAGGGGGAGAGAGAGAAGAGAGAGAGAGAGAGAGAGAGAGAGAGAGAGAGAGAGAGAGAGAGAGAGAGAGAGAGAGAGAGAGAGAGAGAGAGAGAGAGAGAGAGAGAGAGAGAGAGAGAGAGAGAGATAAAGGAGAGAGAGAGAGAACTCTGAACTCTGAAATGGTTTAATGTAAATCGGCCTTTGGCCACAATACACATTTGAGGGGGAGAGAGAGAGAGAGAGAGAGAGAGAGAGAGAGAGAGAGAGAGAGAGAGAGAGAGAGAGAGAGAGGAGAGTGAGAGAGAGAGTGAGAGAGAGAGAGCGAGAGAGAGAGAGAGAGGGGGTTTACTTATTCTTTTATTTCGAAGATAATGGAATAAGCATTCGTGTGCTTTCTTTCATTCAGATCCCCGTGTGTTTGCAGTTTTGTAAATGTTGTCATGCGTTTCCCACCGGCACACAATGGCCTACTCTTCCGCGGAGAGAGAGAGAGAGAGAGAGAGAGGTGTGTGTTGTGGTGTGTGTGTGTGTGTGTGTGTGTGTGTGTGTGTGTGTGTGTGTGTGTGTGTGTGTGTGTGTGCGCGCCGCGCGCGCGCGCGCGTGTGTGTGTGTGTGTGTGTGTGTGTGTGTGTGTGTGTGTGTGTGTGTGGTGTGTGTGTGCGCGTGCGTGCGTGCTTGCAGGTATTCTTGACATTTCATGTGTTGTCTTTCTCAAGTGTAGATTGCGCCTTTTAAAGAAATCGATATACTTTTAAATAAAATTTTAAAAAACATTGTCTTGAATCTTGAACATTGTTTATCATTTTTCAATGAACTCTTGCTTTTCAGTTCCTGTTAGCATTGATAACATCTTTGGGTGTATTGCTGTTAGTTTTATTCTCCTGTTGAATTCGTTTTGCAATCCTCCATATCCCAAAAGGGGTGAAAGGAATTAAATCTTGAATCTTACATATTGAATCCTGTGTGTATATGTGGGGGGGGGGGGTGGATGGGTTGGAGTAGAGGGGTTTGGGAGTGGGTGTGGAGAGAGAGAGAAAGAGAGAGAGAGAGAGAGAGAGAGAGAGAGAGAGAGAGAGAGAGAGAGAGAGAGAGAGAGAGAGAGAGAGAGAGAGAGAGAAAGAGAAAGAGAGAGAGAGAGAAAGAAAAAGAGAGAGAGAGTCTTACTTTTGGAGGGTAATAGATTAAGCATTACATACTTCTATTTTTTTTACATCCAACCCTTAATCATGTGAAAAAGACAAAATCAATAAATGAACAGACAAAATATATCCCTGTGTCTTTTTTTTCCAGTCCCCGGGCTACATACAGCTTCGGGGTTCCCCAGTGATGACGGTTTGTGGATGCGACCGTTTTTGCCCCCCATTATGGTAGCCGCATTCCGACTTCGGGGATGATGCCTAAACACGACACCTGTGTGCTGCTGTTGGGGCTTTGTTTATATAACACTGTGTCACCCCTTCCTACTGGTACACAATGACTACTCTTGCTACATCTCGCGCACACGTTAAAACCTGTTCCGCTTTTCTGAAGAGTAGGCCATTGTGTGCCGGTGGGAACGGATGACAAAATGTACAAAACTGCATACATAAGTGGACTGGATGTTAAAAAAAAAAGCATATGAGTGCATATTCCTTTAAAGGTAAAGGATAGGTAAAGGAGTCCCATAACCTATAAGGTCGTAAGGATAGCGAGGCGTCAGAGACCTCACTTCTCTAGGGGCCAGCATATTGAGGGCGGCGCCCATCTCCTCTCCCTCGCTGCTTTACCTTCCCTGACCCTAAAGAGGGCAGGTACCCATTTACAGCTGGGTGAACTGGGGGAACTGTACTGAAGCCAAGGCGCGCAAACGGTCACCCATCCAAGTGGTAACCACGTTCGACGCTGCTTAACTTGGCTGGGGGAAAGCGAGTGCTCTGACCACTGAGCTATCCCGTCCCCAATTATATTATATTCCTTTATCCTTCAAATAAAACAATAAAATAAAATAACTAAATAAAAGACGGAACAGGTTTTGGCCTGTGTGAAAGGTGACTTGCGTGTTCGTTCGTTCGTACAGGGAATCTTGGTTGATAAACTCATCGTCAGGACTGTTTGTTGGGATGAAGACAGTACTGCTGTTAACTCCAGGAGGAAGTTCCCTGTGAACGGCTGCCTCAGTGGTGGCTCGAACCCGGGCCTTCAGATCACGAGCGCATCGCTCTAACCACTACGCCAGGCTATCCCATCCGCTTCCACTCCCCTCCCCTACTACCATTTGTCTGTACAATTTGAAAATAATATATAGGAAAATTCAGATACAGAAAACATGAGGGGGAGGATTCTTAAGTGTGGAAGAAGAAGAAGAAGAAGAAGAAGAAGAAGAAGAAGAGAAGAAGAAGAAGAAGAAGAAGAAGAAGAAGAAAGAAGAGAAGAGAAGAAGAAGAAGAAGAAGAAGAGAGATAGAGAGGGATTTATTTTATTTTATGTTATTTTGTTCTTCTATTTCGAGGCAAAATGAATAAGCACTCATGTGCTTTTTTCATCCAGTCCCTGTGTGTATGCAGTTTTGTAAATTTTGTCATCCATTCCCACCGGCACACAATGGCTTACTCTTCCGAAAAGCGGAACGGGTTTTAACGTGTGCGCAAGATGTTCTGCGTGCGTTCGCGCACGGGACCTCGGTTTATAGTCTCATCCTAAAAGAGAGAGAGAGAATTACAAATAAATTTACAAATTCTTTTTTTATTTCGAGGATAATGAATAAGCACACATGTGCTTTTTTACATCCAGTCCCGCCCGTTAGGGATACATCTTAATAAATAATAACCCAATACTATACAGTCTCACAATAAAAACAAGGGGAAATAACCCTTTTCAAACGCTCCCCCCCCCCCCCCAACCAACCCCCCCCCCCCCCCCAAAGCAAGCAAATAAAAGAAAACCATAAAAATACCCCACCCCCACCCCCACCCCAAAAAACCTTGACCAAACAAACAAACAAACAAACAAACAAAAGAGAAGGAAAAACCAAACAACAAAGATGATAAAAAAGAGAAAAACAGACAGACAACAACAACAAGAACAAGAACAACAACAGGCAGAGAGAGAGAGAGAGAGAGAGAGAGGAGAGAGAGAGAAGAGAGAGAGAGAGAGAGAGAGAGAGAGAGAGAGAGAGAAGAGAATGACAATTGACAATGACAAATTCTTTTATTTCTTTTATCTTTTATTTCGAGGATAATGAATAAGCACCATGTGCTTTTTACATGCAGTCCCCGCCCGTAGGGACATCTTAATAATAACCCAACACTTATTACAGTCTCACAATAGAAAAAGGGAAAAAAACCCTTTCAAAACAGCCCCCCCCCCCCAACAACCCCCCCCCACTCAAAAAAAAGCAAAGAAATAAAAGAAAACCCTAAACCCCTCCCCACCACCACCACCACCACCACCCACCTCCTACCCCCCCCCCCCCCCCCCCCCCCCCCCCCCGCCAAAAAAAAAACACCAACCAAAATAAACAAACAAACCAAAAGAAAAAAAAACCAACCAACAAAAAAAAAAAACAACAGCAACAACAGAAAAACAACAAAACCAAGAAAAATAACAACCAAACAATAAGTCAAAAGATAAAAGAGAGGAGAGAGAGAGAAAGAGGAAGAGAAAAGAGAAGAGAGAGAGAGAGAAGAGAATACACGGAATATAATTATCAACCACACACTACACACAACACACACACAGATAACAGAAAGAAGAAAGGCGATGACGTACGAACGAAAAACCCTATCCCCCCCTCCCCAACCCCCATGCCCCACCTCAATAAAGAACAAGGGTTCATATAATACACCCCCCCAACAACACATCAGCCATCTCCTAAAAAGCGAGCGCGTGGCCACCGTACGTACGATAATGCAAACCTGTGACTCCCCCCCCCTCCCCCCTCCCATCCACCTTCACAAAGCAATATGCTTGTCACACATCAGTGCCTGACGTATTTAAGCCGACAGCGAAGAGCACTCATGCTGCCCTTTGAAGTGAAGCCTATACTCTGAGAGAGGATTGTGCAGATTATTATGAAGGGTGAAGGGAGGCGACTTTGACTGGTGATAGGCTTGGGTGATTGATTTAATTTATATTGCCATTATTGGGTAGGTTGGTGTGTGTGTATTACGTGTTAGGGTAAATGTTCTGAAAAGATATTACACACAAAGGGGGCCAAAAAAAAGAAGAAAGAAAAAAAGAGGGAAAGGTAGAAAGAAAGCGAGGAAAGAAAATCCGGAGAAAAGACAGAAAGAAAGAAAATAAGAAAAAGAAAAAAAAGAAAAAGTTGTGAGATATAGAGAGAGACTATTTCAGATATTTAGAAAATATCTGACAATGTACTATCAAACGGAAGAACATGTTGCCAAGAAGAGCATAACTTTCTGTAGGTAAATGGCACCCTTACAAACCATTGGTTAATGGCTAGACACTTTCTGAAGATCACGTCATTTTAAACGATGTATTTGTGAATATTTATAAGAGAGCTCGTGCTACACTAGTCTTTTGCAAAGCCATCGAGTGTTCATTTTGAGTGTTCAGCCTTTTGCAAAGCCATTGAGTGTTCATTTTGCGTGTTCAGTCTTTTAAAAGCCATTGAGTGTTCATTTTGAGTGTTCAGTCTTTTGCAAAGCCATTGAGTGTTCGTATTGCGTATTCAGTCTTTTGCAAAAGCCATTGAGTGTTCATTTTGCGTATTCTCAAATGTACATCTGTGTATCCTTCCATCTTTATGTTCTGTTTTCAGTTTGTATTTGACTTGATTTGAATGTTTTATTTATACTCTAAATATATCGCATAATATTATATATCATTGTTCTTTGATTATGTTTCTTTTTTTTCCATCATGGATAGTAGAATAAGCACTCGTATGTTTTTTTGCATGCAGTCCCTGTGTGCATGCAGCCTTTTAGATTTTGTCATCCGTTCCAACCAGCACAAAATGGCCTGATCTTTTGAAAGTCAGAACAGAGTTTAACCTGTGCCCAAGACTTTTGCGTGCGTTTTCACACGGTTTATTGTCTCATTCGAAGATCTTTTTGGGGAGTGGAGTCGAAAGTGATGTTAGCTGCAAAGTAGAAATCCCCTTGAACAGCCGGCTTTGTGATGACTTG
The DNA here is from genome assembly GCA_028751875.1 of Rapana venosa. Lineage (NCBI taxonomy): Eukaryota > Metazoa > Mollusca > Gastropoda > Neogastropoda > Muricidae > Rapana > Rapana venosa. Next base: position 43,226,084 of record CM054161.1, read on the forward strand.
AACCTGGACTCAAACCCAGGCCGTCAGATCGCGAGCGCAACGCGCAACACTCTAACCATCAGACTGTTCTGATGGTTATCATAAATACCAGTCTTCTTAATATGTTATGCAATAAATCATGAAAAAGTTCAAGTTTATAAAAAGCAATTGAAAAAAGTGTAAGACTAAGATGAAATATTTTATGATATTAGCATTAAAAGACTAAGTGATCGTAGTTACTTCCCTTAGTAGGCAATGCTACAAAGTGTGCTATTTGGGGATATATCCATTTTAATAATAATAATAATAATAATATATTATAATTATAATAATGTATGGAATTTATATAGCGCTGAATCTTGTAAAGCAACAAATCAAAGTGCTCATTTTGGGAGAATACTGCCGGGCGCTACTGACTAGTATGGCATCTTGAATTGATGGAGTTGTCCATGATATATTGGCCATGGGTTTCATGTCCAAACAAATGCACAGGTCTGTGAGATCTTTGCTACATTGAAGGGCCGGTGTTCCTGACTGATGTTTGTTTCAGTGAAGTCCTCTTTGGGAAGGAGTCCGTTAAAAGAACTGTGTTCAAATATTAGGGGGATTGGTTTGAGTATCGATATTGTTGAGGTTTGTTTGTTTGTTTGTTTGGTGCCTCGCACGTGCGTGCACGCGCGCGTGCGCACACACACATTCACACACATATCCACACACACACACACACACACACCGCTCTTCTCTCTCTCTCTCTCTCCCCTCTCTCCTCTCTCTCTCTCTCTCTCTCTCCTCTCTCTCTCTCTCTCTCTCTCTCTCTCTCTCTCCACACCTGTTTATTCAATGCATCATCTGGAAATAAAAGTTTGACTTCGACTTTCACACATGGGTGGATATATTCGATTCAATTCCAATACTTTAAATAGTATCTAACAAACAGAGAAATGCATATGGGTTACATGTCATACATAAAAAGCAGAATAGCAAAAGCGTTTATCACATAAAATACTACAACACAGTATACGAACACAATGCACACACATTACAAGATAATACCTACATCAATACCAATACAATACCAGCACTTCGTCATCTCAATAAACAGAGCAATTCAGGGGGGTTACAAGCCACAAATACATAAAAAATAAACCCGAAAAACCCCCCAGATGGATGCACGTGTGTGTGTACACGCGTGTGTGAGTACATGCTTGCGTACGCGTGCAAGCGCTCGTTGCATATTCATTCAGGTATGTGCTCTATTAATTCTTTTTCTTTCAAAACAAGTGAGGCATGACCACTGTCGTCTGTCTGATAGGCCGGTGATCACCCGTGACAAATTTTGTCACCTCCCGAGATGTTGATCTTGTCTCTGTCGGTAATCCCCCCTGATCGTTCGGTCGTCTGCTCCATACCACAGTTTCCTGCCTTTTTTTTTTGCCTTGAGATTTTTGGCACCATCTCTGCCATAAATCTTGCTCTGGTGTGTGTGTGTGTGTGTGTGTGTGTGTGTGTGTGTGTGTGGGGTGTGTGTGTGTGTGTGTGTTCTTCAGTTTAAAGTCTTCCTTCTCTTGGTCATATTAGACTCTCTCTCTCTCTCTCTCTCCTCCTCTCTCTCTCTCTCTCTCTCTCTCTCTCTCTCTCTGTATGGGTGAAGGGTTAGGTGTGTGGGTTTCTGCGTGTATGTTTTTGAGTGTGTGTTATGTGTATGTGTGTGTGTGTTCTCTATGCATGTCTATGTCATATATTTATATTTATGTGTGTAAAAAGAAGAGCATCAAATGCTTAATCCATAAACCTCAGAACATACTAAATTCTCTCTCTCCCTTTCTCTCTCACTGGCCATTGTCCTTAATAGGGATACGATAACACAAACTGAAGATATATTGTTTTAAATCTGCTTTCATACAGCGTAGAAAAAAGTAACTAGTAATTTCATGAGGAAACACACACAGACACACACACACACACACACACACACACACACACACACACACACACACACACACACACACACACATGCTTACAGGAACTTTTTTTGACTAAAAGAAGTGGCGCTAGTCTTGTGGTGGCACGTTCTCCCCGGGGAGAGCAGCCCACAAATCGCTCACAGAAATCTGTCATGCCTAAAAAGTAGAATGTAATACAATACTGTATGATACGATACAATGCAACTCAACACAACACAGCACAACGCAACATAACACAATACAATGCGATACAATGCGACACAACACAATACAACATGATATTCAATATTCTTGTTGTTGTTGCACAGCAACTATTGTGTATGTCAATTGATCGAAAATGCGTTGCACTGCCGTTGAGCGCCTGACAAGTCAGGCCCAGCACATCCGACTTCGGCAAGGGAGGGAATTATTATCTTATAAGTCTTTCTGGGGGGAAAAAGGCAGAACAATGGACCAAGAAGGCAGAAAATAGACAATACGGAGGTGACAGGCAGAAAAGGAACAAGGTAGAAACAAAGAGAGGGATAAAAAAGAGGGAATTCGAGGAACAGAACTTTCAGAAGGCGGGTATTCTATTTATAGCCTTCTTATGACGCTTTTAAATCGGGCCTCAAGACACGTTTATAAAACCTAAGATTCTCCCCTCTTGTTCCATCTCATTTTTGTCCCTGCCCTCAACCGCCAACCCCCCCCCATCCCCCCATCACCCTGCCGAAGTGTATAACCTTTATGTGCGTGCGTGTGTGTATATAGTTGAATTTGTAAATACTATTAATTGTAACTGGCTGCATGTGAATGAGTGGGATGAACGAAAGCGCTTTGATTTGTTGTTTTTCTTGCAAGATATGGCGCTGTGTAAATTCCATGTATTATTATTATTATTATTATTATTATTATTATTATTATTACAGGCGCCCATCATCCCCGCGGGGTTCCCTCACAGTACAGCTACACTTGGCTAACTTAGTGGTTCTGGGACTAGCGAAACCAAACGACAGCAGAACAGGGAGCAGGAACTGGGTGGTCGTGGGTATTGGTAGGCGAGTAGGGGGTGGCAGAAAGCTCCCCCCCCCCCCCCCCCCCCCAACTTTCTGCTCTCCCACTTAAAGAAGACAGAGTGATTTGTGTTACTGATCCCCCCCCCCCCCCACACACACACACCCCCGACAGCGGCAAACTTGAGCCAGCTTTTAATCTCCGGGAAATGGCGGTTGGATAAACTGAGTGACCAAGTTTGGAAAAAAGCTGGATTAGATACCTGAAGAAGTGTCTACCTCGATAGCTTTGTTTTGTGGATTCAAGCGTGCGTGCGTGTGTGCGTGTGTGCGTGTGCGTGTGTGCGTGTGTGTGTGTGTGTGCGTGTGCGTGTGTGTGTGTGTGCGTGTGCGTGCCCGCGCGCGCGCGCGTCTGCGTGTGTCTCTTTCTCCCTCTCTCTCTTTGCATGTGTGTGTGCGTGCGTGTGTGCGTGCGTGTGTGCGTGCGTGTGTGCTCACTGCAATATTGATTCTCTTACAGATCTGTATTTATTATCTGTTTCACTTTATTATTATCAATATTGGTTCTCTTACAGATCTGTATTTATTATTTCTTTCACTTTTTATAATCAATTTCTTTGGCTGGGAGCTGGATATATCAAAAGCCACTATGCGTGCTTTTTCCTTTCCCTCATTGAAATGATTCATTCATCCATTCAAAGATGCTCTCTCTCTCTCTCTCTCTCTCTCTCTCTCTCTCTCTCTCTCTCTCTCTCTCTCTCTCTCTTAATGTTCGATTCATTTGGGGATTATATGTTTAGTGAACACATTTCTTTTTTCAAAATAATTATAATCTATGTATCTCTTGACATTTATGATCAGGTCACTTGCGGATTATGTGTTGTTAAATATACACTTATCTCTTTTCTTTAAATCATTTTGTTGTTGTTGTGGTAGGGTTTTTCCCCTTGTTTTGTTGATAGTCCCTAATCAAGGCAAGGGCTGGATGAAAAACATATGCGAATGCTCATTCTGTTACCCTTGGAAAATATTCATTCTCTGTCTCTGTCTCTCTCTCTCTCTCTGTCTCTGTCTGTCTCTCTCTCTCTCTCTCTCTCTCTCTCTCTCTCTCTCTCTCTCTCTCTCTCTCTCTCTCTCTCTCTCTCTCTCTCTCTCTCTCTCTCTCTCTGCGTGCATGCTATGCATTAATTATTCATGAAGAAAACATACCGCGGGTAGCTACGTCAAAGGGAGGATACTCTGACCAGTCACGCCAACATTCCACACCTCACTGATGACACTGTTATGGCCAACTGTTGGCTGCTGAAGTACAAAGTGTCTTTTATTGCCTCTGCACATCAATCAAGCATCACTCTCTTTTAGTCCTCTCTTAGCTTCATAATGAACGAGTACTTAATTCTCCTTAACAAATTAATCACTTATTTTTAACTGTTATCTACAAAGCTAGAAATCCATTTTGTTTTCACATTCTAACCAATAATCCTATGATCAACTATTGTCTACAAAACTAGAAAAAGTATTATGCTGTCACATCCTAATCAATACTCTCGTATGGTTAACTATTAATGGCAAAAATAGGAAATATCCATTCTGCTTTTGCTTTTTAATCACTACTGTCCTATGGTGAACTAGTGGTGACAAGATGAGAAAATATTCAGTTTGCCGTTACATATTAGTCACTACTCCTCGATGGTTTAAACTATTTGCGACAGGATAAGAAGAGACCCACTTTTTGCCTTTGAAAACTTACAAATTTGATGAAATGTGTATGTTTGTGTGTGTGTGTGTGTGTGTGTTTTATTTATTTATTTATTCTTTTATTTCGAGGATAATGGAATAAGCACTCATGTGCTTTTTTTATCCAGTTCCCGGGTGTATGCGGTTTGTAAATTCTGCCATCCGCCCCCACCGGCACACAATGGCCTACTCTTCCGAAAAGCGGAACGGGTTTTAATGTGTGCGAAGGTGTTCTGCGTGCGTTCGCACAGGGGACCTCAGTTTATATTCTCACCCCAAAGACGTGTGTGTGTGTGTGTGTGTGTGTGGTGTGTGTGTGTGTGTGTGTGTGTTGTGTGTGTAACCAAAGGTGTTGTTGTTTTTTTAAAGTAATTCAATGTTCGAAAATTTGACGATAAGTTCGACTTTCTGTTTTGTATGCAAATAATATTAATAGATTATGAGGGAGGGAGAGAGAGTGGGGAGAGAGGGGGGGTTACACACACACACACACACACACACACACACACACACCACATCACACCACACCACATCACAAACAAACAAAAAAAACCCTAACTGCTATCAAGAGAGCAACAACAACAACAACAGACCGCCAACACTGACACAACGCAACACTATGACCAATCAAGGCAGTCTGGCTTTTCCTGACAGGCTAAATCGCATCACACAAAACTGCAATAAGCCAACGGCTTTGCGCGCAGATCAAATCTAAAGCTTTTTCTCGGCCATCTGGCTGGTAGTGACTGTGGGCCTAATCTGGCCCTTGCCGCCATCTGTTTCCCCGATCAACAGGCTGCACAGTCAGCCACTGCTCCACCCACCCCGTCCTGCCAAAGGCATCACAGCCACAAGCCAGGTCCTGACAGACAGGCTTGGGCAGGCAGCACTCTTGTGCTTGGGCAGGCCTTGGTTAGCACTGCTGCTTCGGCTGCACGCCACAATTACAAAAAAACCCACTCTTTTCCTTCTGTTTTTCTATGTAACTCTTATATATTCATACTAAATCTATAAAATCTCTGTTCACCCTCACCTCAAATCTTCTTGGATCTGCAAAAACAAGCCCTCTTCCTACCACTCACACACAGCCTGTCTGAACTTCCCTCCATCTTTTCTTCCTACTTTTCTGATAAAGTCCGCAACATTCGCTCCGGACTGGATCAGACTCATTTCCAGCCTGCACCTCCTGATCCCCAATTCACTGGCACTCCTCTCTTTTTCTTTCATCCCACAAGCGAAAGCGAAATCACAACAGTTCTGAAAGAAATGACGATTAAATCATGCGATCTTGATCCCATACCTGCTCCTGTCTTCTTACAATGCCTTCCACAACTTGTACCCTCTGTCACCGAAATAGTAAACTCATCTCTTCTGTCAGGAATTTTTCCATCAGCTCTCAAAACCGCAAATAGTCACCACCTCTATCAAAAAGCATGACCTTGATCCCAACATTTTAAAGATTACAGACCTGTCTCTAACTTACCTTTCATCTCAAAGTACTTGAAAAAGTTGTTCTAAAACAACTCAACAACCACCTCATTCCAATAATCTCCTTCCCCCTTTTCAATCTGCCTATCGCGCCAACCACAGCACCGAAACCACCTAGTCCACACTTTAGATACACTTTTTACTCGCTGCATGATGCAGGGAAAATCTCCCTTCTCACTCTTCTCGACCTATCTGCTGCCTTTGACACTATGATCACTCAATTCTTCTTTCTCGCCTCCAGAACATGTTTGGTATTAATGGCACTGCCCTCACTGGTTTAGTTCATACCTCACAAACCGATACCAGGAAAGTTATTGTCAGCAAAATTCAATCAAAAACCTGTCAAACTGGAATGTGGAGTCCCACAGGGATCAGTTCTGGGTCCCGTTCTCTTCACTCTTTACACTGCTCCACTCTCACGCATAATAAACCACCATCATATTGATCATCATTTCTATGCTGATGACACTCAGCTTCAATGTAGCAATACCCTTGAAAATCTGCCTTCCCTCCTGACAAATATGGCCCACTGCCTTCTAGACATTCAAAACTGGATGACTCAAAATAAGTTACAGCTAAATGCCGATAAAACGGAAGCCATGCTCATGGGGACCAAACATAAACTTTCCTCCATCACAACGACCATCAGGGGAAATTCAGCAATACGTCGGTTACCCTGTCCAGCTCTGTGAAATATCTAGGTTGGGGTTCTTGACAACACACTCTCTATGAAAAAATTCATCACCCAGACCTGCCAGTCTTGCTACTATCAATTACGGCGCATAAGTGCAATTCGCAAGTATCTGTCTACTGAAGCAACATCCAAACTTGTCACATCTCTCATTCTCTCTCGACTGGACTACTGTAATTCTCTCTTGGCTGGTTTGCCGGCATCATCCATTACCCCCCTTCACGCATACAAAACTCTGCAGCTCGACTGGTCCTTAGAAAGAAAAAATCTGAACACATCACTCCTCTTTTGCGATCTCTTCACTGGCTGCCTGTCTCACAAAGAATAAAGTATAACATTAATACCCTTTGTTTCAAATGTCTCCACAAATCTGCACCCTCTTATCTCTGTAACTGTCTTCACCTGTACACTCCGTCCCGCTCCCTTCGTTCATCTGTAGATGCCTTGTGCTAAGCGCTTCGATTTGTTTGGTTTTTACCAGATTCAGCGCTATATAAATTCCATATATTATTATTATTATTATTATTTGGACACCCAGATTTAAACAAACCACTGTTGGCCGTCGCTCTTTCTCTGTTTCCGGTCCCTCCACATGGAACGACCTCCCTCTTCCACTTCGCCAAAAGCCTTCACTTGATTCTTTCAAATCTAGCCTCAAAACGCACTTATACTCTACTCGAGATCTTCCCCTGTTATCTGTTCCTACTTCTCAATAGCTGCCTTTACCTCCACCACCCCCACCTAAGTGTGTTGTGTATATAAATTTGATATTTGTTTATCTTGATATTTATGGCTGGTTGCATGCGTATGAATGATTTGAATGCAAGCGCTTTGATTTGTTTACTTTGCAAGATTCAGCGCTATATAAATTCCATACATTATTATTATTATTATTATTATTATTATTATACCACACGTACTAAGGCATCCACAGAAATAAACACCACTTTTTGTGAAAGCCTAGCCTCTGACTCAAAACTCATGTGATTTTGAACAAGTTTGGTAGGTTTGATTTTTTAAAAATTTCCAGCAAACACTGTACCCCTCAGTCCTTTGTCGTCTGCTTGCTTCCTTACCGCAATATGCATGCTCGGGGTCAGCGCTGTAGGAACACAAGCAATCCTCAGACCAGGCACGACTTAACGCCACTAAAGCGACACAGTAGAAACGCAGGTCCCATGTGGCTGGTGGTCCCATGGCAGCCTGACAATGAGAAGCTGGCTGTGGACTTCTGACGCTGAGGATGCGACACAACGAGCCTGGGTATGGCTGGAGGGGTGGGGAGATCGGAATGAGCGGTGTGGGAACAGCAGGACAGGGCGTCACAGAAGAGAAGGCGGCCTCTAAGGCAGACCATCATATCTATCTCTCCATTGACGGCGCGGGTTCCAGCCACCACCCACACACCCCTTCGAGGGATTTTTCCCCTGGAGTTAACATCAGTACCGACACCATTCTCCCAAAAGTCCTTCATCATCATTAACCATTACTCCCAGTGGTGTGTAGGGCAGCAACAAAGCGCTTCCACTCCTTCACATGAGACTATAAACCGAAGTCCCCTGTACGAACACACACACACAGAACTTCTTCCGCACTCGTTAAAACCCATTCTGCCTTTCCCAAGAGTAGGTCGTTGTGTGGCAGTAAAACAGATGTCAAACTCTAAAAAAATATTTTTTTTAAAAAGCGCATGCACATTGGTGTCGTGTTTAGACTCACCCTGAAGACGGATTGCGGCTTCCTAAACGTGGCTAAACGGTCACGCTTGCAACATGTTACCATTGGTAGAAACCCTGAAGCTCTAGCCAAGGAACGAAAACACAACCTTTGAATGCTCCTTCATTCTTCAGGTTACTAACAAACCAACAACTTTTGATCAGAAGAAAATCTAACGCTGTTTCTTTGCCTCTTTATTCTTTATTTCGAGGATAATGGAATAAGCACTCATGTGCTTTTCTCATCCGTGTGAATGCAGTTTTATCAATTTTGTCATTCGTTCCCACCGGCACACAATGGCCTACTCTTCCGAAAAGCGGAACAGGTTTTAACGTGTGCACAAGATGTTCTGCGTGCGTTCGCACACGGGACCTCGGTTTACAGTCTCATCCCCGGGGAGAGCAGCCCGAATTTCACGCAGAGAAATCTCGTGACTTAAAGTGGTATAAAATATATAAAAAAATAATAAATAAAGGACTTTTGGGGGAGAGTGGAGTCGGCACTGATGTTAACTCCAGAGGAAAAATCCTCTTGAACGAGAATCGAACCCGGGTCAGCAGATCACGAATACATCACTCTAACCACCAGGCTATCCCGTCCCCCGCCTGTAAGTGACTGTAGACCTGCCTTGTGCCTTCTGGCTAGTGCTGTATACACCATGGAGTGTTCTGGAATTTATCCCTTTTCCCTGATAATTATGTCACATAATACATCAAACGTCCCCAGAATAAGGAAAGGTTCCACCCACGCCCACTTAGAAAGGGCTTTGTTTGTTTTGTGTTCCTCGGCTAGAGCTCCGAAGTTCACCATTGCAAATCCACCGTTTACCCACCATTAAGGTAGCCACATTCCGACTTCAGGGATGATGTCTAAACACGACACCAGTGTGCAAGCGTTGCTTTTTTATTTTTAAAGTTTTGGCAACCGTTTCTTCCAGCCGCCACCCCCCTCCGCCATTAAATCTGAAGTTGTTTCTCTTGTCCCACAAGTGACAGTAGGTCTGATTTGTCACTTCCAGCCGTCTGTTCCATGGTTCAAAGGTCACAGTGTGAGAAAAGGACACAGGGTGAGAAGGTCACAGGGTGAGGAAAGGTCTCATGGTTCAAAGGTCATGGGTGAGGAAAGTTCTCATGGTTCAAAGGTCACAGGGTGAGAAAAGGTCTCATGGTTCAAAGGTCACAGGGTGAGGAAAGGTGTCACCCACAGCCATTTTCAAACAGGACAAGACCCCTTCACACATACCCAGTTTTCATTACAAAAGATTCTCTCTTTGTTATTAAAACCAGTCAGCAATGTTGATGATGATGATTTATCTTTGTTTTGTAAAACCAAATAAACCTACAATATATGTTTCGTTAAAAAGAATCAATCTTAAATCTTTGTTATGTTAAAAAAAAGTGTTCTGATATCAATGTTTCTGCCAGCAGCAGCAGCAACAGCAGCAGCAGCAGCAGAACAACAACAACAACAACAGAATAACAACAACAGCACAACAGCACAACAGCAGCAGCAGCAGAGACGGCAGCCATGTCCAACTCTCAGGTCAGGCACCTGCCTCGCCGCTTCCTGTGGGGAGAGCAGCTGACAAGGCCCACAACTTCCTTCGCCAGGGGCTGCAAACTCTGGTCACGTGAGCGGCAGTTTTACGAGGACGAGAGGCGGAAGAACATGGTGGAATTCAGGGACCGCCCCTACCTCAGCAAGCAGGTCAGCAGGCTGGTCTGGATCCCCTGCCCTTCCCTGCCCTTCCCTGCCCTTCCCTTCCCTGCCCTCCCCTTCCCTTCCCTTCCCTCTGCCCTGCCCTCCCCTTCCCTGCCCTTCCCTTCCCTGCCCTTCCCCTTCCCTGCCCTTCCCTGCCCTTCCCTGCCCTTCCCTTCCCTTCCCTGCCCTCCCCTTCCCTTCCCTTCCCTGCCCTGCCCTGCCCTTCCCTGCCCTTCCCTTCCCTTTCCTTCCCCTTCCCTTCCCTTCCCTGCCCTCCCTGCCCTGCCCTTCCCTGCCCTTCCCTGCCCTTCCCTGCCCTCCCCTTCCCTGTCCTTCCCTGTCCTTCCCTTTCCTTCCCTGCCCTGCCCTGCCCTGCCCTTCCCTTCCCTGCCCTTCCCTTCCCTTTCCTTCCCCTTCCCTTCCCTTCCCTGCCCTGCCCTTCCCTGCCTTCCTGCCTGCCTTCCCTTCCTGCCCTTCCCTGCCCTTCCCTTCCCTGCCCTGCCCTGCCCTTCCCTTCCCTGCCCTTCCTTCCCTGCCCCTTCCCTTTCCCTTCCTGCCTGCCTGCCCTTCCCTGCCCCTTCCTTCCTGCCTTCCCTGCCCTTCCCTGCCCTTCCCTTCCTTCCCTGCCCTTCCCTTCCCTTCCCTGCCCTTCCCTGCCCTTCCCTGCCCTTCTCTGCCAACGTCAGCATCATTGTGGAGATTCTGTAGACTCCGGGGTGTATGCTGGGTGTGTTCGTGTTTCTGTAGCCCACTGAATGCCGACATGAGTGACGGGATCTGTAACGTGCATATTTGATCTTCTGCATGTGTATGTACACGAAAGAAATGAAGGCACTGGCAGGTCTGCACTTGAAGTTGACATAGGAGATCGTAAAAATCCCCACCCTTAATTCACCAGATGCTGCCAAGGTTCGAACCCATGACCTCATGACCAAAGAGATTGAAGTCAGACGGTCGTGATAACTCGGCTGTCGCGTCCGTAATGTTCACCACAGTCACGTCAACAGCCATAATCATCATCATCATCATGACACCATCATCATCATCATCATCATCATCATGACTCCAGTATTAAACCAACTGGATGAAGATGACCACAATGATGATGACTCATAATGTTGATGTCATTTTTTTTCTTATCTTTAGCAAAATGTGAAAATAGTAATGAATTTGTGCTGCTGCTGCTGCTGCTGCTGCTGCTGCTGCTGCTGCTGCTGCTGCTGCTGATGATGATGATGATGATGATGATGATGATGTATTTTTATAGCGCCTAATCTTGCAAAGTGCTTGCATTCAAATCATTCAGGCACAGGCAGCCATTCACAAAAAACTTAACAGATTTTAAATTTACACACACACACACACACACACACGCACGCACGCACGCACGCACGCACTCACGCACGCACGCACGCACACACACACACACACACACACACACACACACACACACACACACACACACACACACACACACACACACACACACACACAGTGAACTAAGGCAAGGTGATGAAGATGGGGGAGGCTGATTGAAAGTAGGGACAGATGTGAGGTGTAATGATGGAGGAAGATCCAAGGTATGACATAAAGTGTGTGTTGAGGCTGGAATGGAAAGTGTCAAATGAAGTTTTTGATGAAGGGAGAGAGGAAGGTCATTCCAAACTGATGGACCAGAAATAGATAAATAGCCACGACCAACAGTAGATTCTTTGAATCTGGGTGTTTTGAAAGCACAAGGTATCTGCAAGGTGCAGTCCTGTGCAGACATTTGTAACAGAGGGTACCGATCTTGCACTTCACTCTTTGCGAGACAGGCAACCAGTGAAGAGATTGCAAAAGAGAAGTGGTGTGTTCAGATTTTTTCTTTCTTAGGACTAGTCGGGAAGCAAAGTTCTGTAATGGCTTAAGGGAGTGGATGGATGATGCTGGTAGACTAGTTAAAAGAGAATTACAGCAGTCCAGTTGTGAAAGAATGAGAGATGTGACAAGCTTGGATGTTGCATCAGTGGACAGATACCTGCAACTTGCTCTAATACCCGTAATTGGTAGTTGCAGGACTGACAGATATGCGTGATGAATTTGTGCATAGAGAGTGTGTTAATAACAACACCTAAATACTTCACAGAGCTTAACATAGGTACTGACATATTGCCAAATTCTATTGAAATTGTCGTGATGGAAGAGAGTTTATGTTTGGTCCTTACAAGCATGGCTTCTATATATTATCGGTATTTAGCTGTAACTTGCTCTGAGCCATCTAGTTTTTAAAAATCTTGAAGGTAGTAGGACATATTTGTCAAGATGGAAGGCAGATTTTTAGAAGTATCACGGCTATAGATCTGAAAATCAACAGCATGTTTAATCTGAAAAGCACCTGTTCTCTTCTCTCCTGCCATTATCCATCTCCGTTGTTTCTTCCCCTGCCCCACAGTACCCGGAGATCGGCAAGCACTACCCGGGCACCTGGCGGGTGGTGGACAGTGCAGAGCTGGACCACATCGTCTTCAGACTGACCCAGCCCACCCGCGCCAGCATTTCCCGAGCAGACGACATCCGAGAGCGCTCCACGTACGTGCGGCTGGTGGTGGACAGGGAGCGAGGCAAGGACGTCACCTGCCCCACACCCCCACTCTCCGCCCACCCCAGGCTGGAGGGGAACGACCGGAAATCCGTCAGCGACAACTCCAGTGCCAATGGCAGCTACCGCTTCCGCGGGAGCCGGAAGTGGGATAAGACTGCGTGGGCGCATGTGCGTGTGAGGGGAACTTCCCCTTTGTCTCATGATCATTGATGAGGGGTTTTGGTCCAACCTCTCTGGAAGTCGTGTTGTGCTAGAGATGAGAGTGTGCTCCCTTTTGGTCTCTCCCTACCTGAATGAAAGAGTAAATAATTATAGGAATCATTCTATGAATGAGTTCTCTTTCACAGGCAACGATAAAGATTCCAGGCAAAGCCTAGCTTTGCAACCTGTCTTTGCCAACATAACAGGCATAAAAACAATAAGATATGGAGAAAAAAGAAGGGGAAGAATGATACACTGTACAACCCTCCCCCTCCCCCCAATTAATCACAATTACCTTTCGAAAAAAAGAACACAGGGATAATATCAATCTACTTTGAAATACACACACACACACACTCACCTTCTTTTACAGAACATCTTGTGCACCCCTTAAAACCTGTTCCACCTATGGGAAGAGCAGGCCATTTGTGCCAGTATGTGACGGATGACAACATTTACAAGAAAACGCATTCACACCGGGACTGGGTATAAAAAAAATACATGAGTGGTTTATGGGTAGTAGATATCCTAGAAATAAAAGAATATATTTTTTTAATGAATGAATGGATGGTTGAAATAAACGCACCAAGAAAAGAGGAGGCCCAAGGGAGAATACTCCTCTTTCTCCTGGACTACACGCTTTCCAGAGGTGTGACGTCACAAGCCCGATTGATGATTACTTTTAGCTGATTTTATCCAAGACTTGGTGATATTTGCCTCTCTCTCTCTCTCTCTCTCTCTCTCTCTCTCTCTCTCTCTCTCTCTCTCTCTCTCTCTCTCTCTCTCTCTCTCTCTCTCTCTCTCTCAAGAAGACACTGGTAAAATATATATCTCTCTCCCTCAAGACGGCAATATTTACCTCTCTCTCTCAAGGGGGCAATATTTGCCTCTCTCTCTCTCCCTCCCTCCCTCCCCTCCCTCTCTCTCTCTCTCTCTCTCTCTCTCTCTCTCTCTCTCTCTCCTCCCCATCCCCCTCCCTCTCTCTCTCTCTATGTCTCAAGAAGACATAGGAGAGAAGGAAAAGATGTATTGAGTTTCCTCTACGCAGATGCGCATGGATAGGCCTGACAGCTTTCTTCAAAGCGAACGTGGGCCCAGTTTTCCTCTGTGTGTGTGTGTGTGTGTGTGTGTGTGTGTGTGTGTGTGTGTGTGTGTGTGTGTGTGTGTGTGTGTGTGTGTGTGTGTGTCTGTGTGTGTGTGTGTGTGTGTGTCTGTGTCTGTGTGTTGTGTGTGTGTGTGTTCTTGTGTGTGTGTGTGTGTGTGTGTGTGTGTGTGTGTGTGTGTGTGTGTGTGTGTGTGTGTGTGTGTGTGTGTGTGTGTGTGTGTGTCAGGAATCAGTGTCCGTCGTTACGTGTTGTGCTGTTTCATCACTGCTGAGACCGATGCGTGTGGGTTTGCATTTGGAGTGAAATTTGTGCTCTGTGTGTGTGTGTGTGTGTGTGTGTGTGTGTGTGTGTGTGTGTGTGTGTGTGTAGAGAGAGAGAGAGAGAGAGAGAGAGAGAGAGAGAGAGAGAGAGAGAGAGAGAGAGAGAGAGAGAGAGAGAGAGAGAGAACGTATTTCCAGGCTTTTGGTTTATCCCCCTCCGCCCTCCTCATTCTGTTCAACAGAACTTCTTCAACTAACAGTTTAGAAATCTTCATTGAGAGCTTTCTTTGTATTTGAAAAATCAAACTCACTAGCAAGAGAGAGACAGACAGACAGACAGAGCTAGACTCAGAGATAGAGAGAGAGAGACAGAGATAGACACAGAGAGAGACACACACACACAGACAGAAAAAGACAAGGAGAGAGACAGAGAGAGAGAGAATATGTGTGTGCGCGTGCGCGCGCGCGCGTGTGTGTGTGTGTGTGTGTGTGTGCGTGCGTGCATGTGTGTGTGTGTGTGTGGTTCTTTAAGGAAGCACTGACAGAGCAGAACAGTGACTTTGTGCTCTCTCTCTCTCTCTCTCTCTCTTCTCTCTCTCTCTCTCTCTCTCTCTCTTCTCTCTCTCTCTCTCTCTCTTCTCTCTCTTCTCATGTCAGCAAACTCTGGAAGTTTTGAATGGTCCATCAGTGCATTGGAGAGTATAACAGAACGACATGGGTTACTTCCCCTTGTTAAGTCAGCGGCGTCATATGGCACATGTGCTATTTTGAGACACAGTGAAAAGCTGGAGTCTACTTAAGTGATGCTTTTGGCTTTTCCTGCAGCTTAAAAAAAGTCACAACAACATTTATTTTGTAAAGCTTTTTCTTTTATTTAAGCTACATTTATGCACAAGGCAGGAGAAGGGGAAGCAGGGGTAGTTCAAAGGTCAAAACAAAACAAAAGAATGGGTGGCGCTGCTCTTGTGGCGACGCGCTCTCCCGGGGAAGAGCAGCCCGAATTTCACGCAGAGAAATCCCGTGACTAAAAGTGGTATAAATAGATAGATAAATAAATAAAGTACTCAAACTCACTCTCCCCAAGCTAAGGTTAAGCAGCATCGAGCGTGGTTACCACTTGTATCGGTGACCGTTTGCGCGCCTTGGCTTCAGTACAGTTCACCCAGTTCACCAAGCTGTAAATGGGTACCTGCCCTCTTTAGGATCAGGGAAGGTAAAGCAGCGAGGGAGAGGAGAAGGGTGCCTCCTTCAATATGCTGGCCCATAGAGAAGTTGAGGTCTGTGATATCTTGCTCCCCTACCACGGCATAGGTTATGGGAAGCCCTGACATATAATTATCCTTGAGTGCTCACAGATAGAATGATGCTTTGGTGCCTTAAAACCGGATATTTCTTTTAAGTTACAAAAATTCCATGCAGTTGCATGTCCGTCATTCTTTGCCTTAAAAAAGTGGCTTGTTTTGTTCTGTGTTATAGAATGTGTGTCTGGATGGTTGCTTTCGTCGGTTTTTGTGTGCTTAATTCTGCACCTAGAAGATTGCTGTGTTCTGTTCCATGGAATGTCTGCTTTGTTTCCTTCAGAAGATCAATTGCTTTATTCTAGCTGAAGCTCTGAGTACTTTAACCTGTACCGAATATTGCTTTACTCTGTCTGGCTGGAAAGTGTGCTTTATTCTGTGTTTAGACGATTGACTGCTTTATTCTAGCTTATTCTAGGAGCATCTCATTCTGTGTCCAACAAAGATTGTGTCAGTGTGCCTGACTGGAAGGTGTGCTTTCTTCTGTGTAAAGAAGATTGGTTGCTTTATTCTCTTTTTGGAAGAATGTGTGCTTTATTCTGTATTTAGAGGATGGATTGCTTTATTCTGTCTCTTAGGCAGAATGTGTGCTTTATTCTGTATTTAGAAGATGAATCGCTTTATTCTCTCTCTCTCTCTCTCCCTCTCATCTCTCTCTCTCTCTCTCCTCTCTCTCTCTCCTCTCTCTTCTCTCCCTCTCTCTCTCTCTCTCTCTCTTCTCTCTCTCTCTCTCTCTCTCTCTCTCTGGCAGAATGTATGCTTTATTCTGTGTTTAAGGGAGGCACCGTGGTCGAGTAGTTTAGGCGGTCAGCTCGTGATCCAGAGGTCGCGGGTTCGATCCCCGCTCGGCTCGGTGTTGTGTCCTTGGGAAAGACACTTTACTCCTATTTTCCTCACTCCACCCAGGTGTACAAGTGGGTACCAGCTCTGCTGGGGAAGTATCTGGCGACAGACTAGCGTCCTGTCACAGGGGTGGTGAAAAACCATCAGTTCGCTTAACGCTACAGAAACCGGGATAAGCTCCGGCTCTATGGGCCTTCTGGCTCGAAAGAACATACATTCTGTGTTTAGAAGATTGGTTGCTTTATTGTTTCTCAGGCAGAAAGTATGCTTTATTCTGTGTTTAGAAGATTGCATGCTTTATTCTCTCTCTCAGGCAGAATCTATGCTATATTCTGGGTTTAGAAGATTGGTTGCTTTATCCTTTCTCAGGCAGAAAGTATGCTTCATTCTGTGTTTAGAGGAATGGTTGCTTTATCCTCTCTCTCGGGCAGAATGTATGCTTTATTCTGTGTTTAGAAGATTGATTGCTTTATTCTGATTGGGATATATGCTTTCTTCTGTATTTAGAACATGAATTGCTTTATTCTGACTGAAATGTATACTTTATTCTGTGCTTAGGAGATTGATTGCTTCATTCTGACTTTATGTTTTTCATTCCTCGGCTTGAGCTCCAAGGTTTGCCAATGGTGAGATTTTCCCCACCATGAAGGTAGCCGCATTTCGACTTCGGGGATTGTGTAGATTTTATTCTTTATTCTGTACCCAGAAGATTGAATGCTTCATTATTATTGAATGTATGCTTTATTTACGATTTAAGGTATGCTTTATTCTGTGTTTAGATGATCAATTGCTTCATAATAATTGAATGTATGCTTTATTCTGTGTTTAGATGGTCAATTGCTTCATTATGATTGAATGTATGCTTTATTCTGTGTTTAGATGGTCAATTGCTTCATTATGATTGAATGTATGCTTTATTCTGTGTTTAGATGATCGATCAATTGCTTTATTATGATTGAAGGTATGCTTTATTCTGTGTTTAGATGATCAATTGCTTCATTATGATTGAAAGTATGCTTTATTCTGTGTCTAGAAGATCAATTGCTTCATTATGATTGAAAGTATGCTTTATTCTGTGTCTAGAAGATCAATTGCTTCATTATGATTGAAGGTATGCTTTATTCTGTGTCTAGAAATGCATTGCTGTATCCTGATGGGACTGTATGCTTTCTTCTGTGTTTAGAAAATTAATTGCCTGATTCTCACTCGGAGGGTAGGAGTGCTTCATTCTGTTTCTGGAACTTATTTGTCATTTTTTACAAAGGAAATGTGCTTTAGCACAGTACATGGAAGAATGCTTTGTTCTGTCTTGTAGATTGTGTGCTTCATTCTATGTCGCCAGGAAACCTGTTTGTTCTGTTCTAGCTGATAGAACACGCTCTGGAAGATTGTTTCATTCTAGTAGATATTTTCTCGTTCCTCGGATAGATTCAAGGTTCACCAATGGTGAGATATTTTCCGTGTGCGACCGTTTCTCCTTCATTAAGGTAGCCACATTCCGATTTCGGAGATGATATCTAAACTCAACACCAGTATGCTTGCATTTTTGATATTTCGTCATCCGTTCCTACCGGCACACAATGGCCAGATCTTTCCGAAAGGCGGAACGTGTTTTCATGTGTGCGCAAGATGTTCTCCGCGCGTTCCTACGCGGGATTTGGTTCTATAGTCTCATCTGAAGGACTTTCGGTAGAGTGGGGTCATTTATTTATTTGTTTATTTATACCACTCTAAGTCACGAGATTTCTCTGCGTGAAATTCGGGCTGCTCTCCCCGGGGAGAGCGCGTCGCCACAAGAGCAGCGCCACCCTTTTTTGTTGTCTACAACTGCATTTCTTTCCCTATCAGAGTGGCTTTTTTCTACAGACCTTTGCCAGGGACAACTCTCTTATTGCCCTGGGTTTGATTTTTTACGTGCGCTGAATAATTTTGTGTAACACACGGGACCTCGGTTTATCGTCTCATACGAAAGACTAGCTCCCAGACCACCACTCATGGTCTAATGGATGGGGGAAAAGTTTCGGGTCCAAATAGGATTCGAACCATCGCACACTTCTGACTCGGACTTTTCGCTTTCTAGACAGGCGCGTTACCTCTAGACCAGCGACCCACTGGTCATTTCTGACGTTAACTACTCCAGGGGGAAGTCCCCTCGAAGGGGATTCTTGGTGGTGGCTGGAACCGGCGCTGTTAGATGGCCAGTTCAAGGCTCTAACCTACAGGCTGTCCTGCTCCACATGCCCTTTGCTGTTGTGCGTTCCCCAGCTTAACACTCTGGGGGTCACCCAGAATGTGCGTTCTGACTCACTCATCATCCCACCTGGAAATCACTGTGAGATTGAAATTGTAGACTACTGAATGAGAAATTCGCGCGTGTAACTGTTTTTAAGTACCTCGCCATATAGGCTGCTATACTCCGACTTCAGAGGATTTTTTTCCTCTCCTTTAAAGGAGAGTGCGGGTTGTTATGTTAAGAGCTTGTCGTGGTTGAAGGCAATCTCAACACAACATTTTACAACATAACATTTTAGTGTAGGCCTTGGCATTTAGCTGATATTCTGTTAGATGCAAGTAGGCTTCTATATCGCTTTTCTAGAGATTGTTTCACTGCTTAAAGGGTTGTGCGGGTTCTTGATGTTGCTTGTGTTTGAGCTCTTATCATCATTTGAAATCACTTTATGAATAGGCCTGGAATTACTTGTTTTGTGTGTATGAAGATGCATTGTCTGCTTATTCTGAGCTAAGGATATTCTTTTTTCTGTTTGAGTGCATGTTTGTTCAGTTCAAACAGTCTGTTGATCTCACAATTACAGATAAATTCTATTAGTCCTTGTGTGTAGCTGATGTTGCTGTGTGTGAGATGTGATGTTTTGTGTTTAGTGTAAGTTGTTGTCGATGTGATTGTGTGTCGTGTTGTGTGTGTGTGTTGTGTGTGTGTGTGTGTGTGTGTGTGTAGTTGTTGTGTGTGTGTGTGTGTGTGTTGTAGTGTGTGTGTGTGTGTGTGTGTGTGTGTGTGTGTGTGTGTGTGTGTGTGTGTGTGTGTGTGTGTGTGTGGTGTGTGTGTGTGTGGTGTGTGTGTGTGTGTGTGTGTGTTGTGTGTGTGTGTGTGTGTGTTGTGTGTGTGTGTGTGTGTGTGTGTGTGTGGTGTTGTGTGTGTGTGTGTGTGTGTGTGGTGTGTGTGTGTGTTGTTGGTGTGTGTGTGTGTGTGGTTGTGTGTGTGGTGTGTGTGTGTGTGTGTGTGTGTGTGTGTTGTTGTGTGTGTGTGTGTGTGTGTGTGTGTGTGTGTGTGTGTGTGTGTGTGTGTGTGTGTGTGTGTGTGTGTGTGTGTGTGTGTGTGTGTGTGTGTGTGTGTGTGTGTGTGTGTGTGAACTGATCATATACTGAGTCTATTCCATGGTTTGTTTGGCTGTGTGTTTGTTTGTCTGGTCGTTTGAGAGCATCAGTGAAGTGCACACATTCTCTCATTGGCGACCTCAAATACGCAAGAAGAGGAATTAATGAGAGGTGTTTTCCTGCCCACATCTTGTACACAGCTCAGAATGTTGACTAAACAACGACACTTTGGAATAGTTTGCCAGACCGTCTGCCTGTCCGTTTGTCTGTCAGTCACTCTGTGTGTGTGTGTGTGTGTGGGGGGGGGGGGGGGGGGGGGGGGGCCGGGGCGAGTGTGTGTGTGTGTGTGTGTGTGTGTGTGTGTGTGTGTGTGTGAGTGCATGCGTTGCGTGCGTGTGTTGTGCGTGTGTGTGTGTGTGTGTGTGTGTGTCTGTGTGTGTGCGTGCGTGCGTGCGTGCGTGCGTGCGTGCGTGCGTGCGTGCGTGCGTGCGTGCGTGCGTGTGTGTGTGTGTGTGTGTGTGTGTGTGTGTGTGTGTGTGTGTGTGTGTGTGTGTGTGTGTGTGTGATTCAGATTCAGATTCAGATTCAGATTCAGATTCAGAATATTTTATTGTCATTTAAGTCATGTAGACTTATTTGACACAACAAAAACATCAACTATAATTATCTATTTTGGCTAAAAGTGATGTACACTAAAAACATGTTGCATTCTACTTCTCTTTTTCTCTTTTTTCAAAACACTCATACACATATCTGATGATATCTGCTTGATATGTGTGTGTGTGTGTGTGTGTGTGTGTGTGTGTGTGTGTGTGTGTGTGTGTGTGTGTGTGTGTGTGTTGTGTGTGTGTGTGTGTGTGTGTGTGTGTGTGTGTGTGTGATGTCCTTACCCTGAAGTTTTTGTCTGCAGTGTATTCGTTCCCTCTGTGCCTGCCATAAACACCTCTCCCTCAATGGCTTGATCCTCCTGATTCTCCGTGATTTTTAAGATAACGGTTTTCTTAACACCCACCCCCCTCCACCCCTCAGTCAGTAACCACCACCCCCTCCACCCCCCAAATCCTCTTCCTAAAAATGTTGTTGTGGTTGCTGTTGTTTTGGTGCAATGGTTGTCCACTGTTGCTGGGCCTCTGTTACCTCAGAATTTTTTTGTGTCTGGGTTTTTTTGTGATTGAAATTTACTACATTACAGTTTATTGTAGTGACGGGTCCGGTGTGTTGTTGTTTTTTTAGTTAAGATATTATTATTACCAGTTGGTTGGGGTTTTTTTTATTTGCCTCAAAAAAGTTCCGTGTGTTTCAGCAATTGTCTGTCCCTGTGGAGCCTCTGTCTCTGTCTCTGTTTCTCTTCTTTGTTTCTCTCTCTCTCTCTCTCTCTCTCTCTCTCTCTCTCTCTCTCTCTCTCTCTCTCTCTCTCTCTCTCTCTCTCTCTCTCTCTCTCTCTCTCCCAGTGATATGAACTTTAAGCATCATCGATTAATAATTGTGTAAAATTTCCCTGCTTCCTGTCAAGTCCATTGGGAAATATTCATTGCCTGGCTCTTACTCTGTAAGACTCAGCGCGAGCCTTGACCAATGTTGAAATAAATCTTGATGTGTGTGTGTGTTGTGTGTGTGTGTGTATGTGTGTGTGTGTGTGTGTGTGTGTGTATGTGTGTGTGTTGTGTGTGTGTGTTGTGTGTGTGTGTGTGTGTGTGTGTGTGTGTGTGTGTGTGTGTGTGTGTGTGTGTGTGTGATGTGTGTGTGTGTGTGTAGGTGGGGGTGTGTGTGTGTGTAGGTGATATGAGTGCTAACGTTTCGGATGAAATGATAAATCTGAGATCCCAAGTGCAAAATGCATTCAGTGCACGTAAAAGAACCTACGGCAGGAGAAGAATTGCCTCAGGCTAAACTCTTTAGGTACTCTCTCATAGGGAAACAAATACACGTGCAAACAGATTTTTTTTTTAATGGGTGGCGCTGCTCTTGTGGCGACCCTCCCTTCCCTGATAGAGGGGCCCGAATTGCACGCAGGGAAAGTAATTGCAAAACTATTCAACACAATACAATGCAATATATTGCAATACAAAACGATGCAATGCGCTACGATTCGATGCGACGTGATACCATGCCAAAATGCAATACAAACAATTCAATACAATGCAGTACAGTACACTACAACACAACAACATCTGTGTGTACGTAAGGAAGGAACCTCTGTCGGTTTTTCAGCATCGTCTGGATTTTACGCCAGTACTGATAACGGTTTGTGAAAGGTGAAATAACATAATTATTATGATGTTGGACATTACTGTTTCTCTGGGTCAGTGTGCCTAGGGTGGGTTGTTGTCTACAGCTCGTCATGTTTCGTGACAGAACGTTCGTTACATGATTCCCTGAGTTAACATAAATTAGTCCGCTATCGCGTATCATAAATCAATACCTGATGTCTTCTTTGTCTTCAAATAGTGCAAAACTGAATGATAATTAATGAGGCTGTTGTTTTATCGTAATTACGTCTGGGTTTGCTTTTTTTCAAAATAAGATTTAGCCAAATGTGTTATGGTAAAGGTGGTCAGTGTATTTTGGAGTAAATATGATTGTAGAAAATCTGTCAAGATAAAAATGATCACTTTGCCTCCAGTTCAGAAGTGTGCAAGACGCCCACACGTAGGCTACCCCTCACTCTGACCTTACTTTTCTCATAGTGAGCGTAACGATAATTTATTGACTGAGCTGGTAACATCTAATATCGGCAACAATAATGCAAAAAATATGAAAGAACAAAAACTGAAGATAAAATATCTTGTTGTCCTTTTTATCCTTGTTGTACCTTACGATACGCTTCACACAGACGCGCAACGCTTTTGAATTCTCTCCCCTGATAAGAAGAACACTGTTGCCTTCTTCGGCGTTACTAAAATTCATAAAGGTTCACTCTATCATGGGAGTTAATTCACGCGCATGCGTAAAGCTCTCGAATTCTCTTCCCTTGGTGAAGAACGTTGTTGCCTTCTTTGAGACTACTAAAATTCATAACGGTTCGCTCGATCAGGGGAGTGATTTGAAGAAACTTGCATGACAACTGTTCACCGTCAATGTCTCGCGGCCTTAGTCTTGCCCATAATAACATCCAAATGACACCATTTAATTCGAAAGAAATACCACTCAGATGATTAATATCTCACGATTAATTTATTCAATATGGAAAAATCAAACGCAAAAGTTAAAATTAGGCATGCACATCAATTGCTCTGGCAGAGAAATAAACGAAGAGCCCGATCTTTCTTTTCGGATTTTATTTTTCTCTTTTCTGTTTGTGTTTTTATCTGGCTTTTCTGTTTCTTTTTTTAAAGGAGTTGGGGGGATTGGTTTTGTGTTCGTCTTTCTTTGTTTTTGACTTTGGCCTAGCATATCATAATTATGAATAATGTGTTAAAAATATCGTTACGGTGAATGAATAATAGAAAAATGATCAAACGATAACCATGGAAAACGTTGGTCTGTCGCCGTCTTTAGAGTGTGACAGCGTAGAAGCCTCAGACTGGCTGTGTCTTGGATGTGGACGGACAAGAGCAGAGTGAGAGGGGTGGGAGAGGGACGTCATTATAGCTAGGGTTTATTTATTGACATAACAACTGCGATAATGCTGGTCCGGTGATTGCTTTTAGTCAGTCTGAGGCAGGTGGGGGAGGGGAGGGGGGTGTTCAGGAGAAATGTGTTATAGTTTATATATATATATATATATATATATATATATATATAATATATTTTATATTCCTTAAAATTATTTCCTAAAAATTGTCAAAACCTGGGGTTGTTGTTGTTGTTTTTACATAGCACTATGTTCTCGAAATGCAATGTCTGACATTTTTTCACCTCTCTTGTTATTCATTAATGATATTTCATTGCTTTTTTGTTGTTAAATAAGCATTCTACTCCTATTCCACATAATTTTCCTCTGCACTTGTGATGATGATGCAGTAATTGCAGAGAGAAGTCTGATCAAAGCATTCATCATCAACAGGGGATGGATCACACCTAACACTGGCACCACACCAGAAACATCAATTCCATCACTGATGGGCTTTATTATCGCCATCTTTCATCGCCTGAGTCTTTTCGCCATTCTGCTGGGGCAGACACAGAGATGAGCAGCAAACTTCACCACAGGTGCCGAACAAGAGCGGGAACACCTGACACCCAGATGACAGCATTCTAACATTTTGTTTTAAATCCAAAAGAAACTTGGACGTCGTTTCATTTTGTATGGTGTGTATGTTGTGTATGTTGGGTTGTTGCTGTTGTTGTTGCTGTTGGTGGTGGTATTTTTTTTATAGTTTGTAAGTTTTGGTTTGGTTTCTTGGTTTCTCTGGAAAGAACACAGATCTAAACCAACAAGACTCTAACTATTAGGGCGCGTTCGTCATGACAGATCAAGGCAGACAACTACCTTGTGTAGTAGGATTCCATCACTTCGCTTATTGCCCTTGCTATCTGTTGTTGCTGCTGCTGTTGTAGTTTTGTTTTGTTTTGTCTTTTTTGTGGGAGGTTGTTATTGTTGTTGTTGTCCTATATCATTGACATTCCCCTTGAAGATATGCCATGGGCTCTTTCAGTACAAATAGCATCCCCACACGCTCGTGTGTGTGTGTGTGTGTGTATATATATATATATATATATATATATATATACCTGAGACAAAAGAGTGAGGAAAAACAAGTGCAGGTAACCAGTTACAACTTCATTCTCATTATAAAACTAATTTTTGTCCAAGATTCGGAAAAAAGGTCACTACAGGATAAAACTTTCAAGGCAGCATTAGGGGAATATTTGAGTAAGGACCATGCCTTTGGCCTGACCTGACTCGAGTTTCGGCTCCTGGTTGAGCACTCTTCAGAGGTCCCGGCACTATTTGAAACCTCACTCATCCTTTGTGGTAGGTAACAGCAAGACACCCTTCAGAATTTAGAAGTGTCTATTGCAACCCTAAGAATAAATAGATATTTTTGTGGCCTACCACTGCTGCCAATGAAAGATGAAAAACAGAGAGAGAAGAAAACTATACGAAAAAAATAGTGGTTAAAAAAAAAAAAAAAGCATATGAAAATAAGTGGCTAACAAATCTTTGTGCCTTATGTTCTTTGGGGATCTATATGTGTGTGTGTGTGTGTGTGTGTGTGTGTGTGTGTGTGTGTGTGTGTGTGTGTGTGTGTGTGTGTGTGTGTGTGTGTGTGTGTGTGTGTGTGCATGTGTGTGTGTGTGTGCATGTGTGTTTGTGTGTTTGTGTGTTTGTGTGTATATATGTGTGTGTATGTGTGTATATATGTGTGTGTGTATGTGTGTGTGTATGTGTGTTATATATATATATATGTGCATAGATAGATAGATAGATAGATAGATAGATAGATAGATTTCGTTCTCGCTAGAGCTCTGCGGCTCAACAACGGTGAGGTTTATCGTATGCTACCGTTTATCCGCTATTTAAGACAGGTGTATTCCAGCTTCGGGGATGCGAATTGCAATGCTTCCACCGCTGTGCCGAAGCAAAGCTGCCAGGTCTCTTGCTGGCTGTGCAGAGTTTGAATTTGTCTTGACAGGTTTTCTTGGCAGAACCTGGACCCAGTCAATCTGGCTGATGCTATTTTTCCCTTGGAGACAGGAATCCCCGAAGTCAGAATTCGGCTGCCTCAATGGTGAGCAAAGCTGATCGATCGCATACGCAACATGTCACCATTGGTGAACCTCGGAGCTCTAGCCGAGGAACGAAAGAAGAAGAAGAAGAAGAAGAAGAAGAAGAAAACACTTCTTAGGTACTTTTTTTAAACAAACATAAAAACACAAATGATAGCTGAATATCAAGCAATTTTATTGACTGCAATACATATTGTTTTCCAAGCTTTCAGGGGGGGGGGGTTGATTTTGTTTTGTTTTGTATTTAATTCACACTACAGGCAGATGCTGATTTCATATCTTTTGGGTTTTTTCTCTTGGAAAGACGAACATAGACACAGTAGATCAGATTTCATGTGAGAACAATCCTTTCTTCAGAAAAGATTCTGCACTTTCCAGTCTGATTTTTTTATAGCTGCAAAGCATTGCTTATGGTCATTTCCTTCTACAGACAACACAACAATGCAGAGCTGCTTGTCAGCTGTTGAAGTGATGGGGAATCACAACAAGGAACAGCACTGAGCAGGCAGAAACAAGGGAGAACACCCAAACAAATGTCACAGTTACTTCCCATTACACCACACATCTCTGAATAAAACACAAACAAAAATGGTGGGGTTTTTGCTGGCTTAAGAGGCGACAAACAACAACGGAATAGATCACATACAATTTGGGTGTTGGGTACTTCTAGACCCTAAACATTGTTTTAAAACATAAACAAACCACGAGAAAAACAGCACTGAGGTTAAGACTTCACCAATATGCAATGCTACTTTGTTTCGTTGCTCGGCTAGACCTCGTATTCGACCCTTGTGGTAGCCGCATTCCGACTTCAGGGATGTAAAAATGACTGAAAAAGTATCATTAGATATTTTTGCCGGATCCCCTCTCCTTGTGGATGCTGCTGCTGCAATGAAGTGTGTGAACAAGTTGCAAAGCAAGGTGCACTGCCCTCTTTGTTCTATGTTTCATGCAATTTAAGATGATCAGCTCGTGACATTGGTTCATTATTAGATAAATCTGTATCCCTCGAATATTCAGGAAGGTCCATTCCTTCATGTCATCACAACATAGTGTCTCTAATCTGTAGACTGAGACCTCATTCATGGAAAACAAAATGTCTGCAAAAACTATATACATGCACTAATGTAATATCTATGCAACATCTGTTTTTAATAGTGTCCTTTATTATTCACTAGGTGGGAAGAAAATCGCTGGATTTCATCACACCATTCAATAACTCTAAGGACATTTTGAATAACAAAAAAGCTTGATATCATAAAAGCAATAATAGCACCACCAACTGGTAGACTTTTGAAAATGGATGTTGTGAGTAAGAGTTGTTTTCATTGTTATTTTTACCAACTTTTCCAGTCTAATATCACCCTCGCGAACAGACGTTAAACGAAAAATTCATTCGTACCATTTGTGTTCAATAATTTTGTGGTAAAATCCTGTGTTTAAATGGTACATGTGCACTAAAGCTGCCCAGTTTTGATTCCGTTTCTTATGAATAAGCCTCCATATTCTGAAACGGGGAAGAGGAAACAAACAATCTGGATTTGAATTCGTAAACTGAAAGGAATGGCGAGTGCACATTTCTGAATTGAAGCAGGGTAGAGATTGGCGTCCATCCATCATTCTGAATTGATTGATTGATTGATTGATTGATTGTTGTTGTTCTTCAATTTAAAGTCTATTCACACTTGGTGATATTAGACTAAACAAAGAAACAAAAACCCTGCTATGAAATATTTTCAGAAGACTTGGAAATAATCCTAGCAACATCAGTAATCAACGGTTTTCACACAACTATGTTCAATGGTTCCCTTTGAAATTTTCAAAGCCAGATTCTTTGTAAAACTGAATTTAAAACTGACCATTGTAAAAGAACGTGTTCACAAGATAGTGGCTCAAAACAGGAGCAAGTCCCATTTTGAGAATAGTTGGTCTTCCAAGAATTTAATCGCAACTTAGAAATGATGTTAGAAATACGTCTTGGATCTAAATTGCTTGCGTGTCCATAAGAATGTTTCCTTTTAACAGCTGAATATACACAGTGACGGAGGATCACTGAAACAATGGCATGGGTGCATGGTTTTCGACAACAACACAACAGCAACAACTGTGAGTGTACCCACAACAAAACACTGACACTGCACGACACGTATTCATGACAACTGAGTCAGCCCGTGGTCTACAGCTACCGCAACAGCCTGAGAAGAGAGAAGTAGCGGGTTTGATCCCCGTGTGTGCCCTAACTTTCCCCTCCATCCCCTAGACCTCGAGTGGTGGTCTGTGTGCCAGTCTTTCGGATAAGACAATAAATCGAGGTGCTGTGTGCAACATGTATTTGGTGCTTGTAAAAGAATCCTCGGCAATAATAGAGATGTCCGTAGGGAAAATAGGTAGAAAAAAGTCTCTGTGGTAGGAAAACAAGCGCATAGTTATGCAGACAGAAAAAGGGGGAAAAAATGAAATAAATGAATAAATAAATGAATAAATAAATAAATAAATAAATAAAAGGTGGCACTGCTCTTGTGGCTAAGCGCTCTACTCAGGGAGAGCAAGCCGAATTTTACGCAGAGAAATCTTCCGTGACTAAAAGTGGTATACATACAATACAATAAAATACGATACAAGACAATAAAATAAAATACAATACCATACAATACAACTCAACACAGCACAATACCAAACAATACAATGCTGATGTTTCTGTCACAACCAGTTTCAGTGCAATTTAAACTGACACGTTTTGAAAAGAGAGAGAGAAAATCAGTTGTACACAAAACGTCATTATGACGACACTGTGTGATGACGTCAATTAGAGATCAAATACGTCACAGAACGCCAGCACGCTCTCAAGCCATAGGGTTAAAAACGCTGTCGGCTTCCTTGCTCTTTCCCTGTAGTTTTGGTGGCGGTGGTCTGTGGCTCTGTGGCGTGGGCAGGCCCTTCAGGCCTCCACTGGCTGGACCGGCTTTGTGTTCCCGCTGTTCCGCTCCTTCCTGGGTTTGGCTCTTTGATTCCGCATCTCTGGAAGCGGGAGGTGCCTGTTTCCTCTTCTGAGACTGGGCCTGCTGAGAATCGCTCTTCCTGTCGGCATTTTCCAACTTGTGAAGCAGCTGGGATCTTTCCGATTCCTGGGGTCTGTGCTGTACCGGCCCTGGTTTGAAGGCCGCTTGCGGATTGTCTGCCTTCTTCTGCAACTGAAGGAAGCGGGGACTGGGCTGGCGGCGTGTGTGGAAGGCTCTGCTGCTGGAAGGGACTGGCTGGCGGTTTGCCAGACTCCGGCTCCTCTGCTGGGTCTGGCTAGGCAGCGTGTGGCGAGCCTCCACGATGAAGTTGTAGATTTTCTGAGAAATGGCGTCCCAGTGTGGCGGGGGTCTTTGCCAGGCTCCTCCCTGCTGCAGCTGTCTGTCCAGCTCTGCTGCTGAGGCCTCTAGCTCGGGCAGAGGGGCGGTGAGGGCTGGGGCCGCTTGGTTTCTGAACGCAGAAGGTCGAGAGTGAGCTTGCTGTACGGACTGCGCGGCTTGCGGGTGAGATGGAACAGAGCCTGCACGGTACCCAGGCCTTCCTCCATTCCTTCCCGCAGCGTCTGGCTGAACGAGGGACTCCCTGGCACTGGAGGGGTGCTGGAGGCTGGTCGGGAACACAGCGCTAGGCCGGTAGAAGTCAGCTTGTATAGAATTTGACTGGCGGGACCCGGGTTGTGCAGATTGTGACTGGAAGAACCCGGGGTTTGCTGACTTTGACTGGAAGAACCCGGGGTTTGCTGACTTTGACTGGAAGAACCCGGGGTTTGCTGACTTTGACTGGAAGAACCCGGGGTTTGCTGATTTTGACTGGGAGAAGCCGGGATTTGCTGACTTTGACTGGAAGAACCCGGGGTTTGCTGACTTTGACTGGGAGAACCCGGGGTTTGCTGACTCTGGCTGGGAGAAGCCGGGCTGCTTCAACGCGTGCTGCTGGTTCAGCGGGTTGTGCTCGCTCTCCAGGTCCAGCTGAATAAGGGGGCCTGGCGGTCGGCGCGAGCGGTTGCGGTACCTGGGCTGGTAGACAGCAGGGGCTGCGGGGATGGCCGCTGGGGGCCGCTGTGCCATGGCGCTGCCCTGACCCTCCCGGCCCTGCTGGGGGATGGTCTCCACACCCGGCACAGGCTGGCGCTGGTGGAGGATGCTGTTCAGCCATCTGCTGTCTCCTGGCGGCTGCTCTGCACTGACCTCAGGCCAGTACCCTGCCTGCTTCAGGGGGATGGGCGGCATCACCGGCAGCAGCTGTGGCCTCACAGGGGAGGCTGGCGCCGCCGATACCGGGTCTGGCTGCCTGAAAGGGTAGGCCTGCACCAGGGGACCGGGTGGAGCTTGGGTACCCGGGTATATCTCAGGACGAGGAGGGGGGAGGGGTGGGGAGGCGGGCTGAGGGGGGAAGAAGGCCTGCGGTCCCGTGTGGAGGGGAGAGAAGGGCGGGGGGTGCGGGTTCGTGTCTGGAGAGGGGACGGGGTTGTCTCCGGCTGTCTCCTCCACCTCCTCCGCCAGAGGAAGCTGTGACAGCGACCAGGACAGACATGGCTGTTAGAGTGTACACTTTTAGCATTACGCGTGTTTGGGAAGGAGAAGGTGGATAGCAAACGCTCTGTATGTGGCTGTCTGTCTCTGTCTGTATGCCTGTCTCTGTCTCTATTTTGCTCGCTCTCTCTCTCTCTCTCTCTCTCTCTCTCTCTCTCTCTCTCTCTCTCTCTCTCTCTCTCTCTCTCTCTCTCTCTCTATCTATCTATCTATCTATCTATCTATCTATCTATCTCTCGGGACGGGATAGCCTGGGGGACGGGATAGCCTAGAGGTTAGGATATTGCGATCACAATCCGACGACCCGTGTTCGAATCCCGTTCAAGGTGATTTTTCCCCTGCAGTTAACATCAGTGTTGACTCCACTCTCCCCAAAAGTCCTTCAGATGAGACTATAAACCGAGGCCCCGTGTGCGAACGCACGCAGAACATCTTGCGCACACGTTAAATCCCGTTCCGCTTTTCGAAAAAGTAGGCCATTGTGTGCCGGTGGGAACAGATGACAAAATTTACAAAACCGCATACACACGGAGACTAGATTAAAAAAGCACATGAGTGCTTATTCCATTATCCTCGATATAAAGAATCTCTCTCTCTCTCTCTCTCTCTCTCTCTCTCTCTCTCTCTCTCTCTCTCTCTCTCTCTCTCTCGCTCTCTCTGTCTGTCTGTCTGTCTGTCTGTCTGTCTGTCTGTCTGTCTGTCTGTCTCTTTCTCTCTCTTCGAATGCAAAATCTCGCTTCCAGGAAGAAAGAGGAATCTACAGTGCATGCCTGACCAGACAAAGAGACACAGAGACACAAAGAGAGGGAGAGAGGGTCCATAAACACACAAACGCATGCGCGAGCGCATACGAAAATACCTGCTGCGTAAGTTTTTAATATTTGAATGATAACGTTTATTCCCAACGGAGAAACTGAGTTTGGAGTGAACTATTCTTCTTTTCCAGACAGAACACACACACACACACTTTTACTGGAGTTGGATGGGTGACGGTTGGTGCACCTTGCCTTCAGTACAGTCCCCCAGTTCATCCAGCTGTAAATGGGTACCTGCCCTCTTTAGGGTCAGGGAAGGTAAAGCAGTGAGGGAGAGGAGATGGGCGCCGCCCTCAATATGCTGGCCCCTGGAGAAGTTGAGGTCTCTGATGCCTCGCTTCCCTACGACCACATAGGTTATGGGACACCTTTACCTTTTCACTAGAACAACACAATCAAATGCCAACTATGTGACTCCGAAGATGGTGTCCAATTACTCAACTAAATGCAAGAGTATGTATCATCTTTGCGCTTGGTTTGTACCCTAGCATATGATTTTTTTTTCATTCCTCGGCTAGAGCTCTGAAGTTTATGAATGGTGAGGCTTTGTATACACGGCTAGGTTTTTATTCCACCATAAAGGTAGCCGCATTCCGACTTCGGGGATAGAACTTATATGAAAGGAGGTGTAGACCACAGTCCTGCGACGCTTTTCACAACATCAGCGTGTTCATTAGTGTTTATAATAATAATAATAATAATAATAATAATAAATAAAATTTGTATAGCGCTATATCTTGCAAAGACAAATCAGAGCGATGACTAATTATGCAATTAAAAATATCTTTTACCCTTGTGTCCCGTTTTACTGGTGAGCTATGTGTTTTCCTTCTTCCAGAAACCTCAATGGTTCTGCTTGAAGCCTTCAAGAGCCAAAGGCTAGTGGCGGCGTGGCCATGCCACGCTTCACAGCTCTCTTGCCAAGACGGGATAGCCTAGTGGTCAGAACATTGCGCTCGCAATCTGACGACCCGGGTTCGATTCCCGTTCAAGGGGAGATTTTCCTCTGGAGTTAACATCAGTGCAGACTCCACTCTCCCCAAAAGTCCTTCGGATGAGACTATAAACCGAGGCCCCGTGTGCGAACGCACGCAGAACATCTTGCGCACACGTTAAATCCTGTTCCGCTTTTCGTAAGAGTAGGCCATTGTGTGCCGGTTGGAACATGACAGAATGTACAAAACCGCATACACACGGGGACTGGATGTAAAAAAGCACATAAGTGTTTATTCCATTATTTTCGATATAAAAGAAT
Source organism: Rapana venosa (assembly GCA_028751875.1). Lineage (NCBI taxonomy): Eukaryota > Metazoa > Mollusca > Gastropoda > Neogastropoda > Muricidae > Rapana > Rapana venosa. The sequence goes on from CM054161.1 coordinate 43,258,273, forward strand.
CAAATCAAATCAAAACCAAAGACCTCCTACAGGGGACCCTTGAGAGAGGAGGACGAAGGGTCTCAACGGAACACCTTTCCTTCACCCTGCAATAGGATTTCCTTTCGTTCCTCGCCTAGAGATGCGAAATTCATTAACGGCGATACTTTGCGTATGCAACTGAACTTTCCATCATAGAGGTAGCTGAATTCCGACTTCGGGGATAAATATTCGGGAGAGTGGAGTAATGTTAACTCCAGGGGACAAATACTATCCAACGGGTGCCTCGGTGGTGGCTCGATCCCGGGCCGTCAGATCACGAGCGGGGCGCTCTAACCACTCGGCTGTCCCTCCTCCCCTCTGGCACTGAACGAATCCTGTTTCAGCCAGCTAAGGTCTCCACATTCTGAAGTGCGGAGACTGCAGCAGTGTGAGGGTAAAGCTAGACACCACGAAACATGAGCACAATGAAGCAAGCAGCAAACAGCTCTGCTGCATCAAGACAACAGACGTGTCAACAACACTGCTTGTTGTTGTTGTTGTTGTTGTTGTTCTCTTCTTCTTCTTCTTCTTCTTCTTCTCTTTCTTCTTCTTCTTCTTCTTCTTCTTCTTCTTCTTAGCATTCTTCTTCTTCTTAGCATTCTTCTTAGCATTCTTCTTCTTCTTCTTAGCATTCTTCTTCTTCTTCTTAGCATTCTTCTTCTTAGCATTCTTCTTTTTCTTAGCATTCTTCTTAGCATTCTTCTTCTTCTTCTTAGCATTCTTCTTCTTCTTCTTAGCATTCTTCTTCTTCTTCTTAGCATTCTTCTTCTTAGCATTCTTCTTCTTCTTCTTAGCATTCTTCTTCTTCTTTAGCATTCTTCTTCTTTTTAGTATTCTTCTTCTCTTCCTTCTTCTTCTTCTTCTCTTAGCATTCTTCTTCTTAGCATTCTTCTTCTTCTTCTTAGCATTCTTCTTCTTAGCATTCTTTTCTCCTTCTTAGCATTCTTCTTCTTAGCATTCTTTTCTTCTTAGCATTCTTCTTCTTAGCATTCTTCTTAGCATTCTTCTTCTTAGCATTCTTCTTCTCCTCTTCCTTAATCGAACGCTCAGATAACAACTACTGCTGTCTGTGTGCTGCCCTTAAGCGCCTGACAAGTCAGGCCCTGCGCATCCAACTTCAGCGTGGGAGAGAACTGTTATCTTTTAAGTCTTTCAGGGGTTTTTTATATATAAAAAAAGGACAGACGAATGGACCAAGAAGGCAGAAAATAGACAAGGAGGTAACAGGAAGAAAAGGAACAAAGCAGAAACAAAGAGAGTGATAGAAAAGGTTGAATTCCTAGCACAGAATTTCCAGAACGTGGGGATACTATTTATACTGACAGGTCCCTGGAATCCCCACAGGGAAAAACAAGAGTTCGAAACCCACACCACACCACACCACACCAACCACACCACACCACCCCACACCACACCACACCACACCACACCACACCACACCAGCCACACCACACACAAACCAGTATCAAACTTACGGAGGGAAAAGTGATCCTGGTGCCATCAGACAGCAGCATGGACTGGGGAGGACGCAACCGCTGTGGTTTGGGCTCTTTCTGAACCGGTTTGGGCTCTTTCTGAACCGGTTTGATTTGACTCTGGACTGGTCCGTAACCCATTCGAACCGGTCCGGGCTGATTCTGTACTGGTGCAGAGGCTATCACCGGCCTCGGACCGGCATTGCTGAACACGGGGCGGGGCGGACCTGTCTGCACCTCTACAGGCTGGTATACCGGTCTCGGTGGCTGAAACGGTCTCGTACCGCTCTGAACCGGGTAACCCCCGCCCCGAGCTGAGCTTTCTGATACCGGTCCAGGATTCCAAACTGGTCTGGATGGAGGAACGGGGTTGTGAACATTCTGTACTGGTTGGAGGTTGTTCTGAACTGGTAGAACTGGTTTGGGCTGAAGTACTACCGGTTTGGGTGGCAGGGCCGGAGGACGGTTGTGGATGCCCAGCGGAAAGGGCAGACCGGTGGCCGTTTTTCTGGAACCGTGGGAGAGACGGGGGGAGGGGTGGGCCAGTGGGGGGGAGGGGAGGCGAGGGGTGGGCGGGAAGTTGTGTGGAGAGTTGATGAAGAGCATGTATTCTGCAAAAAGAAAGAAAGAAAGAAAGATAGAAAGAAGGAAACAAAGAAAGAAAGAAAGAAAGGAAGAAAGAGAAAGAAAGAAAGAAAAGAAAGAAAGAAAGAAGATAGAAAGAAGGAAGAAAAGAAAGAAAAGAAGGAAAGAAAGAAAGAAAGAAAGAAAGATAGAAAGAAGGAAACAAAGAAAGAAAGAAAGAAAGGAAGAACGAAAGAAAGAAAGAAAAGAAAAGAAAGAAAGAAAGAAAGAAAGAAAGAAAGAAGAAAGAAGAAGAAGAAAGAAGGAAAGAAAGAAAGAAAGAAGAAAGAAGAAAGAAAGAGAAAGAAAGAAAGAAGGAAAAAAGAAGAAAGAAAGAAAGAAGAAGAAGAAGAAAGAAAGAAAGAAAGAAAGAAAGAAAGAAAGAAAGAAAGAAAAGAAAGGAAAGAAAGAAAGAAGAAAGAAAGAAAGAAAGAAAGAAAGAAAGAAAGAAAGAAAAAAGGAAAGAAAGAAAGAAAAAGAAAGAAAGAAAGAAGAAAGAAGAAGAAAGAAAGAAGAAAGAAGAAAGAAAGAAAGAAAGAAAGAAAGGAAAGAAGAAAGAAGAGAAGAAAGAAAGAAAGAAAAGAAAAGAAAGAAGAAAGAAGAAAGAAAGAAAGAAAGAAGAAGAGAAGAAAGAAAGAAAGAAAGAAAGAAAGAAAGAAAGAAGAAAGAAAGAAAGAAAGAAAGAAAGAAAGAAAGAAAGAAAGAAAGAAAGAAAGAAAGAAAAAGAAGAAAGAAGAAAGAAAGAAGAAAGAAAGAAAGAAAGAAAGAAAGAAAAAGAAGATAAGATAAAGAGAAATCAGAAGAAAGAGCAAGAAAAAGAAAGAAAGAAAAGATAATAAGAGGAAAAATACGGGTAGGTAGGCAGGTGGATGATACGGCATCATTACGACAGTAATTTGTGTGACTGACATTGTATAAGAAGTGAGTATTTATAGAGATGTGAATCGTTGTGTAGTGTGTGTGTGTTCGTGTGTGTGTGTGTGTGTGTGTGGTGGTGTGTGTGTGTGTGTGTGTGTGTGTGTGTGTGTGTGTGTGTGTGTGTGTGTGTGTGTGTGTGTGTGTGGTGTGTGTGTTTGTGTGTGTGTGTGTGTGTGTGTGTGCACAAGCGCGCGAAAACACTGCACACACACACGGGGACTGGATGAAAAAAGCACATGAGTGCTTATTCCACTATCCTCGAAATAACAGAATGAAATAAAAAGTAATAAAAATAAACACTTAACGCCACTACTACCACCCCCCTACACACACACCCCCCTCCACCCCCACCCCCCACACACACTCATATACCCCCTCCCCCCACCACCCCCCACACCCCTACCCCACCACCCCCCCCACACACTCATATACCCCCTCCCCACCACCACCCCCCACACCCCTACCCACCACCCACCCCACACACACTCATTACCCCCCTCCCCCACCCCACCCCCCACACACACACACACATCATATACCCCCCTCCCTACACCACCCCCCCCCCCACACCACACACCTCATATACCCCCATCCCTACACCACCCCCCCCACACACACACCTCATATACCCCCCCCCCTACCACCACCCCACACACACACACACTCATATACCCCCCTCCCTACCACCACCAACCCCCACACCACACCACACTCATTACCCCCCCCCCACCACCACCACCCACACCACACCACACACAACTCATATACCCCCTCCCCCCACCACCCCCCACCCACACCCACCAGTTCTGGCCAGTTTCCGTCATCCCTCTGCAGCTTGGCCATGGCCTCCACAATGGTGCGCGCCTTGACGTCAGACACGCACTGCGCCAGCTTGTGCGTCAGCCCGGCCTTCTCGCTGACGTCAGCCAGGTAGCCGTCACCGTCAGCATCCACGCTGTCGAAGATGGAGCCGTCCTCCACCACACGGAAGGCGTGACGTCGTCTGCCCTTGGAGCCAGAGTCCGTCAGGAAGATCGTCAGCAAATCTGTACACATACACACACATACGCACGCGCGCGCGCACACATACGCACGCACGCGCGCGCATGCATGCACGCACGCACGCGCGCGCACACACACACACCATATTCTTATATAGTTGTATATTCTTCTCCTGTAAGACCTTTACTGGAAATTATTTGTGGGATGTGCATGTGTGTGTGTGTGTGTGTGTGTGTGTATGAGTGTGTGTGGTGTGTGTGTGTGTGTGTGTGTGTGTGTGTGTGTGTGTGTGTGTGTGTGTGTGTGTGTGTGTGTGTGTGTGTGTGTGTGTGTGTGTGTGTGTGTGTGTGTGTGGTGTGTGGTTGTGGTGTGTGTGGTGTGTGGGTGTGTGTTGGTTGTGTGTGTGTGTGTATGTGTGTGTGTGTGTGTGATCGTGTGATGTGTGTGTGATGTGTGTGTGTGTGTGCTGTGTGTGTGTGTGTGTGTTGCTGTTTGTTGTTTGTTTGTTTAGTAGAGTAAAGATATATAGATATGTGTGTGGGAAGGGAGGGGGAGAGAGACAGAAAGGGAATAGGAAGGGAGGAGAGAGAGTCAGAGAGATAGAGATCGACTAAGAGAGGAGAAGAGAAGCAGGAGATGGGGTTGGGATACAGGTGTTTTGGTATGACTGCGGATGTGTCTAAATCACCATAGTGACTGGACATTAAACAAACAACAACAAAATCACACGCACCACACAACATCACACTCACAACACCACAACAAACACACACCAACACACACATCCAACCCAACACAACACACACACCACACACACACACCACTAAAACTCAACTCACTCACTCACTACAAAAAAAAAATAAAAAGAACGTCAAGCCAACCATCATCTATCCCAACCCAGAGCAGGCAATCCTGCCCAAAGAGAAACCTGACAGAGAGGGGGAGAGAAGAAACTGACAGAGAGGGGGAGAAAGAAAGAAACTGACAGAGAGGGGAAGAAAGAAAGAAGCTGACAGAGAGGGGAAGAAAGAAACTGACAGAGAGGGGGAGAAAGAAAGAAGCTGACAGAGAGGGGAAGAAAGAAAGAAGCTGACAGAGAGGGGAAAGAAAGAAAGAAGGGTGACAGAAGAGGGGAGAAAGAAACGACGAGAGGGGAAAAAGAAAGAAAGGACAGAGAGGGGAGAAAGAAAGAAAGCTACAGAGAGGGGAAGAAAGAAAGAAGCTGACAGAGAGGGGAAGAAAGAAAGAAGCTGACAGAGAGGGGAAGAAAGAAAGAAGCTGACAGAGAGGGGAAGAAAGAAAGAAGCTGACAGAGAGGGGAAGAAAAGAAAAGAAGCTGTCACAGAGGGGGAGAAAGAAAGAAGCTGACAGAGAGGGGGAGAAAAGAAGCTGACAGAGAGGGGGAAAGAAAGAAGCTGACAGAGAGGGGAAGAAAGAAAGAAGCTGACAGAGAGGGGGAGAAAGAAGCTGACAGAGAGGGGGAGAAAGAAAGAAACTGACAGAGAGGGGAAGAGAGAAAGAAGCTGACAGAGAGGGGGAGAAAAGAAACTGACAAGAGGGGAGAAAGAAAGAAGTGACAAAAGAGGGGAAGAAGAAAGAAACTGACAGAGAGGGGGAGAAAGAAGCTGACAGAGGGGGGGAAGAAAAAAAAATGACAGGGGGGGGAAAGAAAAAAAGAACTGAAAAAAAAGGGGGGGGGAAAAAAAGGGGGGAAAAAGAAAAAAAGCTGACAGAGGGGGGAAAGAAAGAAAGAAACTGACGAGAGGGAAGAAAGAAAAAAAGGAAGAGAGGGGGGAAGAAAGAAAGAAAAAGGGGGGAAGAAGAAAAAAGGGGGGGGAAAAAGAGGGGAGGAAAGAAAGAACTGAAAGAGGGGAAAGAAAGAAAAAGGAAGAGAGGGGGAAGAAAAAAAGGAAGAGAGGGGAGAAAGAAAGAAGGAAGAGGGGGGAAAAAAAAGAAGTGAAGGAGGGGAGAAAAAAAAAGGGAAAAGAGGGGGGGGGAAAAAGAAAGAAGGAAGAGAGGGGAAGAAAGAAAGAAGGAAGAAGGGGGGGAAAAAAAAAGAAAAAAGGGGGGAAAAAAAAGAAAGAGGAAAGGGGGAAAGAAAAAAGAAGGAAGAGGGGGAAGAAAGAAAGAAAGGGAAAGGAGGGGGAAAAGAAGAAGGAAGAGAGGGGAAGAAAGAAAGGAAAGAGGGGAAAAAGGAAAAGGGGAAAAGAAAGAAAGAGGGGAAAAAAAAGAAGGAAAGAAAAAAAAAAGGGGAAGAAAAGAAAAGAAGGAAGAGAGGGGGAAAAAGAAAGAAAAAAAGAGAGGGGAAAAGAAAAAAAGGAAGAGAGGGGGAAGAAAAAAAAGAAAAAAGAGAGGGGAGAAAGAAAAAAGGGAAAAAGAAAAAAGCTACAGAGAGGGAAGAAAGAAAGAAGCGACGGGGGGGGAAAAAAGAAAAAAAATGACAAAAGGGGGGAAGAAAAAAGAAACTGACAGGGGGGGGAGAAAGAAAAAGCGACAGAGGGGAAGAAAAAAAGAAGCTACAAGGGGGGAGAAAGAAACTGACAGAGAGGGAAGAAAAGAAAAAAGGGAAAGAGGGGAAAAAAGAAAAAAACGACAGGAGGGGGAGAAAGAAAGAAACTGACGAGGGGGAAAAAAGAAGAAGCGCAGGGGGGGGGAAAGAAAGAAAGAACTGACAGAGAGGGGAAGAAAGAAATGAAAGGAAGGGGGGAAAAAAGCTGACAAGAGGGGAGAAAGACAAAGTGACAGAGGGGGAGAAAGAAAGAAGCTGCAGAGAGGGGGAGAAAAAAGCTCAAAAGGGGGGAAGAAAGAAGCTGACGGGGGGGAAGAAAGAAGCTGACAGGGGGGGAAGAAAAAAGTGACAGGAGGGGGAAAGAAAGAACTGACAGAGGGGGGGGAGAAAGAAAGAAGCGACAGAGAGTGGAAAAAGAATGAAGAGAGGGGAAAAAAAAAGAAGCGACAGAAGGGGAAAAAGAAAAAAAATGACGAGAGGGGGAGAAAGAAAAAGCTAAAAGGGAGGGAAGAAAGAAGCTGAAGAGGGGAAGAAAGAAAAAAAATGCAGAGGGGGGAAGAAAAAAAAGCTGACGGGGGAAAGAAAGAAAGAGTGCAAAAGGGGGGGGAAAAAAAAAGAAGCTGACAGGGGGGGAGAAAGAAAGAAGTGCAGAGAGGGGAAAAAAAGAAGAAACTGACAGAGGGGGGGAAAGAAGTGACGGAGGGGGGAAAGAAGCTGACGAGAGGGGAAGAAAAAAGAAACTGACAGAGAGGGGGAAAGAAGGACAGAGGGGGGGAAAAAAAAGAAGCTGACGAGGGGGGGAAGAAAAAAACGACAGAGAGGGGGAGAAAGAAAAAGCGACAGGGGGGGGGAGAAAAAAAGAAGCTGACAGAGAGGGGGAAGAAAAAAGAAACTGACGGGGGGGAGAAAGAAAGAAGCTGACGAGAGGGAAGAAAAAAGTGCAGGGGGGGGAGAAAGAAATGACAGAGAGGGGAGAAAAAAAAACTGCGAGGGGGAAAAAAGAAAGAAGCGACAAGAGGGGGAGAAAAAAAAGAAGCTGACAAAGGGGGGAAAAAGAAAGAAAGAAAAAAAGGGAGGGGAAGGAGAAGGGCACAGGGGGGGGAAGAAAGAAGTGACAGAGGGGGAAAAGAAGAAAGAAGCTGCAGAGGGGGGAAAGAAAAACTGACAGAGGGGGGGAAAAGAAGCTGACAAAAGGGGGGAAGAAAGAAAAAACTGAAGAGGGGGAAGAAAAAAGTGACAGAGGGGGGAAAAGAAGAAAAAGTGACAGGGGGGGAAGAAAGAAGCTGACAGAGAGGGGAGAAAGAAAGAAGCGAAGAGGGGGAAAAAAGAAAGAAGTGCAGAGAGGGAAGAAAAAACGACAGAGGGGGGGAAAAGAAAAAATGACAGAGAGGGGGAAAAAAGAAGTGACAGGGGGGGGAAAAAGAAGCTGAAGAAAAGGGGAAAAAAACTGAAAGGGGGGGAGAAAAAAAAACTGACAGAGGGGGGAAAGAAAAACTGACGAGGGGGGAAAAAAAGAAGGCTGACGAGGGGAAGAAAGAAAAAAGTGAAGGGGGAAAAAGAAAGAAGTGACGAGAGGGGAAAAAAGAAAAAGTGACAGAGGGGGGGCGAAAGAAAGGAGCTGACGAGGGGGGAAGAAAGAAAGAAAGCTGAAGAGGGGAAGAAGAAAAAGTGAAGGAGGGGGGGAAAAAAGAAACTGACAGAGAGGGGAAAAAAAAGAAGGACAGAGGGGGGAGAAAGAAGAAAGCTGACAGGAGGGGAAGAAAAAAAAGAAGCTGACAGAGGGGGGGGAAAAGAACTGACAGAAAGAGTTTGACAGAGGGGGGAAGAAAAAAAGAAACTGCAGAGAGGGGAAAAGAAAGAAATGACAGAGAGGGGAAAAAGAAAAAAAACAGAGAGGGGAGGAAAGAGAAACCCATGTATGCCCGTGTTCTGATGCCAGTGCGCACTCTATTTTCGGGGGAGGGGGGGGTTAAATAAATCTCATTTAGAACGACAAGGGAATTAAAGGATACATACTCTGATCTTAGGGCAACGTTTTCCAGTGCTTTTGGGACAGATTTTAAAAAAGAAAAGAAAGCAAGGGGTTTTAAATTAAATTTTCTTGCCGGAAACATTGATTTTCTCTATGCAAAAATTTCTTGCGATTTTGATAATGAGTGTTTCCCTGATAAGTTTGGAGTATGGGAAATTACCTTAGTACTGCAGTTTAACACAACAATAACCACACACACGCGCGCGCGCACACCAAAACAACACAAGTGTACATCACTTTAGCCCCCAAAAAGATAATTATAATTGATTTTTTTGCGTGCAAATAAATCTACATACTAAAATGGCAATAAATATTTTGATTGAATCGAATCTCTCCTCAAACACACACACACACAGACACACCACAGACACACACACCCAAAACACACCCACACAACACATCACCAACATACACACATATTATATAAGAGAGAGAGAGATTGATAGATGTAGATAGATAGATAGTAGATAGATAGATAATAGATAGTAGATGATGATAGATATGTAGAAATAGATAATAGATGTAAATATAGATGTAATAGATAGTGGTTAGATGATAGGTAGATAATGGTAGAAAGGGTAGATAATAGATAATAGTAGATAGATAGAAATAGGTAATAGAAGGGAATAAAAGGTAAGATAATAGTAGATAGTGATAAAATGATAAAATAATAGGTAGATAATTTAATAGATAGATAGATAGATAGGTAGGATAGATGGGAGGTAGTAGTAATTTTGATAGATAGATAGATAGATAGATAGATAGGGAATGTAGATAGAGAGTAGATAGTAGATAGATAGTAATAAAAATAGATGGGAATAATAGATAATATTGAAGATGATAATAAGATAGTAGATAGTAGATTGATAGATAATAGATAATAATAATAGATAGAAAGATAGATTAGATAGTTAATAGATAGAAATGATAGATAGATGTTTTTTTGTTTTTTGTTGTGGGGGGTGGAGGTGGTGATGGGGAGGTAGGGGATGACGGAGGGAGGATGTGTTAGGTTGTAGCTGCTTTGATTATGTTGTTCTTGCTTTAGAATTTTATTAAAAAAAGGGGTTTACAAGTTATGTATAAAAAAAACCCTCATGTATATTAAGTATATTAATCGTCCCATGTCGGCACTTACGGGCCATGAAAGGCACATCCCCACTCCCCCACCCACCCTCCACCCACCACCCATTATAAAACCCCCAACTTTCCCGGGAACAAGGCAGTTCAAATGAAGCAAATTTTGAGGGTAGCATTCTCCCCCGGGAAAAACAAGATGGGGTTTCGAGGGAACGCCTCCCGACCTCCCTTTAGGGCGACCCCCGGGCTTTAAAAGATTTACCGTGATGACCCCGGGAGCGAAAAAACCCTCATGCCCCGGAGAAGGGGGGGGGGGTGGGGGGGGGGGTGCTGTCTGCTCCGTGACGCCTATCAACACTGCGTTTGCTGTTTTGGGTGCCTTTGCCCTCAATCATCCCAAAATTACAGTTTGGTTTTTTTTTGTTCGGTTTGAAGAAAAAAAGAAGAAGAAGAGAACAACAACAACAAAAACAAAAATTAATAATAATAATATAACAAAATAATAAAAACAACAGATAAAAATAATACATGGAATTTTATAGCGTATTCTTGAACAAAACAAATCAAACGCTTTTTATTCTCCTATCTTCACATACCATTTTAATTAATTGGGTTTTTTTTAAAGTTCAAGACTAAACCTTTTTCACACACGCAACACACGCACACCCACACACACAAAAGGGTTTTTTCTCGGGCAGGGGGATGGGGTTTGGTGTTGAGGGGGGGACAAAAATTAAAAAGGAACAAGAGGAGAAATCTTGCGTTGAAATAAATTTTCTTTAGGCCGGGTTTAAAAAGGTCATAAGAACTTTTGGGGGAGGGGAAGGGGGTCTTCTGACACTGGGCCAAAAAAAAAGAAAAGGGGGGGCCCCAAAGGTGGACGGTTTAATCAGGTTTTTAAGCAAAGGGGTTGGGGGGGTTTCTTTTATAATGTCTCGGCTAACGCTCCAAAGTTTCCAATTTATAGTTGTGTATCAGCCCCTGGCCATCATTAAGGCAGCCCAATTCTGATTCGGGCATGGGTGTGAACACCACCAAAAAGCACCGGGTTTTTTGTTTCTTTTTTTTTAAAATTTATCATCCCTTCTATTGGTAAATAGCCTATTTCTGAACATGGAAAGGATTTAAGTGTGTGTAAGATGCTTTGCGAGGTTTATTCGGAATTCGGTGTATGTCTACCAGAAGGGCTTTTCCTGGAAGAAATGGTACTGATGCTAACCGGGGGGGGGGGGGGGAGGGGAGGGGGGGGAAGGGGGAAATCCCCCAAAAAGGGGGGCTCAGCGGTGGCTCGAAAACCCGGGGCCCTTTAACGTGAGCCAACGCTCAAAAACTAGGCGACCCCCCCCCTGCGGTATATGGCATCCTCACACCCCCTCGCCCAAATTTTTTGAGGGCTGACGGCCAACTGAATAGCGTACCCCAGGCTTCCTCCTCAAAGATGGTGTCGCCCGAGGATGATACATACTACAACATACATACTCATACATACATACATACATACATAATACATACATACATACAACTACATACAACAAACAACATACATACAAAATAATAATACTACATAATACAACATACCCAACACCCCATACATACATACATACATACATAATACAACATACATACAAACATACATACATACATCATACTACAATACATACAACATACATACACAAACATAGGGGGGGAAGGGGGGGGGGGAAAGAGGGGAAGGGGTAAAAAAAAAAATAAAAAAAAAAAAAAAAAAAAAAAAAAAAAAAAAAAAAAAAAAAAAAAAAAAAAAAGAAAAAAAAACTAAAAAAAGGAAAAAAAAAAGAAGGAGAGAAAATAAAAAAAAAAAAAAAAAATGAATAAAAAAGAAATATAACCCTTTTAACTGCTACCCCCAACAACCACCCCCCACCCCCTCCAAAGCATGCAAATAAAAGAAAACCTAAAATTACCCACCCTCCCAACCCCTCCCCAAAAAAATCCCTACCAACAGAGGAGAGGAGAGAGAGAGGAGGAGAGAGAGGAGGATGTGAGAGAGATGAGAGGATTTATTGGTGCTGAGGTTCTTAGCGTTTTAGGTAGATCTGAGTTCTGTGTGCTGATGCTGTGCTGTCGCTGTGCTGGCGCTGTGCTGTTGCTGAGCTTGTAGTATAAGGATTATTAAAAATAAATAAAAAATACCCCTTTAGTTATAACATAAATAAAGAGAAAAAGCATCCATGTGACCCACTTTCGAGTTTTTATCTCCCTTTGCGCATTGTTTGTTTAGCCTGGTGATGAAATTTTAGCAACAACAATTTTTATCTTCTGTAGAATGCAAAGCAAGTGGCAAACTATCCGCCTTTCTATCAAGCTTTGTCATGTTTTTTTTTAATTCTGGAATTTGAGGGAATACTAGGCTTTTATGTGTACTGGTAGCTAGAATAAGTGACGGCAATGTGAAAAATTTGATAATAGACAAAACAGAACTGATTTTTTATAACCATAACAGGAATCTATACTGTAATATTTTTTTTCTGCAAGGAAATAATTTATGTGTTTTTAAATTTTAATCTAGCTCATATTTCGAGAAATTGCCTTTTAGAGGGGCTTGTCACCGCGATAATAAAGGTTTGTGTATGAAAACAATATTATAGATGTTTTAGTTGTAATGATAACAAATTGATAGTTGATAGAGTGTTATGAAAACAAATTGTAGATGATGCTTAGCGTCTTATTTTGTGCCACAATGAAAAAATTGTATTGTGAAGAAAGCAACTAATTTTTAAAAATTCCCGTCCAATTTCTCTTTGTTGAAAAAGAGGGGATTTGAAAAATTTACGACAGCTACCACGCACGCACGCACGCCGCACACATCCACACACACACACACACACACACACAGGTTAGACAGGAATAAACAAATCGGTTTACTTTTGCTAGACAAGTAGGGCGAAAACAAAATCATGGAATGGGGGTGGGGGGGGGAGAATTCTTTGATTTGGTGACCAAACAAACAATTAGATTTTTTTCAAAACATATCACAGTTTCTGTTGCAACCTTTAACAACAGAGTGAAACGTTATTTATATGGCGAGTATTCGCGTGAAACGGTCAGACCTGTGTTGGGGCCAATTCAGCAGGAAACAGAAAAGTTCCATTGGGTCTGAACTGGACCAGGGCGTTAGCGAAACCTGACACCTCTGCATGTGTTACCTGGCCTTCCTGCAACTCGATCCTTCTCTCTGCACAAGCCCGTGTTGTTCCACGCAAACTATTTTGGATTTCTAACGGGGGAAAACTTTTTGAGAAGTGAAGCCCAGCAGAAGCTGAACAGGTACTTAGAACAGTCGGCCATTTTGACCTTTATTGACACCACAGATTGAGTGAAATAATATCTTTTTTTTTTGAATTAGCTTCTGTGTATGGCTCCAATTTCTTCTCTTTTTGTTATTTGTACGTTATAGGTATAGGCCACTTTATGAACTGGGGTTGCGTGGGGTATTGTTTGGGTTATGTGGGGTTTTTTGTGGGGGGTTTTTTGGGGGTAGGTTTTCAAAAAAGAGAATTTTGCATATTGCAACAGTTATTATGTTTTTGTTTTTTTTTTGTTGGGTTTTTAGTTTTGTTTTACTTTTAGGGGGGGTGATCTTCTTATTCTCAATTTTTCTTCTTCTTGCATTATTTTGCTTTTCTTCTGCTGCTTTCATTTTTCTTCGCTGTTAGGTTATTACTTATCTTCGCTGTTCTTCTTCTCCTCCTCCTCTTCTCCTCCTCCTCCTTCTTCTCCTCACTTACACTCCTCCTCCTCCCTCCTCCTCCTTCTTATTATTCTTCTTCTTTTTACTCCTCTCATTCGCATAATCTTAGCATTCTTCATCTTCTATCTTCACCTTCGTTCGCAATTGGCTGGGTTATGCAGTGCATGGGGCCTGCTCGGAACTTGTCACTCTGCAGGAGGTCTGTCTGCCGTGCTGGCCTCAGCCACTCACTCAGACTTCAGAGCAGCTCACGACAAGTCTGCTGTATGTCTTGTGACCCCTCTTGGTGGAGGTGCCCAGAACTGGTTGTGGTGTAGCTGGAGGTCTGTGCCTGTGTCCGTAATTTCAACCACAGCTTGAGGCCGTCCCCACCATGAACACTAGTCTCAGGAAAGAAAAAACTGGTATCATTACCCCTTTCTTGCGATTCTCGCCACTGGTTTGCCCTGTGCCAGAGAGTAATCTATAAGATCAGTAACCTTTGTTAACAATGTCTCCACGAAACAGTGTCTTCCTTAATCTGTGAATGATCTTCATACTGTTACATCTTATCTTTCCTTCGCCTCTGCTGCAAGATTTACATTGTGCTCACGAATACCTAGTTCAACAATCCACCGTTTTGGCCGTTCGATGCTTTATCAGTTTCTGGTCCATCGATCTGGTAATAGACCTCCCTCTCTATCCCTTCACATAAGCTTACTTATGACACTTTTCAAAACAACAGCCCTTACAAAACCACATTTATTTCTAACCTAAGACTTTCCCCTCTTGTTTAATTCATTTCTGTACTTGCCCTTTTACAATATCAATTTTTGGTTTCCAAAACCCCCATCACCCTGCCAAAGTGCAAACCTGTGTGTGTGTGTTGTGTGTGTGTGTGTGTGTGGTGTGTGTTGTGTGTGTGTGTGTGTGATGTGTTGTGCGTGTGCGTGGTGCGGGTGCGTGCCCGTGTGTGTATTACATTTGAATTGTAAAAACTATTAATTGTAACTTGTTGCAATTGTTCTTGAATGAGGAATCTGAATGCAAGCGCTTTGATATTTTTTTTTTTGAAAGAAAGATATAGCGCTATATAAATTCCATTGTATTGTTGCTTGTTTGTTGTTGTTGTTGTTTGTTGTTTAACCCAAATCCTGTCCCCCATCAAGGGAGAACCGCCACCACTGACGTGGTGTGGGAGGTGTGCACTACAGAGTTCACTCCGGACCCAAAGAGGGGGTGGGGGGGGGGGGGGGGGGATCTTCACAAGGATAATTCGGTTTTGAAGTGGCGATGGGGTGGGGGGAGGGCACGGCGTGGGTGTGTGTGGGGGGGGGGGGGAGAGGAGAGAGCGGTTGTAGGTTAGACTAGCTGTCAGAGGCTGAGTCCACGATCTGGACGGCTCCCAGGGAGTTTGAGTCACCACCCAATGATTCCAGTGCCCAGATTTTTTTTTTCCCGTGAAGGTTAACTTCAGTGCACCATCCCTCCCCTGAAAGTCCTTCAGATGAGACTATAAAACCAAAGGTCCCGAGTGAATTGAAAAACGTACGATGAGAACATCTTGCGCACACGTTTTTAAAATACCTGTTCCGCCTTGCGTAAAGAGTGAGCATTAGGAACAGTAAGGACAAAATGTCATTTAGAAGATAAAAAAAAACGCATGCACACTGGAGGGTTTGCACACTGGTTGTCGTTTGCACACTGGTGTCGTTTGCAATCTGGTGTCGTTTGTAGACACTCATCCTTGAAGTCGGAATCGGGCTTCCTTGAAGGTGGGGGGGTGAAGGGTCATGCCGTCAAACTGACCTTTGGTCAAATTTCCGCTATTGATAGCAGAGGGAAAGTCCATAGAGTGGTGAAAGATAGGACTTTAATTTTGGGGGTGGTGGGGGGAGGGTTTGTGGAATTGTAATGACATGTCTCCTTTCCTCTGTCGCCTGTCTGTATTTTCTCGTGTGCGTGTGCTGGTTTCACAATTAATACTTGTTAATGCTATTGGGGAATGTGTTCTTTCTTTTTTAAACAACCCTTGTAACACGCTTCTGTCCTCAATATCTTCATCTTCCTCTTTCCTCCTCCCTCCCACCCTCCTCCTCCTCCTCCCTCTCTTTCTTCTTTCCTCTTTCTTCTCTTCTTTCTTTTCTCTTCTCCTTCACACTGTGTTCCTGTTCAACTGTTTTACCTAAGTCTACCCATTATTTTTGTTTTTATAGATCGTTAAGGTGAGAGTTAGACAATTCATTGACATTTCTTCTCTCTCTCCCTCTCTCTCTCTCTCTCTCTCTCTCTCTCTCTATTCTCTCTCTCTCTCTCTCTCTCTCTCTCTCTCTCTCTCATTTGAAGGAGGGGGGGTTGTGATGTTGTTGCTGTTTACCCCCGTGTCTTCTGTCTCCTTTGTTATAAAGAAAACTTTTCTGATCTTTTTTTACTTTTTTCTCCTTAACTTTTGTATAGCCGTTTTTCTGGAAAAAGACAGAAAAGCATCGACGGCTACGAGGAGGGAGGGTGTCTATTTCTTTTTCCGCTTCAAGGGGTTTCCGCCATTTGCTTTCTCATTAGTCTGGTAATCCGAGACTTACCTTACCGGTTCGTGAGTCTTCTGCCTTTGAGGATTATGTTTTATGGCGCTGACAATCTTTTTTTGGTTTTGGTCGGAATATTTTGTTTGTATGTTTCAAAATTTTTTGATCACGTTTCAAAAGAAAACGTGATGGGTGCCATCATGTGTTTTTTGTTGGATGAAATTTCGTTTGAATAAAGCAAACCATTCATCACGAGAATTTTACATTGATTCAGATTAGAGAACTTTTGCTGTGGGCTTTTCATATAGAGAGATCGACAGCAGCGATGGAGACTGTTGAGCTGAAACCTGTACAGTCAATCATTCTTTATTTACGGTCTTCCTTTCTTTTCCTCCTTTTTGTCTGTTGGCTTCTCTTTTTATTCCTTCTGTATACCACTTTTCCTGTCTCTCTTTCTCCTTTCTTTTTATTCTCTTCTTCGTTTTTTTTCAGTAGGTTTATATACGATTTGTTTCTTTATTGGAAGGGAGTGAGGAGGGCAAGCTGAAGGGTTAGTCAGGGGGGCGGTGGGGGAGGGGGGTTGTTATTTGTTAAATAGTAAAAATAGCACCAGACAAGAGGTAAATGGGATTCTGGCAGGTTCTGGTGAAATTTACAACTGGGATATGCTCGGAGGGGGGCCGGCCTTGGAGTCCTACGTTACTTTTATTCTGTATGGGGATGATGCTTGGTTGCACCCCGGGGCTGTGGTTTGTTGTTTGGTTGTTGTTTGTTGTTGGTGTTGTTGTTGTGGTTGTTTGTTGTTGTGGTTGTTGTTGTTTGTTGGGTTTTTTTTCTTCTTCCTTTCACCGTGCCTAATCGTTCCTTGGGTCACTATGAGGTCAGTTCTAGCGTTTTGGCACACCGGTTTTGCCCACCGTTGGGTTCGGGTAGGTAGCAGCATTCCGGTACTTCGGGCGCTGTTATCTGGGGATTGTTCGTTTGTTTCCGTAACCAACCGATACGTTTGGTCCATTGAATGACGGGACTTTCTTTAACGTTGCCGGTGCTGCTCTGATCTTCTGCATGTGTGTATTATACACGACGGGAATTAAGGCCACTGGCAGGTGCTGCACCTTGAGTTCACTGGGAGATGGTATTATAAAAAAATAAATCCCCACATTCATTCTACCAGGACCGCTGCGGAGGAATGCGAAACCCAGGAAGGGTCCTGAAACCACTCAAGCCTGTAGGCTGTAGATATAGGTGTAGGTTGTAGGTGTAGGATTGTTGGTGTTGTGTAGGTATAGGGTGTAGGTGTTGGTTGTAGGTGTTGGTGTATGGTATAGGTGTTGTAGTAGGTGTAGGTGTATGGGTAGGTATAGGTGTGGTGGAGGTTGTAGGTTATAGGTGTAGGTTGTAGGTGTAGGTATAGGTGTAGGTTGTTGGTATAGGCGTAGTGTAGTTGTTGTAGGTATAGGTGTTGGTGTAGGTGTAGGTGTGGTATTATGGTGTAGGTGTTTAGGTTGGTAGGTATAGGTGTAGGTCTAGGTGTAGGTTTAGGGTGTAGGTATAGGTTGTAGGTATTGGTGTAAGTATAGTGTAGGTATAGGTGTAGGTATAGGTGTAGGTTTATAGCTGTAGGTATAGGGTGTAGGTTTAGGGTGTAGGTATAGGTGTTAGGTATTAGCTGTTAGGTATAGGTGTAGGTTAGGTGTAGGTATAGGTGTAGGTATAGCTGTAGGTACTTGGTGAGGTAAGGTTGTAGGTATAGTGTAGGTATAGGTTGTAGGTATAGGTGTTGCTGTAGTATAGCTGTAGGTATAGCTGTAGGTTATAGCTGTAGGTATAGCTGTATGTATTAGGTATTAGGTGTAGGGTATAGCTGTAGGTATAGGTATAGATGTAGGTATAGCTGTTGGTATAGGTTTATAGCTTTGTAGGTATAGTGTAGGTATAGCTTGTTAGGTATAGCTGTGGTTTATACTGTGTAGGTTAGGTTATTTTGCTGTAGGTTTAGCTTGTAGGTATAGGTATTGCTGTAGGTATTGAGTAGGTTATAGCTGTTAGATGTAGGTTATATCCGTCTGGTCTGCTTTAATGGGGTTTTGTTTGAAACTCCATTGCCTTTTTGCTTGTTTTGACGGAGGTTTTTTGATTGTGTGTGTTGGTTTGTACTGTCTGATTGTTTGCTTGCTTTAAATGTTTTGTGTGCTTATTTGTTTGTTTTTAGGATTTTTTTATATTAGGTGTTTCTTCTGTGCTTTTGTTTGGCCTTGGATTATTTGGGGGGGTGGCGGGGTTGTGGGGGGGTCTTTTTTTTTGCTCTATTTGCGGTAGTTCTCTACAGTTTGACCCAAAACTCCTGTGACGGCATGGATCCCTGTTTTGTTTATCGGCGATTTTGCCTTTCCAGATGGTCCTTTCCAGCGACCGGTGGGGAGAGGAGGCTCAGGGGGGGGGGGGGGGGGTCGGGGGGTCTGCTGCTATGGGTATATGCCTTGCCTCCTTACTGACTACCCGGCTTTGCGCTCTGCGTATAATAAACAGCTAGAGCGCTACACCACAGTCTTTCTACGGACTGAGGGATGCCTTGACTCTACTCCCTACCGACCTCAAACGGCGGGGGTGTGTCGGATGAAAGACAGCTGTGAGTGAGCCTGGTGAGGGTTTTTTTTATCTTTTTTATTTCATGTTGTTCCGCTGTTTATTCTCACATGGGTGTTTACTTTGTCCACGTATTGCTTGCTGTTGTTCGATTTTCCTCTTGTTTTGTATGGCGGTTTTTCTTTGTCATGTCGCCTTGGGTGTTGCTATGGCACTGGGAGTTATCTGGGGAGGGTGGAGAGGGGGGGGGGGTGGGTCTTCAGGCAATGTTTTGTTGGGGGTTGGGGGGGGAGGTGCGTCAGCGGTGTTCTTCATGAACGATGAGGGGGGAGGGGGATGGGGGGGGAGGGGGGAGGTAGCGAGGTGATGATACAAACAATAGGTGATAATAAATGCAGTCAGAAACACACAAACACACACTACCTACAAACACACACTCACATCAAAAACACAACACACTCCACACACTAACGTCATACATACATACAATTTCACTTACAAAGTGCTTTGGTTGTGAGTATAAACCGTAGGCCACGTTGTGCGTACGCAATGCAGAACTTCTTGCGCACTGTTCATCATCTTTATTTACGATTTTTCGGAGTGGTGAGACCACAGTGTGGGCCGGGGGGGGTTTTATGTGGTCTGGGTATTTTTAAGCTGGTCTATATGTGTAGAGTGGGGTTTTTGATATGTTGGGCCGGTGGCCTGGTGAAGAGTGTGTTTTGTTGTTTGGTTTTTCATTTTGTTTGTTTGTATAAATAAGAGGAGGCAAGAGAGAGCGGACAAAGATTCACACGCACATTCCCCACTCACAACCAAACAACCTCCCACATAGATCTAAACATCAGAGGTAGCGGATCAGCGCCCCTCACCTTCATTCACAAATACACACACACTTATCACCACCAAAATCACATCACCACACTCACACACATAAAATGGGGAGGGTGGGTGGGGGAGGGGGGGGGGTGTGATGAAGCTAGCTATTTGACTTTTGTGACTAACAGGTATTATTGCTGGATAATTAAATACAGATATGCTTGTCTGTTTAACAATTGACTTTTGCGTACATATATGCGTATATTGCTGGTTTTTGTATTGCAGTCGGCTTGATTGATGTTTCATATTTGACTGTTAGTGCGGTTTTGCAAGCTTTGTTTGGTTCTATCACTGGAAGTCTATGATGAGGTTCGGTGGGGGTGAGGTATATTTGGGGGCGTTGGTGGGGGCACTACGTTATGGCTTGTACGGTCGTGGGGTGCTACTGCCTGGGAATGTATCTTTACATGGGGGGTGGTGCAGTTATATGGAATACGGTGTAGTGTATTGTGTTTTTTTGGTGTATGTGATTGTTATTGATTTAGAATATAAAAAACAATGGTTTTTTTGTAGTATTTCTTTATATATTAATTATTCCACACTTTTATGTACGTGTGGCTTATACTTTGATGCCATTAGGGTTTGTATAATTTAGGGGATGGTTTTTTTTTCGTGTTGATATATTCAGATCGAGTTTTTGGTGCTGATCACTGAGCAGATTGTGATTTTGTCCGGGTGGTTTTTGGTTTAGGGGGGGGCGGTGTGGGGAGGGGGTGGGGCAGGATGGATGTTGTTTTTATCCTATGTGTTTTGTGAATAGGGGAGAAACATTCTTAAAGGGGTGATTTCTTTTTTGGTTAGTTTTTTCTTATAATCTTTTTCGTAAAGTACCAAGAAATAATTTATTTCTTGTAAATTAGAAACCATTCCGTGGACTATTGTATGTCTCTAACTTCAGATATGTGGCCAAACAATTAATCAGGGCAGCACGATAGGGGGCTACACTGATTATCTTCATATGCAACAAACAAAAAGATGACATTGAAACCTATTCTATACAATCAGTGGGGCGGAATTTTCTGGTTTCATGTTGTTGTTGCAGTGAGCTGTTAGCCCGTCCGTCGGGCATTTTGGGTAAGATGCACTCATTGGTTGTGGAACTGGGGTGATCTTGAGGACTGAGGGGGTTGGGTTGATTGTTGGTGTTGAATGCCGAAATACAATCATACCCATGTTACACCGGGCGTCAGGTACTTATTTGTGCCTCCTCGCTCTGTGGTTTGGTTTGTTTTTAATAGTATTATTGTACGTTGAGGGGTTGGGTCATTGTATCCATGTGGACTTTTGATAATTTTATTTGATTAATACTCTTGTTGTACTTGATTTTTAGGGATTTAGTTACAGTAATCCTTCAGGTTATCCTGAGGACGGGACGTCTTGGTTTTTAATTTAGTGTTTTTTTTTAATATACGCCCTTAGGGTCGTTGGTTGGGTAATAATGTTTTGTGTTGTTTATCTATGTGAACATATTTGCGATTGGGGGTGTGTGGTGTTGAGTGTGGTGGGTTTTAAGTTACCTTTATGTGACTTTCTGGTTAGTTGGAGGCGCATGTTATGTGTTCATTTCTTCGTGTTTGGTCTTTAGCGGTTTAAAATATCGCTTGTTTATTTTTGTGTGATGATCGCGGTCTCTTCGTATTTTTATTAATCTTTTCTGTAGTTGGGGCGGGCCCTTTCGCGGGGGGTTTGACATGGCTGGTGTGGGTGGGTGCGTTGCAATGGGGGGAGGGTAGGGGGGGTTTTGGGTTTTTGACGGTGACTTTTTTGTAAGTTTCTGGTGGGAATGGGGCGTTTGTGTCTGGTTTGGGGGTGGTTGGGGGTGGGGGGGGGGTGGGGGGTTTACGTGGGGGTGACTGGGTTGGTTTTTTATTGGGAGTTTCTTACTTCTTTCGTGACAATGATTGCCTTTCAGAATTGGCATTACTCGACTATTTAACTTGACCTGAATTTTACCATAATCACGGAGTGACCCGGATGTTGCGGTTGATTGTTTTTTGGAAATATGTGGTACATTTATCTCTGGTATACGACCAATCATGCCACCTGCTTTATTTTATTTTAAGAGTTCAACGAAATTCAACTAGAACACCTACTTGGTTGTAATATTAAATAATGGGGGACTTTGTTGAAGTATTATTATTTGTCTCCTATTGTGGGGGTACGTTGTGTGTTATTTTCACATGGTTCTCTTTATGTGCTTGGGAATGAGCTCTTTCGTAGAATGTTGTTGTTTATTTTGGGAGTGCTGTAGGTTTTTTGGGGTTAGGATAGGGGACAGATGTTTTCAGATTTGTTTGATTTTCTTTAGGTGTTGTGGCGGATAAGTGTGGGGAGGTGCGGGGGTGGTATGGGATTTTGGTGGGTTGTGTCTCTTCAGTTTTAAGGAGCGTCTTGGGTGGGTTATGCCATGATTGTATTGTGGCGTTCTGGTCTTTTCAGTGTTGACTTTTTTGGGCTTCTGTACTGGTTGGGTGTAAGAGTTATCAGCTGATGTACATGGATTCATTGTACACCTTCCTTTTCTGAGCCATGGTATTATGCCGTATGTGTTTGTTTGGTTTTTGAAATATTGTAAAGGTCTCACTTTTGGTTTTGGTTGGGAGCATGGGTAGGGTGTATCTCTGTTTGAGTCTATTTGATTTTGTCTTTTTTTGGCCCACTGGTTTTTGTCTGAATTTGTACTATCATCAGCGGCAGTGGATTGAATGGTAGTTCACACTTTTTTGTTTCAGTGTTTTCTCAGTGGGGCGTTGGGGTGGGTGGTGTCTTTCGTGCTGGGTTTGTTCGTTTAGGTTGTTGGTTGCTGGGGGTGGATTGGGTGAGGGGGACAGGTTGTCAGGGTGTGTTAGGGGGATGTGTGGGGGGTTTTAAATTCAGGGACTCAGGACATGTGGGTTTTTGTGCGATTTTTCGTCTGTACATGGAACTCTTTGATGGGGTGTAGGAGGGGAAGGGATTTGGGGTCTGTAATTGGGACTTGGAGGTCACTGGCAGGTGAGACGTTACATGGGGGTGTTTTTCTTTGCACATTTTTTTTTTGCAGGGGAGAGGCTGCGGGGGTTTTGTTTTGAGTTGTTATGTTGGTGCTGGATGGGTGGCGGTTTTTTTTTGTTGTGTTTAAATAGTAGGGATAACAAACCACCGCGGTATATTCTTTGGTATGTCTTTGCTACTTATATTCAGATTGTGGTATTGTTTTGTTACTGGCACTGCGTTTTGTTGACTTTTTGAATAAATATATTATGCATTTGATGTGTTTATATCAATCATTCCCTATTTATTGCGGTGTATACTTCACTTGTACAAACTTATCTCCAGAAAGAAATGATAAATCTTGTTTTGAAAATAGCGTTTTTGTCGAATTTAGGCAAGCTGCAGATTTAGAGTTAAATCTTGCAAAAAATATAAATCAATCTTCCAGGAAATAGTTCCTATTAAACATGGAGAGTTCCAAAGGGGGTCAATTTTGGGGTCGCCCACTTTTTTTTAATCTATGGGTTATATGGGTAATCCTCGGCCCCACAATTGTGCTAGATATGTTGATGTGTAAAAGTGGTTTGATCTGATAGGTAATCATACCAGAGTTGGGTGGGTCTGATGAACACCCCTCAGTCCAGGGGGTATTGACATTTCGGGAATTCATACATGATGGGTATGTGGTGGGTGTGGTATTTGGGCGTTTCAGTGGGGCAGGTTTTTGGTCCAGAATATATTTATTTCGTTGTGTATGTGGTTCTTGTATGTCTTATGTGAAAATAAATATGGATATAGTTTTTTTCCTAACCTATGTTGATTGTTTTCTTAGAGTAAGTGTGAGAATGTGGTAGGGGTAGTTGATCTCCAAATGGGTTTGGAGGGGGGGGGGGGGTTGGTGGAGTATTTTTTTTGAGGTATGGGTCAGTAATGGGGGGTGGGAGCGTGGGTATTTTAGGAGTAGAGGCGGTACTTGAGGTAGGCTGGGTGACTTTTGGTTTTATGGTGAAGGTAGTGACTCGCGCGCATATATCTTTTTTTGCGGCAGGGATTTTGCCCCTTATTGTTGGACGAATGACTTAAATCTCCTTTGGGACAGCACTGCTCTGGCTAGTGATATTAATAATTTAATTTAATTGATTCATAGATTTAATAAAAGAGCACTGAAACTTGTTTACTACAATCAAGCTCCCCTAACCATCATCGGGACCTATAAGGGGGAAAATACAAATATCCTCCGAACCTTTACACAAAATATAATAAAAGTCTTTTATCCTATTATAAAGCTCCTTTTTGTACAGAATGGTATCATGTGGTTAAGGCCAACCCCCAGCCATTGAGCTACTTGTGAGGATTGTGCTTGGAACACAGATACAATTTATATTCAATTCTACTTACATTTCCGAGTCCATAGATGAAAATTTCTATTGTACACAATAATAGCTTTTCTTGTTACTCTGGGTTGTGATCTTATGGATACATGAGATCCCAATTCGCTGGTGTTTTAATTGTTGTTAGCACATATTATATTACTTTTTTCTGGGAATTGGCACTGCTTTAAACCCTAATATAAATAGGTATTATAATAGGATATTTGCCATTTTTGTTATGGATTGGTAGGAAGTGGTTTTGGTCGTATGGGTTGGCACTTTGTGATTTCAAGTGGTGGGGTTTTTCGGCTTTATTGTTTATCCAGTAACTTACTTTTACCAGGACACTAATGGTATTCCCTTACAATCAACAAAAATTCCAAAAGTTATATCTATTACTGTGACTAATATTCAACAGGTCAACAACTCTGTATTTGTGTGGTGGGAAGGGGGGAGGTCAGGGAAATGAGGCCACAACATACTATGCAAGAAAGAAAGTAAGGATTTATGCAAAGATAGTATATATTGCAATGTTGAAAACAGGTGGAGGAAAGGAGAAATTTTTAAAAAACCTTTTATGGTAGACCTGATAGATGATAGTGTGTCCTTCTCTCTCTCTCTTATTCTCCTCTCTCTCTTCTCTCTCTCTCTCTCTCTCTCTCTCTCGCTCGTCTCTCTCTCTTCTCTCTCTTCTCCTTCCATCTCCTCTCTCCTCTCCTCTAATTTCTCTCCCATCCTTCTTGCCCTTTGTCTGGTCTAACTCAATTGATTTTATCGTGGATGTTGTTTTTTATTGCAGTTAGAGATGAGATTATTAGTACTATTATAAGCGATACTGTTTTAGTTTGAAATTGTTTTTGTTTTGCTATGTCCAGTTGATTTTTATGGGCTTTTGAATTCTGTATCATATAGGGGTTCTACGTGTTTGAATAATTGTTTTTTGTTTTTTTTTAAATTATTATTTCTCTATTGGATTGAAGGTGTATTTCCCCTTTCCCCCTTGATACTCCTCCCCCACCCCCATCCTTTCCAATTGCTTTTTATGTTATCATCGTTATTGTTATTGTCTCATGGTGATGGGGATATTTGTTATATTGTTGTCTCATGGTGTTGGGTGTCTGTTGTTATAAATTGTTTCGCTATTATAATAATTCATTATTGTAATATTATCTTGATCCTTTCGTTTCTTGTATTGTTTTGTGTGAAGTATGTCATGTTTTAAAAAGCGCTATTTGGGTATAGTATTGAGCGCATTAAGTAAGCACACGTTTGCTGGGTGGAGGAGGAGAGGAGGGAGGTCATTGTAGGTTATATTTCAGTAATGACGGAAATGCATAGTATTTTTCTCTACGGTTTTATTCCTGTATCTTTTTTTTTATCTAAAGTATAATCGTGGAAGAAAAATAATGGATGAAACAGTAGTGAAGTAAAGTAATTTGTGTGTCCTGACGTTCTTTGATTTTCGATTTTTCTTTTTTTTTTAATTCTTAAAACATTTTTTATTTAAATGTGTTGTGGACGTTGAGCGCGCGCGCGCTCAGGTGTGCATGGTATGTGTGTGCGCGTGTATATGGTATATGTGGTAATTTGTCTTTTCCATGTATTTCCTTATCGATTTTTTCCATGGTTGTTTTTTGTAAAAACGATGGCAATAATGTAGTGTCTTGTATAATCATAAGTAATTTGTTTTAGATAGATTGGCTTGATGAAAAAAGCAATGCAATTGCTTATTCTAATGTACCATCGGAAATAAATTTTGACTTGACTTGACTTGACTTGACTTGGACTTGACACACACACACGCCAATGCACACACACACACCACACCTAAACTTCTCTCTCTCTCTCTCTCTCCTCTTCTCTCTTTTCTCTTATCTCTATCTCTCTGGGAAAACTGACAAACAAAGATACACACTCACACACTACAAACTAAACACAAACACACACACACACACACACGCGCACAACACACACGCCTACGCAACTGCACACTACTCCACCCGCATTCACCATATCTTCCGTCTCTGTTGATGTCTGCAGAGGAGGGTGATTCCTGCCCAGCCTGCAGGGTCTCTCTCCACGTTCGCTAAATCTGCAGGGAAATCTTCCAGTATGATGCCGATGTACAACCGGATAACTTCTGACTTTTCCAGCCGGCCCCCTGCACACATCCGCTTCCGTCCCATGTCCACTTCCGCCAAAGTCAAAAGGTATTTCCCTTTTACGGGCCGCTTGGTGATGGAAGGGCTTGCAAAGTAATCAGGAGGAGAGAGAGAGTGGAAGGGTGAGAGAGAGAGACAAAGAGAGACGAGACAGAGAGAGAGTATGACAATACAGAAGGAGAGGAGAGACAGAGGAGGAGAGACAGAAGAGACAGAACAGAGAGAGACAGACAAGAAATAAAAATAATTTAATTCTTTTATATCGAGGATATGGAAAAAAAAATAAAGCACTTACGTACTTTTTTACAGCAGTCCCCGTGTGTATGCGGTTTTGTTAATTCTGTCATTCTGTTCCCACCGGCACACTTTGGCATTACTTCTTACGAAAAATGCGGAAACAGGAATTTTAACGTATGCTGAAAGATTGTTCTGTGTGCGATCGCACACGGGGGCCTCGGTTTATAGTCTCATCCGAAGGGACTTTACTTTTTGGGGAGAGAGTGGAATCTGCCTGATGGTTTAAACTCCAGGGGGAAAATTATCCCATTGAACGGGAATCAAAAACCTGGTTCGTCAGATGTCTAGCACAACAAGGCACTATTCCACGAGGTGAGAGAGAGAGAGAGAGATGAGGGCGAGGAGGTGGAGGTGGATGGGAAGAGAGACGAGGAAAGGAGGAGAGAGGAGAGAGAGGACAGAGTCAGACAGACAGGAGAACCAGAGACGGTGAGAGAGAGATGACTGAGAGAGAGAGAGACGAGAAACAACGGTTTTACTGTGATTAAGGAAGATAAGGAGTGCCCATTCAAAAGGGGACAGTGGGAGGGGGGCTGGGCACAAAACACGTGACTTGTACTGAGATTGAAATGATTACAGCCCTTATAGTCATCATGGGCATTAGATTTCCATGACAAGGTCACAGTGATGAGAGTCAATGTCAGTTTGTCGGCACATAAATTGGGGTCAGACCTTGCAGAAAGGTTATTGGGAACGAGGTAGGAGGAGTTTCCACACAAAACTGTACTAATTCAAAAACCATCATCTTACAATTCATTGGTTCTGGTGGAGCTGGCTGCCACGAGAATACTAGGTCACGGTTTTTGGTCTCTTACTCTCTTTTTTCATGGCATTGTGCAAATTTGTTCTGAGATGAGGTGTGAGAGGGAGAGAGAGAGGAGGTAGAAAGAGGAGAGAGAGAGAGGGGAGACAGGTGACGGGGGTTTGGAGGGTGAGTGTGGGTGAAGATTGAGTGGGCGGCGTAGGGACGTAGGGAGGGATGGTGAGGGTAGTGAGAGGAAGGAGAGCATGGGGAGAGCAGGGCGTGGGAGGAGGGGGAGGTGTGGGGGACCGGGGGGGAGAGGAGGGAGAGAGAGAAGAAAATGATGGAGAGGTCGAGAGATAGGAGAGGAGAGATGAGAGAGTGGGAGAGACATGACAAATTCTAGTATTTGAGGATAATGAAATAAGCACATATGTGCTTTTTTACATCAGTCCCCGCCCCCGTTAGGGATACATCTTAATATTAATTAACCCAATACTTATTACAGTCTTCACAATTAAAATAAATACAAGGCGGAGGAGAATGGGGGAGGGAAGGAAAGGGGAAGGAAAAGGGGGGGGAGGAGAGGAACAGGGATGGGAAAAGAAGGGAAGGAGAGGAAGGTGGGAAAGGGAAAAAAAAAAAAATAGGAAAAAAAGGAGGGGAAAAAAGGAACGCGGGGAGGAAGGGAAGAAGGAAAAAGGAGGAGGGAAAAAGGGGGGGAAAGGGGAAGGGGGAAGGAGCGAAGAGGGAAAAAAGGGAGGGAAAGAGGGAGGAAAAGGGGGATGTGTGGGGGGGGAGGAGGGGGGGGGTGAGGTGGAGGGGGGGGAAGGGGGGGGGGGAAAGAGGGGAAGGGGTAAAAAAAAAAATAAAAAAAAAAAAAAAAAAAAAAAAAAAAAAAAAAAAAAAAAAAAAAAAAAAAAAAGAAAAAAAAACTAAAAAAAGGAAAAAAAAAAGAAGGAGAGAAAATAAAAAAAAAAAAAAAAAATGAATAAAAAAGAAATATAACCCTTTTAACTGCTACCCCCAACAACCACCCCCCACCCCCTCCAAAGCATGCAAATAAAAGAAAACCTAAAATTACCCACCCTCCCAACCCCTCCCCAAAAAAATCCCTACCAACAGAGGAGAGGAGAGAGAGAGGAGGAGAGAGAGGAGGATGTGAGAGAGATGAGAGGATTTATTGGTGCTGAGGTTCTTAGCGTTTTAGGTAGATCTGAGTTCTGTGTGCTGATGCTGTGCTGTCGCTGTGCTGGCGCTGTGCTGTTGCTGAGCTTGTAGTATAAGGATTATTAAAAATAAATAAAAAATACCCCTTTAGTTATAACATAAATAAAGAGAAAAAGCATCCATGTGACCCACTTTCGAGTTTTTATCTCCCTTTGCGCATTGTTTGTTTAGCCTGGTGATGAAATTTTAGCAACAACAATTTTTATCTTCTGTAGAATGCAAAGCAAGTGGCAAACTATCCGCCTTTCTATCAAGCTTTGTCATGTTTTTTTTTAATTCTGGAATTTGAGGGAATACTAGGCTTTTATGTGTACTGGTAGCTAGAATAAGTGACGGCAATGTGAAAAATTTGATAATAGACAAAACAGAACTGATTTTTTATAACCATAACAGGAATCTATACTGTAATATTTTTTTTCTGCAAGGAAATAATTTATGTGTTTTTAAATTTTAATCTAGCTCATATTTCGAGAAATTGCCTTTTAGAGGGGCTTGTCACCGCGATAATAAAGGTTTGTGTATGAAAACAATATTATAGATGTTTTAGTTGTAATGATAACAAATTGATAGTTGATAGAGTGTTATGAAAACAAATTGTAGATGATGCTTAGCGTCTTATTTTGTGCCACAATGAAAAAATTGTATTGTGAAGAAAGCAACTAATTTTTAAAAATTCCCGTCCAATTTCTCTTTGTTGAAAAAGAGGGGATTTGAAAAATTTACGACAGCTACCACGCACGCACGCACGCCGCACACATCCACACACACACACACACACACACACAGGTTAGACAGGAATAAACAAATCGGTTTACTTTTGCTAGACAAGTAGGGCGAAAACAAAATCATGGAATGGGGGTGGGGGGGGGAGAATTCTTTGATTTGGTGACCAAACAAACAATTAGATTTTTTTCAAAACATATCACAGTTTCTGTTGCAACCTTTAACAACAGAGTGAAACGTTATTTATATGGCGAGTATTCGCGTGAAACGGTCAGACCTGTGTTGGGGCCAATTCAGCAGGAAACAGAAAAGTTCCATTGGGTCTGAACTGGACCAGGGCGTTAGCGAAACCTGACACCTCTGCATGTGTTACCTGGCCTTCCTGCAACTCGATCCTTCTCTCTGCACAAGCCCGTGTTGTTCCACGCAAACTATTTTGGATTTCTAACGGGGGAAAACTTTTTGAGAAGTGAAGCCCAGCAGAAGCTGAACAGGTACTTAGAACAGTCGGCCATTTTGACCTTTATTGACACCACAGATTGAGTGAAATAATATCTTTTTTTTTTGAATTAGCTTCTGTGTATGGCTCCAATTTCTTCTCTTTTTGTTATTTGTACGTTATAGGTATAGGCCACTTTATGAACTGGGGTTGCGTGGGGTATTGTTTGGGTTATGTGGGGTTTTTTGTGGGGGGTTTTTTGGGGGTAGGTTTTCAAAAAAGAGAATTTTGCATATTGCAACAGTTATTATGTTTTTGTTTTTTTTTTGTTGGGTTTTTAGTTTTGTTTTACTTTTAGGGGGGGTGATCTTCTTATTCTCAATTTTTCTTCTTCTTGCATTATTTTGCTTTTCTTCTGCTGCTTTCATTTTTCTTCGCTGTTAGGTTATTACTTATCTTCGCTGTTCTTCTTCTCCTCCTCCTCTTCTCCTCCTCCTCCTTCTTCTCCTCACTTACACTCCTCCTCCTCCCTCCTCCTCCTTCTTATTATTCTTCTTCTTTTTACTCCTCTCATTCGCATAATCTTAGCATTCTTCATCTTCTATCTTCACCTTCGTTCGCAATTGGCTGGGTTATGCAGTGCATGGGGCCTGCTCGGAACTTGTCACTCTGCAGGAGGTCTGTCTGCCGTGCTGGCCTCAGCCACTCACTCAGACTTCAGAGCAGCTCACGACAAGTCTGCTGTATGTCTTGTGACCCCTCTTGGTGGAGGTGCCCAGAACTGGTTGTGGTGTAGCTGGAGGTCTGTGCCTGTGTCCGTAATTTCAACCACAGCTTGAGGCCGTCCCCACCATGAACACTAGTCTCAGGAAAGAAAAAACTGGTATCATTACCCCTTTCTTGCGATTCTCGCCACTGGTTTGCCCTGTGCCAGAGAGTAATCTATAAGATCAGTAACCTTTGTTAACAATGTCTCCACGAAACAGTGTCTTCCTTAATCTGTGAATGATCTTCATACTGTTACATCTTATCTTTCCTTCGCCTCTGCTGCAAGATTTACATTGTGCTCACGAATACCTAGTTCAACAATCCACCGTTTTGGCCGTTCGATGCTTTATCAGTTTCTGGTCCATCGATCTGGTAATAGACCTCCCTCTCTATCCCTTCACATAAGCTTACTTATGACACTTTTCAAAACAACAGCCCTTACAAAACCACATTTATTTCTAACCTAAGACTTTCCCCTCTTGTTTAATTCATTTCTGTACTTGCCCTTTTACAATATCAATTTTTGGTTTCCAAAACCCCCATCACCCTGCCAAAGTGCAAACCTGTGTGTGTGTGTTGTGTGTGTGTGTGTGTGTGGTGTGTGTTGTGTGTGTGTGTGTGTGATGTGTTGTGCGTGTGCGTGGTGCGGGTGCGTGCCCGTGTGTGTATTACATTTGAATTGTAAAAACTATTAATTGTAACTTGTTGCAATTGTTCTTGAATGAGGAATCTGAATGCAAGCGCTTTGATATTTTTTTTTTTGAAAGAAAGATATAGCGCTATATAAATTCCATTGTATTGTTGCTTGTTTGTTGTTGTTGTTGTTTGTTGTTTAACCCAAATCCTGTCCCCCATCAAGGGAGAACCGCCACCACTGACGTGGTGTGGGAGGTGTGCACTACAGAGTTCACTCCGGACCCAAAGAGGGGGTGGGGGGGGGGGGGGGGGGATCTTCACAAGGATAATTCGGTTTTGAAGTGGCGATGGGGTGGGGGGAGGGCACGGCGTGGGTGTGTGTGGGGGGGGGGGGGAGAGGAGAGAGCGGTTGTAGGTTAGACTAGCTGTCAGAGGCTGAGTCCACGATCTGGACGGCTCCCAGGGAGTTTGAGTCACCACCCAATGATTCCAGTGCCCAGATTTTTTTTTTCCCGTGAAGGTTAACTTCAGTGCACCATCCCTCCCCTGAAAGTCCTTCAGATGAGACTATAAAACCAAAGGTCCCGAGTGAATTGAAAAACGTACGATGAGAACATCTTGCGCACACGTTTTTAAAATACCTGTTCCGCCTTGCGTAAAGAGTGAGCATTAGGAACAGTAAGGACAAAATGTCATTTAGAAGATAAAAAAAAACGCATGCACACTGGAGGGTTTGCACACTGGTTGTCGTTTGCACACTGGTGTCGTTTGCAATCTGGTGTCGTTTGTAGACACTCATCCTTGAAGTCGGAATCGGGCTTCCTTGAAGGTGGGGGGGTGAAGGGTCATGCCGTCAAACTGACCTTTGGTCAAATTTCCGCTATTGATAGCAGAGGGAAAGTCCATAGAGTGGTGAAAGATAGGACTTTAATTTTGGGGGTGGTGGGGGGAGGGTTTGTGGAATTGTAATGACATGTCTCCTTTCCTCTGTCGCCTGTCTGTATTTTCTCGTGTGCGTGTGCTGGTTTCACAATTAATACTTGTTAATGCTATTGGGGAATGTGTTCTTTCTTTTTTAAACAACCCTTGTAACACGCTTCTGTCCTCAATATCTTCATCTTCCTCTTTCCTCCTCCCTCCCACCCTCCTCCTCCTCCTCCCTCTCTTTCTTCTTTCCTCTTTCTTCTCTTCTTTCTTTTCTCTTCTCCTTCACACTGTGTTCCTGTTCAACTGTTTTACCTAAGTCTACCCATTATTTTTGTTTTTATAGATCGTTAAGGTGAGAGTTAGACAATTCATTGACATTTCTTCTCTCTCTCCCTCTCTCTCTCTCTCTCTCTCTCTCTCTCTCTATTCTCTCTCTCTCTCTCTCTCTCTCTCTCTCTCTCTCTCATTTGAAGGAGGGGGGGTTGTGATGTTGTTGCTGTTTACCCCCGTGTCTTCTGTCTCCTTTGTTATAAAGAAAACTTTTCTGATCTTTTTTTTCTTTTTTCTCCTTCAACTTTTGTAGCCGTTTTCTGAAAGACAAGAAAAGCATCGACCGGCTACGAGGAGGGAGGTGTCTATTTCTTTTTCCGCTTCAAGTTTCCGCCATTGCTTCTCATTAGTCTGGTAATCGAGACTTACCTTCCCTGTTCGTGAGCTCTTCTGTCTTTGAGAATATGTTTCTATGGCGCTGACGATCTTTTTTTGGTTTTGGTCGGAATATTTTGTTGTAGTTTCAAAACCTGATGACGTTCAAAGAAACGTGATGGGAATGTCATGTATTTTGTTGGATGAAATTTCGTTGAAAAGGAAACATTCACAGAGAATACATGATCAGATTCAGAACTTTGCTGTGGGCTTTTCATATAGAGAAGTAGGAGATAGAAAGACAGACCTTCATGCATACACACACATACAGGGGGACGGGATGGCCTAGTGGTTAGAACATTGCGCTGGCAATCTGACGACCCGGGTTCGATTCCCGTTCAAGGAGGATATTTTCCCCTGGAGTTAACATCAGTGCAGACTCCACTCTCCCCAAAAGTCCTTCGGATGAGACTATAAACCGAGGCCCCGTGTGCGAACACACGCAGAATATCTTGCGCACACGTTAAATCCTGTTCCGCTTTTCGTAAGAGTAGGCCATTGTGTGCCGGTGGGAACACATGACAGAATTTACAAAACCGTATACACACGGGAACTTGATGTAAAAAAGCACATAAGTGTTTATTCAATTAAGAATTGTTTTTAATTAAAAAAAGAATATATGCATATATTCAATCATACATACATACATACATACATACATACATACACACATACATACATGCATGCATACATACATACATACATACATACATACATACATACATACATACATACATACATACATACATACATACATACAGACGTGTGTGTGTAAGTGTGTGTGTCTGTTCTTCTGGCACTTGTTATGATTATATAGATAGATATAGATATATATTGTGTGTGTGTCTGTGTGTCTGTCTGTGTGTATGCGTGTGTGTGCCTGCCTGCCTGTCTGCGTGCGTGCGTGCGTGCATGCATTCCCCTCCAGCACACTGACAGAGGAATACTTACCACTTCTGACTCCTGGACAATGTGATAAAAATAGCACAGTGGCCATGACAGTCACGTGCACCGTAAACGTCATCGCTGGCCCGGATCTTTTCCCACCTCTGACCGCCATGTTTCTGTCAGACACACACACACAAAAGTGAAAAATATATTTTGGGGTAAAGATGCGAACTTGTTTCGATTTCAAAGATTCGTCTTCTCAGAGAAAAGACTTCAGAAAATAATGGCAGTGTGAGCAATAGGCGTCTGCGTAGAATGCTCTGGGATGAGCAGAAAGACACGTGAAGTATTGTCAGCTTGTACATCAACACAACACAAGAACCAGACTTGGTGACATCAGTCCTGCAGAATGGAGATTGTGGCCGGCAAAGAGAAACAAGGAGGAGGGAGGGAGGGCGGAAGGAGGGAGGGGGAGGAAGAGTGAGGGAGGAAGTAGGGAGGAAGGGAAGGAGGAAAGTAGGAAGGAAGGAAGGAAGGAAAAGGAGGAAGGAAGGAAGGAAAGTAGGAAGGAAGGAAGAAGGAAAGAAGGCGAAAAGAAGGAAGGAAAAGTAGGGAAGGAAGGAATGGAAGGAAAGTAGGAAGGAAGGAGGAAGGAAGAAGGAAGGACAGGCCGGAAGGAAGGAAGGAAGGAAGGAAAGTAGGAAGGAAGGAAGAAGGAAAGGTTAGTAGGGAGAAGGAAGGAAGGGAGGGAGGGAGGAAGGAAGGAAGGGAGGGAGGAAGGAAGGTAAGGGAGACGGAGGG